>CM076184.1:3401121-4001121 GCA_038277355.1 Encarsia formosa
ATTTTTTGACAGCTCCTAAGTGTTTATAAAATTATATAAAATGAAAATATCATCCTTTTAACATTACACCTAATTAGAATAGTCACATTTTTTGGAAAAAAACTGTTTTCTGTACCTTAATTATTTTAAAGCATATATTTGAAGTTTCATAAGATTTTTTTCTTCTCAAATGTAAAAAAAATAATTCATTTATATTAGGAGTTGAAAATCATCGAAGTTTTTAGAGGATTTCATCGATTTTTTCGTAAAAAGTTTTTTTAGTTATCTTCGAGGCATTCTTATCAAAGAAAATAAAAATTTACGATTTATCTATCAATCCTAAAAATGGAGTAGAAAAGGATTATCCAATCGATCACGAAAAACATTTACAGCGCGGAAAAACTAATTAGACTCGGGCACATAATTGAAGCAAATAATATTTGATAATATTGACTCGTCTCGTATTGTAAATACGCGCGACCTTGTACTTGTCTAATGAAATCCCGATTATCGGTTCGGTTTGGCTGTAATAGATTTTCCCGATTTTTCTCGACTCCGATAAGAATCGCAAGACGAAATCACTTGTATCCACATTTTTCGGTTTCTTATCACAGTCAAATTTTTTTTTTTTTTTTTTGGCTGAATACTTAATTTTATATAATCGCGCGTGGTATGCGCAATGTAAACACATAAATTTTTGGAACGTTTCGTCGAATTTAATTAATCTCCTGTGTGTACGAAAATTTAATTCTGCCGGCTCTAATTAATTGATCCGAATAGAATTTATTGGAAAAATTTTGGAGTAGTTTTTGAATTAATGTAAACTCGAAAATATTCCGGTGGAATTTTTATCAATTCTCGGGGCTTAATTGGGTGTTAAAGTTTTTAATATGAATTATTGCTCGCCTGTTGGGAATATTTTATCAACAATAATTGTTAAAAATTCGTCTCGTTTCGTATTAACAAATCAATAAACGGTCAATAGAACGCGTATCACGACTCCTCGCGCTGCAAGTTTTTTTTTCTTACTCGCTTCAATTAAATCAATTGTCTTAGTTTTTTGCAACCACAAGCATTTTCAGAATCAAGCTTATGGTAACTTAATAAGATCGCGATTCTGTTATGACACTGCTTATGGAGGAAAAAAATTAAAAGATACATAAATTTTAATTACTGAATTACATTGTGAAAACATGTATTATGTTTCACTTCAGGGTTGACTTATGAAAAATTTTTACTGTGTAAAAGATTGGCTTAAAGATTTAGACTCAAGAATTAAAATTTCAAGAATGACTTACTAATAATTATTTATAAAGACGAAAAGCTAAAAAATAATTTGACTATTGAAAATTTTTCAGATTAACTTTAAAACTTTCACTTTCAATAATGACTACATTAAATTTAAAGAAATTGGTTTTATTTTATTTAAAAACCATTTTTACTTTTTCAAAATTTCTTACACTAATAATACTAATGTATGTATGTACAAATTTAATTTAAAAGTCAAAAATTGAATGAAAAAAAAAAAAAAACTTGAGTTTTGAAATTAAGAAATAGAAAATTATTAGTTTAAACAAACTTTTTTAAATTTCCTTCATCAAAAATCCGCTTTTTCATCATAATTTTGACTTACCACGTTGTTGAGTTCCATGGAGTTGGCACCTGCCGAATCCGGCATTTCAATTAATAAATAAAAATGTTAAAACTAGTAAAAAATTAAAAAAACAAGGGTAAAAACTAGTAATTAAAAAAAAAAAAACTAGTAATCGCTCGCATGAACACACGGAAGAAGAATGAACCTACGCTACAACAATAATACTGCGAGATACGCGCGCGTCAACTGCTTAGCGCTTCGCTCGATCACGAGTCTAATATAACTGGCGCTAAGTCGCCATCTGAAGTTTACTCTTGAACTTGGCGGCTTTATGAAAATTCTCATTCAATTATCAAACCAAATTTTTTATTTAAAAAAAATACTATACGATATAAAATTTATGTACACATTTTTTACAATTTTCTGTATTTACACTGAACCCAAACTCTGTACATTTGGAGCTGTCTGCTCCTGTTGACCTGCAGTCTTCTGTCGACGAGATTTTGAACCTCGCTGAACCCGCTGCTCATGAACAAGTCTCTGACTTCCTCTGCAAAAAAAAAAAAAACATCAGGTTTGAAAATAATTCTCATTGTGTAATTAAGCGACGTTCTTACCTTGGGTGAAAAAGTACACTCTGGTTCCGTCCCCCCTGACGTAAAAATTTTCAGCCAGACACTTGCCCTTCTTGAACCTCAGCTGGGCCAAATCGTACCTTCCGTAGTCCCTGAATAGAACCAGTCCTCCGGGTCTCAGGTACTTGTGGATTTTCCCAACGACGTGCTTCATCCTAAAAATTCGTACAAAAAAAAACTATTAGGATTATTATTATTATTATTATTATTTTTTTTTTTTTTTGGGCAAATATACAAACTACATAAGATTCCTAGAGAAAGTACTTTTTTTTGTAAGAGATACAAATAAAGAGATATAAACAGTTTTTACTACATTAATTGTAACTAAAATTGAAATAATTAATATTTTATTTATTTCTAAAGTTTATTATTTTATTTTAAATTATTTTACTTAATTTCAGATTCTTTATTTAGACAAAAAATCTTATTCCAGTTTTTTGGGCTGTGAACTGGGCTAAAAAATTGAATAATTCTAATCAGAATCAAGTTATCAAATGATGAGCAGAATTTAAATTTCAAACACTTTTGAAAGTAAAAGTATAATAATTTTTTAGCTATGATTTCATAATCCTGAGAGAATTTCATCTCTTTTACTAGAAATTTTTGAAATATAAAAAGTGCCCATTTTACATACTTGTCTGGGTGTATTGCTGAGAGAACAAATATTAAAATCACAATATCTAGGCTGTTCTCCTCGAAAGGCGGGTTCCAGTCGTCCTGAGTTGCATCAAGTACAAATGCTTTACACCTGCAAAAATTATTATTACTTTTATGTACAGTGTGCATAGGCATTATAATATAATCATTCATTAATTTTGGCGATTTTTAAAAGTACTTAATAAAATAAAACTTGCAGTCTAATAGCGGTAGGCAAGTTACCTATATATAATAAAATCATTTGTGCACGGAAAAAATTAAATCAATGCAGCATCGTAAGATTGGCGACGGGGCATCGCGAGCGGCCAGCGATGCTCCATCGCAGAGTTTGCCATGCTCGCATCGTAAACTCTGCGATGGCTCGTGGTTCGATGGCCGACGGTATCTGCTCTAATATTTTTTTAAAATAATTTTTATTGGAAATATACTTACATAAATAATAGAAATATACATACTTGTTTGTCATCTTTTTATTAATATATTAATTATATTAAATATAATATCCAGGTGTTATAAAATTTAGAATATTTGCATCATAAATTTATAATAGAGCCACGTGAGCGAGCGGCCGCACGGCTGTCGGTAGAGCAGATACCGTCGGCCATCGAACCACGAGCCATCGCAGAGTTTACGATGCGAGCATGGCAAACTCTGCGATGGAGCATCGCTGGCCGCTCGCGATGCCCCGTCGCCAATCTTACGATGCTGCATTGATTTAATTTTTTCCGTGTGGTTATTGAAAACTACAGCTAGAAAAACAAAAGTTTACTAAAAAATTTTTAATTTTAGTTTAACTTTTCATAAGAGTTTAAGCTAATTAAATGATCAAGAACAAATTCTATTAGAATAAGTTAATATTCACTCAACCCACTAACATCATAATCTTCATTGTTTGTATACTTTTTTTTCTTACAAATTATTTACCTTTTTGTGTCATACTCCTTGCTCTGCTGCAAGATTTCAATAGCTGCAGCTGAGAAATCACAGCCATATACAAACAGCTCTGGGTCTTTGTTGTACAGCAGTATGGGAAAAATGGTGTTGCCCACACCGCATCCAATTTCAAAAATCCTGCGAGCCAACTGGCCGTCCTCCTTTGACTCAGGTAAATCCACCCTCAGTGGTCTCTCTATATCCTGCTTGACATCATCTGGCGCAAGTTCAGGGAACTCTGTGAACAGCCAGTGTCTGTCTTTGAAGAATCTTGGATGCAAAGCAAAGATGATCGTTAGTTTGGGTAGATAATTTTTTTGAGACAGGTGATTGTTTTAGACTAACCTGTTTTGGTGGATCCCATAAAACTTGTCCCAAAATTTGTCAGCCTCCGCTTCAAATTTTTCTATGTCCTGTGCTGAAGCAGTGACCTTTGAGTTTTCTTCGACTTGTCGTTTGGCTGCCTCTTCCTGTTCCTTGTCCCAAACAACATTGTCCCTGAAAGATTATATTTGGTATGTAAAGTGTATTTAAAATTTATAATTCTTCATGGTATACCATAAATAAAGAATGTTATGTAAAGTGATAAATAGTTTAATAAAAAAAAGTATACAATAACAATCATTTGGCAGCTTGCAAACTGTGCGTAAATATATATATTTACATGATAATATGTACAAACTTTTACCAGCAAACAAGTATAAAATTAACAAGTGGTTAAAGTAAACAGTACAATATGTAAATATAAACAAATAAACACAACCAGAAATTTTTAGGTTAGAATCGCACTTCCAAAGTCTATCTCGTAAACGAACAAAAACTAATGCTCACCATGCATTGTGTCGAAAGACATCGTCTTGGTCCCCCAAGGTTCGATTTCCGAACTGCGGCCTCTTGGAGCATTCGCCGGTCGACTCCTCGGTACCAGCGTCCTCGGCCATGGTCCGCTGCTGCACCTGCACACACGCACGTGTTTTCTGCTACGGCGCGCGAGCGGCGCCGAATCCGAAAACTTCACGGCTGATTTACAACGACGGATGGAGCTTTTTTTTTTAAATACCTTTATAACTAAATTGAACAATAAATGGGAAATTCGTAATAAATAAATAAATAATTAAAAATAGTTAATAAAATAAAGTTTAATAAATTTTGTCTAAAGTGGAAAATAGTAAAATTGATATTATTCGGCAGATTATAAAATCTAATTGTGCCCGTTCTGTCGAGAAAAGAACTATGAAATAAATGTTCTGTTTTTTCTGTTTTTTTTACGTAATATTTTTGCAGGAAGTATAAAATTAAAATCTTAACTACTCAAGTCTTTTACATTCCCAAATTTGTGGTACGAAAAAACATTTTTTTATTTTAGTTGGCTTAAAAATTAGTTTACACCTTTTGTTCTTCATTTTAATGTAAAAACATTAAAATTTGAAGAAGACCTTAAATTCGAGAAAATTTTTCACTGCAAATTTTCATTTTTTAATTCTCTGATTCTGACTATACGCAGCTTGAAAAATGTACAGCTTAATTGCAATGGCTACTTGCGGTCGGCTGCGAGCCATAAACCGAATGTTTATTGTTATTGTCGCCTCGGGCTGGTCAGTAGGCAGGTATATTGTGTCTAGGCTTGGTCTAGACCGTTATAAAAAAAAGACTGCTCTTAAAGTAAGGTAAAAACCCAACGTAAATTTGAAATTTTTTTGATAATGAATTATGAAAAACCACTTTATCAGAATCCTTAAAAAGTCAATTTCAAGTTTTACTTGAGCGCAGTATCCTAAAAAGTTCTGAGCTTCTTAAATATTCAAAAATTTTAAACTCGACAAAAAATCTATAGTGAAAATATCCTTTTTTATTGAAAAAAATTATCTGATTTCACTGTCCAAAACGAAAAGGGCAAAACGTTGTATTGATATGAATAAAAAAACTTTTTGGACAGTGAAATCCATTAATTATATTCAATAAAAATTCATTCTTGCTACTGTCGGAAAACTCCAAAATACCATTTAAAAATTTCTTTGTTTTTAATCCGTCTCAACTTTGCTCATCCTTGCAAATTAAAAAAAAATTCAAAAATATCTAAAAATGATTTTATCAATCACGAATGGGAATAAGCAGTAAATTATCAAAAATAAAAGCTCATGGAAAATTGCGGCTTGCGGAAAAAGCCCCACCCTAGTAAGCTCAGCTGCATGTGGGCGTGCGTTTCTCTCTCTCTTTCTCGAGTCTCGAAGGTGGTGAAGCGCGCGCATCCAAAGTCTTCCTCGGGGAGTGCGCGAGCTGCAGTACGTTTGGGTCCAGTCGCGACTGGGTTATCGCCAGGGTCAGGTGACAGACCGGAACCGGAAGCGCAGCGCCAAATCCCCCCGTCCGCGCTCTGCACACACTCCCTTCTTCCTACGACCAGCCCAGTAAGTCCTCAACGCTTCTTCTACTTTTTTTCCCAACTCGAATCGTCGCGGATAAATCTACGTAGAATTCCAAAATTAATATAAGTTTTTAAATTCTGCTAAAAAGCGAGAAAAGAATTTTTTTTTTCGAGGGAAAACTTTAATTTCTGAAGAAAAAGATGGATTTTTTTTAACAATATTCTTATTGTGTAGGCAAAAGTTGTGTTTTGAAAACTACAAATTTGTCGCTTTTTAATTTAGTAAAATGACTTCACTGGCTCTATAATTACAATAGTAAAATTATGAAAATTTAAGTTGATGACACAAAAATATTAATATCATTCTAGTAACTCGTACAAAAAATTCGCTAAAATCACTTTCAAATAAACAGTGACAATTCTGAAATTTACCACTTTTGACACGATAAAACTGTTGAAAATCCATATTAACGAAAAAAACCTCAGGGACCCTCACTAATAATCACACAGCTTTTTTTTCATTATTGGCTTTTTTTTGCTATGTATCGATCTAACAGGGGCAAAATTTCAGCAATTACGATAATAACTTTCCGGGGAAGTCGGTTATAAATAACTCTGGTAAATCAGGACTCCGATAATAATGACATCAGCTGGGGCAGGATATCAAAGAGAAAATTTGATGTCGTCAATTAGGCTGATGCGCTGGCTCTGTGGTTTTATCGATCCGGGTAACCGTTGACCTCGTGAGGGGCTGTTGCCAAAAAAATCGTCGCTTTTCAAAAAATCGTCCGAGCTGGACCGCAGCATAAAGGAAATAAAGGAAGCTTTTGTGCGTGTCCCTTTTGCAGGCTGGACGAAATGCCGGGGTCAACGACCCCCGAAAATCGTGACTTCACCTCCGGACGCGTTTTGGGAAAAAATTCGTTTTTGTTTGTTGACGGATTAAAGTTAAAATTATTGTAAAATTTTTTATTTTTCATTATAAAATTATTGCTTTTTTCGTAATATGCAAATTAATGGTTTTTCTTATTTATACAATTTGAGGTTAGGTGACACGTATTAAAAATTACTTTTAAAATTTCATGTAAAGAGCGAAAAGGAACCATAAATTTTTTATTCTTGCTGTTATTCATACTCGCATCTTCATAATTTGAGTGAATGATCATCAATGATCTATATGATCATTTCATTTGTACAATTTTGAGGTTAAGTGATTCGTATGAAAAATTTTTCTCGCATTATCAAGATAGAATTAAAATGTTTCGAAATAACACTTAATACATTTTTCATTTCTGACTATTGTAACTGTGATTATTATTTTATTTATTTACAATAAAACTTGTAAAAATTAAGGACGTTTGAGCGAAAAGTGAGGTTAGGTGACCGACGATTGGTTTCAAATTTTTATGAAAGAAAATCATAATTGATTTATACATCTCAATGCATTGCGTACCAACCATGGTTGTATACCCAATTATTATGTTGATTTTAGAGTATGTATAAATAGTTAAAAACCAAGTTTTAATTTTACAAAAAGTGAGGTTATGTAGGTTACAAACATTGAAAATTACTGTCTCATGAAAGAGTTTAAATTTGAAGTTTTTATGAAAGGAAAATATTATAAATTGATTTATCGACAATCCAATTATTATAGGAAATATTGCAAATACAGCCCCAGTGTAGTCATAATATTTTAGTTACATTGAGTTTCGATCGAACAACATTAAATTTTCCTATCACGGTAAAATTAATTTCTTCAACAGTCACGTGACCAGGTAAAAAAAAAAAAAAAAAAAAAAACCCACCCCTTAAAAAAAACTTTTCCCTCGTACATTCACGAAGAGAGTGTCACACCGGAATAACAATAAGAATCTAAAATCAGCGTCTAGTTCTATAATTAGGAGTCGCGTGGGGGATGTAGGTAGGTCGGTGAAACGAAATGAAATGGCGCGGGCGGGCGGTCGGTCGGCTAGACAGACTTTGAAATTGCGTCACTGGTGGGCGTCGTTCGTTCGAATCCTGCGGCGGCGGCGTTCAGTTCCCTAAGGGAGAAATCGATACGCTCGTTTCCTCCCGCGTGACGCGCTTAGCTCTCCCTGTACACCCCGCGCTGTTATTATGGGTCTGGAGTCTGTCTGCCTTTCTTTATCTCTTACCAAAAGTTCAATCCTACGCGGGTACTAATAATAACTGTATCTGTCTATAATTATCGCTGGATACTGGGGATGAAAGATTTTTTCATATTTTCTAATGATCGTATAGTTAAGGTAGAACCAGAGAAACTAGTGAGATAATCTGTATATCCCTGCAAGAAGTGAGAGTTAACTTGTCCATTTAATGGCCATTAACTGGCTAGTTAATAGCAAAATACAAGATTGAGTATATAAAATGGCCAGTTAATGGCTATCAAATGTATTCACATTTATAACAAGTATTTGAAGAGATTCGTAACTTAATCACCGAAATATGACTAACAAGCAATAGTAATCACTGAAATTCACATTTTTTAATATTCAAGATACAGAATCTACAGATTCTAGTGAAGTATCTTGATACTCTTCAAATACTGTGGAACTGAAAAATGTACAAAATTGAAAAAGTACAAATTTTTGAAAAGAATAGTATCCAGTCGACGCTGATCCACATCCACACATAAATCTAGTTGAAATTTGGACTGCCGCACCTCGAATCTCAGGATCTACACCCCTCGCGTCCGGATAACCGGATACCAACGTCCGGCTGGTCGGTAATAACCCCATAGCCTGCATATTATGCAGCAAACTTATTCTTCTTCTTCTTACTCTTCTTTTAGAGAATCGTCAGCTCGTGCCGGTTTCGTGAGTTGTCACCCCTAAAAATGAAAAGGTGCCGACCGGGCATTGTTGCAGCTGAGAATTTATTCAAGGGGTTGTTTTCGGTATTAGCAGATTACCCGTCTGGGTTCTTAAAATCCGCGCGGTTGGCGAGTTGAGGAATAAAAAAAGGCATCAATGTATTATCGATAAGCCGGGCGGGGGGGAAAAGGCCGTAGAGAAAAAAGTTACTTCTGCACCAGCTGCCGCCAGCTGGGGCGAACACGGAGATAAGCCGGCCCCGTTTTTTATTCGAGGTGGAGTTCCGTATCGGGAATCCCAAATTTTACTGGAAGGTGCGAGCCATTTTTGCACATTGTCGAGAGAGATTTTGAAAACGTGTGGGGAAAATAGGGCGAATGGATAAAATGCCTCATAAATTCTTAATCAAGGTATGTTGTAACTTGCTGAATCTTACATTTTTTTTGTTGAAAATTGTGGGTTTTTTTTTCAAACTTAAAAAACCTATTTGTGAGCATCAAAATTACCACTGAGACTGTAGTTGTTTCTTGAACTTATATCAAATATACCATTTTTTTGGATCCGTATCTACCATTCTTATGAGCTCATTTATCCCCAAATCGTATGAAAATACTCAGTTTAAAATTTCAAGCTATTTAAAACTAATTTGATGATTATTAAATAAAAAAATTACAATTATTATCTAAAGAATTTTCAATAATCTCAAAAATTTGAAGCGTTATGATATTAAAAGTAAACGTTCTCATTAAAATCTTAAAATTTCAATAAATAAAAATTTGGAGGTTAAAATTTTAGAAGAAGAATGAAAAAAAAAGCTCAGCATCGCTGGTGGCTCGGGTAGGTTTGATTAGCGGTGGAGCTGGAGAAGAGAGAAGCCACCACGGGGTGGTTGCCCTCGTCTGTCTCTGCAGGCAGGCAGCTTTGTGCAGGGAAAAGCCCGCTCGATAACGCCCGTCGGCCCTACCTACAACCCCCTTCAGGCCTCCTCTACAACATCCCTTCGCCCTTTGCCCCCCTTTTTTTTCCAACCCGCTCTTCCATCCTTTTTTCCTCAAAGGGTCCGCTAGATGTCGCCCCGATGATCTACCCCAGGGCGACGTCGAATAACTTCAAGCATTTCAAGTTTAAATTTAAGCTCGGGGTGTATTGCAGACGCGCCCTGGCGAAGGAAAAGCAGGGCTCGTTGCGCGCGCGCGAAGGCCACGCGAAGTTCAGCCAGGCAGTAGAGGTCCTTGCACTCCGGCGTTCAACCCTCCCGTTTGTCTTACTTTTGCCCTGCCCCCGCCGCGTTCACGCTTTTTTTCGGGGGGGAGGGGGAGAGGGAGGCTTTTCTATTATCTTGTCTGCCGCAGCAGCACCAAAGGGGGAGACTCCTGACGCTCCTTCTCGCGTCTGTAATCAGGCCAGTTTTCATTTTGAAACCTTTTCATGCTAACTTTTCTGGTTTTTCAGCCTTTCTGGTTTATCTGGTGAAAATTTTTTACCTCTGCACTGAGTTTAGTCTGAATGGAGGGTGGGAGTTTTATATGTAGAATTTCATTTGGGAAAAAGTTTTTGAAAGGTTTATTTTTCTACCGCTAGGTGGCTACGTTTATTGTTTTTATCTTGTTGCTTAAGTTTTTTAAATTTTTAATATTTTGGCCACTAGGTGGCTACACGTTCAAAGTTATTCTGAAAATGAAGTATCAATCTTCTAACTTCAAATTATCATTAAATATTTACATCGGTCTTACAGTCTAAGCAGATACGTAGATCATTAGATGATCCTGAGATGATCCTTACTTAAAATCACCTATGAAGAATATAAAAAGAATATGTTAAGATAATTTAATGTAAGACAGTCAATGTAATAAATTTTTACCGACACATTTGCCCTTAGACTTGGTGAATAAAAGCAAATATTCATTTTGTAAAGTGTCTAGGTAAAAATTAGTTTAACCGCTAGGTGGCTAAACGATATGTGGTGCTAAATCTTCTAACTATGAATCATACAACGGTTATTCTAAAAAGAGGCTCAAAAATAACTTCAATTAAAATTTAATGTACTGACCGCTAGGTGGCTGAACTTTTAATGCTATTCCGAAAGTGATGTATTGATTCTCCAACTGTATAACCTCAAAACAGTAAAACAAAAGCGTGAGAAGGTAGATAAAAAATAAAAATCATGTCAGAAAAATCAGAGAACTTGTCTCGGTTAACCTTGAATCTCTTTCTCGACCCTCGGTACTAGGGTAATGCTCGGCTCTTTTCTTTTCTTCCACCCGAAAGGCCTCTTCCTCCCCTAGCGAGTGTTAGGTACAATTAAGAAGCCCCAAATTTCAGCGTCAATCACTCGAGCCATTGATCGACCTTATCGCACTTGACACCCGCCCACAGGTAGGACAGGTGCGCGACACTATCCCCCCGACTTTTATTTTTCATTATTCTGACTCTCTCTCTCTCTCGGTCTAGTTTTGAGAATACAGCACCTACTCGAGTCCGTGCTCCACTTTCGGGTATTTCTTAACCTCCAAAACTTCTTTTCTTCTTCCCTTTGAAAACTCTTTATTCTGCGAGAAGAAGGCATTTGTTGTTTCTTGTTCTTTCTGCTATTTTTTTTTCAGCGGATGAGTAATTTTGAAAGTACCGAGTTAGCTTGCCCTACTTAACCAACCATCGTTAAAGTGACTAGTACTGATTAACGTTACAAATGTGTTCCCAAAGCTTCCATTTAGTTGGAAAAACTATTTATAAAGCTCGAACTCTGTCGTCGGATAGTCCAGAGCTATACCTTAAAGGGTGTGGCAGGGAGGCAGTTCTACGAGCAATGAAAGCTATCTGGAGTGCTTAACTCTCCTACGTACTCGAAAGCACATGTAGAGATTAGGGTCATCAATGGATTTAGCACTGTTGCAGTGTGTATATCTCAACAGGCCATTCGCGTCGTTGTTGAATCCGCAGTGAGTTCGAAACAATTAAAGCGGTTGTTCGAATTTTATATCCCGAGCGGGCTTTGTGTGCCACTTCTCGTCTGTGAATATATACAGTGCGTTGAAAAATATTACTCCCCCGGTCCGGCGAAATTGAAACCGTGTTTGAGTTGCTGGGAAAATGAAATTAATGAAGCTGCGCCATCGGACAAACACGAGTAATCGGGGAGGCTACCCACCATCGTCCGCGTTTGTGTGCGAATCATCCTGCTGAACTGAATTGCTGGCTTTGAACAAATTTGAACTCGTGATAGTAAAAAGTTTTTTTTTTTAATTGATTTATTGATATTGAATTGATGCGTCGAAAAAACACGAACTAAAAAATTTTTTTTTTAATAAATTATACCTAACAGCACAGTATGTAATGGTTTCTTCCAGGATAAAAAATTCTACTGGCTGGTTTTTTTTTTTTGTAAGAAACAGAGTCAGTTTTTTTGAGAACGGCAGATACTTAGTAAGATTCAGAGACTTGGAACTTCAACAAATATATGCTTTTGCCTTCAAGTTGTAAAAATATTTTTAGGAAATGTCATTGTTCAAAAATATTTTTCACTGTATAGTCATTATGTTGGACAGCAAAAGAATACATCGGATGGAATAATTGATGACTTGGTTTATCTTTTGTCATAAGAAAATGATTCCTTAACATCGGTGTCCCGTAGTGTGTATTCTTACCTTGTTACCTTATTAGTAGATTTTCAGACTGGTTTCGATACGAACTGTTTGTAATTCTTTGCCAGGAATAATACCTGCATATCACCCAAGGATTAATATTTTAATACCCGCAGAACAAGCAATGCATCAACTTCCATCCGAATTCAAAACCATCAATAATAAAAAAAGAAAAGTGATCAATACGCGGTATGGGCCCGGGTACGCTTGATTTAAAGCCCTCAAAATCCTCGCAGGATATTACGCTCTCGAAAAGTTCGCAACCGTTACGTAGGCACGCACGACAAAAAGCACAGGCTGTATACACACAGACTGTTGCAGGGGGGGTGGCGGCTGGAAACCCAAAGATCGTTCGGTCGATGACCCCGGCCGCGAGGGGGGTGGGGGTGGGCAACCCATCCACCCCCGTTTTCTGCTTCCTCCCCTTTCGCGATGGTTGCCATAGCTCTCCTCCTCCTTTTTCTCCTTCCTCCTCTCGCTGCTTTTTTTTTTGCTCTCTCTCTCTCTCCCTGCAGCCGCACCGGACGCCTCCCGGTATTTTTTATGTGCTGTACCCGCACCGTATATTGATCCAGTCGGGATACGACACCGACCCGCGAGACACCCTTGATTTAATCATTGTCTTCCCTTGGTCTGTAATTGAAAATATTACCTGGGAAAAAAATGCTCGATTAACGCCTTTACACGAGATGTATTGCCTTTTCCTCGGCCTTTTCTTCTGTCGCAAAGAGTAACCACGGTACTTGATCTATGTTGAATCTTTAATTTGAAAAGATTAAAATTAAAATTTTTGAATATTAGGTCTGTGGTAGTTTCGTAAACCATAAGACATCATTAAGTAACTTTTTAATGCAGAAACTCTACGTACAACAGTCTATAAAAAAAACTTAAAGTCCAAAGTCGTATAAATTTTCAGGAATGCTGAAATATGGCAGATTTAGTGACACTTTATTTCTTTTATGTACTACTTACAGAACTGTATTAGGCTAAATAAAAGCAATGTTAACCTTTTTAACCATCATAGATGTAGGTCTGTTTGTAGAATCTTTCCACAAACTGTAAAAAAAGACCCTAAACAGATTGATTTTCAAGTATCCTTTTCTTTCTCTTCTTTTTCTGTCTTACAGAAGCTTAGTAATCTCTACTTTCTCCAGAGCACTTCTTTGTTAGAGTTTCAGTGCAGCGGCATGGTAACGTTATTACCCCTTTAGAATTCAAGGTAAGGGAAATTGAGCTTTCAGAGACCATCACCCGCAGCCAGCTTTTGACCCTTTTACTCAGTACGCAAACTCGATGACGAAGGCTTTCCATCGTTAAAGACCGTATTACATCGTCAAAGTTTGATTGTATTTAAAATTTTGTAGTTATAGCGACTGGACTGGCTCAGTCGCGGCTTAGCTGCAGTACGTAATCTAATACTCGTTATAATCCAATACTCGCTGTTGAGAATCTTGCTTGACATTTCTCCGCTTCGTGAATGCTTCAGAGTATTAAAACCCTGAGAGAATGTTCGTATTAAGTTACGAACAAAAAGTTTTTATAAATTTTTTACATCTGATGTCACTTGAAATCTCATCTTTTTTTTAGATTTTGTGCTCTTAATGTCTAAAATTTGAAAGAATCGAGAAAATAAAAGTTGCATCTCAAGCTATAGCGATCTACGATGGACTGAAAAACTCTCTAATATGCCTACTTTAGTTTTTCTACAATGTTCTGAATATTAGTTAGAAATTTTAATATTGTAGGGTCAAACTTGGCTCAATAGTAAATTTTACAATTAAAATCTAAAATATTACTGTATCTTCAACAAGTCTATAAGAACCGAAAAAATCTCTCTAACGCTGACTTAGACGCATTTCTACAGTTTGATTAATTTTTAACATTAGTTAGACATACTTTATAGGGCATGTCAGTGTTAGAATGTAATCTCTCTTTGCTGGTATAGATTTCTTCTCATTTCAACATAAATGATATGATAACTATAATTTTTGATTAAAGAAAGTAAATCATGTAATTTCAAAAAAAATTGAAACCTTTTAATTTAATACATTACTCATAAATGTAAATTACGAGATACAGGATTCGACCAAAATATAAAAAACAACACCCATAAAAAAATATTGTTAAATAAAAAGATTGTTGAACACATCGATAAATCGAGAGTAAAAAGAAAACTCGGTGATAGGAAATAAAATAGTTTGAGATCGGCAAACACTCGCTCGTAGCGGCAGGAGGAGGAGGAATGTTAGTCGAAAGTATTATCGCGGTACATCGATCAGCATTCGCACCTAATCGCATCGAGCATTTCTTCGAGCCCCACCTTAGCTCTGCTCGGAATGCTAATTTTTTTCTTCTTTTTTTTTATTCCGATGTGCAGTACCGTAAGCTTACACCGTCTTTTTTTTTTTTTTTAATTTCGCACGTACGGCTTCTCGCGAATTTTTGTTTGTCGTAGGAGAGAATTTCGTACGAATGCGCGGGCGAGGGAAAAATTTATTCCCGGAGTGACAGCCCGAAGATGGATTGTTTTCGTTGTAGGGGCTGGAATGCGAGCGTCGAACGAATTTGTTTCTTCAAATTTTTCGGCGCAGGTGAAAAATATCCTAGAAGATTGTTTTTACATTGCTTTGAACTGTTTTGGATCCAATCTGACGGTGCGTTCTTTTTTTACTTGTAGCATGTGTCAGTGTATTGAAATAGGCTAGTCTCAAATCTTTGATGTACAACAGTATTTTGAGTATACATCATATAAAGAGAGTATTTTTATCTTGTGTTTTTTTAAATAAATTTATTACGCAGTAAGTCTCATATTTGTTAAATAATTGTATTCGTGAGATATTTTATTGGTTATAACCTTGTATTTTTATATTTCAATCTAGATCTCCTGACGAGGCTGACGAAACATGTCAGCGAAACGTTGAGAAGTTTTGATATTTAAAAAGTTTTTTATCTATTTACATAGAAATAAAGTTGCTAACTGTTTGATATTAGTTATTGATTGTTTTATTAGCAGTATAAATAATTCTCTAGTACTATGAAATTGTATTTAATTTTATTACGCTCTATAAAATTTTTCTTCATTGTACATATTCATCATTTTTCAAAATATTAAATAGAAAATCCTTCCATTAGACATTCCAATCATAACTTTTGATTTATTTATAGTACAAAGTTGCTATAGTTGACAATTTGATTAATATTTTCTTACTTCAAAATCAGTATTAAAAACTTTTTAATTTTTCATTGGAAGTTGCAATGGAATTTTTCTTTGATATAAACATGCACTAGTATACAGCTGCAGTAAATATTTCAAATCCCATTAGTTCTCAAGTAAACCATTGTAAGTAACTTCACTTTAAAAAAAATCTCTACAATAGCTATTAAGAATTGACTAATCGTAAAATTAACTTCAGCCAAAAGCATTGTTACAAGCAATTCCCGAGAGAAAATACATCGCTCATAAAAAAAAAAAAAAAAAAAAGGCTTGACAATGTGCATTCTTATCTCGGTGTCTTGCATTCGTCACCAGTGACTAAGCCGTGGTGCAAACACACTATTGGAATTTACAACTCCGCAGAGCCATCGTAAAAATTAATCCAAAACAAAAGTGGCCAATAAATAAATCGAATTTAGCCAGAGGTAGACACTCGCGGCCTTGACTTTCCGCGATGCTAAAGTAACGGGTACCAACCTTTGTATTTTTTTTACGAAGAGTTGAATGAACCAATTGTCAAAACATTTATCCCCCCCTTGTTTCGTATGATGGTG
Source organism: Encarsia formosa (assembly GCA_038277355.1). NCBI lineage: Eukaryota > Metazoa > Arthropoda > Insecta > Hymenoptera > Aphelinidae > Encarsia > Encarsia formosa. The sequence goes on from CM076184.1 coordinate 3,417,528, forward strand.
TTGTCGAGCTTTATTCTCGACGGGATAATTCACTTGTTGTTCAGACTCTCAACGACGTGTCTCTCTTTTTTTTTTTTTTTTTTTTTTTTTGCTTTTTGCTTCTCAGAGGTTTATTCTCGGAGTTAATTTTGCGAGCTATTGATTGCTCTTGGTATCAAATACTTTGATTTGTTTTACGAATTTTGAATGAAGTTGGGTTATGGGGATGTAAGCTTGATATCTAAAAATTCAGATTCTTTTATTTTTCAGATTCATTCATACGCAAATATACCTGGTATCAAATGATTTATAATATATTTGATGAATTTTACTTAAAAAATTTAGTAATTGAAAAAAGGGTTGTGTAGTTTTAAGTTTAATAAGTAAGAATTTGAATTATTATGAGTTTTTAGTATATTGATGAATTTTACTTAAAAATATTCAAGGATATAAGGGACTTGATTAGGATTATAAGTTTGACATGTAAGAATTCAAATTCTTTTAGTTCTTGGTACATTTTCCAGTATACCTGATATTTAAGTTTTTTATTTATTTGATAAATGTTACTTAAAATTGTTCAAAGAGAATTTTGTAAAAAAAAAAGTGGCACTGAGCTAGGGTCTGGGGTTTTAAGGTTGACATAATAAAATTTCGAATTATTTGTAGTTCAAGTACATTTGCAAATACACCTGACATTAAATTTACTTCATCTAATAAATATTAAAATACAATTTTCTAAACACGAGTAAAACTATTATAATTTGTCAGTGGCAGGGTTATGGGGTTTTACTAAATGTACAACTTTTAGTAGCAAACTTGAGACAGTTTTGAGAACACTATCTTAGATTTATAGAACTCAATTTCTGTATAAAAACGAAAAATAAAAAATTTTATTATTTAGCAAAACTGAATTTGTTTGCATTTTTATGATTCAATTTATGTTTTAAAAACTTCTTACCCGCTCAAAGTTTTAAACGAGACCAAACACATGGCGCGGTGAAAACTCAAATTATGATGATTGTATGAGAGTTTACTTTGAATGCGTGATTTAGACTTTAAATTGGATTTGAGAGCACAATTATCCAACTGTCGTAATTAACATGATTTTCTCGGTTTTATTTTATTATAAAGTTTCTCATATTTTCAAAATCAGCTGTTTTTAAATAAAATATATTTAGGATAAATGAATTGCTTCCTTGAAGTTTTAACATCGATTTTTTTTGCAAAGTCGGTGAACTCGGATAAAATCTATTAATACCAGCTGGATTGTTTTAAATCCAAAATTTAATGTATTTTTAAAACATCCGGATATAAAGTTTTGTTTTCGCGTGTTTATACTCTCACTGAAATTTACGCGTTTTTTAACTCTTAGAAAAATATTCACCAGCAAAAAAATTACCTTAAATCCTGAATCTTATGCTTTTTATTGAAGTTGTTTTAGCGCAGCATATACATATAAATCTTGTGTTTTTATTATTAAAAAGTAAATATATGAAAAAAACATCGTAAACATCTCTAGTAAAAAAAAAAAAAGAAGAAATTTTTTAGGTTACAAATTTTAATATTTACAGTATTATGTTGGTATTATGATACTAATAATTTTCGATAATTTATTCTTAAAAAATTATTTTATTCATAAGTTTGAAATCTAAAGAGTCTGCATTTTTTGATCTAATTTTTCTAAAATTTCCTGAGTTTTTATGTTTTAAATTAGTTTTTTTTCATACGTTCAGGGGGAGTAAGCCATTTCATTCTATTTTAAATAATCAAGATTTTCAGTTATTAGAAAAAATATACCTTTTACAATAATTACATGAATAATCTCAAATTTTCTCTAAGTATGTGGTCTTTCTTTCCCAATAACTTAAAAACCGATTTCAGCGAAAAAAAATGAACAAAATGAACCGAAAAATGTACCTGCCGGAAGCGGTAAGGCAAAAAAGGCGCGTGTGAAAAACATATAAAAAAAGAAAAGAAAAAAAAAAAAAAGGTTGTTGCGTGCCAATGGTAGTGCAGCTAGCGACCGCAAACGCTCCTCGAGTCAGTCAGGCCAACGGCCTTGACCCTGGCTGCATGGCACTCGTTCGTTCACTTCTGTACTTACTTGCTTGCTTACTTGCGCTCGATCGTCGTCTCGGTCAAAACAAAACTTTATTGCTTACTTTGTACGTACCGGGGTTGATAAACCTTCCGAATCTCTAACGTTTTATCAGACGCGATGCATCAATCCGTAAACAAACTAACTCGGGTAGCGAGACGATTTTTTTTTTTTTTTAATTTTGGTAGCAATGTTTTGTATTGTACTGAGCGCAATAAAAATTTATTCATGCTTGTGTCTTATGTAAACAAACTTTAATATTTTTGCAAAACCAATAAAGATTTTTTAATGAATATAAATGATAGTGCGTTTAATATTCGTGTAAAGTATGAATTTCATAATGATACATGGTTACGTAAGATGACCTTTTTATTTTTAATTTAAATACTCTATTCAAGACTTACAGGAATGTATTATGATAATCGTTTTAAAAATGAACCAAAAGTAATCTTCAATTACAATGTAATAAATTGTTGAACAATGATTATCATAGAGTAATTTTATACTCACAGTTATTATTCATCTCAGTGATGAGTAATTTATAATTATTATTTGGGTACCAGAAAAAATTTTGAAAAATATGTTTGCTGCAGTTAGTCACCGATAGCGTGTAAACCACGATAGCTTGAGGCATTCCAAAAGTGTATTTTCAGAAAATCCGAGGGTTGAAAGCAACGACTTTGTCGTTGTTTTTCTATGAAATATAAATTTTGATAACTATTTTTAGAATCTTTAAATCAAAGCAATTAGTTTTTGCAATTAAAAAAAGTGTTGATTATTTATCGATATAATAACACTAAAAAAAAAGCAACAAAACAACATAAATTTAGAAACTTTAAAAGCCCTACAACTGGTGATAATCTTGTTTGTCGTTGGCTTGGGAGTAGAAATTTAAGAATAGAAGCCCAAAAAGGAAACGGTTCTTCCGGCTCGATAGCAAATTATGATTCATTAAGAGGACCACTGTGATTTCCAAGGTATGCGGGTGCAGCGCAGCGATTGGTCATCGTTAACCAAGCACCAACACCCAGATAATCGGGCTTCTTTTGACTCACTCGAAAAAAATTTTTCATTTTCATCTTTCGGAGGGCTTGCTGTGGAATAAAAAAAAATTCTGTATGCCACTTATTTTTAAGTTCTAGTTTGGAGAAAGATTTCAGTTTTGGAATTTAAACATCACCCTTCGAGTTGAAAACTTTCCAAATTTTATTATTATTATTATTATTATTTTTCGTTTCTAGACATTTTTAAACAATTTATTGGATTCATTTTCCAATTTTTTAAAATAGGTTTAATGAAAAAAAAAAAAATGTTTCTGACTGTTTTTTGTAAATAATTTTATAACTCTTAAACTTTTATGAATTTTAATTTTTCTTACAGAGCCTGTACATAAAAAATTTTCAAACAAATAAATAAATTAAATTCTTTTCTAATTTTATTTAAATGCTTAATTTCGAAATGTATTATTATATTTTTACCTTTCAAATTAAATTGTATATCTACGAAAAATTCTCTAAAAATAAGTAAGATATCAATATTCCAGGTGTATAATTTAGAATATTATTTCAATGAAATTGAATATTTATTATTATTTTCACAAAAGAATTGAACAAATTATAATTTTTTTTTTTTTATGAAAATAAGTAAGACAAGCCTTGCTTACTCTCTATCCAACTCAAAAAAAAAAAAAAAAAATTATTTGAGCCCTACAATTCAATTTTGGAAGCTCAAATAGCTTGAGTTTTTGTAACATGCCTCTTAATAACAATATTCTAACTTGTAAATAATTCGAAAAAGTCTTTGCAGCACACAGTCATAGTTTAAAAATCCCGCAATTCATCATTTTTTTTAGCAAAAACTTCAACAGTTACACATAAAATTCTTGAAACTCCAATCAGAAAAATTTTATTTAATAATTTTTTAAACTGAATAAAAATTTGGTCGAATTCTCACTTGTTTCTCAACCCTTAAACAACGACATTAAATCTCGGGATGTTTGTTTGCACCACGAGTCACGTTCACGTCGATATGAAAATTTCCGCAAAAAAGGGGTGAAAAATGAAAGTTTCGGAGGCCGGGTGCTTCAAACTCAAGGGCCGCTCACTTCAGCTTCATTTTACTTTTTTGCTTATATGTGAACTTTCGTTTGACGATCCACGAGTTTTTAAATTATTTTTCCCTCTTCGACTTGTACCGATTGAAGTTGAAAATTTATTAATCCGACCGAATTTTTGTTGAATTTTCAAGGTTGCCAACCCGAAAAAATCGGGATTTTATTTTTCTCAACTTGGTGACCTCGAGTGTCTCGCCGCGCTTTTTTTTCCTCCTCTCGTTCGTTCAACTTCCTCGGCGAAGTATTTTGCTTCGGGGACAATTTTACTTCACGCTTCTTGTAAGAAATTACTTTTAGCTACTAGTGTGAAAATAATTCATTATGAATCATCTTTTTTGTATACAATAATGGTAATAAAACATTTTTGAAAAAACTAATGATTCTTATAATTGAGCAGCTGCAATTAGTAAGACTCTGTAGAACGAGCAGAAAATTATTACGGTAGATCAAACGAATTTACCGGTAAGTTAAGTTCGATGTAGACGCCTTTGGGATAATTACTCTGCCGCCCTTAATTTAAATTCCACCCTATAATTCAGTCTCAAAGAAAATTTTTAAAAATACAGATAAAAAGTCTCCATAAAATCATTATTTTTGAGGATTGATATTAATAATAATAATTATTATTTTATTATTTATTTTCCGAGTACAGGGATGTAACCCTATCATACTCGTATGAGATATACATTTTTACAACTCAACAAAATATAATACTTCGACGTAATCAGCAATAATGTAAGAAATTAAGTATTAAATATATAATGCATTTTATATATTGATAAAAATTAATATTCCAACTAGTAAAAAGTTCTGCGTATACAATCTCCTTATTCATATAAATACTTTCTAAAATGTCAAAAAAAAACTAACGAATCGTTTTATTTATGTTTCAGGTGAGTAACTTTGACCTTACGTACCGAATCCCAAGTAAGTCAAGCAGACACAAAATCTTAGCTAATAGTTATACAGAAAAGCAATTCCCTTACACACCTGTGCAATAAAAATTCCCCCCTCTTTTGGTTAAAAACACACCTGGTATAAAGAAAAAAAAAGGGCCCGGAAGGAAGGAAATTCATCTTTCGCGGAGGGAAGTAAGGGGGCAATGACCTTCCTCAAACAGCCAAGCCCGACTGTGGCCGCAGCAGCAGCAGCCACCGAATCGATATCGAAGCTAAGCTGCTCCTTATACAGCTACCAAGCACCTTTATATAACACCGCTAAGGGTGAACCACCCGCGGTCCACGCCCCACCGGCTCTTTTATTATTTTATACATATACTTCCGAGATAAATTTATTATTATTTGGCTATCTTTATCTTGTGTTAAGTTAGGCTGTATATTTGGAAGTAACATCATTTAAATTGACTTAATGAGATGAGGTTGAAAATAAAAGGGTGGGGTGTTCAAAAGCACATGTATATGAAGTTAGTCGCGAATTAACTTCTCGTTTTAAATTATTTATGAAAATGCCAGCAACAACAAATGAGAAATCTTAAGAAAATAAATAAGTATAAATTTTTTAATAAAAAATTTTTCAAAATAAAAATATCGAAAAACTACTTTAGATTAGTAAAAATATGGGACCACTAAATAACATATTTTTGTGACAATATTATACGCTAAAAGGTTTATTTTTTTAATTTGAGTTTAGTATTGATAAAAAACTGTTTTCCACCGAGGTTCACTTTGGTCTGGAATGACCCTTTCTAAAGAAACGGTATCTTTGAAGAAAAAACCTAAAAACATGAGTAATTATCAAAAATCTAGTAAAAATACCTTTTTTTTTTTTTTTTATTAGTGGATATAATCAATTTGACAAAATTTTTCTCAATTGACAGCTTAAGATGCTTTTCGACCAGAGAAGCTTAAAAAAAATGAAATAAAAACGCAAGGTTTCATAAAAGAGCAGATTTTCGACAATTTTTATTTTACCCCACACAGACACGTAAGGGCTTGAATAATAATTAAAAAATTTGGTAGATATTTCAAATAAGTTTTTTTTTTTTTCGAACGAATAACAAAAAAAAAAAAAGATTTTTACACTGAATTTTCACGTTTCCAAAAAAAAAAAAAAATCCATCTTGCATCACCGTAGCTCCCATCAGGAACAATTCGAGCTTTAATAAACCAGCCTCAGCGCGACACTTCGCCGATGAAATTCAGTTTAAATCATGATTTAACTCCGCTGCTTCTACCAAAGTGGGTGGGGATGATCCGCCGTCAGACACGAATTCCTTACCCGCACACGCTGCAACCAAGCAGGTGCTCTTCCCCTACGAGCCATGGTTACTCCTTTACATAAAACCGCCCGCTAAGTAAGTGTCGCCCCCTGGCGTTCGACCGGCACTGCCAGCGCGCAAGATGGCTCGCGGTGTTTTTATCCCCGCATCTCTCCATGCTTCCCTCACGCCTTCTCCCTTATCGTTCTTGTTTTTGTTTTTGTTTATGTCTAACATCACCCCCGTTGGGATTAGTCACGGTTGTTTTCGACCCTGGAACGATTATTGCGATGACCGTCGTCGGCTTTCCCCCCACCACACCCCCAAAGTTCAAGTTCAACGAACCCGTTCTATAAAAAAAAAAAAAAAAAAAAAAACTAATTTTTGGGTTATTCAAATCTGCGAAACCTATGAAGAAGGGATAGGACGGGGCTATGGGTACTCGCCTACGGGGATGACGTACTTGCGGTTTACAGTTTTAACACATTATATGTAGACACACGTAGCGAGCAAGGCCGCGACGAGATCAGTCGACCCTGGCGCCCCCTACGGCGGTGGCGGCGTTTCTAGCGGCGCTCGCTCGCTCGGGAGCTCAGTTCTCCTCGAAGCCGCTCCGCTGCTGCAGGCTGCAGGGGAGCTAGCCTCTACGAGCCCTTAAACGTTACTAAAAAAACTTCTCATTTTTTTCTTACCAACAAACTTATTACTAATAATAAATAAACACGTCGTTGTTGCTGCTGTTGTTGTTGAAAATTTAATTTTTTTAGTACTGTGTAAATGTGCGGATCAAGGGTGTTCGGCCCTCCCGAATTGAGAATAATCGTCTTGGTGAAGTTCAAGTGCACTTCTTCATATTATTCGTATTATTGGTTCAAATAGTGTGGTTGGTTTGAGTGTGTACTAGTGCAGTGGTGCAGGTGCAGCAGGTTATCGAGAACGAACCCCCCCAGGGCTCGCTAGTTCGTTCGTTCGTCACTCGCACCGGGGCACCTTGGTCAGGATGTCGGTCAGGATGGAGAACGTACCTCCCCAGCAGCAGAGGAAGATCAACTACAAGATGATGGTGAGTCGAGTTCTCGGCGTGGGTGGTGAGGGGGGACGCGGGTGCCCCACCCATTGCACGAACCGGGCGGCGTCTAACACCACCTTCGGAGTTGGCCTTCGCCTCGACCTGGGCTTTACGCGATTGTTCAGTGGGATTTGGGTCCGGAGAGTACGGAGGTTCACAAACTCCCACCCGGTGTTTATGGATTTTTTTCTCTCCCTCGGAGGGGAGCTGTACGTGCGGGCGGGCGGGCGTGTGTTTGAGGAGAGATGATGCTGCGCGCATGCGCCGATGGTGCCGCCGGCTAACCCACCGCCGCGGTCGTCGTCGCGGGTGCGGCTGCTCTTCCCCGAGGAAGACTTTAATCCTGGAAGTCTCAACCTACCAGTCTGGAGCCGATGCTAATGACAAAGTCAATCGATTCTCTCTCTATTTCTTGTCTCTCCTATGGTTTTTTTACGTGTTTTTCGGCAGTAAACAAACACGGAGGAAGAAACGCAAAGGGATATTTAAGTTGGGAGAGAGAGAGAGAGAGCGAGAGAGAGAGTACGAATGCTGCATCGGGCAGGCTGGCTGGCTGGCAGACACCTAAAATGGACGTCCCGCTGCTGCAGCCCTTATCGATCCTTCAGCGAGCGTCAGCGCTGCCTCGGAAGCCTGCAGCCAGACTGCCTTACCACCGTGCAACCCGCGCCCTACTACGGCTGTTACGTACTTACCCACCGTCATCTTCTTCTCTTATTAGTGTTGTATTGGGAATTCTTTTTTTTTTTTTTCTTTTTATTATTATTTATGAGTTTATGTAAGTTTACCTGTTTTATTGCCAGCTCGTAATATAGCGATTAAGTATTCACATTGGTTGATTGTGAGTCACTTTATCAACCACCAGCTGTGTTTAGTGGGCTCTCGGGAGATTGAGTTTAAGATGTCCGATGCAGTGAGCTGCGAGGGGAGGAACGGAAGTTACCGGTGCTGCAGCTGTTCCATACCTGCAGTGTGGTAGCCTTGAGGGATCTTTTTTTTTTGTTCGCTGCTTGAGTGCGCTGCACTTTTGTCCGGATTGATGATCTTTTTTAGAGAAAAAAATATTTTATGGTTTATCGTGCGGAATTTCATTAATGACGTTCGATAGAATATCTTAATTAGTGGAAATATTTCTGATTGATCGAATTAAAACGCTTCGATGGTAAATGTTTAAAAATTTCCATCGTTTGTCTCCATTTAGTCAAGAGTTTTCCTTGAGAATCTTAGATCAGAAATGGTTTAGATTTCGAGATCATTGTTTATTTTACAATGATTGACTGGGACATCTCCAAAATGATTCAATTTTTGTAAAATACTTTGAATTATTACTAAATATCGCCAAAGTGTTTGCCTTGATCCCACTTTAAATTGTACTCGTTTGAAATTATGCGTAAAAATGGTCTTCATTCAGTTGGAAAGTTAACATACAATTTTTGTATCAATTTTAAACAATAATATTTAATCATTCATTCTAATAGTCGGAATGAAATTTCAAAGCTTAAAATAAAAATTTTCAGGATATTCAATCTACATCATTTCGTGGTGCAGCAACTATTCAAACAAACTGCTGCACCAATCGAAAAGTGATGAGTTTGTAAACCGTGACGGCACTTTTACCTTCTCGCCCGTTAATCCAATCGAACGAGGTCGAGAATCAAACGTCGGGCGAGGTGTAAACAAAAAAAAAAAAAAGATTTTTGGATCCGAGCCCTGGCAGTCCCTCGATTCGGGCCAAACTCTACAAAGTTTTCGAAGCCGCCTCGCAAGCGAAAAATAATCGCACATTTTATATCCATTTCAGTTCTCCGGTTGAGATAAAAATTTTTCCGCGGGGGGGGATCGTTAAAAACCACTTTTGGGGGTAATTGACTCGCTTTTGGAGGAACAATTTGTTAATGGAGGGACTTCCACAGTGATTATTTATCGGGAAGCTATTAACGGATCTGGTAATGTGTATATTACAGTGGGTGGTTAATTTTCAATTTCGGGTGCGGGTAATCGTTTTGAAACGAGTCTGGAATAAGTCGATTTGCGGGGGACCGCGGTTTGTTTAATTAGCTCATTTATCCGCGAAAGACCGTTTAGTAAGAGCTGAAACTAATTGTCTATTGAAATTCTACGTATGCATGAATTATCTGCAAAAATATTTAAAAAAAACAAAAATTTGAGACTGCTGGCTTTATTAATTTATCAAAAATTTTCATTATACTTGCATGATGAAAATTTAGTTAATCAATTAATAGCTAGTTAGATTACTAGAGAATAATTATTTACTTTCTGTAATAAAAAAAAAAACTTATCAAAACAGTAATAGACGTAAGGTCATTGACCTTTTGAATCTAAATCAAAACTCCCAAAACCGATAGCATTATCCGGGGTAAGACACTCAAGAATCCGGGTCGTGTCAAAGAATAAAGTATCGTTGCGGTGTTGTGTTGTTGATGTTGTTGCGGTAGCAGCAGCAACCCAGGCAGAAGATTAGAAGTGCGCTAATTGGCTCGCGTAAGTGCACATACTCGAGGACTGTGATGCACAAGGCTTAACGAGTCGTCGCTATCGCACTGCATTCTTCGGGACACTGATTATGTAAAGCATGGAATATTATTTTTGGTGCGAAAAAAAACCTCAGCCTTAAATTTACCACAAATAAAGTAACAATTTGATGAGTACTTTTATCCAAAAAATGTCTCTAAAAGACTTTATTTATTATTTTAGCCTGCGGAAAAAATGTTCAAATGATTCATGCTATAAATCCGTTGATGAATTACAATAAAAAAAAAAAAAAAAAAAAAAAAAATTGAACACGCCAGCCACGAATAAAATGACTCCTTGCTATTTTCATAAGCTGAAAACTTGAAATCATTTTATTCGCGACTGGTGTGAAGAATTTTTTTTTATCATAATGTATCATCGGTAAGTTAATACCAATCTGCAAAAGCCAAAATAATAAATAAAGCCTTTTGGAGACATTTTATTACCTAAAATTATTAAACTTGTTACTTTATTCGTGGCAAATTTTTGGCTAAGATTTTTCTTGGCCAATTGACTTGGTTTTTGAGTACCCTGAAAAGATATTAACCAGATGTAAGCTAAAAATTTGTCACTTTTCAGCTTACACATGGTTAACATGCAAGATTTTAGGCCAATGTTGTACCCGAGTAATGGTTTTGCATTTTTTACTTGATATTCAAAATTTAAAAATGGTCCTGTACAAGTATTTTCAATCTCGACCCATCGAAAATCATTCCGAATCCGTTATTCCCTAACCTAAACCACCAAAAAAAAAGTCAATAAGCCATCCCTCCCAAAAAAAATTGTGGAAGTAGTTCAGCACCCGGGGCGCTAGTCGATATCGTCTCTTTCCCAGGAGCGGATGAAACCGTAAAGGCTTATGATTGACGAGCCCCCGCGCGTTAATAAATTGTCACGCGCGCGCTAAAATAATCCCGAGGAGTTCCGCATTCCCGGTCGAGGAAACCGAAGGAAAGGAAAAAAGATGCCTATAAATAGCGAGTGTGGTGTGCTTCACCTGCTCTCCAGCGCTAAGCGAATTCCATTCAATGTCGCGGCCGATAAACTTTGCTTGGCTTAGCGATGCTTTTACCGTTTTATCTCGCTCCGGGCATCTCCAACTTTTTTAAATTCTAGCGCGATTCGCACACTTGTAGTTTTATTACAGCTAGTTCGATTTACTTTTGATTATTTCGAAAATTAAACTTTTTATTTGGCGCGGCCTCTTTCTGTGAAGATACTCGAGTTTTTAATGATTTTTTTTATCTGTGGCACAAGATAAATGATTGTTTAAAAATTAATGGTACTCGGTACTATTTTACTCAGAAATTTCATTAATAAGAAAAAAAAAAAAAAAAAAAAATTCAATTATTTTTTGATTTACTAGACCCGAAACCAGAAAAAACTAAAGAATTTATTTAATGCATTTTCTTGATTTAGATTATATTCATTTTGACTATGATCTTAAATTTAATTTTTAAATCTGTCCGGGACTATAAAAAAATTGAACTATATAAAGCTAGGATCTAATAAAGTTAAAGAAGTGATTGAAGATCAAACACAATAAAAAAATGTCTTTTCATTGTTTTTTCTAAAATTTTAAACGAATCTTAATAAACAAATAAATAAATAAATAAATACAAAAAAAAAAGAATTCAAAGTAAAACATGCATTTTTTTTTTTTTTTTTTACACTGTCTAAGTAAAATCTCATAATTATTTACTTTTTCAACTCAAGATTTCACATGACAAACTATTGGAGCAGCGGGACTCGATCCGCAAACCTCGGCGTGAGATTTTGGAGTCAAACCCATTGAGCCATTATGACTCTTGAATTTAACTAGCTTATTTTTGAAAATCAGTAAAATGTTTGTTATTACAAAAATTATGATATTGGGGTTACTTGATTGACACATTATATTCTTTCATTGTTCCTCCTTAAACTTCTTGTAAACTGTTTCTACCTGTCTCAATAAGATCTCAAGTAATCATGGCTCAGAATGAAACTTGATATCTCGAAATTAAAATATTAAAGCAATGGATTTAAAAGTATCAATCACGCGACTAAGCTCAAAACCAGCCCAAGATTTGTAAATACCACAAACTTAATCTCCCCGTCTTATCGAATCTCGAGTAGCTTTTTCTCAGTTACGGGGTAGGGCGAAACTACATATTTTTCAAACCGGACTCGCGAGAATCCCGCACCGATAGTAATTTCCTCTCCCCCCTCGGCATGCATCTGCTTTGCCAAGCTGACTTTCTAAAATTTCAATGCACGCTGGATGATACTTTTCTAATCTGGGCGAGGGGATATGCACTCCAGAATCACTGATGATTCTTTTGATTCTTTTTGATTCTTTTTGATTCTTTAGTGATTCTTTCGTGATTCTTTTAGCAAATTTAAAATATTTAGAGCCTTGGATCCAATTTCAATCAATATTTTGTTAAAAATATTATTTTTTGAAGATTTTTACTTGAAATAAAATCGATATTTTATTGATTATATTGATTTTTATGTCTGATTCTTTTTGTGATTCTGGAGTGCATAGCCCCTCGAATCTGGGTGTACTACCGAGGATTAAGATGATTTTTCATCCGGACCTGCTCGGATTAAACAAGTGTGCCTGCTAAGACGGTTCATCGACCCTGGGCGATTTATTAAAAAGTTTGGTTTTTCAGTGATAATTGACAGCGTACGTGTGAGAAAAATAAAAAAGGAAGCGTTTAATTGAAGCTCGCGGCCTTGAGGAAAAAAAAAAAAAAAAATGCCGGCCGGCCGGTGCGAGGAAAAAATTAAGCAGCGCGAAGGTCGTCGCGCCCGTCGCTGGTGTTACGAAATGAAAAAAAAAAAATGTAGTGTAATACGAGTTAACGAGGCGCGATGTTTATTTATTTATTTGAGTGAACGGTTTTACGGCCGGTTGAGTTTTTGTCTAACGGTTTTTAACATAAATCAACAATAAATAAATAAACAAATGAGATTGTACATTTTACATTATTGGTGGAATGAGTTATAGCTTGATTAGTAGTTTTTTACTTGGTCTAAATCGATTTAAGAAACTGAAAATATCTTGATGTATCTACTGCATTATCAAATGTATCGTTTTTCGTGAATGAAAAATCACAGTTATAAAGGGTGATTTAAAAATAAGTTTTATAAAAACTACAAATTACAATTTAACTGTCATTATCTCACTGTTTTAGAATAGTAGGAAGAAAAATGACACAGAGCGTTTAATACAATTTTAGTAGTAAAATTTATTTTTATTTTCATTATTATAAATGAACCGTCTGAAAATTATTTTTAAAAAACCCATAGGTATATTACGCGTGAAAAAATAATACTCTACCAGTTGATGGCCATCTACTTTTTCAATTTCAATCCAATTAAAATCGTAAAAATAAAAAGAATTGAAGTAGGCTGTAACATTTAACAAATCATAAAACTCTTTTCTTACTTGCGAGCCAAGTACTAAAAGAAAAAATGACAAAAAAACTTACTTAGAAAAACTAAATTCAAACGATGATCAGATTTTGGCAAAAATGCAAGCCCTCTTCACATCTCTTGCCCAATCATTATTTTTTAAATACACTCAATGCTTTGGAAGCATCTTGAGTTGTTTGTTTTTAATTCAAGAGATTGCCAAATCATAAATCAATTCCTTCTCCCCCCTCACCACAAAAAAAAGCAACCATTCACAGTTCCTAGAAAAAAAAAAGCACCCACGCAGTAGACCATTGTCAGAGTCCTCAACGCGCCATCAAATAAAATGACTAGCCAAGTCTCGTACCGCAGAGTTCACGAACTCTCACCTGCGCCGCGAAGCCAAGCCAGCCAGCCAGCGGTGGAATAAATTCCTGCGCTCCCGTGATTTTTACGCTTTCCGTTTAAATTCCGCTCATCCCCCGCCATGGCAGCAGCAGGTTTCTCTCCTTCTCCTGCCATAGTCTTGCGAGCGAGGAGCGAAAGCCCGCAGCTCAGTACTCGCGTAGACGCTGACTGACGCGGATTCCCTTACTAACTTTTTCAAGTGTGTGGTTGGTTACGTGCGCGAAAGTGTTTGGTTTTTTGACTTATCGACACCGTTATTAAAAGGTTAGTTCTAAGTTATATGCTTTGACGTACTTTTATTAGTTTCTGAAACGTTGGGGTTTGTAGGAACAGGTATTTGGATTGTAAATCAACCGCTGAGTTATCTTCTTTTAGTAGGTAAATGTCATTCTACTTAAGAATGTTTGATGCTGTCACATTCAACTCTGAGATTATTCATTCAACTCATACTCCAAAATCTTTGAAATGTCAGAGGATTCGAGTCTCTCAACCACAAAATCCTTTTGGAATTTTGAACACTTTTTCCACAAACCTTCATCTTTTATTAGAGTTTAACTCAACTATTGTTAATACCCGATTAGTCGATTGATTATTTCTAACATTTTTCAATTATTCTCTTAAACTAACAACTGTCTCCTCATTGCATACCTTAAGTGTCTAATCTCTACAAAAATCTTGCAAGTATAGACAGTTTCCATCTAGTTAGAAAATTTTTCCAAACGGCAGATCTTTTTTTTACAAAATTTCCATTACAAATGCACAACACACATTCTACCACGTGAACCCGCATCGAAGATCAATTTGCCCTGTCCGTTGCCACTGTTGTTAGTTGTATAATCAATGAAAAAGCCAATCGCTGGTTGGATAACAGGGTTAGAAAAAAAAAAGAAGAAGAAGAAGGCATGCAGGGATGAAATAGACCAAGGGCGTTTGCTTGCTCACGCTGTGAAATTGGATTTCTATACTGCTACCCCACTCCGCTCCGGGGGGTTTGGTTCGCCCTATCGACTCTTCTCTTCTTTATTTTCCATTAAACGCTGCTGCCTTTATTGGATTGATGCGACACTGCGCCAACTCTTTCGTTTACTCTATCTAACATAGCTTACAGGTGTAAAATGACAGTAACGCGTTTTGTAGGACAGGGTTGGATGTTGCTTAGATCAGCTGATTCTTGTTAGCGTGCTTGTGAATATTTCTTGTTTATTGTTTTTAGTTTTTTTAGGAGTTTTTGAGACTCCTAAAACATTGTACAGGTAGATTTTCACTTATGAACTAACCTGAAGACTATGACTAAGACATCTTATATTTCATTATGATTCAAGTGATTTTGAGCATTTCGGACATTTAAAACATCACAGAAATAGTTTTGAAAGTATACATTTATTCTTAAAAAATAAAAACTACAGTTATAGATAAATGAATAACACTATAAGTTTTCTAAACTTAGACGTTAGGAAAAGTTAGAGGTTGCCAACCGATCAGCTGATTCTTGTTATTAGAGTTTACTAAACTTTACTGTTTTCTGGTTTGCTCAGACATCTACAACTTTATACAAGTGTTTTTTATATAGTTTTTCTATCAACTTGGTTGAGAATGTAAGAAGTATGTGTTGAATCTTACAAATCTTACGCATATGAAGAAATCTGAACCGACCGAGAACAAAATGATATTACTGAGCATCTTAAAATGATTGTTTCAGTTTTTTGAGACATAATGATTTTCAAACATTCTTTTTCGTCTGCCTTGAATGTCGTATGTTAGATATATGTATCACTTAGCTGATTTTAGTACTAGACAATTTTTGTCTATTGGCTTTAGATACTTGGCAGATTCTTTCAGACACATTCTTTTAAATACAATTTGTTCAATTGAGTTCTTAATAGTGAACTGAGCCATAATATCTAATTAAAAGACTTAATATAGTGTGATTAAACAGTCAAAACCAAATATATTGTCTAAACCTTTTATACATTGTATGCATTTATTTTCCAATATTCTACTTCCCTTCAGGAGCTTGCAAGCTCTACAAGCACCTCTCGTTTCCGACATTTGCCCAACGTCAATCTTAACAAATCGATATCTCGTCTTGCGAGTGTAACCATTGATTTTCTCCCCGTCGACGGCCCGAGAAGAAGAAGAAGACGAAAGTCGCGAGGCGACCAAGGGAACAACTTCGCCCGGGCTAATAATAGCGAGCCGACTGTAATTCAACTTCTGCATGCCGCGGGTGCTGGTGTGTCGTTTGCGCGCGGCTAGCCGAGAAATTAAGCCGGCGCGTCTCGTCTCGTCTCGGCACTCGGCCAGCCACTTCGATTTTATCCTCCTCCTACTCTTTGTTTGGTACGTTATTCAAAAAGTGACTCCCGAAATAAATTTTTTAACCACCTACGTATCACCGATCGTAACGTAAGCTCGACAGGAAGTCGACGAGTGAGAGTCAGTTCAAAACTGTAGCGTAACTTTTAATTGGCAAGGGAAGAAGTTTTTCTTCTTTTTCAACGCTAGAGCACTGTAATTTGCGCACTTGGAAATTTATTGCCCGTGGTCGATTAATTAGAAACACTTTTTTTCCACCATAAATCATAAGTTTGAAAGAACCTTTAGAATTCGAAGATACTCTTAGGAGTGTAGCTAGCCCACCAAGGTCAGGCTCTTTTTTGGGGCGTGACTGTTATCATTGCAATGTAATTAAGTTTTGTTTCATATAATACGACAAAAAGCATCAAGTGTTTTTCTTGATGTAGCTAATTATCACGCTCTAATTGTTCACCGGCTCGATTAAGTAAGGAAACGTACCGAAAAATTAAAATACCCGGTCCCATTTATGATAATTCGCGGTCTCGAACAATGCAAATGCAAAACTTTGTGGGGTTTGCCGGCCTGTAATTACGCATCAAGCTACCGAAACATCTGTAATGACATACAAATGCGAAACACATGCCACCTCGCACTTATCTCACTTAAACAAACCCAATAAATCAATTGAACTAATTTTCTTCTTGTTTTTCTTTTTGTTTCAGGTAAGTTTCCGAAGCACTCCTGGGGTACAATAAGCTTGGTACTGTTCCCTGCAAACTGCGAAATTTTCATACAATGACATCTTAGAGCTCAGGTAAAATTCGGTACGGGGGTCGTAAAAGCAGCGGTTTTCCAAGTAGGAAAGCTGCAAGTTTCAAAGACGGCAAGGCGGGATCGGTATGCGCTGCTCCTTCAAATGGTTTTAAGCAGCGAGAGGTTTTTGATTTTCATTCTTGAGAATTTTTTTTTTTATACTCTCTTGAAAAAAAGTGCTAGTTTGCTCGAAGAAAAGACTACTACAGTCGAGCGAAGTAGATTGTATGTTGGAACTGGGTTACCATCCCCCGCTTCTGTCTAATTAGTCATCAACCAAAGTGCCAAGTACCAATTTCCTGAAAAGCTGAGTTATTGTCTGGGTGTATGTAGCACCCCACTTGGTGAAAAACTAACAAGTAGATTACTTAGTACGTACTTTCGAACACCCATCTCACATTTTATTTCCAGAACTCTTTTGAGAGAGCATTAATTAGTGTTCCCATTGTTTTCATATAAAATTTACAGCGTACAATGTTTAAAAGAAGATCTCGGGGCGGCAGGGTGGGGTTAAGAAGGAATCGAATTACTCGAGCGGGCAGGATGGATACTCATTGTTTGGTTTTAACCGGGGGGGAACAGAGAGACTTTGCCAAGCCGGTAATATGCAATGGCAGTCACCTATAATATCGCGTTACGGACCGAGGCAATCGATACCCCTGCATCCATCAAGCTGCTGCAGCTCAACTTGGAACCGAGACAGGATACTCGGCTTCAAGCTCGCGCACTATTCAATTTTTCTTCCTACCTCTTTTTGCTGTCGTTGGGTTGGATTTTAATAAGCAGTTTTTAAGGTTCTTGCTCCCTGGGTAGTTTTTTACTTACCTTTTGATTGGTTTTCGAATTCGGCATAATTCTTGTAGGTCAGGGGAAGCTTAGGTAGACTAATTCAAAGTTGGCCCTTTTAATTGATAATCATTGCTTAGATCATCGTTTACTTTTATTAGTAATGAATTTTAGGGATTTTCTCTCCGGTACATATCTGTTTGTATACTTTTTATCTTAACTAATCCGCTCATAGTGTATAATTTAAACTAAACAGATGTTCCTTAATCTTTCATCAGTATTGTATGTTCCCTGATACAGATGTTAACTTTTTTATACTTTATCCTCTGTATTAGCTTTTCTTCTTCAATTGAGCAGAATTTTACAAAACCTAACTGTTTCATGCTATGTTCAGTTCGACCTCAATCTTTTATATGGATGTCGAATTAGTTCATTTTGTGGGATCATTTCTTCATTTGCATCATATATTATGGTATCCTGATGGATTAAAAACCATGCAACTAAAAACTTCAAACTAATAAGGAAGATCATAGACGATTTTGTCGCAGCTAAACATCATTTTACTGCTACGTACATATTTTGCAACCTTTGTAATTTTCCCTCTCTGCATTAAGAAGCATTATTTCTTCTTTTAAAATTTAAGTATCGAACAAAATTTTTCTTGTCCTCCTGAAAAATTAAAATTTCAAAGCTGCAGCCTCCAAAAGAGTCGCTTGGAAGATTTTTGCAAGTGCAGCATCCTCCTACACTTTACTTTCCTCGTACGTGCGGCGACTTTCTCTGCCGGCAGGAGCTAATCCGTGGCGATGGAGGAATTTTCACGTGAGCGTTGAAGCTACAAATGACTAGAAAACTACCTTGGAAATCTCAGCAACCCCCTTGCTGTATTATATTTTATTGCTTTAAAAAGAAAGCCTGCAGAGTTGATGAGATAGAATGAAAAAAAAAAAAATCATGTTCGAACAAAGATTGAATTAAGTCTACCTAAAGAAGCGATTTTAGGGTAAATATGTTTTCTGCATTTTAAGAATTACTAAGATTCAACATATTTTTGGACCTATCAAAAAAATCCAGATGATTTTTTAAGGTTTCTAAGGGAAAATAAAAATCGTAAAACCGCTTCATTGAGACTACCGATTCGAAAAATATCAAATGTCTCAAACCAAAAAGAAAAAAAAAAAAAAACAGCTCGATAAACCAGGTCAGATAATCAGGATTAGCATAAAAGAAAATGAGCTCAGTTTATCCTGGTACCTGCGTCATAGCTGCAGGTGGTTGGATTTAGTCGGGAAACGCCCTCTCGCTTTGCTCGCGAGCTAATTTCTTCTCGCGATAGTGAAAGCCGGACGACCGCTTCTTATTATTTTTTAAAATTCCGGAACTATGCGCGGAGGCCTGGAAGTAGGGCTCGCTTAGGGGAGGATAATCGGTTGGAAAGCGAGTTGGACGGCCTTAGAAAGTCGGGTCAAGATCACCCTGCAGCCCGCGGCGCACCTGACCCCTTTACATCGACTTGTGACCCCCTGCGGTGCCGGATCTAACTCGGGACTTTTTTTTGACTGCGGAGGAGTTAATTTTTACTCAACGAGTCGAGTCGTTGACTCGCACACTTTTAGATTATTCATTGTTTGGTCTTAATATGTTTATTTTATTACTTGAAATAAAAAAAAAAATTATCTCTGTTTGTACATTTTGAGGCAAATTAATTTTTTATTTACTTGTTACGAGATCAAAGCTATTCTTTCTTTGAGAAAATTGTGGCCTTGTTTTCTCATTTTTTTCCCACCGTAACGACTCAAGTTCAATTTACGGTTTTTTCTGAATAGTAGTAATTATAAAAAAAAAAAAAAGTATTTTTAATAAATTATCAAAATTAATTGAAAATCATGCATGACAAAGTCACTGCACTTTTTTGTTTTTTAATTAGTTTCGGAAAGAACGTATATTCCAAAAAACTGAAACAAAATATTAATAAAAATAATAAGAAATCAAATCGATCACTTGAAGGCAGTTTTTTCTTTTGATCTTAATTCAAAAATAACATAGGTTATAACATTAATGTAACGAAAAATCAAAAAAAATAAAAAATAAAAAATTTTAATAACTCGCATTTTAAATAATAGTACAACTACAAGTTAAAAGAAATATTTCAAACTATAAGAACGATTGTATATAACCAAAATAACCATCAGTCAGTAGAAAAATAAATATTTATCGACAATTTAATTTAAGCACTCTTTAATTCTCAACAAGATCAAAAACGAAATTTCTTTCGTAAAAAACTGGGTTTTCGTTATCTCAACCAGAAACTACTTTTTTTCACGTAAAACTGAAAAAAAAAAGAAAGAAAAAGAAAAATTAAGTAAACATGGGCTTTAACCGCGGGGGTAAATCAAGTTACGCACAGCTATAATAGCTCGCTTATCGGCTATCGGTGACCTCTCGTGCACCGTTAGCGCTCGGCACGCCTCCAGCTGATAAACCATTTTTTTTTTTTTTTTCAATTTCAACGAACCTTTTTTTTTATTATTTAACTGCAAGTTTTTTTCCACTCGGTCGATTATCGCACCTCGTAAAGCCCGGGGTTTCAGGCCGCGTAATTTTACGGTATTATACGCGTAACTTTTAATATCGAGCTGCATTGCGTAACCAATAAACCGGGGCTTATCAAGCGATCGAGAAGAACTAAAGAAAGAGAAAAAATCGAGTTATTAATTGTGCGCGATAAAACCGCGAAAAAAAAAAAAATTGGTAAGCGGTAATAAAAATCGAATTGTGCATCGTGTGAAAACGGAGAGGAGAGGAAGCGAGCCAGTGTCGGGTTTATCGGATAGAAAAGAGGCGAAATTGGGATCGAGTGACCATCGAGTAATCGTCTTGCAGTAAACTTCGCATTGATAAAGTTTTTTTCTTTTTTTAATGCGTATCCTCCGATCTTGGTTATTGAGTGGCGATAAAGTTTTAATTTTCAATCGATCGGCTATTTTTAGATTTACTTTTATTTTTCACTTTTTATCTTCCGACAATCGAATTGAATTTAAACCCTGATAACGATGATTATATTTGTAACTTTTTTTAAGTAGTGCACAAAAATTTTACTGATCGAACTTTTTGATTGCAGAGTCGTTGCTCTTTTACAGCACTGAGAGAAGGATTTAGTTCAAGGAACCAAATATATTTGGTTGAAAATAAATCGGATAATTTGGTTGTGGGAACCAAATGTTTGGTCCACACTCCACGCGTAAAAATCGAGCTTTTATTTTTTATTTTAAAAACAAATTTTATTTATTATTTATTGTATTATATTATTGTTTATTGTTGTAATAATTTGCTTAAGTCAGTTACCTTTATTCTTGTTAAATGTATAAGAATATATTTTAATTTCAAATTTCAGCAATAAATTTCGAAGAATTAATTAAGTTTATCTAAATATGAGTTTTCTCTTGACAACATAATTATTTTTCCCTAAGAAGTTAAATCAAATTACTAATCGTTTTCAATCTAATATAGCACCGATCATTTTAATAAATTTTTCGTGAGTTCGTAATTTTCTGAATTACCGCAAAAAATTTTTTGAGGTTATAACAGCGAACTGTTTGACATGACTGTGATCTATACATTTGGTTCCTGTAACCAAATCATTGGTCGCATGAACCAAAGCTTGGGAGAAACAAAAAATAACCAAATCTTGGTTCACACAACCAAATTTGGTTACGTGAACCAAATCCTTCTCTCAGTGAGGCAATACAGAAAGTTGCGATAAAGAAAGTATAATAGTTTCTAATATAATAAATTAATTATAAAAGTAGAAATCAAAATCTAACATCTAATGTATACAACAAATTAAAATTAATAATTAAAAGTAAAATCTCCTGCTAGCTTATAAGAATTCAAAATAATTTTGATGTCGGATTATGATAAACTAGCTCGGTAAATTTGTAAGAGTGAGGTTAGCTCAAATCCACTCGAATTCTATAAAAAATTGAGCCTCTAAGCTAAGAGTGGCTCATAAATTTAGAAAGGGAACAATTTAAACCCAAAAACCAGTCTTATAAAAAAAACCTCAAGCACAAAACTTTTTCTGATTAATCGTGCAATAAATCCACTAAGCCCACACATTAAAAAAAGCCCAACATAAAAAAGGTTAAAACCCTCGTTAAAACCCCCGGGGAAGATAAAAGAAATAAAGCATAGGGGGAAGGAGTCAGGTACACGCATCTACTGTAAAAGCGCATCGCGAGAGAGTAAGAAAAAACTTCCGGCATTTACCGGAATCAACGTACCGCGTCGAAGGAGCTTTAGCAGCCTGGATAATAATCCTCGGCTCCTATATATACCTAAGCAGGAAGTTGCATCCGGTCTGCGAGCTACCAGTCACGTGGCGGTGGCTTCTAACACATACCGATAAGCATCGCGCTTGGGACTTTATAATGCCTCCCCCTCCTCTTTTTTTTTCATACGAGCACGCACGCGACCGCGAGGGAGATGCGTGCGAGCAGGGAATCGATTATGAGTTCAGGAAGGATGCTTTCGGAATTCACGGGATTTTTCTTCTTCCAGACCTTACCTTTTTTTTTTTTTTTTTTTCTGTAAAGTAGCGTGGAATTTTCTAACTTTTGAATATTTTTTTAGTGACTGGGAACGATGGATAATTAATCTGCATTTGAGGGGAATTTTTTACATTTCTGTTAGTAGACGAAATTTTGTAGCAGTATTTGTACAATAATTCTCTACACCAACGATGTAAAAATAATTTTTTTTATAATAAACAAAACTACTTGTACAAACGGATAAATTTAATATCTTGAAATTATAAAATTGACAATAATTAAAATACCCCTATTAATGAATATTTGACATTAAATTTCTGAAATTTTTAAAAATAATAATAATAATTTATTAATTTTAAGTATTATAAAAACAAGTATCTAGTAAAAAGCTAAATCTTTGAAATAGAACTTTCTATTTTTGTTTCGTCAACCCGCGTGGAAATATTTTTTTATAATAAGAAAAAACTATTTAAACAAACGTGTATAACATGTATATAAAAACAAAACAAAATGACGATTATTCAACATTAAATTTATTAAAAATTAAAAATAAAATAATAATAATAATAATAGTAATAATTTTTTGATAATGAACTAAAACAGCTCGATTTATTAAAACGAAAAGAATAAAATGATAAAAATCAAAGTAAATATTCTTCGTGACGTGCAGTAAGTACTCGGGGCGGTTTTTGAGTCCGCATTAACAATACCGGGACACGCAGGAAGCCCAGATTCTCCCGACGAAACTCAGCCAGCTACGCTGCGGGGAGAGAGACGCGAGTCGACCGGAAGGTCAACGACCTTCTCTCCTCCGTCTGCGGCAGCAGCCTGCGTGCGAATTCCTCTCTCTCTCTCTTCTAAATCGATCGCTCTCGGCTAATTTGAAAGAATAACTTTGTTTTTCGAATGCTCCCACAGGTGGCGTTGGCCTCTCCCGAATAATAATAAAAAAAGGACCGCTGCAGTTTAACCCGCTTACCGGACGGGCTAGCCCTTATTGATCGGACGATGAGTTTACGTCAGAGCCCGGAGCCTACCGGAAAATATCAGCCTCACGCCCACGCGCATCCAGGGGACTTTACCTTTTTTTTAAGTCGAGGCCTTTTACTAATGACTCTCCTTGTTTCTCGAAATAAGCGCCAAGTAATAATAGCTCGTGAGTTTTTTATTTTTACTCGTATTAACCCATTACCGCCCATGGAAAAATCAAAAGTGATATAAGGAAACTAACTATTGGAAAACCTGTCTCATGAAAAAATAGTAGATACGTATTTTTTCTTTTTTCAATTTTCATTGTTTAAACATTATTTATTTAAACAAATTCGTAAAAAAATTTAAATTTTTATAAACTAATAACGGCATTCAATTCTTTGACCAAAAATAAGGCGAAAGTCATCTTAGTAATTTTTTGATCAGACGCTTAGATCTTTTGCTACGAGGGCTCAAACATGTAAAAATATGGTTTTATAGTGGTGAGCTCTGACTCGTAAAAGTGCATCTTCGGTGCGGCGCCTCGGAGCTCACCACTATAAAACCATATTTTTACATGTTTGAGCGCTCGTAGCAAAAGATCTAAGCGTCTGATCAAAAAATTACTGAGATGACTTTCGCCTTATTTTTGGTCAAAGAATCGAATGCCGTTATTAGTTTATAAAAATTTAAATTTTTTTACGAATTTTTTTAAATAAATAATGTTTAAACAATGAAAATTGAAAAAAGAAAAAACACGTATCTACTATTTTTTCATGAGACAGGTTTTCGAACAGTTAGTTTTTTTATATCACTTTTGATTTTTCCATGGGCGGTAATGGGTTAAGTAAATCTGAATTACTATGTACTGGATCAAAATTGATAAACAATGTTTTTTAGTTAACCTTGATTTTGAAATTATTTACTCCGAGTTTATTTTATAATTTTTATCTATCAAAAACTAAATAAAACTGTGTAAATTAAAAGCGATTGTCGAGTATTATCGCTTGCTGTGATGACCTACGATTATTTTTAGTTTAATAAATAGATTATTTCTATTTTTAGGACTAGTGTGGTAAGCCATTTTTTTTAATCCCTCTAGAGGTAAAAAGTAAAATAATACTTAAATTACTCAAAAACTAGTAATTTTTTACTTTAAGTAAATTACTATTTTTTAATTTCTTTGAAAACTAGTTGTAAAAGGACTGCAAAAATTAGTTGAAACGTTTCCAACTAATGATCGTGTACACTGTTTTTTTTCAAAACTATTGTCATTATTTATTTACTTATAAATTCAACGTATTTTTAATACCCTAAAAAAATATTATCTACAAGTTATATTTGAAGTAAATTACAACTAAAAATTCGAACGATTAATCAGATAACACTTTGCTTAAAATTTGAAATTTCAAAATCCAGTCGTTAATTCAGATTCGCTATCTTTCGACCAAACGAGTAGTGAACTTTAGAAAAAAAGCTCTCTGGCCGCGCCTAATCGATAATAATCGACTTTTTTTTCCCTCCTCTTTTAATCTACGCCTGATTGGTAGAACGACCGCCCCGGGGGATAAAAAAAAGAAGTGTTAATAACGGTAAACCGCCAAAGCTGCAGTGCGTTATCCGGCGAACGGTCACGCCCCGGATTTCCCTGCGAACGAGACCTAAAAATTCTCTCTGCTATCTCCACCGCCGGGATTTTAACTAACCGATACCGCGAAAAAAAGTACTTTGATTTACCTCGGATTTACCCCACTCCGGGCTTGGTTTAACTATTTTACAAACGCATTATTGTTAAACTGAAAAACTACATGTTTTGAAAAATAAATGAATTAATAAATTAATTTTTTATTAAAAGTTAAAAATAAGTGTAAATAAAGCATTATTAATTACAGCAGGAAAAAGAAAAAAAATTTCATATTTAATTTTTTAATTAAAATAAATTATTTCATGCTTGTTAATTTATGTATACATATTTATTTATTTATTTATTTATTTATTTATTTATTGTGTACTATTCCGTATTTTTTACCTTTACGATTCAGTATTTATTTAAAATAAAAATTATTATTATTAATTTATTTTTTTCCTCGGTATGCCGCCGATCAACACTCGTAGTATAATTTGAATTTTTCATCAAATTATTTATTTTTAATTAATATGAATTTATTTGAAAATTATTTAATAATTGCCTATTTTATTTTATTAGAATATTTTTTTTTACTTATAAATTTTTTTTTATTAATTACTTATAAATATAAGTAGAAAACAAGAGAAAAATGTTCCATTCATTTCTATGATCTGAATCTTAGATTATTTATTAAAAGCTAATAAAAAATTTAAATTTGCAATGTTTAACAAGTTGTAACAAAAAATCTAAGCTTCTGATCAAAAAAATGGATAAAATATTTTCATTTTTTTTCTCCAAATCGATTGCTGTATCAGTAGTATGCTAATTTACCAAAAACTTTGAATCAAAGTTTGATAAAAAAAAAACTCGTTAAAATATTTAACTCCTGTATTTATTCCAAGCCCAGCTAAACAAACAAGAAATAAAATATAAATTCAACTAAACAATTTATTCTCATGTCTAAACGCGTGACTTTTCCATCAACTTCATAGTTCTTCATCGGGGTCAAGGTTTTAAGCATTGTCCAAAGCCCGCTCGCAGTCATTCCGATTCCTGAATCTGTCACAGCTGCTCCCCGTTTTATGACGAAGTAAACTTTTGAGCTCGCAAACTCAACCGGGGAGATTAACTTTCGTGTCAGAGTCGTCGTGCAGGGACATTAAAACAGCCAGGGTATTGATCGACAGCAGCCGATACAGCTGCAGCTAACCTCGTTTCTCCTCCCGCACGCCGCTTTAATTTAGCCATCTATTGATTTTACTCCCTCCTGCAACACTGTTACACAATACCAACCTCCTAAAAATTCGTTACCTTTTCGTCTTTCGATTCCGAACTTTTGAGGTAAAACGAGATATCTCGTTAATGAAGTACGGAGTTACCCAAAGACCCGCAATCTCGCATGAAAAAAAAAAAAAGTGCTTGCGCTCACGCGACTTGTCACTCGACCGCAAGCTTCCATCCCATTGCGCATGCGCCGAACGTAGGAAAGAATAAAAAAAAACGCCGGCCGGCGCGAGGAGCGAGAGACGGCCAGACGAGAGTATTATGTCTGCAGCGTACTTGACACTAATCGCTTGAACTTCAGCTTAGTTTTTCAGATCCAACACTGTTGTTTATCGAGTTATGTTGACTTGCTAATTGATATCTCTATCTACTTTTATTGCAAGGATGTTTGCTTTTTCATGGTTTACAATTTATTTTTTTTACGCATAAGTTTTTTTATTATTGTAAACACGTTATGATAATTCAGATTTTTATATTTTTTTTGCAACGTATAGATTCATGCAAAGTGAATATTTGACCTTGCTAAGAAATTTTACAGTCATTGGATGAGTTGAAATAATTTTTTTATGTTTGTTAAAATTATATGCGATTCTAAAGAATTGTGGGGCGCTGCCACAGGCTTTAAATTCTCGATGGTTTTGCGAAGTCTTGCCACGAAATCTGTGTGAATTTGCGTTGCACTTGGTGCGAAAAATTCTCCAGGCAAGCGAATTGATTCTCCGTACGTGAGTTCAGCAGGTGTTGACTTCAGATCTTCTTTAAAAGCAGTTCGCATGCCCAACAGTACGATAGGAAGTACGTCGCTCCAAGATACTGTCTCGTGGCATTTTATTGATGCTTTTAATTGCCGATGAACTCGCTCAACCATACCATTTGCTTGAGCGTGAAAAGATGTTGTACGGAGATGAGTGATGCCAAGAAGTTTTCTGAGCTCGTTGAACAGGTCCGATTCGAACTGGCGTCCTTGGTCCGTCGTGACCTTGAGTGGAACACCAAATCGCGAGATCCAGTCCAAGAGTGCTCTCGCCACAGTCTCAGCAGTCATGTCGACCAGTGGTGTGGCCTCAATCCATCTTGTGTATCGGTCGATGCAGGTCAGGATGTACCGGAAATCTCGTGACGGTTCCAGCGGTCCGACCAAGTCGCAGTGAACGTGAAGAAATCTTTCGCTGACACCTTCAAATTCACCAAGAGGAGAGTGTACGTGCCTTGAAGTCTTTGCTCGCTGACACGGTAAACAAGTTCTGGCCCAAGATTTACAATCTTTCACAATGGACGGCCAAATGAACCTTTGCGTAATGAGTTTCTGAGTAGCTCGTACACCTGGATGAGATAAATTATGAAGATTATTGAATACTCTCCGTCGAAGAGATTTTGGCACAAAAGGTCGGATGTTTTTCGTCGAAACATCACAATAGATGCCTAATTGCGTCTCGGGCAATCGAACCATCTTCAATTGCAGGGAGTGGTCGTTGTTATTCAGCATCTGCACTAATTCTTCATCATTAGACTGTGCAGCTGCAATTTCTTCGGTGTTTACTGTCAAACTTACCTCACCGATTCTCGACAGGAGGTCGGCGACGACATTGTCTTTGCCTGCAATGTGCCTAATATCGGTCGTAAATTGTCCGATATAATCCAGGTGCCGGGTTGCTCGTGGTGTGCTTTTGTCCAGGCCTTGCTCGAATGCGTAAGTTAAAGCGGCATGATCGGTGAAGATAATAAAATATCTGCCCTCGACGGCCCACCTGAACTTTTTTACTGCTGCGTATGCACCGTACAATTCGCGATCGTATGCACTGTACTTACGCTGTGCTGGATTTAGCGCCTTGTTGAAGAATGCCAATGGTTGCCAAATTTTGTTGACAAACTGTTGCAACGTTCCACCAACAGCGAAATCCGAAGCATCGACGGTGATTGAAAGTAACGCGCCCGGGACAGGGTGAACCAGCAGCGTGGCGCTCGAGAGTGCGTTCTTTATTTCCTCGAATGCATTTTTGTCTTCGTCAGTCCACTCGATAGGCGTGCTGCCCTTCCTTTTACCTTTCAAAAGATCGTTGAGCGGTTGTTGCAGATGAGCGGCACGAGGGATGAATCTGCGATAAAAATTTATCGCACCGTTGAAACTGCGCAGGTCTTTCGCGGTCGCCGGAAGGGGGATCTTTTTGATCGCCTCTACACGCTCCTCGAGCGGGCGTATTCCCTCGGCGTTGACCTTGTAGCCAAGGTACTCCACTTCCGGTTGACCAAACACACACTTCGCGGGATTTATCACCACACCGTATTTGCTCAATCTTTCGAACAGGAGCCTTAAATGTTGCAAATGTTGCTCCGCGTTTTCACTCGCGACTAGATAATCATCCGTATAAGGGAATACAAAGTCAAGACCTTCAGTTATTTCATCGCTGAATGCCTGAAAGGTTTGACCCGCGCCCCGTAAACCAAACGGAGTGCGCAAAAACTCGAAGAGTCCGAACGGCGTAGTCACTGTTGTCTTGTGAATATCCTCCTCGGCGACGGGGATTTGATGATAAGCTCGGACTAAATCGATCTTCGAGAAAACACGTTTTCCGCTGAGGTTATGCGTGAAATCTTCGATGTGACGCATTGGATATCGGTTCGGTTTAGTGCGTTTATTAACGTGCCTGTAGTCTCCGACCGGGCGTATCCCGTTATCTTTCTTGAAGACAACGTGTATCGGGGAGGCCCACTGGCTGTTTTTTACGCGTCGCACTATTCCGAGTCGCTCCATTTCTTCAAATTCGGCTTTTACGATTTTCAGCCGATCTTCGGTTAAGCGACGAGGACGGCTGAACACTGGTGGTCCGGGTGTAGTTTCGATGTAGTGCCTTACGTTGTGTTTTACATCGTGGCCAATCTCAGCTACAGGGCGAACGATGTCCGGGAACTCAGCTAGCAGTCGATGGTAAGGTGAGTCGCCGTGGATTGCGCGTACTGTCGGGAAGTCGTCACCAACGGCATGTCCTGCAGCACATAGTTCGGTCGCGTTGTCGATCAGTCGATTATTGCGTGGATCAACAAGTAATCCGTAGTGGGCGAGAAAATCATAGCCAATAATCGGTTGTTCAACGTCTGCGATAATAAATCGCCAGGTGAACTGCCGTCGTAGGCCAAAATCGAGCATTATAAGTTCACTACCGTATGTACTTATCGGCGTACCGTTCGCCGCGAATAACGTGCACTTTGATTTTTCGCGTTGGCCACGGAACAACACTCGCGGAAAAACACACAACTCGGCACCTGTGTCCACCATAAAGGTCTTTTTCGAGTAATTGTCTTTCACATACAAACGGCGAACACTGGGGTCGTTTTTAATTGCCGCAATTAAAGACGCCCCAACTAGTTTTTTTTAAACTTGCACGGATCACGACACTTGGTAGCCTTTTCGGCATAATTTTCGTGGTACCAGCAGAGATCTGGGTTTCGAGGAGCTGATGGACTTCGCCCACGCGAACTGCCGCGCGATTGTGAACGGCCGCGGTACTTTTGCTGTTTCTCAAGACGACTGAGACGCGAAGTCACCTCGTCTAACTTCTTTAATACCGCCTGCAGCTCGCTGCCATCACTTTTGCTTACTGCAGCTATCTTGGCGGGTTCGTGTGCCACTGCTGCTATCCTCGGTCCACGGGCTGCATCGATTACATGGATCGAGTCCGCCGTTTCTGCAAGCTGCTCCAGCGACTTCTCTTTTATTGTCGCCAGGATCCGTTGGGTGTCCACTGGCAGTCGTTTTAGCCAGAAATTTCGGAGTAAGTCGTCCGTTACTGGCAGATCTTTGGCCAACGTTTTCATCTTGCGCAGCATCTGCACAGGAGTGTAGTCGCCCAGTTGCACGGGTTCGAGCAGTTTGCCTAACCGTGTCTCAGTCGAATCCGATGTCCTCTCAATTATTTTATTTTTCACCTCGGTATATTTTCCGTCATACACCGGGTCGTCGAGCACATCGTCCATCATGCTCGAGTACTTCTGGTCAAGCGCGCCAACCAGGTACGTGAACTTCGAAGCTTCCGAAGTAACACGCGACGACTTGAAATTCGCTTCAAGCCTCCTGAACCACCCCCTCGGATTTTCAGGCCAAAAGGGTGGTGCGCTCATTCCGATGCCATTTACACTCCCTTCGGCTGCAGCAGCCAAAGCTGCTGCGGCAGCCTTGATTGCGTCATCCGTGACTTGGGTAGTCCCAGAGCCGGATTCGTTGACGCTGACAATTCCGTCCTCGTTCACCATTTTTCACCAACAAAATCGCACAAATATATGCCCACAAACACAAAACACTAATCACGTCGGGGTCACCAATTTGTGGGGTTAGGTGCGCCGGGTTTTGGTGAAATAATAACTCGAAGTTTAATATTTTTAGACTAGAAAATTTATTTGAACAAGCTCGATGCGAACAGCTCGCAGAGCAAAACTAGACTGTTGTTCTTGGCCTGCCGGCTCGTTACCGCAGGTCAAAAGGGCCCTGAAGTACTTAGTGAATCATCACACTGAAGTATTTCAGGTATAATTAAGGCATCGGGTGTTGGAGCCTTCGTTCGGCTCTGCAGGAATCGTACCTGCGTCAAAATAGAGCCTGAACGGAAAATTCCATCACTCGATCGCCACAGAATTATTAAAACTATAAATTTATCAATAGTTTTAGTGAATACTTTTCTGGACTTGAAAATTTTCAAGACATCGATTACTTTTGAATACATAGTAAACTTATTCTGTTGAAAATTAATCATATGCAATATGTCTGACTAAAATCAACTGAAGCAAAATCTAATGATTAAACTATTTTTTTTTTGCTTTAAAAGTGCTTTTATTAAAAAAAATTGTGCATGTAGGTTTTTAGAGATTAAAACTCATTAGTATTCGCTTAAAACTATCATTGATTTGAAGTTTTATCGATTGTAAATTCAGAAATTAATGTTTTTTTAAGAACCATGAGGTTGAGAAAATTGAAAATGTTATATTGAAACATCAAAATTAAATACACCATAAACTGGGTCAAAATCATTTTTATCCAACCTGAAAACATTTTGACTAATTTAAAAAAGCAGTACCAAGCTTATCAGAATTACGCTGAAGGCGAAGGTAAAAGTAAGCTCTCAGAGCTGAAAAAGTTTTTCCCAATTGGAAATTAATTTTTATCAAATTTTTTTGGATTCTAAATGTAGCTTTTGATGGCAATTTGCACGCTAAAGAGCTTTTTTTTCATATTTTTGCTTATTATTTTTTAAATTCAATCTTCGCAATTTTGTCGAAAAAAAAAATCTCTTAAGCACGTAAACTGCCGTCGTGAGGTACAAGCAAAACTCAAAGACTAAAAATCTGATGAAAAAAAAGCTCGAGTATTAGGAAAAACTAAACCAGCTGAAAGCTCACGTCTCACTGTAAAAAAAAAGATTATAATAAACTAACTGACGAATGTTCTGATTTACAGAATCCAAACGCTCCTCGGCCGGCGTACAGCGGTGCGAACGGCGGTAGCGGTGGCGGTGCCAACAACGCCGTGGTAGGCGGCGCAGGACCAACCGGAGGTCAGGCCGGCCAGAGCCTCAAGGGCGGCGTGGGTCCCCGAGGAGGCGGGGCCGGTTCAGGAGGCAACCCGGTCCAGTACCGAGGCGGCGGGGGCGCCACCGGCGCCGGCGGCGCTGGAGGAGCCGGAGGTGCTGCCACCACGGGCGCAGCCTGGGGCGCAGTGGCGCCACAACACGCGGCCGCAGCAGCGGCAGCCGCGGCTGCTGCCGGTTACTCGCCCTACGCGGCAGCAGCGGCCGCTGCGACAGGAGTAACCCGGGGCGGTTACCCCGGTGCGGGAGCGGCGGCAGCGGCTGCGGCCGTGGCCGCTGCGGCTCAGATGCCCACCGCGGTTGTCAGCGCCCAGCAGATACCGCCAAACCCTAACCCGTACAGTGCCGCGGCCACTACCTACGCTCAACACGCGTCGGTTAGTCCATTATATTTTAATTACTTTTTTTATTTATTCAAATAAATGGGATAAAGTATGATGATGAAGAAATTTCACTTGTTAATTACAAATTATGAATATGATAACATATTCCGAGAAACTCTTTGAGACTATTACGAAATAATTATTTGAAGAGACAGTCTGGGTTGAGAAGTGCATACTCGGGGTAGGTCAAATTTTCAGAAGATAACTTTTAGAATGATGATAACCAATTACCTTTCTAAAGTCTGTATTATGAGAAAATGAACATGATTCCAACTTTTTTTGTTCTAATAACACATTATTCTGAAAGTACTCAGCTTTGAAAATGCATCCAGATAGTCTGGGTCAAAAAATGCATGGAAATTTTATACTTGGATAAGTTTGCAATCTTTCTAGGTATTAAAAATTGTCTGTTTGGTCTTAAAAGAACTTTTGATTTATTTGAACACCTTATTTTACCATTCATATGGTCATTTGAGTCTAAAAATCCTTGTGAATCTTAAAATTTTATTTTTATGATTAGTATTTATATTAGCCCATATATTTGAATAAAAATAGTAATAACAAACAAATGAATTCTTTTTGGAGTAATCAAGACAGATTAAGTTTGGCCTATGTGTTTAAAATATTTTTTGAAGGACTGATTTCAAAACATGTCACATTTATTATAAAAAAAAGACTAACTGGACATATGTCAGAAACCTCTTATGTATCTGATTGTAAAATGGAGAGTTAATATTCTTTGATGAACTATTTCTGTTGGTCGAACCCATACAAAATATTATAAATTTATCATTGTATAAAAGTACATATAGATCCCTGTATAATATACTGAATTTATCATTTGATTTTAACATGCACTATTTCAATCCAGACTTGACTAACTAAATTGATAAATGAAATTTTTTCATCTTTTATCTTTGAAAAAACTTTTTGACTTAATATGGCTACTTTGTGTACTATAATTAGAACATTCCAAACCCTTGATACTTCTAGCGAATACTTACATATTCTTGTATTCTTGGTTTAACTGCCATTTATTTTTAAGTCGAAGTGACTGTGAGGCTTGAATCTTATTTATTTTATTAACAACAACATTTATTGAATGAAGCACACATAATTAATTTAAAAATTTTAAATCTTACAAAAAATGAATTTTTACAATAGATATTTGCTTTAGAGTCATATTTGTTAAATGAAAAACCTAAATTAAAAATTTTGAACTAATAATAATAATTGTATTTAATTTTTCTAGCAGTATGGAGGACAGCGAGTTCCTAACGCCTCGTCTCCGGCAAACACACACAGCAGTTCAAGCAGTGCCACGGGCAGTCAGAGCGGTACAATGAGCACCAACCTGAGCAATAACGCGATGCAGAATCAACAGTCGGAGCAGTTGTCGAAAACGAACCTCTACATACGTGGCCTCAACCAAAACACAACCGACAAGGATCTCGTAAGCATGTGTTCTCAGTAAGTGACCCGCTCTTATTTTCCAAATTCGTCCTTTCAATCATTTACTAATGCCCCCGACTTTATTATTCGTAGGTACGGTACCATCACATCCACCAAGGCGATTCTGGACAAAAATACAAATAAATGTAAAGGTACTTAGTTTAAAGTTTATACTCTCTTTTTGGTTATCTTACACTGTACCCCGACCACTCCTTACCACAGTTTTTTCTAGATATATAGTTTAGTTTAGTTTAGAAAAAAAAACTTTTATTTCAAATAGTTGTGCTTGCTACCACAGTTTTTAATATCTATTGCACTACTTGAATATTATATCATAATAATAATATTTAATAATAATACTATAGTTTTTTAGAATTTAGACTAGAGATTATAATAATATGAAAAAGATGATTCTTTTTACTCTCTATCAAGCATAGCAAAGTTTTTGGACTGTCAAAGGTAGATTCTGTCTACTTTTAAGAGAACATTTTATCATAGAATAATTATCTTGTAAAATTTATATCCTCTTAGTAACAATCTAAACTTGTGGACAAATTCTAATGGACTGACTTAGTTTTACAATAAATAATATTAATGTTTTAAACTTTTCACACAATACAGCAAAAATATTAAACTAAAATATTTTTAAAAAATTACCCAAGCTTAACATCTCTGCTTTAATGTGTGAAGAATTTGTAGCTCTAGTATTTACATATTTTACAAGATGATTGTTAGAGCACTAGATTAATTGTGTATAATTAGAAAAAAAAAAAAAAAAAATACTAGTTTTTATATGAAAAAAATGAGAAAATAACGAAAGATGATTAACAATATGAATTATTTTTTTAACTTTTCAGGCTATGGCTTTGTAGACTTTGAGTCACCGGTAGCGGCGGAGGGTGCCGTCAAAGCCCTGGTCGCCAAGGGTATCCAAGCGCAGATGGCGAAAGTGGGTATCTGGTTGATCCGTAGACTGGCCAGTGTACGTTGGTTGTGCATGCAAGTACAGTAATACCAGAGTAACAGTAAACCTTTCTCTCTCTCTCTCTCTTTTCTTTCTGTCACTCTCTCTCTCTATCTCTCTCTGAACCTTACATCTCTCTCTCTCTCTTCTGTCTTCTTTTTCTGACTCCAAATCTCCATAAGTCCAAGATATCCGAGTGATAAATCAATTTAAATCAACATATTTTTGAATTTTGGTTTTTACAACTTTAGTTTTTTAATAATTTTTTTATTGTTTCTTTTTCTTACTACTCTTACTACTGAAAGACTAAATTTTAAAATATATCAAGATGTACAGATTTTTGTGATTTTTTTTCAAGTTTGTAAGATCATTATAGCGTATACATGAGAAAATTTTTTACAAATTTTTGTCTAAAAAAAAAGAAAAAAAAATTTTTGTGGGAGGAGTCAACTATCTTTGAATATCTTTCTCTACTGTCTTCTTACATTACCCACCAACCTGTTCAATGCTTGTTGCTATATCTCGGCTACAGTCGCTGACTACTTAATGCTAAACATACGAAAAAAAAGTTATCTCTGAAACATACATTTATACGGAATCAGTACCAACAAACTCGATCAGTTTTTAAATTTCGTTTTTTTTTTTTTTTTTTTTTGAAAATTTAAAAAGTTCTAATTCACAATATTTAAAAAAAAAAGAAAAAATCAAAGGTTTTTTTCAAATATTACTAAGGTTTTATTGTATACAGATATGGTAAAATAATCAAAATTAGTACAAAAATTTATTTCTAATGAAGGACCTGTTAATGATTCTAATTCGAACAGTTAGTATGAAAAAATAAAACGATTTTAATATTTAGATTCGTGATGAAAAATTAAACGTCCAAGCGACTGTAAATTATTACTGCCAATCCAAACTAACTCGGAATGGTTCTTTCAACTAAAAGTAGAGAAAGCACGAGGTATTACTTGCTTACAATAATTAAAAAATCATACGCATGTAATACAAGTATCGCAATTGAATATTAATAATAATAAAAAAAAAAAAAAAAAAAAAAAAAACTTAATAAATTAATAACAATAGTGTAATAATAATAATAACAACAAATACAAACGTAACAGCTCTTTTAACTTTGCAATTATAATGTGCGCGTGCCTCACTATTTAATGATGATTTTATTTCTTGCCTCTTTTTTAATATCACAATAATCAGGCCGTTGTATCTTAATATCACTGGGGTGCTGGTTAGCTCTGATTGGCGTTTGCCTCGCTTTTTTTTTTTTAATTTAATCTTATTGTATATTTATCTTCTTTATACGAAAGTATGTGCAACAACCTCATACTGGTTCATTATTTTTTAAAATACTGTTACTATACCGCGTAAATGTGCATTATTCAAACACGTTTCAAAAATAAACTGTGTTTGGATTGTACGCATTTATTATGATAAAATTAATTTAGGGTTACTTTTTTTTTGGATAAATAAGTAAATAAATACCAACAGCTTGAATTATTCAAAGACATCATCATCAAAAATGGTCTGTTTATTTACATTCATAAGAATGAAGTGAAAATTGTCGTTAAGTAGATTATGGTGGATCTCGAAATATGCTTATTTATCAT
This sequence comes from Encarsia formosa, assembly GCA_038277355.1. Classification (NCBI taxonomy): domain Eukaryota; kingdom Metazoa; phylum Arthropoda; class Insecta; order Hymenoptera; family Aphelinidae; genus Encarsia; species Encarsia formosa. The sequence goes on from CM076184.1 coordinate 3,453,671, forward strand.
GCCCTGAACCGTGAAAAATCTTCTAATTCCTCATATTTAATCTTGAATTGTCTGTGATATCTGTGATCATTTTTACTACTATACTACTATACTACTACTACACTGTCGATTTTTTAAAAGTTGTCAGCTTCTTTCATAACGTGATATATATTTCAAAACTTTGCCTCGTCTCGTATTAACTAGCAACTGTTTGTGGCTTCGATTTACTTGCTTTCGTTTAGCAGAATGTTGTAAAATCCCCAAGTATCAAAATTATTATTATTACTATGCCCTTTAGATCATACCGGCTTTCAATGGCTCATTATAGTTATATATACTCTATCTTTCTTTTTCTCGTAGATCAAATTTTATGAATTTTGTTTTCACGGTTTTCTGTGTTTTTTTTTTTTTTTTTTTTTAATTTTTTAAATAAAAATTTAAAGTTTTTTATGTTTATTTAAATTAATTAATTCACAATTTTATTTAACGTTTTATTAATTAAAATCATCGTTAAAAATTTTAAGTTTTTAATAATTATAACAACACAAATTCTTTTGAAATTATCGTTTAATTTTATTTTTATTTTATTTTATTTTTTTAATGAAAAAATAAATGAAGCAAATTTAGAGAACCACCGAATTGTGGTCTCATAATTATCCAGTGGAGCATGAAAAAACTCTCGACATTGAAATTAAAATAAAAAGTTCATACCTTAAAACTCTGTTGAAAACATCTCTGATATATATATATATATGTCCGCCAATATTTGTATTATGCAGTCTATACATATATATAGTAAAGTCAAGTACTGTTATAGCTTATTGGTCTTTTTTTGTTTTGTAGCTTTTATTATTGTGGTAGATTTTATTGTTTTATTACCTTGTTATTTTGTTGATAAACCAAATTAAGAAGTATATATACAAACTCATATACTTCTGTTTAGTATAAAATTTGTTTTTGTGAATAGTATATTTTTGCTTTAATTATTTGAAACAAAGTTGAAGTATTTGGATAATTTATATTTATTTTTAAGTTTATTTATTTATTTATTTATTTATTTATTACAATTTATTTTCATTCAATAAATTGTTGATACAAAGACTCATTGTCAACGTTTTAAAATTCTGCGTTGATAAAGTTCATAATTTATTATTTTTCAACTACCAGCAGTTTATTGAGACGTTGATAAGCGAGTTCTATCAAAGTTTTATTTAATTATCAAAGAAATTTTACTGTTATTAAAAAGATGAAAAAGAGTAGGTACACCTTGGGGTAAACAAAATAAATTGCATAGTCTCTTCGTTAATTTAATTTAGCAACAGGAGCAGGACCCCACAAATCTGTACATAGCCAATCTGCCGTTGTCGTACAAAGAAAACGACGTCGAGGCACTGCTCACTCAGTACGGCCAAGTCATCTCAACGCGAATCCTTCGTGACACTTCTGGACAAAGTAAAGGCGTCGGGTTCGCAAGGTCAAATATTTACTCATAATTTTTAGTAGTACAACTGTAGTTAACATACTTTTACAATTAAATATTTTTCTTTCAGGATGGAGTCCAAAGAAAAGTGTGAACAAATCATACACATGTTCAACGGAAAGTCGTTGAACGGAAGCAAAGATCCATTATTAGTTAAATTTGCCGACGGTGGCAACAAAAAGAAATCTCTTTACAAGAACACAATCTGGAGGGAAACGGGTGATGTTAATAACTCGGTGAGCATATAAGGATTAATTATTTTAATCCTCAATAATTAAAATAAAAATTCTGCTGAAAGCCTATTGCACGTATAAAGATGCGGTTTATTGCCTTTTTTTCGTCTGTATGTAAAATTTCACGTAAAAATGTATTAAAAACTTAACGTTCTATAAATAATTAAGATTTCTTAAAGTATTTTCAATATTTTTTTGGGTTTCAATAATCTAAATGTAATTTTACATCAAGTTTACAAGTTTTTTACAGTTAAAATTTTATCTATGTAAAAATCTCTAAAATTTTACAAAAAGACGAAATATTGCAATAAATTGCATATCTGTATGAGCAACAACTTACACAGAAAATTCCATCGTACTTAGCGGTCACAGAAACTCACATTCCAAGTTACTCCTCTCGTATTTTATTTATTGAAAAAAAAAGTGGATTGAATATATATGCTTATCTAGTGCACCACTTAAGTCAGTTAAGCTAATATTCAATTTACTTTTTTTTGAATAAATAAAATCCGTGTCCGGCTCCGAAGAATTTAAAAATCTGAGTTTTTGTGGTCTTAAAAGTACTTAACAACCAAATAAAAATTAATATTCATCATTTCAATAAAAATAAACAGCAGAGTATGACGTTGAACTACGACACAACGGCGGTTGGACAGAATGGCGTGGCGACGGCCCACATGCTGCCGGCAGCGACTCTAGCTCAGTACGGACGACACTACAGTCACCAGGCGATGCCCGGATACAACGTACCTGGAGCACCTTGGGTCACACCCTACCTCGTTCAAACTCCACCGCACATGCAACAGGTCGACGTGAGTTTTTCTAATTTCAGAAAAAAAAAGGTGTCTTGGACGCCTGTTAGAAGCGAAGCATTTTATATGATATGAATTTAATCTTGTTAGAAAGATTATAATATAAAGGTACAAACAGACACACTCTGTATATATTTGGTATTTACAGTACACTATATATTGTGTGTGTTTGTATCTCTATATTATAAACTTTATAATCTTTATATATATATGTGAACATATAGGTGTCGCTATTTTTTGTCGTTTTTTTAAGAATAATCTCTCATATAAAAATCCTCGCTTTAAAAAACTCAAAAATCATGATTAATTTTGGTATCTTATTTTTATGTATCTTTCGACCCACGGATAGACCGAAGTAAACGTTGGAAGTAAGGCATAAGAGATTGTAGCTTTACCTACTTTTTGCTCGAGTCTTATTTCCAATTATTATTATTGCTCTATCTTTACAAGTTTACATAATATGCTCTAGAGATTGATTAAAGAATTTTATTTTAAAATCTATAAAAACTACCTTTTACAGACAAAGTTGTTAAACTCGTTATTTTGATTAATAGTCGTAAAAAAAGAACAAATATTTTCAATCGATTAATTCTTAAAATAGTTTGAACGCATGCATACCACTATTTATAAATATAAGACTATTCTCGAAAAGATATTTAACGTGATATTTTTTTGAAAAACAGATGATGCCATCGGCTGATCCCAGCAATCCACAATACGGCATGATTCCACAGCTGACGACTCAGATGTCTACATTACATCTCGGCACTGGTTCCGTAAGTGACAACAATCGTTATTCTCAACGCACAGTGCTTTGCAATTTTTTAAATTACTTACGCAATGTATTTTTTTCAACAGTACATAGGCCCACATCCATATCCATACACCTACCCGGCACCGAGCATAATCCATGCCCCCATGACGCTGGGCGAGTCGGAGCAGACGAGCAACGCAGCGTCACCCGACGACTCATACCAGCAGTACCAGGCTCAACAGCCCAAGTAAGTTAGTGAGAGAAAAAAAAAAAATTCTCTAATTCAAATTAAAAATTAAAGATTTTTTTATATTTAAAATAACAACTGCTATTGAGAAAATGGTATTTAATGTACCTGGTGTGACGTATCCACCAGGATGATCCCCAGGCACGAGAGCGAAGCTAAGCTGAACCAGAGATACTTCTTGGACACACTGGTGGTATCCAACAGGTACATAAAATACTATTTTACCTACTTAGTCTTGAGTAGAACTCGTAACTGGTAGCTGCCCCCCCATAGATTAGATCTCATAGCATGATGTTCAAACTTAGCTCTATTAAACATTTGTTGTTAAACGATGTTAAAAATGGTCTCTTTTTTTTTTTTTTACTTTTTTAGGTTCAACTACGCGGAGGGTTACACGAGTTAGGCGAGGTGGGCTTGTCCGTACGGAAAGCTGTATTGAAGAAAAACAAATTAATAAATACGAAGAGTAGAAGAAAAAAAAGAAGAAGATGATTATTACTTCTCAGGATGATAAGTTGACTTGCCAGCCATCTTTTATACATTTTATCGAATCAAGATAAAATAGGTGAAAGTAGTTGAATATTTTGCAACGACTAGAGAGAATGATTGAATGGATTTAACTTTTAAAACAATAGTTAAGCGAACAGAAGCAAAGTGCGAAAGTTGATTTATGTATGACATGCTATACACACAAATGAAAAAAAAAAAAAAAAATTTCAAGGAAAAAAAAAAAACATTAAAAAAAAAAAAAAAAAAAAAAATTAGTTATAAGAGAAGGTAGCTCCTGCAGAATATTAGCGAGAAAAGCTGACGATGGACGGTGGGGCAGTCATAGGCGTAAAGCTGGTAGGCTTCCAAAATAAGTTTTAGAAATTACATTTACTAAGAAAAAAAAAAAATTAAAATAAGTAAAAAAAAGAAAAAAAAAAAAAAAAAAAAAAAAAAAAAATTAAATTAAATCGTTGGAGCTAAATGCTTGAGAGTGTGAATAACTATTTTAACAAACTGGAAAATTTAAAGAATGAAAAAAGAAATAAAAACGCTGCTTAGAAATATACAAAGAAAATGAAAAAAAATCTTCCCAAATTTCAAGTTTTTAGAAAAATTTAATTACGATTATGTTTTGGGACAACGGGTTTTTTTCTACAACGCTCAAATTAATTTTTCAACAACTTTTATTATCTTATTTAAGATAACTTGCCTTAAAACACGCGATTTGTACCTTTTTATAGTGTTCACTGACGTCTTCATTAGGACAAATTTCAAATGCAGTGCCTTTGTTGACCTTTGGATTTATAAAGAATATATATTTTCGCCCCTATTTATCAATATATTTGAAGAGATTTAAATTCTTTAATCTCATTTTTATATTTTCTCTCTTTCTCTCTTCTATCTAACTGAATACTGTTCCTATATCTTGCTTTCTCGATTAAGTTTTTAATTTGGCTTCATAATTCTTCTAGACTAATATAACGTGTTGTTGTTTTTGATTAATTTGTAAATAATTTATTTTTATTTTATTTATAGATGAAAGCGTTGAATAATTTTTTACTTTCGTTATGCAAAGGTCAATTCGTAGGACTGTCTAGCGAGAAAAAAATTGTTTAAATCAATAAGATTTTAGTGAACAAATTTAAAAGATGAAGAATCATGAGATCGATACAATTTAAACATAGCTTTTCTATTTTAGAAGTACGCGAAAAGTTAGTGAGTGATGTAATGTAGTAAAAGATCCGAAAACCACAATCCATATTAAACTTTTCGTGAAACTTGAATAAAGGTCAGGGCATAAGCCACTAAAAGTGCCCTTAGTTTATTTTGGATCGTTTGAAAAAAATAACAAAAAGTAAAAAAAATAATAAATAAAAAAGAAAAAACTAAAAAAAATTAAAAAGAATAGAAAAAAAAAAAAAAGAAAGCTAGTCTTTGTGTGAGATAATGTGGAGGTTCAGGTAGGTTCTTCTTAAAATTACGAAGATGAATGATGAAACTAGCGAAAATAATGATATTGCTAGAGCAATTTCGAGTGCAAGAAAAAGGTTAAGAAAAAAAGTAAAATAGAAAAAAAAAGATGTAGTGTACTTGAGATAAACGACCTGCCGATTTTTATGATACAGACTGCAGACACATTGTTGAAATTGTAAAGAAAGAAAGAAAAAAAAAAAAAAAATTGCACACATAAGCTGCGAGTGCACTTTGTATTCGAGACATTTGTACATCATGTATCGGGTGCGATAAGTGACGTAGACATTCGGTTTTTTAAAATTATTTTCCGTTATCGCTGTCCCTTATTTAATTTTTTATTTTTATCAAAAAGTAAAGAAAAAAGATTTTTAGCATTTTTTTTTTTTTTTTTTTTTTGTTAAAATAAGGTAAACTTCAATCATCGTGTTAGTATATGCGCACGGATTCAAAGGGGGACACAAAGTTCTCACAATTCACTCGCAGAGTATCCTTTTTAAGAATAAGGCAGATCGATTGAGCTAAGACTCTGCGTGCATTAAGGATACTGAAAAGTAAAATATTTTTAAACAAGAAAAAAAAATAAAAATAAAAATAAATTACAGATTTTTTATATTTTTATGCGAGTTTTTAGAGTTTAATATAAGTAGAACTTAAACTTTATTGTGTAATGAATTATTCTATTTTAGAAAAATATTTTAAACAAATTCCCAGCATAACGACGACCGATGTGTAATTATTATATAGCAAGCAAAAAAGAAAAAAAAAAAAAAATGTTGTACATTAAATTGAAAAATTTTCGAAATTTATTTTTCATGATTTGTATATCATATTACGGTATCCTTAATGAAGTACAACTGATTTTGTTTAAAACCAGGATATGTACATGTACGTCTTGTCTTGTAGTATGCTTTGGTTGAAGAGTCATAATAGCTTAATATAAAATAAGGAAGAGCTTTGAAAATATTTAGAAGCGCAGAATCTACAATGTCATACTGTAATGATTATATTTTTTATTTAAAACTTGCTTAAAAACATAGCAGATCAGCCCAGAAAACCAAGAAATGGACAAAAACGTAAAAAAAAAAAAAAAATTATAAAATAACTTCGACTGGAGCGTATAGAATGGCAAGACTACCTAGAAACGATTCAGTATTAAATAAGAAACGTCCCGCATGAACATTAGACGTTACATTCCCCCACATTATCCTGAAGCAGCAAAAATGCATTTACGGTGTCCACCTAAAAATGATTTAGATTAAAAAAAAATTAAAAACAAAAAAGAAAAAAAAAAAAAAAAAAAAAAAAACAAGACTGGGAAGTAGCGCGTTACGTACGAGTCAGTAGACGAAACCATTTGAAATTTGAGAAATTTTTTTCTTAGCGCCCTTCGTGTGTAAAATGTGATATTTTTCACGAGAGAGAAAAAAGCGAAAAAAAAAATACGAGAGAAAGAGAATGAGTGAAAGAGAGATTAAGAGAGATAGAAAAAAAAAAATCATTGCGGTTGATCGATGAATAAATGGCGAAAGAAAGTTTTTTTCAGCACGGAAAAAACTTTGACGTTGTATCATGTTACGTCTGTCTGTTCATCAATTAAGAAAAATGAAATGAAAAAGTAATAGTGCTGCTGTTATAGCGCTACCGAGCGAAAAGTGAGGAATAATTGAGAAAAATAAAAAGAAAAAGAAAAAAAAAAAAAAAAAAAAATTAAAATAAAATAAACGGCATGGTGCAATGGAATTCATCGGATGGTTTATATAAATTATGATGATACTTTTGTGTCGAAGCTATTACAAATTTTTCAATCATTTTTATTTTTTACATTTTCAACGCTTGTAAAATGTTAATCCTGTAAATATTACCGAGTTACAAGTGTGTGAAATGACATGAAGTTATTACGTGAACAATTTTTTCGCTTTTAAAATCCCTTCTGTTGGCTTCTGTGGATAAAAGTAGTTTTTAATCACTTCGCAAGTTGTTTTAAAGTACTTTTAATTTTTTTATAATTTCTTTTTTTTTTTCTTTTTTTTAGTTCTTGTTAAATCATGGAATGACTGTGCGAGAATTAATATTTTTTGTTTACTTTATTTTATTTTTACTTTTTTTTTCTTTTATTTTTTTTTTGTACATTGTAAATTTAATATATCAATTCTTACAAATAAAGAAAATTTTTTGTATGAACTAGTTTGATATGTTAAACGACGTCTAGGGATTTTAGATATTTTTTTTTATTTTACAATTTTATGATAATTAAATAAAATTGAGTAAAATTTCAGAGTCAATTTTTTATCAAGATTTTTTAGTCTACATATGCATAATACGTCGATTTGAAAAAAATTTAGAAGTTTTGTTTCAACGATTTGCATTTGTAAATAAAAATGATTTTATGCTGAACGATGTTTGACAAAAAAAAATAAATGTTTTTTTTTAAGCTACGAAATTTTAAACATCGCTGAAAGAAAATTCAAAATCAAAGAATGTATATTTATGGAAACATAGAAGATTGTTTGGAATGAATTATTAGAAATGCAATTTGTAAATTTTACCCAAAAAAATGTTTTAACTGTAATTTATTTATAAAATTAATGAATTATTCTTTACGACATGAATCTTAGGTTTTAATATATTGTAAATTTAAGTTAAAAATTGGATTTAGCATGTAAATAAATGAAGATATGGATGCGAAAGATGATGAAAAATTAGAAATAATAAGTTATAATAGAATTAAATTTACAATAAAATGATAAGCCTATACATGCAGTTTGTAAGCTTACATGTTTGTTATATTTTTTATCCCAAAAACAACAAATTATACCCACTCATTTGAAATTTTGATCACTAATTTTTTTTCTTTTAATTTTTAATCAATGGTCATTTAATGATTACTGATTATGAAAAATTTATCTGTTTTCTTTAGTTTTTCAATCAAAGATATTCACAAAAATTATCATTAAATCTATGAATAAAAATTATTATGAAATCCATTATACAACATGATAAAATTCCACAGTTATAATTATTTTATATGTTTGCACATATTGTTTGCAACCTGTAACTAAGTTCAGTTCGATATTTTTAATTATGACTTAAAAAAGTTGTTTTTTAAATAATAAAAATTTATTATTTATAAATGCTGCACGCCTGCTTGCTCGCACGCGAGTGCGCTGCTGCTGCTGCTGCTGCTGCCGTCGAAGCTCTACGAAGTCCAGACTCCTGGTGATGATTTGGGCTCGGGTGTCCTTGAGACATTCATGTCTCATTTCATGTCCCTGAAAGTTACTTTGTTTTCCCACATCGGGAATTAATTGCCTAGAAAAATTTAATTCCAGCAAGTTATTATTTATTATTTAATTATCTATTTTAACTCAAAACTAAAACAAAAAAAAATAATAATAAAAAGTTCCTGCCATTCTTGTAAAAAAAAATTCTTAGTTTGGCTTTCCTTAAAAAAAAATACTTATGTGGTAATAAAACGTGTCACTCACTCCCAAATTATCAGGCTCACTATCCCCGTTTATCTCATTTTTTTTCTTTAAAATATGTCTCGATACTGCACGTACACCGGTGTCCTAAGCTGTCGCCACTTGAACCGTAAACCTCCCTCGCATCTTCCATCCTTCTCTAGCGCGCACCTGCTTGCGTTTGTTGTGAATATGAACGTAAAAAGAGACGCCGATAATGTTTTATTACCCTTAGTTAGTCATTTTCCTTCCCTAACTTAAGGTTGTTGGGTCGGTACTAGAATAAAAAAGACGATTTGCTCGAGACTTGGCCAAAACGTAGGTAATCATTATTTATTAACTCAGTTAAATTTATAGACCATCGGGACATATAGAAAAAAAGATACAAACAAATTAGGTTTAACACGCAATCAAATGAAAAATCATTGAATTTCACGGTTTTTATCAAAATTCTTGAAAACGAAAAGAACGATTGTAATAAAAAAAATGTAAGTGATAGAACAAAAAATAATACACATTTTTCTTCATTAATTATTCTTGATAGACATAAGTAAGTTATAATAAAAAATCAGTGAACGCTAAAATTGGCTAAAATCTTAGGTTAGTCGCCATGTTTTACACGAGTGCGAGAGAGACAGAGAGTACCGTCTCTCTAAAACTGTTCGAGTGAATTTTCACTCCAAGCGCAAGTAAAAAGTGAGCCAGTCCGCTTCAAGTGAAAACCCACTACAGCATCGAGTGAAGTTCGATCGCTCGAATAAGAGTGACTTTTAATTTTACAAAAACTACCAAAAACATTGACAAATTTTTCAACTATTGAGATTTTTAGTAATTGTAATTGATTATTTTAAACTTATTATTCAAGAAAAAAAAAGAAAAAAAAAAAAAAAATTTTAACCAGGATTTGAACTTACGTCATTGAGAGAAAAAAAAATCAAAAATAATGTGGCCGTAGTGTTTTATCCACTCGGCTATTCGATTTACTTATAATTAGATGCTTTAAGCAGGTATAAAAATTGTTTACCTTACAAAAACTTAAATAAAATTTCAAATTGCTAAGAATTTATAAAGTTTTTGTAAACTTAACACTTCAATATTTTTATGATTCAATTGAAAAGGACACGTATAAATTAACAAAAGCATAATTAAGTGTTAAAAAAATTTTTTTTAGGAATAATTTAATAAACAACAAATTTTTGTTAAAAATTTTTTTTTTAACGTTTTACTGAAAAAATTTACAAAAAATAAATTAATTAAATGGAAACAAAATTATACAGAAACTGTCAAATAAATAAACTAACGAAACAATGGCATGATTAATTTACAAATGATTCTATAATCATTTGTTAATTAATTGTTACAACAAATTAATGATTCAATGAGTAAAAATTATTTTCAATGACTCGATATTTAATTATCAAAGATGTTTTTAATAAATTAAAATAAATTAATATTTTTTTAGTTTTTTGATATCAATAAACTACCAAAACAAATATAATTGTTTATTAATTTATTTATTAAAAAATTTTTTTGATGCTTAACTTATTCATTTTCAGTCATTTTTAGCTTATTGACCGCAAAAAATTTTTGTAATAAAAAATTATAAACAATAGTTTAATTTTGAATAATAAAAAATTCGGTGATTATAATTAAAAACTCTGACATTATATCGAAAATAAATGATAGATATACAGTAAGTTTACAAATCTCGAGAAATCCACTCTAAGAATGAGTGAAATAAGATGATTGTAGGTTATGTTATCTTATTCACTCTTAAGTATCGAGTGATTTTTTCACTCTTTTCTCAAGAGTGTCCCAAACTACTTTATTAAGAGTGAAAAATGACTCAATTAGAGTGATCAGGGCAATGTAAGGAAATCACTATTTCTTCGAGTGAATTTTTCGCTCGAACAGTTTTAGAGAGGTTACTCGCAAATGTATAGCGTTCTCTCTCGCACCGACCCAACAACCTTAAGACGAGGTTTCCCATTCAGTTTTTTCCCTGAAATTCATCGTACTCGGTTCATGATGTTAGTCATTCCTGCCACCCGAATTGTTTAAATTTTGTAACAGTGCGCGCTCTGCCCCCCCCCCCCCCTAATTCCTGCTTCAGCCTGCAGTAAGGCCCTGAATTTCGTCTCGTTCAGATCTAACTTTGTCAATTTTTCTTTATTTTCTCCTTAATTTCCCACTTTTTTCTCGTTAATTTTAAAAGTCAGTCTGTGCGTTACTTTTTTTTTGTTTTTCATTATGGCCGGTGATAAAAGTCCCAAATCTAGTGATGACGACAATGCACGCCGCGCTCAACAACTGTTCCTCGAGCTTTCCTCGAAATTGACACATTCCCGTCCTCGTGCAAAATCTGGTGCAGGTAAGTTAAAAAAAATGATTCAAGTTATTCCCCTTACTGGCAAATAGCGTTTTATGCATGACTTCTGTCTTTCTTTATCAGCGCCCATGGTTCGAAGATACCATAATACGAACGTCCATCCTCGTCCGTCTCCCGTCCGCCCTGTTCCCAGCAGCATGATTGTTTGGCTTAGTTTTTGCCCATTAAAACCACTCGAACCTTTATCGTAAAGGATCAAGCAGAAACGTGCGCGACAGCTCGCCTCCCCGGTGCTGCTTGCCAAGACTAAGGACGAACCACGCTCCCTGGAGAAGAGCACCTAGCAGGCTCGGCAACGGTCCACCCCCTCAAAACCACCCGTTGTCAAAGTGAAATCCGGATCGCGTTCCCTGGAAAAGAACACTTGGCAGGCTCGACAACGGCTCACCTCCTCAAAACCACCCGTTGTCAAAGTGAAATCTGGCTTGCGTTCCCTGGAAAAGAACACTTGGCAGGCTCGACAACGGCTCACCTCATCAAAACCACCCGTCATTAAAGTGAAACCTGGATTGTGCTCTTTGGAGAAGAGCTGGGTAAAGCGGGCCCCACCGCGATTCGCCCATCCCGAGATGATTGCCTTGGACAACGTCGCGTCGCGCCTTCCCGACACCTTCACATGTTACCCCATCAATCAGCGTCCCAGCATACATCACAATAGTTTCCTGGAGAGGCACCTCGATAACAACTTTACCTGCGTAAGGTGCAGCCTTAATCGGCCCACCCTTTACGTTCATGTCCATGTGGACGATCGCGCTGAGCATTTTGTGATGACATGTTTTTCATGCGGAGTTATCAAAATAATATTCCCTATCTCCCCAAAAGACTGTCTGTGTAATAAAATAAGAGATCTAATTCGGTTTTCTGGGTTTCCCGAATTCATGCAAGGAATCTTGGATCTCTTTGTGCGTTCCCAGTTAGCTAGGGCAATCGGAGTGAGTGAAAATTTTTTTTTCGTAAAAAAAAAATCGAATTGAAATGAGTGAAAAAGAAATTAGAATGAGAGGATTGCTTGGATATAGGATTGTTTAGATAAAGCGACCTTTTTTTTTTTTTTTTAAAAAAAAGGGTACGCTTTATCTATCATTGCAAGGGAGGAAACAGCGAGTATACATGTAAAAGCGGTACACCACGGCTAAGGGAGAAGTGGGAAATTCTTTTTTTTTTGAGGCTAGAGGCCGACTCGGGAGGATTTTGAGATTTATTTTTGCAGATGGCTTGACTTGGTAGGTGTGGAGTATTTTTAAAAATTTTTTCATTGACATTCAAAATTTTTCATTTAGGGGGGAGTATTTTGTTGTGAACGGAATGGCGAGGTCGGTAATTTACACCAGGCGCCGAGTATTCTACACCGGCGGGGCGCGGACGTTTGAAATATAGATATCGGTGTGTCGGCGCGCGCTTCCTATGGAATTGATATAGTTAAGAATAATTGATGATGATTTGCAAACAGATTGCGATAATTATGAAGTGTGATAACAAGTGTGGGTTACGTGTGTGCGATAAATAAGTAAGAGCTGGGCAACTGAAGGTAACTTGATTCGCGAGCGATAGGGCACGTACGACAATATCGCAAGCTTTGTTATTTCCGGGGAATTGATTACAATATAATATGTTAGATCTCCGACCGAAAAGGGGACGGTATAGGGAGACTTATCGCTGGTCCAAGGTGCTATAAAAGGCAAGTGCAAGCCACGCGAGGGGATTCATTCGATTTCATTCTTTGGACTCGATCTTCGACTTGTTAAGCAGAGTGACCGATAGCTTATTGTACATCTCGAGTTTACTTAGTTTCCCAGCTCTATCATTAGTTAAGGAAAGACTAATGAAGATACTTGTTCGTGAAGCCTAAATATTACTGTGTTGAATCATAAAATCACCCTCAACGCGACTAACCCATCCTCTCCTAAGTCTCAAGGACACCCGAGCCCAAATCTTCACCAGGAGTCTGGTCTTCAGGCGTGCAGCAGGTGCGCCGGCACTCGGCACAGCGGGGAGCACAAGGTGCTCCCACATATCGTAGTCCGTTCGAGCGAAGTATACCAGTTTCAGTTGAAACGACGAACGTGGGTCGGTTGTCAGTAGACGCGAGAACCAATCATAACACTCTGCGAAGCTGCTTATGTGTGGTTGCGGCTCTGGTGTATGAGTTGGATGAAAGAGTAATAAAGAGTGTTTAAAATAAATAAATTGTGTTGTGAGTTATTTGTTATTTTGCTAAGGCATCTATTCCAACCCAACCTAGAGTCCTTCATTAATAAATCATTATAAATACTAAAATCACTGATGCGTCTTTAATATTTCGTATTATGATATGATAAATAGGATTAAAGTTTAAAAACAGCTTTCGTTCTAAAAAATAAAAATATTAAAATATAGTACAGGATGTGGTAAAAAAAAACAAAAGACATTGGATCATTGTTATTATTTTCTTTTTTTTTTTTCACTGCAACTTTATTTATCACAAAGTACACAATCGTACGTATCGAATACTGTTACAATCAAACTATTTTTTCGAGGGGCTATGCACTCCAGAATCATTGATGATTCTTTTGATTCTTTTTTATTCTTTTGTGACTTTTTTGGAAAATTTAACATATTTTGAGCCTTGGATCCAATTTCAATTGATATTTTGTTAAAAATAATATTTTTCGAAGATTTTTACTTGAGATGACATTGATATTTTATTGATTATATTGATTTTCATGTGTGATTCTGAAGTGAATAGCCCCTCGTATTTTTCAGAAATTTATGTACGTAGGACATTATTCGTTCTTTTTGATTTTCGAAAAATCTCGTAGGATTTGAGGAGGAGAGCCAAACCTTTGGATCGCACTTTCGATTAGTTCAGAAAATTTATTAATATTATTGATATTTTTGATTGGACTAAGGTATTTTGTTGCGCTATTAAAGAAAGCAGTAAACGTGGCTTTTCAACTGCGCGAGGATACTTTTTTCTCTATACTTATTATTATACAGCGATCAGGAGGAATTAAAGCAATTTTCATTTTGAAAAAAGCTTGTAGAATTCAAGGAATAGAGCCAAACTTTTGGATCGCACTTTCGATTAGTGAGGAATTAAAGCAATTTTCATTTTGAAAAAAGCTTATAGAATTCAAGGAATAGAGCCAAACTTTTGGATCGCACTTTCGACTAGTGCAGAAATTTTATTATGATCAATAGATCTGACAAAATTTTTTTTTTTTTTTTCAGAATGACGATAGAAATGTAATAAAAAAAAGTATTTGGAAATATTATCTTGCAATTTTTGTTAGTTCAATATTGATTTCTGTACTAGTTTACATAGCTAGCATCGGTCAGCAAAAAGCTATTAAGTTGGGAAGCGGAGTATCGCAATGCGAGGCGTTCCCTACTACAACTTTGAATATGTTGGAAGCAAATCAGAATTTGATAAAGTAGTGTAAAATAATACTTGGTGCATGTTTTGTAATGAGGTATTGATTCACGGTACGATGCATCCTGATTCTGTGCAGTGCCATCCTGCTCCAATCTTCAAAGGACGCCGCCACCGCACCTGTAGAATTGAATATATTACAATTGTAAACCCAGGATTTTGAGTTTATTATCACTGATATTTGAGCAGGATTGTTTGTAATTTTTCGCAAGTTAATGAAAATATAATCCTCAGGGTGCAAAAATCATATCCTTAAATTGAATGGTGTTTTGACTCCAAATAAAATGTAAAATACCCAAAAAACGTTAAATATTTCACTGATGTAAGTACTTTTTGTATTCTGACGCGTCAGATTTTGCCAAATTTACGAGAATAAATAAAGAAATGATTGGAATAATTTTGTGAACAAGTGTTTTTACTTAATTAATCAAGATTGATTTCTACTATCCAATCACAACTGTATCATCTTTTATTATGCAACTCTTACATGCAAATTATTTTTGTACTAAAAAAAGGCATTTCTTCCGTAAATGCCATAAATAAATAAACGATTAATACATTCTAGTAAAAAATCAACACAGAGTATCAAAATAAAGCACTTGAGTAACTCACCTTTGACCCAGACCGAGTCCCAGACGCGACTGATTCTGGATGCTGCTCGCGGATCCAGGGATTTAATAGTTGCCAAGCAACTGCATCACCGTCCCGGGCTGGCGAGGTGTATTTCATGCGCAGAATTTGATTAAAATCCAGCCGTACCCCCCCACCTGTTGTTGAATAACTTGATTTAGAAACCTTCACATTAGAGTTTTCAAAGTTGACTGTTAACAAATTAAGTGGGGGTGCTTTATTAATTGAGTTTTAAATACTAATCAATTTTTATTTTGAGTACATGAATCCGTGACTTACAAGAAAAATTAATTTTCAAAAATTAAAAATTTAAATGAGTTTAAATGAATTTCTCGACCAGTAAAATTAGTGGCATAAAAAAAAAAAAAAACAACAATTTGTAATCCTTTCTTTTACTGAGTTTTAATATCTTTTTTTCATGCATTTTTAACAAAATCAATCAACACAGAGTTTCAAAATAAAGCACTTGAGTAACTCACCTTTGACCCAGACCGAGTCCCAGACGCGACTGATTCTGGATGCTGCTCGCGGATCCAGGGATTTAATAGTTGCCAAGCAACTGCATCACCGTCCCGGGCTGGCGAGGTGTATTTCATGCGCAGAATTTGATTAAAATCCAGCCGTACCCCCCCACCTGTTGTTGAATAACTTGATTTAGAAACCTTCACATTAGAGTTTTCAAAGTTGACTGTTAACAAATTAAGTGGGGGTGCTTTATTAATTGAGTTTTAAATACTAATCAATTTTTATTTTGAGTACATGAATCCGTGACTTACAAGAAAAATTAATTTTCAAAAATTAAAAATTTAAATGAGTTTAAATGAATTTCTCGACCAGTAAAATTAGTGGCATAAAAAAAAAAAAAAACAACAATTTGTAATCCTTTCTTTTACTGAGTTTTAATATCTTTTTTTCATGCATTTTTAACAAAATCAATCAACACAGAGTTTCAAAATAAAGCACTTTAGTAACTCACCTTTGACCCAGACCGAGTCCCAGACGCGACTGATTCTGGATGTTGCTCGCGGATCCAGGGATTTAATAGTTGCCAAGCAACTGCATCACCGTCCCGGGCTGGCGAGGTGTATTTCATGCGCAGAATTTGATTAAAATCCAGCCGTACCCCCCCCCCCCCCCCCACCACCTGTTGTTGAATAACTTGATTTAGAAACCTTCACATTAGAGTTTTCAAAGTTGACTGTTAACAAATTAAGTGGGGGTGCTTTATTAATTGAGTTTTAAATACTAATCAATTTTTATTTTGAGTACATAAATCCATGACTTACAGGAAAAATTAGTTTTCAAAAATTAAAAATTTAAACGAGTTTAAATGAATTTCTCGACCAGTAAAATTAGTTGGCATAAAAAAAAAAAAAAAAAAAAAAAAAAAAAAAAAAAAAAAAAAAATTGTAATCCTTTCTTTTACTGAGTTTTAATATCTTTTTTTCATGCATTTTAAACAAAATCGATCAAGAAGTTATTGGGAAATAATAAGGCCGCTAAACGTCGGTAAGATATTAATTTGAACCTTCGATAAATATAAGGCTTTTTCATAGCAGACGATTATCCATAACCTACTGTTTGCCGATTAAAAAAAATTCCCAATTCTGTCGGCTTTACAGCATTAATGTTAAAAAAAGTTTTTTTCAATTCAATCTAAAAAATGTTAAAAACCTAAATTATCTTGGTAAAAACGAATTAGAAAAGTTTATAAGTACAAAAGATGTGAATAACTTTTAACGCGGGGTGTATGACCCGGAGTGTACAACAAGAATTTTTTTATTAGCTCTGTAGTAAAAACTACTTAAATTTCTCTACAATAAAGTTGTCAGAATAATAGAATAATTAATATAGTTTAAACCTAACTTTTACAAAAAGTTAAAAAATTCATAGAAAATTAAATAAAACTACACGGAAAAAATAAAATCCTTGCAGCGTAGCTGAATTCAGCGATATGACGATGCGAACAGTTAGCGACGCTCCAACGCAGACTTTTCATCGTGGCGAGGCAAAGTCTGCGTTGGAGCGACGCAAAGTTAGCTATAGCGTGCTTTCCTTACCAACAGCTGTAGCAGAGCTCGACTCACGCTTGACGCAAAAATTTTTTTTTGGTTACAAACGTTTATATTTCTTGCTGACAGCATATGTATAGATCTCTTTTTACACCTTTAGTCAATAGTAAAAAATTAATTATAATCAACTAAAAAAAAAAAAAAAAAAAATTTTATTAAAAACGTTATTATTTCTGCCTGCAGCAAATTTATGCTAGCCATGAGAGATTTGGAGCGACCGCCGCTGTCGGTAAGGAAGGCGCGCTATATCTAACTTTGCGTCGCTCCAACGCAGACTTTGCCTCGCCACGATGAAAAGTCTGCGTTGGAGCGTCGCTAACTGTTCGCATCGTCATATCGCTGAATTCAGCTACGCTGCAAGGATTTTATTTTTTCCGTGTACAAAATATCGTTTTGGGTTCACTACGATAAATCTAAGTCGTCTGCTATGAAAAAGCCTTATATGAAAAGCTAAAGATTTCATTCGAAACTCTTTTCAATTTATAAAATTTAAATAGTGGCGCGAATGATCATTTTTTTTCAAGGTTCGAAATTCGAACTTTTTTTTTTTTTTTCTTTCTCCGCATAAGGCTCTTCAACGCCGGCCGGCCGGCGCCCAGTCAGTTTGAAAGTCGACCTTGCAGAGTGTGCATCGCAGTCAACTAAGAACAAAGGTAGGTTTATCAGGTAGGTGTACCTAGTATGGCCCTGTGCCTAATATGCCCCCCCCTCCCCCCATGTTATTTTGAATATGCTCGATATGCGGCATCCGAATTATGAAGTTTTGAGTTGTTTAGAACATTTGAAAATTATTTTTGCGCACGCCTAATAGCTAAAACAAAGTTTAGTATACCTTCGTTATTATTTTACGTTGTGATTAAATGGTCTGCCAAAATATTTAGACACACCTGACCAAAATTTTCATAAGTAGCTTCGATTCATTATTGTTTCAGCTTTAAAATGCGATTTTAGTTTTTGTTCAACTCGTTTTCTAACGGGTTTTATTCTTAAATAACTTTTTATACTGCACTGTACCTAATATGGCCCCCCGCGAATTAGTAGAAATACCGATATTAAGAGTCCTTAGTTTCATATTTACTTTTTAGAAAATCCTATCCTAATGTTATTTAAGAAAAATAAATTTAATTGTTTCAAAGCTTTTTTTTATTTTATAAAATAATTTATAAAAACATTCTAGCTCAAAAAACAAACTTTGATAAAAATTTAAAGTTTAAATTTTTCTACTGGTTGCAAAGCTTTCAAAAAAATTGTAAAAAAGGCTCAATTTTTAAATAAATAAGTTTTAAAATAATAAAAATTTTGAAGTTTTTAAAATCTCATATACTGATTGATTTAAAAAATAGGAACAAATCGCAGTTAATAAATAACTTCAAGGGAGCCATATTAGGTACACAAATTTTAGGTGTCTTGAAAAAACGTGTTTTGGTAAATCCTCTGGCATTTCAAGCTCATTGAACAAAATCGAACGCGTAAGGTCTCATTTTAAAGCTCTTGAATTAACCTTTAAAATGAGACCGTACACGTCAAAAAATATTGATTTGATTCGCCACAACGTCGATTCTCGCTTAGGGGGGCCATACTAGGTACAGGTACCTTATTTCGAAACTAATAAAAAATGTTGATTTTTTTAGTCAATCGCTAAAAATTTAATTTTTTTCAAACTGGTTTTAAAAAGCGCAGAAAACTATTTCTCATCTTCATTTAATCAAATCAATTTTCTGATGATGATAAAAAAAATTGAATAATTATAATATACTTTTTGTTTTAAATTGTTTTTGAATATCAGGAACTTTCAAAGTAAACTTAATTTCCTGAGAAGAAACAACCAAAGATAAGTTAGAAGGTAATGTTTTTTTAAACTATTTAAAAAATTTTTTGCAATAATTTAATGTTTCTGTACTTTTAAATTTTGTAAATTTCAATCGTATTCATAGATAAAAATGAGTTTGAGGACCATTTGGAAAAAAACATTTGAATGGGATTCTTCGTCCTGATTTTGGCCGCATATTTTTTATTTCTATCAATTGTTTGGCTACTTTTTCAAAAAGATTCGGAAAACGCAGTACTTGGTAAATTAAAAAAATTTATTCTATTGATTTGAAGTCAATTCAAAATAACAAATAAAACTTTATGAACTTTTTTTTTTAAGGATATATGGAGTACCTCAATGTCCAGAACTACAAAAGCATTAATCAAACCTGTTTTAAATACAATTAATTTTATTTATTCACGATTTTACAAATTAATTAATAGCTTTTTAAAAAAAATTTTAATCGAGTTTTAATGATGCTTATTATGCTCAACTTGATTTATATGTATTTGTTCCTAAAAAAGTGTATAGTTTTTGTTTTGTATAGTACAAAAATTCTTTTTGTCGCGTAAGTACTGTTGTAATAAAAATATAGATAATAGTTGATAGATTTTTTATGGAATCAAAATTAATATTAAAAATGTAAAATCTTTTTTTTTTGTTTTATGAGCACTAATATAATTAAATACTATAATTATTTATTTATTTATTTATTTATTGAATACAAATACCTTTTTAATTTATTTAAAAACTTTGTAAAACTAGACAGAACTAAACTTTGAAATTTTCACTTGTAATTTTTGAAAATAATAATTTGTACGTAATTTTTTGATAACCATTTCGTAAACAAAAAATAGTATCTCATATAGCTACTAAACTTATAAAATTCTCATTGGCTGAGAGCAGAAGGTAAACTTTGGCGCTCGAACTTCCCTCTCTCCATTGCCCTATAAGAGCATAAAACGGTTACGACTTACGAGCAGTTTGGTTTCAGAACCAGCTGAGTGAGCGTCGAATTATTTTTTACTAAATTTTTTCCTCGTGAATATCAACTCTTCTAACATCTCCAGGTATGTTTATAGAATGTAGGTATGTATACACTTATATGAAAGAGATCTGCCTAAACACCACATTTACAGGTTTAGTAAACGTAATATATTACACAATTTTAAATGTATACGCTTGAGCACACTCAAAATACTGACTTTGGGCTTCAATTTTTTTTATTTTCTCTTTCTCGAATTTCTAATTTATGTATTATTTTTTGTCAAAAAAAAAAAAAAAAAAAAAAAAAAAACGAAACGTTCAAACAAATCGTAGTTTATAAACTATCAACGATGTAAATTTTTTATTGTATGAACTTCAAAATTTATTAGAAAGAATTACGTACAATATTCATCCCGATTACATTTCACAGAATATACACAAGACTAGTTTTCTCTAAATTCCAAAATTAACAAAAAAAAATCAAAATGGTAATTTTCTAGTGACTGAAAATTAAAAATTTTTCTGCATGTGCGCTTCCTTCAAGTTTTTTTGTCTATTTTATAAACTTATATGAAAAAATTCTTAACTTAGCTTTTCAAAAGATCAAAATTCTTTCGACTTAGTTCCACCAATTTTTATCAAAATCCTATGATTTTCGAAATAGGGTAACTTGAGGCGTGTCTTAAATATTACAAAATTTGTCTTTCGGGGACCAATCGTATGTATGAAGTTGGTTGTAAACGAACTTAGTGTTCTAAATTAATTATGGTTATCACACACATTTTAATTATAGGCGACATTTAATGATCGTGCGAGAATAACTTCATTTAAATTGACGTAATAAAGAAAAGTAAAAATAAAATGAATGAGAAAAAATATTTTTAATTTTTAAACTAAAGGGTGTTTTTAAAAACCAACCAAAAAAACCAGTTTAGATTAATAAGCGGATCGGACCTTCAGTGATAATTGTACATATATTTTTAAACTTTCCAGTCTTTTATTATTCTACGGTGGTTTTTCTTTACATTTTTATCTATTTAATTTTTGATTAAAAGGGCGTTACAAAAATTTTTTATTTATCTTATAAAAAAAAAAAATCTCTCTCAATCTGCGGAAACAGTTATGAAATTCTATTTGTTTGATTATTACAGATTCTAAGTTTTTACCGCCAATTTCAAAGTTATCATTCACAATGAATCACTCTGATGGATGTATTGGTAAGTTGATTTTATAAAATAAACAAAACTTATAATCTTTTTTATTTTATCTCTAAAAAAATTTATTTTTCCTTAGAGTATCGTTGCGCGATGTGCAAGGTGGAATTTCCTGATCTGGCGTCCGCAACAAATCACATCAAAATTGCTCAGGAAGCAGTAACAAAATCATCGAAATGTTCCAATTGCTTAAGAGCCAATTTTTCTACGATCTGCAGTTTACTCAAACACGAGGAACAGTGCAACCTGAACTTTCGTTTTAATCAAAATCCTGTGGTCAAACTGGAAAAAATGAAACCACCACCATATTTATTCAAAGGTAATTTTTCTTTTCGTTCAGAAGAGCCTTTTGTTATTTTGTTTTCTTTAAGGACTGTAAAATATAAATTTCTCAGATAATTAATTTTTGCTATTTATGCCACTTTAAGAATTTTTCATTTTAACAGATCTTGAGAAATTCAAAGATGAGACGAGCCCAAAGCACAATAAGATTTGGAGGAGCTTGTCCATACTGTGGGCTCTGATGTTGATATCATTGATTTTATTCGCAGTGACGCAGCTCAATAAGCATACTGAATTTTTAATGACCGGTAAATTATAAAGTTTATTTTTTTGACTAAAGGTTGATTTAAAATAACATGAAATTTTTTTTTCTTTGTAGGCTACTTAAACTACCTCGACGTCAATGATGCAATTATTACATACAAAAATTGTGGATTTAAAGAAAATTTCGACTAGCGTGCGATATTTTTTTATTTATCACTAGTATTGAATTATCGATTATAAGCTTACGTTCTTAAGATGTTTGAGATTAATCTCAAGATTAATTATGTTAAGTTTTTTTTTGTACAGTTTAAAAAAAAATAACTATGCTAAAATCATGATCAATTTTAATGTATTTATCTCGTTAAAAATGTATTTTTCTGATTTTATGTTAAATGAAACAAATATTTTACATATTTATGTGTAATATATAGATTTTACTTGTTTAAGCTTTTACAAAATTAAGTCATCTTACATAAGTAACACGAGAAAATATTTTTCAGTGTTTGAAAAATATTCAACTTTGTATTTTACAGTGATCAAATATAGACCATATATTTTAGCAAATTTAAAGTTGAAATTTTATTTCTCTTGATGGTTATTACTTTTATTTTAAATAATCACTGATCAGTCGCTTATTTAAACCCATCAAATAAAACATTTTGAAATTGTATACAAATGTTCGCGTTTCATTGGGAAAAAAATCTTGTTTGGATAAAATTTTCATCCATCATCGGTACATGCGCGGTATAGTAAAAAGATAATATCTTAAGATTCCTATTCAAAAAGGTATCATCTCAAAAGTCTTAAAAAAAGTGATATAAGACGCTAGCTTAAACGATACTCTTTGAAATAGAATTCTACTATAATAAAACAGTTTTTAAATAGAAAAATCATTGATAAAAATTGTTATTTTTCTACAATTGAAGTTTGAGGATGAATTTATTAAACCGACTTTACGAGCCACAGCTTACAACAGTTTAAAAATTCGAAAAAAAAGCTCCCGCAAAAATACATTGTAAACCTAACCTTAAACCGTGTTAATGTAAACTAGCCTTAAAGGTCGAACCCCGGCAAACGCGCGAAGCCCGCGAACCCGCGTTTTCTACGAAGAAGATTTATCGCGAGGCTGGAGCGAGGATTCTAGCCACCGCGTCGGGGAGAAGAAAAATTCTTCGCCTTTGACAAATTCAGTGTGCTCTTGTCCTCGGACCTGAGCCCGTTACGTTACCACTCGTTTTGTGCTTCTGCGTTTTAACTCCCGTCCCGCCATACACTCGCGGTTCCCGATCGAGGAGGTGAGAGGAGGTCAGCCCTGCATTTTTTTTAGTTGTTTATCCCGGTCGGAGGCTGGCTCCAGGGTGTTGACCAGCCATGGCGAACGCGAGTCTCGACAAGGAAACCTTTTTTCGCCGCCTTAAACGCGTCTACACTGCATGGAAGGTGAGTTTTTCATTGCGATTTTATGTGAAATAGAATTTTATAACCTTAAAGCTGCTCACGTTACACTCTCGGTAAACCGTAAGCCGAGATTTTTATCCTCGAAATTACAAAAACTGCGTCTTTCAGGATGGCGATGACGACACCTTCAACAAGATGGACTGCCTCGTCTCGGTTGTCGGAGCCGACGAGGACGTTGTTTACAGCAAGTCCACAGCACTCCAGGTTAGTATTGTTTTGATAATTTTCATTTGAGTTGTTGCATCTAATGAGATCAGCAGTTAAACTCTATTCAATTGCTTTTAGTATGACTGCCAATCAAAAGTATTCCAGTCTTGTACTTTCAGTGATATCTTGATTCAATTGCACTTTGTTTTTGTTCTAGACATGGCTCATCAGTTATGAGTTGCCTGATACCATCATGATTTTAGCAGAGGATAGTATATGCTTCCTCGGTAGCAAAAAGAAGATTGAATTTCTTAGAAAGTTGGAAGAATCAAAGCCTGATGAGACTGGAGTTCCCGCAGTCAAACTTCTTGTTAGAGACAGAGTAAGTGTATACTTTTCAAATCTTTTCATTTGTAATTATATATCTATAATTAAATCATAATAATATTTTTTTTCAGACCGATGAAGATAAAGCTAATTTTTCTAAACTTATGAATTACATCAAAGACAGCAAAAAGGGCAAAACTATTGGAGTTTTCTCCAAAGACAACTACAAATCTGCTTTTGCAGAAGCATGGAAATCAGCTTTGAAAAAAGAAAGTTTTGAAAGTGTAAGTATAATTTTTAGTATCAAATTTTGCTGATTAATTTATTTGATTTAACATTAATATGTTTTTATTTATTACAGATTGATGTTAGTGCCAGTATTGCCTATGTTATGTGTCCAAAAGAAGATATAGAAATTCTTACAGTCAAAAAAGCATGCATGGTTACAAATGATGTTTTTGTAAAGTACCTTAGAGACCAAATTATGGAAATTATTGATAACGATAAAGTAAGTTATCATATTTTATTATCTTTAAATCACAACTATTTTTTACCAATAAATTTATATATATATTTTTTTAGAAAGTGAAGCATTCTAAACTAGCAGATGGAGTTGATGGAGCAGTGTCGGATAAAAAGTATGTAACAGGAGTTGACACATCCCAAATAGACATGTGCTACCCAGCAATCATTCAGAGCGGTGGAAACTACTCTTTGAAATTCAGTGCGGTTAGTGACAACAACATACTGCACTTTGGTGTTATCATTTGTTCCCTTGGGGCGCGTTACAAGGGTTACTGTTCTAACATTGTAAGAACATTGTTGGTCAACCCGTCCAAAGTTATTGAGGTTTGTGACATCTAAATGAAGCTTCTACCGACCATAAACTGAGTTTTTAATATTATTTTTAAATAAATTCAGGAAAACTATAACTTTTTGCTACAAGTTGAAGAAGAAATATTGAAAAAACTAACTGCTGGAACAAAGCTGAGCGATGTATACGATACTGCCCTAAAGTTTGTCAAAGATGAGAAACCAAAACTTGTTGACCAACTCACTAAGAATTTTGGTTTTGCAATGGGTATTGAATTCAGAGAGAGCTCGTTGCTCATCGGACCTAAAACCAACGCCGTTGTAAAGAAAGGAATGGTTTTCAATGTCAATGTTGGCTTGTCAAATTTAACCAATTCAGAAGCAAATGATAAAGAATCAAAGACTTATGCTCTGTTCATTGGAGACACTGTACTTGTTAATGAGGTACTATTTTATATATGTATACATATGTATATAATAAAAATAAGTAAGTAAATGAAAATTCTGAATATTGAGTGATTTAAGATTTTACTTATTATGTGTCAATAATCATAAAATTGTAAATTGATAATTAATGAAGTGATAATTTTAATTTCTCTATGCACAGAGTTTTCATTTATTGATTAAAATAAGTTTAGTTGAGTCGCAAATTTTGAATTTGTCGTTATTTTTTAATTATTTTTTAAGAATTATTCAGAAATTTTTTAAAAGTTTGTTACAAGTCAAGTAAATTGTTTTTATTCTGAACTTACTAAAATTTATTTTTTTATAACAACAGGATCAGCCCGCATCTGTTCTCACCCCATCCAAAAAGAAAATAAAGAACGTCGGTATCTTCCTCAAGGACGAGGAAGAAGAGGAAGAGGAAGACAGCGGAAAGGAGAACGACCCCAAGCCCGAAATTCTTGGACGGGGCAAGAGAACAGCTGTAATAGAGTCAAAACTTCGAACCGAGCACAGTTCCGAGGAGAAGAGAAAGCAGCATCAGAAAGAGTTGGCTCAGCAGTTGAATGAAACTGCCAAAGCTCGGTTGGCTCAACAGTCCAGTGGGAAGGAACAAGAGAAAATTCGTAAATCTACGGTTTCTTACAAAAGCACAAGCAGCATGCCGGACGATCCCGAAGTCAAAGAACTCAAATTGTTCGTTGGTGAGTATCAGAAATGATAAATTAATGTGTTGTATATATCGTATCCAAGACAGATCATGATTGATTAAAATTTTTAAATTTCAGACAAAAAATACGAGACCGTTATAATGCCAATTTATGGAATACCCGTGCCCTTCCACATATCAACTATTAAAAATATATCTCAGTCGGTTGAGGGAGACTACACTTACCTCAGAATTAACTTCTTCCACCCTGGTGCGACCATGGGCCGAAACGAGGGTGGAGTTTATCCACAACCTGAAGCTACATTTGTGAAAGAAGTGTAAGTTACTTCACTTTTTGAAAAACAGAATTCGAGTTACGAATATTTATTCGAAATAAGAATTGCATAGTATCACGTATCAAAGATTTTTTATAAATTTTTTTATTTTAATGATAAAATGATGAAGAAAAATAAGATAATTCAAAGTCGCTAATGTAAACTCAAAAAAAAAAAAAAAAAAAAAAAAAATTTAACTTTCCCGAATTGACGAAAAATGAATGAATAAATAAATGAACGAATAGCGATTAAAAATATTCGTGTGAATTTTATCTGTATTAGAATAATGTCAAAATTCGATTCTACAACAATTTTATTAACAATATTTATTTTTCAGAACGTACCGTAGTACGAATACCAAGGAACCCGGTGAAATATCGGCGCCCTCGTCGAATCTCAATACCGCGTTCAGGTTGATCAAGGAGGTGCAGAAGAAGTTCAAAAACAGGGAAGCCGAAGAACGAGAGAAGGAAGATCTCGTCAAGCAGGACACTCTTATTTTGTCGACGAACAAGGGTAATCCGAGGTTGAAGGACTTGTATATTCGTCCCAACATTGTGAGCAAGCGAATGACTGGCGGACTGGAAGCCCACACGAACGGATTCCGTTACACTTCGGTCAGAGGTGACAAAGTCGACATCCTGTACAATAACATCAAAAACGCCTTCTTCCAACCTTGCGACAGCGAGATGATTATTCTTCTTCATTTTCATCTGAAAGTAAGATATTTTTTTATTCGTATTTTTTTGAAGGGTTGGTAGACATTCCTTCAAAATTTTTGAAAAATCAACTCTGGAGACTTTATAAACTTATATCTCGTCTTGAATCAATTAAAAATTATTTTTCACGATAATTGTTGTATTATTATACAAAATATTTTATTCATTTAGATGTTTTGAGTTGATATTTTTAACTCTTAAGCACCAAATTAATGTATTCTACCTTGTAAGAACCTTTGGGCCTATTTATTTCATAAAAATAAAATAAAAAATAAGTATTACTAATCTTTACGCAATATTTCATTCCAGCACGCCATTATGTTCGGTAAGAAGAAGCACGTGGACGTGCAATTCTACACTGAGGTGGGAGAGATAACAACGGACCTGGGCAAGCACCAGCATATGCACGACCGAGACGATCTCGCGGCCGAGCAGGCCGAACGGGAGCTCAGGCACAGGCTCAAGACGGCCTTCAAGAGCTTCTGCGAGAAAGTGGAGTCGATGACAAAGCAGGAGATAGAGTTCGACACGCCCTTCAGGGAGCTCGGTTTTCCCGGTGCGCCCTTCAGAAGTACGGTGCTGCTGCAGCCGACCTCAGGGTGTTTGGTCAACCTCACCGAGTGGCCTCCGTTCGTCATCACCCTCGAGGACGTAGAGCTGGTACACTTTGAGCGAGTCCAGTTCCACCTTAAGAACTTCGACATGATCTTCGTGTTCAAAGATTATCACAGAAAGGTAGAGCCCTTTTTTTTTTATTATAACAGCGGATTTTTTATTTGTTACAAATTATAATTCTGTGAGGCTGAAAGGCACGATAAATTTTTTCAACGGCTCTACATTTTTTATTTCAACTATTAAAATCTTTAGAATCTTTTAAATCTTAAGGATCCTAAGATTTTTTTATAATTCTCGATACTCGCGACATAAAAAAATTATTTTGCTCAAACAGGTAGCCATGGTAAACGCAATTCCCATGAACATGCTGGACCACGTGAAGGAGTGGCTAAACTCGTGCGACATAAGGTACGCCGAGGGTGTGCAGTCCCTTAACTGGACCAAGATCATGAAGACCATAGTCGATGACCCAGAGAGTTTCTTCGAAACCGGAGGCTGGACCTTCCTGGATCCCGAGAGCGACGCCGAAAATGAGGTAGACGATGAGGATGACGAGGAGGACGACGACGCGTACGAACCTACAGATTCGGGCGGCGAGGAAGAGTCCGAAGACGATTCCGAGTACTCCGAAGCTTCCGAGGATTCGGACAGCGATGAGGAAGAGCTGGGAAGCTCTGAGGAGTCTGGCAAGGACTGGTCCGACCTCGAGAGAGAAGCCGCCGAGGAAGACGACGAGATGGGAGAGGAGTTCAACAACGACTTCAGGAAGAAAAAACCGTCGCATCAGTCATCCAAAGATCGGTAGGTTCGAATTAGGTTACTGTGTAAAGTTGGCAAACACCACTTAAACAATAAACAACTAATACATATTTCTGTCGGTCTTAAAGTCTAATTACAATTCAAATAAAGGATTTAAATTTTTCCCACTTAAAAGCTACATCTGTAAATTGAGAAAAAAAAAAAAAAATGCAGATGTAGCTTCTAGGTGGGAAAAATTAAAATCTTGTATTTGAATTGTAATTAGACTGTAAGAACAATAGAAATATCTATTAGTTGTTTAACAAAGACATTCAATGAAAATTTTAATTAAATTTAGATTTAAACAATAGTGTATTTTTTTAAGTTATTAGTCCTAGTTTTGAAAAAATTATTGAATTTATTTTGCACAATAACAACTCTAATATCTCCAAAAGATTAATAAAAAAAAAAAATTAGACTTCACTGATAAATATTGTTATTAAATCATCATTCAAAGATAAAAACTTTAAAACTTCGTAGAATTTTTTTTCTTGATATATAGTATTAATAAAAATGTGATTTATATGATTCATTCAATTATTTGTTTTTTCAGACACAACTCGAAGCATAAGAGCTCAAGCTCAAAAAGTAAAAGCTCGCCGAGCAAAGACAGACGAGACAAACACAGCAGGTAAGAAAAAAATATTTTTATTTATTAAACTCTAAACTATTAGTCTGTAAAATTGAATTTATATCTCTATACTAATCCTTGGTATAAATTGATTTATTCATTAATAATATTTAAAGATCGGATCGATCGAGGAACGAGGGATCACACAAGAAAGTGTCCTCTCCATCCAAATCGTCCAAACATCACAGCAGGTGATAATTCACTAAACTTTTCACTCGAGGCTTTGATCTAATGTGATTTTTCTAACGTTTTTAGTCCTAAAAAGAGCGACAGACGCGACAAGCACAATAGCAGCAGTAGCAGGCACGACAAACACAAGTCGTCGTCTCACTCGTCCAGCAGCAAGAAACGTTCGCGAGACGACAGCGGTGACAGGCACAGAAGTTCAAAGAAGCACAGGTGAGAATCGTGTTTAATGAGTCGGTAAATCATTTTTCCGTCGAAATAGTAAACGAAGAAAGGTTTCAGTTGGTACATAAATAAAACAGACCCGGCGTTAAGACTAAATCAACTACAAAAATATGTAAAAAAAAAAAATTAGTTACTATTTTCAAACTTTTAAAAATAATCATAGTTTATTATAAATCATGAATATTTTATACTATTTTAATAACATTATAACTGTTATTTTGATCAATCTGATTTTATTTTATTACATGTACCTTTATTTTGAGAAAAAGTGGTCAGCCAGAATTACCGTCTAAAACTTGTTATTTAATAAAATTATTTTTAATTTTCAGAAAATAAATATTTTAAGACAGTAAACTACAACATAAGTACTTTATGGAGTCCTTACACTTTGTTTGTCTCAATGATGCAGTGATAATTTGTAACTATACAGTCTATATACTACCATAACCATTCCATCAGGTCACAGCAAAATGCTGGCGTGATGCTGCAGATTATTAAATAGATTTACGGTACACTTCATCACCCAAACGCTGACTTCATCAAAATAATAATTACAACAATGTACAGCTACTGATGAAATCGTAGCTTGATTAAAATTCTTAAAAAAACTTATTACAACATTGATTCGTTTAAAATTAGTGTATAATCATAAATAATATTGTTAGAAATAGTACTGATTGAGTGAATTGTAAAATTTCAGTTTAATGTGAATAAGTGTTTTAGTTATGTAATTTCTTCATAAAGCGTTTCAATATCATCTCGAGTTAATAATTTTTCAAGGAAAAAGAAAGAAAAAAAATTGTACAAATATTTAAAAAAAATATTAGTGAATTTTATAAATGTAGTATGAAAAAGTGAATTCAAAATACAACAACAAATACAAACAATTTTTAAGAAGTTTTTTAATAGTGAATCGCGAGTGATATCGTCTAAAGAATCTTTCATTTATTCTTCTGACTAATTTATTTCTTCTTTTTTTTTTTCTTTTTTTTTTAGTGTAAAGTTAAAAAATTGGTCGATAAATTAATAAAAAAATTTTTTTTACACATTTCAAGTAATCTTTTTAATTATTTTTATAAAAATTGAAAAATGTATCTGATAAGTACCTAATACATTTTGAAAATAATTTAAGTTTCATTATTCATTTCAACTCTCCGAAAAATCCCTATTTTCAATAAGCCAATCACTGGGATTTTCGTTATTTTTTTATTTATTTTTTTTAATTAACTGCAAAAGCTTTCAAAATTAATACGTTGGACTTGTTTTCATTTTTTAAGTAAGGGTTTTAATTAGCTAAAGTGTCATAAGATTATAACCAAAATCCTTGTAAAAGAAAAATCAGCGAAAAATTTGAAAATTGAAAAAAAATTAGCATCTTTCAATGTAATGCTTTAAATCGTTATAAGCTTTAGCACATATAATTGTTTCGTTAAAATGCCGTTAGTTGACAGATAAACTGCTTATTTTCTTATATAAGGGCGGAAAAATTTACTTGAGTTTATTTACACAATTTCTTATATTTTAACAATGATCTTGAATGTTCCACTTTGTTATTACGGTAAAAATAATGATTTTTTATAAATAACGCCTCAAATGTTAAAAAAACGTTCTTGAGGGAATAAAAAAAGATAATGCAGTCCAACATCGTAATTCGAATTTTTTATATTCATATTAACTAGTCAAAATTTAAATAGAGTTATATTTTTGAATTATTGAGCGATCGGTAAATTATTTTTGCCATCAAAGTTATAATTTTAAATTACTGAAAAACAAAACAAATTGAATCCCTAGTTTATTTAAAAATAATTTTGCATTGTTTAATATTTCGAATTAGTGAGATCTTACTGTGCGGAAATTATGATAATTTTTAAAAAAAATTCAGTAAAGAAGAGTTGTTTAACGATAGCATTGAGAATCAATCAAAAGTGAAAGTGCGCTTTGGTTCGGTCGTCGTCGCTTTCACCCATTCATCGGTGCAGTATCGCAAGTCCATACTTAATTCGATAAATAAGTAAGATGACGATTGCAGGTTTCTTTTTTTTTTCCAAAAATAAGGGTACATTGACTTTTAAAAATTCTATTTAATTGTATTCAAAGTTACGTAACAAGTATAAAAAAAAAAAAAAAAAACAACAGACTATTTTATTACAATAATTATGATACAGTTGGTCAGTCAGGTTTTAGTTCTTTCCGATCTGGTCGATTTGTCCCTGGAGGTTGTTTACTACCTCGGCTGGTACGTGCTCCCCGAGGATCTCGAAGAGGTTGATCCTCTGGTTGCCGGGTATGGACTCGTACGCGGCCAGCTCGATGCCTATTTTAAAAATAAACATTTTATTTTTATTAATTAATTATTAAATCGAATTCCTAAAAATGTTCGAAATCAGCCTATTTTTGAGCCTTCTAAGTATAAATTTTTCATTTTTTAGTATAGAATAAAATAAAAAATCCTAAATTTAAGTAATATGCACAAAAAATCACTTAAGGTAACCAGTTTTTACGTAATTTCAATAAAAGCATCAAGAAATTAGGATCTGTAAATTGACTTTTTCCGCTAAAAATTTCTCAGAGAAACTTTATTCGAAAATCTGCAGATTTTAAATAACCAATAAAGGGCTTAAACGAATAAAAAATTTTTTTTTAAATCAAGAATCTTAATAATTTATTTAAGACTTTTGATTGGTCATTTAAATTCTGCAGATTTTCGGCTAAGCTTTTTTTTCATTGAGACTGTCGATTTATCCTTTCAAAAGATACTTATAAAGTTTAATAAAAATGGTAAATTAAAAATTTATTGAATTTATTTCTCGCCTTCTTGGACGTTTTGAATTTGGGCGTCCTTCGGTATCAGGTAGGTCTGCTGGGCCTGCCGAATCGCCTCGTTGCTGAACCGCTGTCCGTCCTTCTGGGGATAGCCCGTGGCTGCCAACGCGAGACCGAGGAGTACCACCAGCGTGCACGATTTCATTTTTTATTTATTTATCTGAAAAATTGACATTGTTTTTATTCTTCATTTAATTGATTAAAGTTTAAGAAAATACAGTTTTTAAAAATTATGATGTCAAATAGCATCACTTCGGAATTTTTGTTTTTAAGTTCAATTTCATTGAATTTGGTTACTTATTGTTTGAGAATCAATTATAATTATGTTATGTAAATATAATGATAAATTATGTTCGTTTAGATAAATCAACAAATGATTATTTGTTTATAAACAAGATTTGTTACGTTATCTGTAACAATAATCAATTTTGTAATTAAAAAAAATATAAGTATATAACAAAAATTTTTTTTTTGCTTCTGGATCACTAATTAATAAACAACACGTAAATTTCAAAATTCTTAACTCAAATTTTGCTCATTTTGAAATTTTAGATCATGAAGAGCAAAGTTGTTCTAAAATTTAAAATTTTGTGTTTAATCTATATACAAGACCGTTCAAAAAGTTTTATAAACAAAAAAAATCCTCAATTTTTCTCTCGACCAAGATAGTAATCATGGAATATTTTAAAAAGAATATTGAAATTTTGTGAATTGCGATTTAATTTGAGTGCAAAATCTCAAAATATTTAAACCCGATTCATGCAATTTGTTAATTAAATTTATTTTTCGTTTTATTACTATTGCTGAATTTTTAAGTTTGAACGAATAGAGCGATCGGTCAGTTAGATTAAAATATTTAACTCAACTAAAATTAAAAAACAAAGGTAAGGAGGTTTGATGTTTTTCGTCAGTATTGGCGATGATCACCAGTGAAAGTAGCGATTGAAAAGTTTCCCAACGTGATTACCCCGCGCGCGTAAGACAGCTCGTTAGTCAGGCAACACACTTATCCTCCCA
This sequence comes from Encarsia formosa, assembly GCA_038277355.1. Taxonomy (NCBI): domain Eukaryota; kingdom Metazoa; phylum Arthropoda; class Insecta; order Hymenoptera; family Aphelinidae; genus Encarsia; species Encarsia formosa. The sequence goes on from CM076184.1 coordinate 3,486,849, forward strand.
AAATCCTATGCAACGCAATTACAAACCAAATAATTGTTCATTTTTTAAGATCCTTTCGCTTCCTGAAAGCCCGTTGGTTGTTGCACAATTTTTTTGTTTTTACGAATAACCGCGGTAATTATATTCGTCTTTGCTTTTTTTTTAGATTTTCTCGAGAGATTGTTTCAAATGTTTTTTCGTCGCCCGGGTAATTGTTGGTAATTGAATGAGAACAGGTAGCTGCAACGTATTTTACACTTCGGTTGAGGAGCAGAAAAAAAAATTATAAGTATTTTTCAAAAAATTTATTTTAAAGACTAATTTGGTATGTAGTAAGTTGAATGAGCAAGTTTAAATATTCTGAGTATCATTATTATTCAGTGTGACTCAAAGTAAATTTATTTTTTACATTTATGGTTGTTTAGTAAATTTCAATAAAAAAAAAACTTGAATTTTTTCATTTTTTCAAAGATTTCTGAAGAAACTTGTAAAGCAAAAATTTTCATTGAATTCTTAATTACCAATTTTCTTTAAACTCTTGAGTACTAATTATTATTTATTATTCAAATTAAATTTATTTTTTATAATTATGTTCAGTAATTTTTAATTAAAAAAAAAAACTTGAATTTTTTTATTTTATAAAATAATTTTTTCTTCTTTTCAAAGATTTCTGAAGAAACTTTTAAAGTACAAAGCAAAAATTTTCATTAAATTCTTAATTACTATTACTATTCAGTACCATTAATTTTACGGCTGATTAATCATTTTTAACAAAAAAAAAACCTTGAATTTTTGATTTTAAAAAGTAATTTTTCTTCTCTTTCAAAGTTTACAGTTATTGTTTACAGACGGCTCTCGCTCCAAATAATTTCATAAAAAAACCGGCCGCGACGAGAGAAAAAAAAAAAAAAGGAGGTCGACGAAGTGACAAAAATCGTGCTATTGACCCTGCTCGAGTGGCCAATTTCCCGTTACCGCGATATAAAAAAAGGATCTTTTTTTTTTTAAATCGCGTTGAAGATTTAAGAAAGAAAAGGCAAAGAGCTGAAAGTAATACTCCAACTTTCCATCTTGCTCGAGGGGATCCTCGCTTCCTCGTTCTCTCATCAATTGCCCGCGGAAAATTTAATTGCGTTATATAAGGACAATCAACCGGTGTGATTTACTATTATTGTAATTTTACTAACGCGTATTTCGCGGTTTTCAGTTGATTCTCTTTGCATACAATTTTACCTCAATTTATGTATCTTACACAGTTGTGATAAGTTTCGAACAATTATTCTTAATGATTGTATTTTAAGTTTAACCACTTTTATAATTTTTAAATAAATTTTTATACTTAATTGTTATTTTTTAAACTTTATATTACCCAGCCTTATAAATAATTTTAGTAAATATTGATTATTCAGGCAGAATAATCAATAAATACTGATCTAATTTCTGTATGGATTTAAATGAAAATTTTGATTAATTAATATTATGTTATTTTATAAAATATTATCAATGTGTTTGAATTTATTGTTTAAAAAATAACCAATGAATATTTAATAAACAAATTAAAATACAGTGAAATATATTTTGAAGTTGACATCTGAATTTTCTACATATATCTATAAAAAAAAGCAGTAAATAAGTTTTTCTGAAAAATTCTATACAATTATAACAAAGCTCACATTTTATCGTGAAAAAAGTGTATTTTTGCGCTTTTTATTTTATCACAATAATTGCATACCTATACTTGTGTTTCCCGTATAAAATAAAAATAACATACGATATAAGATTAAACGATTTAAAATTTCAAAAATTATTCAAATTTTTGCTCTTAAATACACATTTTTTAAGTATTTAAATCGAATAATATTTTGTACTTTGTGAAACATGACCAAAAATCATGTTTATTTAATAAAAATTAAGTATGTAGTTTGTTATTATACCAATGATAAACTGTATGTTCAAATATCTGGAAATAATTAAAGTCCTATGTTTCGAAAAAGTAAAAATTTTACTGTCAACTTATTAATATAACTAAAAATCCCGAACGTCGTAACAACCCCACAACAAAAAAAAAAAAACTTTCTCCAAAAAAAAAGGTAAAAAAATACTCACTTAAAATAACGTGTGCGATCGAGCGAAGAGTCACGAGTCGACTACGTCGCGGAGTCCGTCTCTGCGTTGGCTTTTATACCATGTAACTTCCCATGCCCCTTTACTTAACCAGATTTGGGCTGCTGCTGCATCCTCGCGAGAGTGGGAGATGATCAACGTTATTATACCCGTGCATGCACAACAACACAATCGATTCGGCCGTTTTTTTTTTTTTTTTATCCAATATCGTCGTGACTTTTCGATTTCGTTTTAGAAAGTTTCGCCTATTGTTCGAGCATACGTACAACATTTCTTTTAACAAGTGCTCCATCGAACATGTGAAAAGTACTGGCCTTTTTTTTTAAATAAATTTTTGTGGGGATACAGGAAACTAGAGTTGAAGGCAAGTACGAGGTACAGTGTTTTGGGAAGATGTTTTTCGCTTCACTTCGTACATACGTTGATAAAAACTTTTTTTTTACCATCCAATTTATTAAATTAATTTATGTTTAAATTTCGAATCTCAACTTAAAATTTTTAAAATTTTCAGAGAAATTGGCCTGCGATATCCACGCAAGAACATTGAATCAAAAGATTTGTCTCAATTTTTATAAATTACTTTTTAAAGTTTTGCGATGTCTGGAAGCCTCAATTACACGTTAACCAAAGCATCAAAAATCGATCTACAAATATTTATCGCTTAAATTTTTTCAATAATCCAAAAAAAATATAAAGTTGGGGCTACGATCACAAAATTTTTCAAAAACAGACTAAAAAAAAAGATTTTTTTTTTCGATAAATGGGCTTTAAACGCTTAATTGGCTGTATGGTAAATCACTTGAAATTACCAAGAGTCATGCGATCCTCAGAGTTTCGTCAATATATCGGCGTTCCCCAAGTTTTGACAGCTCCAGCGGAGAACTCAGCAAAGGACAAATCGATAACTTTCCTTGTTTTAACTTTTTCACGAGTTTTTCCCAAGGATAGTTGTTATCTGTAAGTGGTTAACTTTTTATTGTGTTAAGAGATTCATCTTTGAGATATTTTCATTCTTAATGTTTCCCAGATAAATTGGGAAGTACGATAAATGGAAAGGGTGGAGTTTGATTGACCGCTGTGTTAAACCACATTAATTAAATTACTGAGAATTATTCGAGATATTTATTTAAGATTTTTGGAATTTTCTCTTCCAACGCGACTGTAATAAGTGAAAATCTTCTATGCGATACATAGAGAAATTTTAAAAATCAACTCTAGAACTCTATAAAATTTCGAATTAATTTATGTATCATGGCTTATACTGCTCAGAAAAAATTAGATGCAACTGAAAGATAAGTGAATTTCATAAAAAATTAGTTAATGTTTTTGTGGTAAACTTTTTGGCAGACGGAAGCTGAATTCGCACTGCATTTCTTCGAACCTAAATAAATCTTGAGTGTTAATATTATAAAAAAAATACAATAAATTGTTTTAAAATTTTTTTTATTATATTATGATGGTCGTTGTTCAAAAGTACAAATTTTCTAAAGGGACTAGACAGCTAACGACTGCAATCATTACACTTTTTACTTAGTTTTTCATCTCACGGATAACGGACCAACTTTTTCTTTTAGCTGCGCAACAAAATGACGAATGCCAAAGTGTACAAAACAATTGTACACTTACAACCAACGTGACGGGATTGTTTTTTTTTTTTTTTTTTTTTTTTTTTTTTTTTTTTTTTTTTTTTTTTTCATCCGTAAGCGACATTATTTTGCGTTCGATACATTACTTCAAAAGGCTCTCGATGGTTCCTTTGTACTACTTTAAAATTATGTTTGTATAGTAAGGTAAGTTTGTATAAATCTCTTTCATCTACGGTCTTACATCGATAATAAATAATCATTACGTATATAAATCGACAATTCATTATAATTCTTCTTTTTCATTATTATTATTTTTTATATCTTTTGTAACAACGATATGGCAATTATAATAAGTAGCTACTTGACAGTCTAATAGTGCAATTATAATCTGTATACTCTACTATTCTGTAAAATTTTTTATTTAATTATTTTATTAAAAACTACAATTATGTACACATCAGCTCAGGACTTATCGTTAACAGTATAAAAATATACACGTAAGTTCATGAGGCACGACTGACCCCGCAGGAGTCAGGAGTCGGCTTAAATTCACATTTAATTTCGAAGAACGGTAAAATTATAAATTTTTAAATCTATTTCTGACACAGCGATACTTTTTTTCATTTATTCTGTTACATCATTGGGCAATTCGAAGGCACTGATGTTGCCTTCACAGATAAATTTTTAATTTCGCGATTTCAAAAAATCTTACTAGACACTAATAGTAAATAAAAACAGCCATTAAAAAAAAAAAAAAAAATTGAGTTAAAATCAAAGCACTTGATATTGTATGAATAAAACCTAGATGCTACATATACACAGTATAGTAATATGTTGAATTATTAAAAATTTTAAAACATGATTAATTATTTCGATAAAATCATTCAGTGATAATAATTACTAGTGCTTATCAACAAAACAGACTTACGCATGATTACATATATATATTTTACAATACTTTTTTTCATTGAATCAATACTAATATTCATATTTTTAATTTAGCTCCGATTTACGAAGTAATTAACTAGTAAATGCTATTTTGAATCACGGTTTTAAAAAAACTTTGACTGCCAGAAGGAATTATTTATTATGTTATTACGATTATTAAGACTGGAATTGGCAGTGGACGCATGATTCGACTTGTTTTTTTTTTCAGGTAAATTTTTTTATGAAAATACAATTATTTTCGGCTTTAAAACCTTAGCCAATCTTTTCTTTCTTTCTTTTAATATATATATATACACTTTCCAATCAAACTCGAATTACGATCGATTACAGCCAAAAAATGTGGTCAAGCATTCTTCTTTTCTTTCTTTATTTTTGCTTACGCTTTAAAAATATCGCACGATGTATCACACTTTCCTTCAATGATTCTAAACAATATCATTCTAATAAAATTTTCTAGGGTACTACAGTATTTGATTATCTTTTAAAAGTTAAAAACTAAATAAAATCTAAAACCCTAAAGTTGATTAAATACTATACACATATCACGGCGGTCAAGGGGTGATAAAAATTAAAATGAATGTACATATATATTTTTCTTCTTCATAGTTTGATAGCGTACTTATATCCATATATCACTCGTTAATTAAAAAAAAAAAAAAAAAATACCCTAAAATACTCTAATCTATTTTTAATACCTGAACATACTAAGCTCTTATGAACATCTATTAAACCTATTGAGATGAAACAAATTTTATTGTCGGGGTTTAAACTAGGAGCTGCCTTCGTAAATGAATTTAACATTACTACTTTGAACGGGTGACACTAAGGAAATTAAGTGAAGCTAGTGCAGCTAGGTATAAATATTTTCTGTGTGTCTCTTTATCTATTGAATTCTGGAAGAGGTTTCACTATTCCCTCTGTGTATGCCTTATGAACTGCTTCACACACAAATCTATATTGACTCTGAAAATTAAATAAAAATTTCTCAACTAATTATACACATTGAATTTTTTAAACAATTGATTTTAATGCCTCTCATAATAATAAATAATTCCAGGTTGTTAAGAACGATGGCACGAACTCGCGGGATGCGGGAAATCCTGCGTCTCGTGTCCTGCGTTTTGCTTTCATACCAAAGACGCAAGACGCGGGACGCAGGACGCGGGACGCAGGATTTCCCGCATCCCGCGAGTTCGTGCCATCGCCTTAAGAGTCAGTCGTAAAACATTACATTGCAAATTTGAACATGATCATCTTTGATTTTAGTACTAATGATAGCGAGTTTTAAAAATTTTATATTCAAGTAAAAAAAAAAACTGTAAATCAAAGAGTCAAAAATTTAACTTAAATATGTATTCAAGCGTTATTTGAAATGTAGAATAGATATACGTGAATATTATTTAAAATATCTACTATCTATCTGTGCTAAACAAACCAAGTAACTTTTTCTGTTTATCTGCCCTTAACTTCAACCCTTTTTTTTCAAATCTTATGTAATAATAAAATAAATAAAGAAAAGGAACTCACAGCATTTTGAATCATCATGGCACGTTGGTCCCTCATGGACCGCACGATGTCCAGTGGGTAAACGGGCTGGTTGGCCTCGATAAGGCACAGGGCCGTTTCCATAAGCACGAGAACTCCGGTTCGGCCTATACCGGCGGAGCAGTGGACCACGGCCGGCTCCACGATGCCCTGACGCGCCGCCCTGACTCGCTCCGTGAAGGTCGTGAACTGCATCCAGTCGTCGGGCACGCCGTGATCGGGCCACGCGCAATACTGCATGTGAGTTATGTCCCGCTCTTCGCCGGTCTGTAAACATATTAATATTCAAATTATTACTCGCTGTTTAGTAAAAATTTTTAAAATTTGATTTGGTACAGCATAATTTTTCTGATTATCAGTATTTTACACAATTGCAGATTTTTAATATTGTTTATGATCATTATTATTTTTTTAAATTGTTTTATTGAAGCTATTTGTAAAAACAAAAAATTTTAAATCAATAAAATAAAAAATATAAGATTTTTTTTAAATAGATAACAACGTAAAATTCAAGTGATTCATCACTGTTCGAGTAGTGTCATTGAAATTTTTAATTAAAACTTTTTTTCCATCGCTCGCGGTGGACGTTAGAACTTTTTACTCCGCGGTTCACTACACGCCGGTCACGTGAATCATACTCGTGGGATTTGCACTTTTTTTTTTCCGCATCGGCGATATGTGATGCAATATTTGTTTTTAAAATGCAGCGGACGAAAGTGTGAGTCATCGGAGTGAGTCAAGAACCATTTCAATTTTCTCTTTTAAGCCATGGACGATTACAATTAGTCCAAGCGATTAAAGCTTCATTTAAAAGACATCGAATTAATATGACTCACGCAATTTAATTTAATTGCGATTGCGATGAACTTCAAAAAATCATTCAGAATATATTAAAAATAATATTTTTACTTCAAGTTAATTTTTAGTTCATTTTTCATTTTCAAAAATCGATTTTAATAAACGATGTAAGATGAAAATTATTTTGATCAAATTTACCTCTGTAAAATAAAAAGCAAAAATTTTATAAAAACTTACGTTGGTATCAGTGAGAACAAACTCTCGGAAAACGAACGTGTCTTCCACAGTTTCCGACGTACAAAGCAGGGTCAAGTTTCGAAGAGTGAGAGTTTCCTTGAGCCCGGGCCAGTACTGGTGGCACTTGACGCGACCTCGCTCGACCAAAGTAGTTAGCATGACTACGAGTGTGCTACCGGCCTCCAAGACCATCTGCCAAAAATCCGAAACCGTCGACGACAGCGGACCCTGCGTCGCAATGTAACGGTTTATTATACCCGAGCCTGGTATCTCCATGTTTACGTAGTTCGCGTTTATGTAATCGCCATTGGCACAGCCCATCAGAACTACCCTGGTCACGTCATCTGCAAGACGGAAACAAATTGTTTTTTAATTTTTTTAAGGAGCAATTGCTACATTATTATTTAATGCTCATAGAATGGCAGGTATTAAAACAATATTAGAAGAAATGGTTTCTTATTTTATGTAAGAAGTAAAAGATTTGGAAATTTAAAAATTTGTAAAAATAAAACTTTCTCAGCAAAAATTCCAAAAATGTACTCCTAATGATTATGGGAAACTAATTTTATCAAAATTATGTAAAAATTCATAGTAAAAGCAAGGGAAAATTTAAGGTCTGAAAGGGGATCAAGGATCTTTTGATTGAAACTTACATGGAGAAATATCGCGGTATCTATTTTTGGTCTGATTATCGGATTTCTTAGATTCCTCAGACGAGAGTTCCGGATTCTTCCTGTATAACTGTTCGTACTGAACAATAAGAGCCCCGCTGGCTAAGCCATCGGCGAGTAGCAGCATCGACTGAGCGAGGGCGTCCGAACCAACGGAAGGATGAGGAACTTCTGGTACATATCTGTGAAAATCGAATACAATTTCAAAATTTATGGACAATTGACCTTTTTATAAGAGACAATAAAAAATCGTTTTAAATAAATTACCTATACGGTGGTTCTTCCTCTATCGTTTCTTCCGCGCCAACCAGCGCATTGTACAGAGCGTTGGGTCTTACGGTCAACGTGAGCTCTCCGGTTCCTGTGTCCCGAGACTGTCGAATCAGGTTGACCACGTGCTCGTGCAGCATTCCGCTGATGTCGAGTCCGTTGATGTAGACCACCTGATCGCCCTCGTTCAACTTCGGGTAGCACCGGTCGGCGGGTGTGTTGGGGGCCACGCGCGACACCAAAATCGGCATCTCGAGGTCCAAGCCGCCCTTCACGTTGAAACCGAAACGACCGTGCTCGTCCGGGGTTATTCTGATGGTTACCAGGCCTTCGTCTGGAGCCTGAAATTAGAGATAGCAGATAAGTAAAGAAGATTTTTAGTCTAAATAAGATTTTATGATTGAAAAAATATAAGGGCCAAACTCAAAAAATCTGCCACGAAATCATACCAATTACGTAATGTTATTTCACAGTAAAAAATTAAAAGGTTTATTTTATTTTTTTTTTTAACTGGGGTAAAAAACATTCTGATAAGGTATTTTATAATCATATTTGTTTTGAAGTAAGAATTAACAAAAAAACTGACTTTGGTTTTTCTAGTCTACCGCTTGCTCCACACAGTTTTTAAGAAGCAAAAAATTTTACAAAGAACTTTAAGAAATTCGTTACATACAATAGAGATACTTGAGATGTAACAAAAATGTATTGAGGGCAAAAATGTCTCTGAAGTTGCAAAGGTCAGTAAAGAAGTATCGATAAACTTACCGGCGGTGCTGGCGAAGTCGGTTGAACCGGCGGTTCTACGAATTCCGGTGTATCGTAAATATTTCTCTCGTTACTCGAATCCTCGTCGGCGTAGGTCAACACCCGTGACCCGAGCATTGGCGAGAAAGCATTTCCGGTAACTTGCGTCTGTGTTGCCGAAACTTCTTCCCTGTGCGCCAGAAAACCTCCCTCGCTAAAAAAAAAAAGATTTTATAATTAACTCATTATACTTTTTTTTAATGAAAAAATATAGTATTTCAGTACGTACTCATCGCTCTGATTTCCTTCTTCCCAAGCTTTACGAGGCTCCCGCGAGCCCAGCGACTGGACCTTGTTGTCGAACGATCTCGTGGGTTTGCTCGATATTATTTTCTTCTCGTCCGAGCCGGATAGAGGCAGAATACCATGCAGCAATTTTTTACTAGGCGACCTGGATCATTCAAAATTAACAATTATTCATTACACTAGAGCAATTATTTTTGTTACGGAGGTTAGGGTGACTATAAGAAATAATAGATCATTATGACAGTTGCGTTTGAAGTTAAGGGAGATTTACCTGATGAAAGTCCTCTCGACGCGAGCTCTGTGTTTACTGTCTTCGACTGTTTGAAACTCGGTACGACCGGAGTACGTGAATCGGCTAGTAAGGGCTAGCGGAAACCGACGCGGTCGTAACTTCGGACTGTGGAGCCTGAAGAAAGTGTGGTGCTCCACGCACGACTTCCATAAGTTTTTCGAGCTGCGGTATGTCTGCATGTTGAAACCCAACAGAGTATCGTAATTTTCCGACTGAAAGATAAAAATTATCACAATTTATTTCAGAATAATCAAATGATCAAGATAAAAATATTAACAAAGTATCGAAATAAAAAATTTTAATTTTGGTATTTTTACTTTGCCTTCTCCGATTTAGTCACTTCTATGTTTAATTGTCACGTACCTGTTCTCTTCTAAGCTGTATGAAGAATTGTTTTCTCTTGAACGATATCTTGACTATCTTCGACCACGAAAAGACATTGATTCTAATGCCGTTTTGGAAAACAACCAAGCCGATCGACGTTACACCGAGCTGTATTTCCTTGTTAGCCGAGTCCTATTGACACGAAACAGAGAGAAAGAAAAATTAAATTTGAACTTGATTTAAATGCTCGCGAATACAAAAGAATGAGTAGTGGGAGATAATTCATGCAATAATGAGTCACAGTAGAGGAGTAGTATGCATACCCTTGCCTTATGTAATTCCACACCGTACATCTCGAGACGCTTGGCATGATCGAGAAAGTTAAATTCAGCGTCGGCTGGTAGTTGACCTCTGAAATATATCAAGTTTTATTATACATTTGAGTTTAAATAACAATGAGGATTGAAGATTTTACAATTGAGCGAGAGTTACGTACTTGTGCAGTTTGTGTATCTCGCAAATCTTTCGCTCCATTTCCTCGGTTTGACCGGGTACCAGCTGCAGACGCGAGAGGTAACCGGGACCGTGCTCTTCTGGGTTGTAATCACCAAGTTCGGCTGTAACGCATATAATAATACATGTAAGTTTGTAAGTAAATACTGAATATTTGACTGTAACTTAAAACTATTTTATCGCACTAGTGCGTAGAGGCTCGATTTTACGCACGCTAACCAAAAGTGGCGTACGTAAAATCGAGCTCTACGCACTTAGTACGATAAAATATTGTATTGTACATGTGTGTAAAAGTGATTTCCTCCTCATGTGACCATTTTTCACTCGCTTCGCTCGTGCAAAAACGGCCACACGAGGAGGAAACCAATTTTACGCACTTGTATAATAAAATACTATGATGTGAATCGATATGTACAAGGCTTTTTGGTTTGTAATGAAAAGAAAAAAAAAAAAAAAACACAAAAGATAGTTATATGTACATGTACTATCTATGATTATCTTCAACTATATTGATAAAGAATATATATCCAAATATTACATATGCAAATGAATATGTACAGAAATGTAACATGTAATATAAATTAAAGACATAATGATATCTAAATAGTACACCACTATATCAATATAGATGAATATAGTCAAAGATATTAACATATCCAAAAGATAAATATGTAGATACACAACTTTCAATGATTTGCTGATAAAATTGGTTTATGCAAAATTTTTTCATACATACATAAAAAATCAATTGTGAAATACTTATAGAAAGCTATGTATAAATAATAAACTAAACATTCACTTACATTGAGCAATGTAGCTAGCCATTATACAAGCTGTGCTGGGTGGCAGTTGAAGTTTACCATGCAAAATGTCTCTTCTCACTTGTAAATAAAATTGATATCTTGTGTACTCTTCCTGCAACTTGCTTGGGTCTGTTACATAAAATTTAACTTTGAAAAAGAACTGTCCTCCTTTGTTTCTAATTTGTTTTTTGACTAATTTTGAAGGATCAAGCCATCTCTGAAAAAATGAAGAGACCCAAATTTTAAAAAATATTCATAAAATTATGCAATCAGTTTAAAATGTATTATTACCATTCCCTCAGAAGTGGGACTTGCTGATACTGATCCAGTTTCAGAATACTGTAAACCAAAGTAATCTTTTTCTACAAGCTCCAAATGTTGAAAAATAAGATCTAAAAGTGCTTGCCCTTTTGCCCTTTTCTGTAAAAAAATTAAATAACTTAATTAATTAAATAACAAATTTAGTGATTGTATCAACTGCACACCAAATGAAGCAAGTTCAATTCAAGCAGTTATAAAAAGATTTCAAAATTCTTTGTACTTTACAGCTTTATTCAAAATCTTTATGACTAATATTCTATTCAATAGATAGTATTATAAATAAAATGCAAGCTTATGAAATTTTGACAATTACAAGAAGATTAAAATATACAAACATTCAATACAAACATTCTTTGATTCTCAATAAATTTTAAAATATTCATTAAGTACTGCAATCACCTGTACATATTAACTAAACTGTATAAGATTGCTGTCTTTATTGAAGGATTATAATTTTATCTTTAGAATCAGGCTACCGGGAATCTTTAAAAAAAAATATACTCACGTCAAGCTGAAAGGTTTGCTGCGTATCGTCCAGGAAGACGACATTGGCAGAAAGGGTTTTGGGTCTCCGGTCGCGCGCCAGTTCTGCTCCACGCACGTGGTAGCTCCCGCTGGAGCCACTCAACGCCCTTCGTGAAACACTCTCGATCATCTCAACCAGCCGGAGCCGATTTAACCACCTTCTTCTCTGCACCACCTCGCTGACATTTTCATCGCCTGCGCAAAGCCATTATTTTAGTTATACTAGTGAAATTTTTTTTTAATTTTTATTGGTTTAGGTTTCAACACAAGTGCAGGTAAACACCGCTACTTATTTTATGTATGTTTCATTCAATCAACTTGTTGTATTTATGATTGAAACTTATCTGTTTGCTGTTATTATCTTAAAGATAAAGCTAAAATTCTAAAAAATTTCCTCAGGTAAAACTAAGAGCCAAGCTTGTTGTAATTTTATTAGACATCAAATAATTATGCAAAGCAACATTTTTGAATTTTTATCTTTTGCGACATAATTGCAATTTTTTATGGTAAATCAAAATTAATGTAAGGTATTTGAATACAAATAGAAAAAAAAAAAAAAAAAAAAAAAAAAAAAAAAAAAAAAAACGAACTGAGTAACTGTTAGGAGTTTCTTATTTAAAAAAAGCTAATTTTTCTAATCATGTTGTGCCAAAGTTAAATTTTAGGACATTAAGTAAGTTGTTGTAAGATTTGTTTAAATTTACCACAAAAAAAGTTCAAAATTTTTTGGCAATTGCATGAGTTTGAAACATTTTTTGCTGACTAGGATAGTTATGTTCTATAATTAGCGCAACTCCACATGTTCATTGCTGCTGCAAAAATTAATTAATCAGACATGGTATGCTTTTTTAAATCTAACATCAAGCAATTAAAGTAAAAATCTCAAGCAGGATTAACAAAGTATAATGAAAGATTGATTTTTATTTAATTACATTCCGCAGATGTCATAGTTGATCAACTGGGCCTGCCAGCAGGGTTCAGTGATCCACTTTGTTATATAATCCTTTCGCCAACTAATTACAAATTAATTGAATGGATGATAAAAAATCTCAAAATAGTTTGGCACATTATATATAACATGTACAGAAAAAAAAGTGTTCTATAATTTATTGTTTCTAAACTCTCAGCTACCTGAACTTTCAAATATATCCATGAATCTAAAAACAGATTCAGAAAGCTGAACAGTAACTAACTATTATATTTTATAGTACTCACAGATGAAATGAAAAAATAGTGTCAAACATCAAACTGCAATATGGTATGTAAGAAGAGTTTAATTTCCCCAGTAAACCGAAAATAATCTAAATTTAGCCTCCTATTCCCTGGTACGAACGCGAATAAGTAGATCAAAAGCAGAGATAACGTGGATTACTCACAATCATGATGCAGCCCGTTAAAGCCTAAGAAGTCTTCTTCAAAGCATTAGCATCAGCATCCTGAGTTGGGAGTCAACGTCCCATGGAGCCCGTCTTTTATTATTATTATTATGATCTCTGTTGTAGGCAGGGAGTCAATTAATATCAATCAAGCACAATTGAATTCTCAACGCACAAGCACTCTCCTGCGTACTCCCGGACGACGCTACCGAGACACTGCGTGCGTCACCCGGTGGAGTACTCGAACCACTAACTCAAAAGTGGGGAGGGGGGTCACCTATACCTATCTATATTCTATAATCCCCAATTCCCCACAACCGCACACTCACACACACACAGTTTTAACAGTTTGAAGAGTAATAAAAAAAATCGCTGAACAGTTTGGAGGTTAGCACCCCCAGCAGCTGCTGTAGGTATATATACGGTATTAGTCACCCGATAACTTTCACCAAAGCATTGCGCTGCAGCTGTCGCTACGGCGGCGTACGCGGGACGACTGACAAGTGTTCTTTATTCGGAGCTGCTGTTTTTCTCTCGCCGAGGTGCAGGAGCGTCGGTAGGGGAGGCTGCCCTTTCTTTCAAAATTCGGGGGGAAAATCGATGGCTACCATCGGGGGCAGGCTCCTCTTTTATTTTTTCTTTGCAGCACCGGGGTGACACAGGAATTCGTGGTGATGATTATTTTGAGAGATCCAACAGGTCGTCGTCATCGACGCAGGAGCGAGGAGTTTTTGGAGCAGCTTTTACGTCTCAGTGTGTATATACATATATGCAGAAAAACTTACTTACGCAGCAGTTGTGTTTTTGAATTTTTACGTTTTCTTCTAAAGTTTAAAAAAAAAAAAGAATTATCTTATTTTAAGGGGAGCCTCAAGTGAAATTAGAATCCTTGTTTAAAATAATAGCGACTGTTTTTAGAAATCTAGTTACAAAGAGCGAGTCATTTCACTTAGTTTGATCAAAAATTAGAAAAAAAAATTTCTTCAAGCTATGACAGCTGAAAATTTAAAAAAATTTCATAATTTCTAAACCTTTAATTTTTTTACAGTCTCTAGAAGTTCCTTTAAACAACTTCTCGATTGGATTTTGCAAATTAGGTCTTCAATCATCTTCTCGTATGGATTTTGCAAAATATCAATTAGGGCTAAAAATAAAAATTCAAAAAGCTTAAAAAACGAAATTTTTTTTTTTTTTTTTTTTTTTAAGCGTCCCCATACGATAATTTTTAGCGTAATTAGCTGAAATTTCACATGGGAGTCCCCTTAACTCTTTAGTACCTAACAATATAAGAATAATAATAATAATTTATTCATTAATATGTATCAATACATAAAAGATAATCAATTGGTCAATTTTATTTTTTTTTACACAATTCTTTTTGACTTCTTGCGATACGTCATGCAAGAAGAAAAGGAAACGTTTAATTATTTTTTAATTTTTAACTATTCTTTTCGATTCTAATTCATTAATCATCGAATAAAAAAATTAACTTTTTAAACAAACAAAACCATGATTATTTTTTCCTATAAATTTAACGGAATGCAAACTATAGTATGTAAATTTACAGCATCCGCAGTATTCGGCTTGCATATTTGGATTTGATGAGTCAACTCTTCGTTAGGATATTTTTGTTTATTAGCGCGCAGCACAAGAGATGATTTTTCTACGGAAAAAAAATAAGAAACTAAATTAACCTCCTTCGTTTATGAATTTTAAGAAGTGAAATGTTTTGCTTGAAATCAGATAAAATTTTTAATGATTTTTGGAAATGCCAAAAACTGATTCAAGGACACGCGTCATTTGGCAAGTTAATTATCTCTTTCATCCATCAGATTTTTATGATTTAAAACTGGTCAAATTATTTAGTTGTTCGTATACAGTTCAACTTTTACAATCATGAAGGAAAAAATTTTTTTGTTCTCTCGAATATCGATACAAAAAAAGTTTGCTACAAATCGATTTTTGAACTTGTAGTCAAAAGACTCCCAAAGATCGATAAAGTATCTGTTAGTTGAAAGTTATAAGAAATTAATTAATAATTAATAATTTTTGTTGTTTTTAAAATTAGACTTGAAAAGTATTTTCAATGTACTTTTTAAATAATAAATTGAAAATTATCAGAATATGAGGTTGAAATTTTCTTTAAAAAAGCAAAACCATGATCCAATTTACAAGAAAAGGCTTGATATCAGCCACTCATACAATCGAATGTGACTATTATTTCAATGCAAATCTGCAAAAGTAATTTTCTCAACGAAAAATATAAATAAGATCTTTACGACCTGCACCAGAGTAAAATTATCAGGATAAGGGCTGAAAATTACTCACCTGATTTGCAAGTCGTTTAAATTGCAGTGCGGATGTTGATGTTAATCTATTTAACGGATCGATTTCTAAAAAAAAACTTTAAATTTTCTTTTTGCATGTTTTAAAAGATTCAATTTACAGGTGAACTTGGGAGTACAAATTTTTTCTCGTCGTTAAAAGAAAATTGTTTTTTTTTCGTCTAATGTGTAAAATTAAATTTTTACTTCTTTTTTTTTTTTAAATTAAAATTTGTATCCGGTAAGTGCAGTAATTTTATGATATTTATGGAATACTCTGTACTAAATAAATAAACCCGATTCGGTAACATGGGAATAATTAAATTTTAATAATTTTGATTATAATCCAGTTTTTATGTGAATAAAATATATACATAAAAAAATTCCTTTTTGCACAAATTTAGCGGAAGAGTTACCAATTATTGATACTAAAGATTACAATACGCCCAGTGGTATAAAAGATTTCTCACTGTCCCGATTTTTTACAAATCATCATACTAGTTTTTTTCAAAATTTTGACTCTAAATGTGATAATAATAATTATTTTTTTAATTAAAAAAACTGAGTAATTTTGTGTTTTTTAGGCCGTCATAAATGGTCATAAATGTAATTGAAAATATAAAGCTTTTATTTATTATAATCTATATTTATAAACTTTTATGTGTTTGTATACATTGTTTATTGTACTATTGACAAACTACCATGCCAATAAATTCTTAATCGATTTATTATTTCTAATACTTTGTTTTAATTATAAAAATTCTTTATCGCTTACCGCGATTATGTTACTGTTACTATACTTTTTTAAATTAATCATACTTAAAAACTAATATGTAATGTTTAAAGTGGTTGTTTTACCAGTAAACGTTAATAAATAAATAAATGAAGATACCTATATATACTTCTATCGCATGCCACGTTGATGCATAACTATTCAAGCTTATTCGAAACAAGTAAGTAAGCTGCTCAGCTGCATTCAAATATTAATATTCTATCGATTAATCCATAAAAAGTAAGCCAGCTTTATTACCTAACAATATCGGTTAAATTGAATTAAACGCGCTTAATGAAAAATTCACAGCTAAGATTAAAAATAGCAGCTATGTTTATAAAATTATAATTCGATACGTTCATTAAAAAAATTCTAATAATACGCCACGAGCACCCCTTATCGACGCACCGGTTCATTATCATGCAAGCTGCAAGCTCTAGAGTCTCAAGCTCAACTCAAGCTTTCAGCTACATCTTCTCTATATAGATATACGCTACGCGTGTATCTTATCTGCAGCCATCTTAGTATGTACGTTCTACATATATGTATAGTGTATACAGTTATACAGAACAGTGATCAAAATGCCCAATAAAAGTAGGCGGCGACACTAGCTCCAAGTCGTCTCTCGGAGAGCTGAGAGAGAGGAGAGAAAGTGAAGAGTCGCGGCTGCAGCGGGGGTACGAATAATAAATCCTGGATTCCTCGTTAACTCCTCGTTTGGTTGTTACAATAATCATCCATCAATCCCTTTGAAGAGTCACAGTAGTTAATTACCAACACGAAAAAAGGGTGCAGATCGCAAGTTATGCGAGGTGGATCCTCAACCTCGAGGATATCGGGATCATGTCGAGCACCCTGGAGAACAAGATTCTGAACCTTCAGGAAAAACTCAGGGCGGAGAACAACCAGCAGCAGCAGCGAGGAAGTCCTGGTGACAAGGACAAGAAGCATCCAGCGCCGCCCCCCGCGTCCATGCAGCCCACGAGCCCTCCGACGACCTTCCTGAGCCCTGCCAGGCCCACACAGCGTGAGTGTTATTCTTATTATGAGGAGATTTCGTTATTTTTAAAATATCTCTTATTTTGCACAGGTTATGTTTTTTTGTTTTACTCCCCCGCCTCTGTTACATAAAGTTTTTGTTGTTGTTATACTAACTTTTAGATTAACAGAATAGGTATAAGATAGGTATTCAGACTTAGGTGTATACAGATAAATACCACAGAAATACAACTATTGCTCTGGTGCTAAGGAATATTATTCATTTTGTCCTTAGGATCATCTTTGTGCAATAAAATTTACTGAAATATTTAGTTGTTTACTTTATTTGTAAAAGGTTGCTCAACTTTGATAGTGAGTACAATAATTTTACTTTGCGGATCAATTATACCCAAACATTTAAAGCTTAAGTGATCATAATATTATGATTGCTACTACTTGCTGTGCTGCAAACAACTCAATAAGCTGAATTTGATAATTATAAGTAAATCTGGTTAGAGCACAGTATTTTCATTAAGTAAATTTATGCTTAGTATGCAGAAACAAACAAACAATTTTAGCTTCTAGTTGTATACTAGTTGACAACTATGAAAATTTTGATGCTGACAGTCAACAAAATTCATTTTTTGAAATTGCTGTACCCAATAATGACCCCAATCACCCTTTATTAATAAAATCAATAGCTAAAAAAAAAATAGATTATTATTCAACTTTTCATATAATATATTTCATTTGTGACTTAACCTTTTAGGCATAATATACACATAGTATAAATCAATTTCATTTGCTTTTGTATGCTATCTTAACATAAGGTTATGTGTGCACTCATTCTTATAAGCAATGATATATAGATTAGAAAATATCCTAGGTGTTGTATTGTAATAATGATAATTTGTGTTTTTAAAAACAGTTGGAGACATGGGAACTCCAACAAGACCAAGACGGCAACTAGATCTGCCAGTTTCACACATGACAGGATTTAGAAGACATGACGCAGAGGTGGAAGCCAAGCTGCAGGAGATTATGAAGATGAATGGCATCCTTACAATCAATGGCTACAAGTACAAGTCGGACATGAATGACTTGGAACGTCTAGGAGAGCTTGGTAACGGCACTTGCGGTCATGTTGTAAAGATGAGGCACAAGCCAAGCGGAGTTGTGATAGCTGTCAAGCAGATGCAGAGATCCGGCAACGCAGATGAAAACAAAAGGATCATCATGGATTTGGATGTTGTTTTAAAATCCCATGATTGTCCTTACATTGTGCAATGTCTTGGCTGTTTTATCACCGAGTCCGATGTGTGGATCTGTATGGAGTTGATGGTTACATGTTTAGATAAACTTTTAAAAAAAAGTAGACAAGCAATACCAGAAGACTTTTTAGGAAAAGTAGCATTTGCAGTATGTATTACAGTTGTTTAATTAGTTAGCATGAATATATTTTATAGAGATTGTAATTTTGTTTAATTGTTGCTTGACAACAGACAGTGAAAGCTTTATCGTACCTGAAAGAAAAACATGGAGTTATTCACAGAGATGTAAAACCCAGTAATATTCTACTAGACGAGACTGGTGGTGTTAAATTATGTGATTTTGGAATTTCTGGACGTTTAGTTGACAGTAAAGCCAAAACAAGAAGCGCAGGATGTGCAGCATACATGGCGGTAAGATCACTTTTCTTTATTGACTAATTAATCGTTGATTTTAGAACAGGAATGAAAATTTTTAAATAAACTGTTTAGCCTGAAAGGATAGATCCACCAGATCCCACAAAGCCTGATTACGATATCAGAGCAGATGTTTGGAGTCTAGGTATTACATTAGTAGAATTAGCCACTGGAGTATTTCCTTACCGAGACTGCAAGACTGATTTTGAGGTAAAAATATTTTCATTCTTAGTTTAAATGAATTTGTTTAAAAAAATTAACAGTATTTATTATAGAATCAATTAAATCAAACAAATAAATACTACATACAGTATTTTACACAAACTCTACATAAATATACCATAATAATGTAATCTAATATATGTCTAGGAAGGCATTGCTTCACAACTAGAATTTTTTTTTTTTTTATTTCAGTAAATAATATAAATAAAGTTAATTTATTTAAACAATACAATTTTTATTCTTACTTATTAAAATATTCTGACTCATTATTTTTATTATACTTATTAAAAAATTTGTTCTACTACTAATATTGATTTTTTATTTTACAGCTTCTGAGTAGGGTAGTCAAAGACGACCCACCCACTCTACCTCCAGATGCACTTTTTTCTGCAGAGTTTCAGAACTTTATAACCTGTTGCCTTACGAAAAACTACAAGCAAAGGCCAAAGTATACTAAGCTTATAGAACACCCATTCATCAAAAAGTTTGAGGCTCAACAAAGTATAAACTCGTCCATCACTCCTGGTGGTCAATGGTTTTACAGAGTGATGCGACAACTTGACCCAAAGTAAGTAAAAATTAAGAAACAAAAAAATAATATACACAAATTTAGTTTTTAATATTTTTTCCAAGATATGTTTTTATGTAGAATTGTTTTAATATTTATATCATATTTATATTTTTTTTCACGTATATTGATAATATTCGAATGCCTTTGACGACATTATTTATTACTGTTACTGAATTGATTGTAAACGTATTTAAAATAGTTTTTTAAAAAATATATTTTTTATTAAATCTATAAGGCATGACTGATTTTTCCCAACTAATGTAGTAACGTTTGGTTTGGTCTTGATTCCTATTATAATAGGGTATCGCGTAACGATATGCTAGTCATAATAATTTTAAATAATTTAACGCACCTATTTTATATATATTATCTCTATACTCAATTTTGTTTAATAATTTGACAGTTATCAATAATTTTTTTTTGTTTAATTTTTTTAATCGATCAGTAGTAGTATAACACCCTTCAAAGATAATCGATAATATTGACTCGTTTTTAGCGAAAAAGTTACATTTCAGAGATTTTAAGAAGAGAAAAAAACATATATGTAAAAGATCTAAATTTAATTTAAACAGAAAAAAAAAACACATTTCAACTTAAGCTGATACCCATGAAACAATATCTACGAAAAAATCACTAGACGAGTGTACTCTCGGAAAAAAGCACAGTTCATTCTACACAAATTAAACTTTACTTCTCAGTAGAGTAGACCCAGTAAAACCAAATTTATACCATTCTTATCATTCCTAATTCATTTGAGATCACTGACTTTAATTTTTTTTTTAACTAGTAAACATAACGACAGTAACTTTTTTCGCAAAAACTAAAATTTTTAACATTTTTATTGTGATAAATTTCTTATTTTTTACTTTTTATTTTATAAATCGTGAATTTTTTAGTATCATACCGCTGTACCTGCTAACTAATCACTAGATTATTTAAATATTTTTCGAAAAATTTTATTGACAAAACGCTACATTATCACAGAAAAATAAAAAAGTAACCGCGATTTTGTAGCTTTTTGTGGAAAGAATTCTGAGCTTAACTTCGGGGCAAGCCCAAAAGGTGATTATTTTTCGTTATGAAATCCTTTGAAACGTAACTTTATTCGCTAAACAACTTGACAAATATTTAAATTCCAATAAATCCACCAAAAGTTAATTACCACTAGTGCAGCTGTAATTAAACGTCTGCGTGCGTGTTGAATTGTGTTACAGCGTTGAGCTTGAGGGAAGCAGCGCGTCGTAGCATCCCCTCCCTTCATCCCCCCACCCTTTTTTCCCTCATCTCCATTATCCTTAAAGAAAAAAAAAAAAAAAAAAAAAAACTAAAAAATCAAAAAAAAGAAAAAAAAGTACGTCTTTGAAAGAGAAAAAAAAAATACACACACAAACAAACAAAAAGAGAGAAAAAACAACAAGCGAGTACACCTCAAAAACTGCCAAAATTTATCATTTACAAAGTGCGAGTTGTTTGGTTTTTGCACGCGCCTGTTACCACCACATCCCACCCACCTCAACCACCTCAACCACCCCCATTCATGGTAAGCATTCTTCTTTTTTATTTATTTAAATTCTATATTTTTTATTATTTTATATAGTTTTTTGACTGTGCTGCTATGCATTGAACATTATTACATGCCTGAATATCTCTCTGTCTATCTCTCTCTTTGAGCAGTTTTTTTTTTTTTTTTTTTATATGTTGTTGAAATATCTGTGTTTTTGTGTGCATTTATCATTAAATCGAACTTTCTCTTTTTGAATGAAGAAAAAAAAAATCTTTACCCTGACCTACAGTGTTGCATGACAAGTAAACTAACGCTCTAACTTCGACTAACGTCTTATTATTTTACAGCCAGCCGCATTAATATTTCTGCTTTTTCAGCAGGAGTGTCAAAATATAAATCATTCTACTCATACTCAGGACTAGATTTTATTTATTTATTCATATGACTCTAATGAGTATTAAGTTTTAGTACAAGAAACGTACTTAAAGTCTTCACCTTTAGTTCAATTCAACAGTCATGAAATATATTTAAAAATTATTTTGAAAGTAATTTGAATTCGAAAAAATAAATTATTTTCGTAAATATTTACTGTAAAAAGTTAGTAAATTAAGAATAGATTTTCTAATGGCTTCTTTCTGGGCATTTTCTGATGGAGCCTGTATGAAATATCCAATAAGTCTTTAAAAGTCTAACTTAATTTTCACTTTTTTTAAAGGGTGACTAAAAATTATGAAAAAAATTCAAAAAAGGGGTTTAAGGGTTTAAATTTTGTCATCATTACCAATCTTAATATTGAAAAACTTTATAAAGGATGGTTTTTTAATTTTTTTGAGTATTTTTTTACCGCTTCTGTAATATATTGCCAAATAAAAATCCCAAATTATTGTTTTTATTTAATTTTAGTCTTAAATTCCATCCCAAAATACTTCCTAACAATGGGGAAGATGCGCAGTTTCTAATTATATTTTTTTCTGAAAGTTCTCGATTTTTCATGAATCTTACGATATTTTAAATGATTTTTCCTTCAATATTGCCGGAGATATAATTTTTTGAAAATTGGTACTCGTGACGTCATCAGTACCATTCTACATTGAAAGTATCTGTAGATATGATTATTACAGAAACTTTTAAAGTCTATAACGCGTTCTATAAAAAAATTTTTTATGCATCTTGCCTATTGTGGAAACGAATTTACCCGTGAAGACTTTAAAAAAAAATTTGTTCAAACGATAAAAAAATCGTAATAAATATCTAGTCCTGAAAAAAGTGCGTCTTTGCATGAGCCAAAGCTCCCACCGGCAAAATCTTCATTCTCTACCGCTCAGTTTCAGAGGTCCGGAGCCCTCCTCGGCCCACCAGCGTCGACCATCGGGCCACGTGTCCCTGAAGCAGACGGCTCACCTCCGAAGCCACAGCAGCGTCAACCGTAGCGAGGTCCTCTCGTACCTGCACAACTCCTCCGCCTCGAGCTCCGTCACCAGCAACGGTGTCCCCGAAAAGGTGGAGAACGGCTACGTGCCCTACAGCCCCTACGCCCTCAGACGAAGCAGGGACTACTCCCCAGCTCTTAACGGGGCCAGGCCGTACTCGCCCTCGTACAGGCAGTTCCAAGCCACGGAGTACAACTACGAGAAGCGGCTACAGGGAGACGGCTACCAGATTAACGGGTACAGGTCGTACTCGCCCTACCGCAGCGCCCTCGCCGAGGGCGGAGGAGGATACAGGTGGCAGACCACCGGGCCCAGGTCCCTGAGCCCTTTTGCCAGAGACTATTCGCCCTGGAGACGCGAGAACGTTGATCCTCCGGTTATACAGATGCCGGTGCTGAACGACAAATACACCGTGGTCAAGCAAAGGTTTGAGCATATTTCACCTGCACCGAACAATCCAATGCAGAATGTCTATGCCAGTCCCATGCTTAGTCGCAAAAGGTAGAGCTAGCTTATCGTGATTAGTTTATTTGATTATTTAGCTTTTTTTAAAGGTCTCGCTGCTTGTGTTAAAGCGCGTTTGGAAGGAAATTTTTTTCTTAATATTCATGTATAGCGTAATATTAATTGGGAATACATGAAGCGACCATCAAAATTGTGTTCAATTATAACAAGGAGGTTCCCTACCAAATAGATCTAGCCCACAGATTTTGTCCAAATTAAATGAACACATAGTTTTTAGTATAAAAATAGCTCAGCTAAAATTTCAAAGCCCTGAGGAGCTTGTGAAAAAAGTTATAAACATTTCAAATTTCACAAATTTGCGGGTTCTAATGGGAAATTTACTAAAACAGCAAATACTTAATTTCCAGCCCACAGATTTTAATGTAACTACGCACAAAAATCGAAAAAAATCAGACTTTGATCATACTTGTTTCAAAACATTCATTAGGAGCCTGTAGCAATAATTATAAACAATTGATTTTATATTCTTGTAAATATGACTTCTCATTGGCTCATACAGAGGTTAGAAAGTAGCTGAGCCAATGAGCAGACGACTACTGTAGTCAAACACACATTTGACTTACGTAGATGGTAGGGAACCTCCTTATTTAATAATTCTCAAATTTGAAATTAATTATTTTTTTATGGTTATTGTTTGGATAATTTTTAATTGTTTAAAATAAAAAAAATAAATATTCTACCGTGCGTGGTCAAAAAAGATTTACATAAATCTGTTTGTAAACAAAATTTCCCAGCTTTCATTTTCATTTTTTCTATAAACCATCAGCTAGCCATAATTTTCCCTTGGTCAAAATTTTATCATACAAAAACCATCATTAGAAATGCTTCGTAAATTACATATTTTTCTTTAAAAGACTTTCCAAAGAATTAAAAAAAAAAAAAAAAAAAAAAAAAAAAAAAAAAAAAAAAAAAACTTATTCTTTCACACTTTGAAAGCTATACAGTCGTTTGAAAGCTTCTGATGTCATCAATTTGAGCATTAATGTTAGCACCAAAGGGGTTGGCTATTTAACTTTTTTTTTTTTTTTTTTTGTGTACATAAGAAAAATTTCGATGTGTCATAATTCACAAA
Organism: Encarsia formosa; assembly: GCA_038277355.1. NCBI lineage: Eukaryota > Metazoa > Arthropoda > Insecta > Hymenoptera > Aphelinidae > Encarsia > Encarsia formosa. The sequence continues at coordinate 3,511,294 of CM076184.1, forward strand.
GCACCAAAGAATTATCGCAGTTTGAAGAGCCCACATCGGTTTTATTTTAAAAATCCACAGATATCCATCCGAGCCACCACCGCAGGGATCCCACAGTTCGACCAGTCCTCAGCTTCTGATTTCTCGTTTCGCGCACCAACTGAAGCAGGAGCCCTCGACCGTACCCCAGATACAGCTGAACAACAAGGAGTCGGCGAAAAAACGATTCGCATCGTATATGAGGCTCAGGCTCGGCAGCGATCGCGAACCCTCGCCGGAGCCACCACCGAGATTGAATCGGGGAGAGTCGCCGCTATTGATGAGGCGGAATTTGGGAGATCAGTGCTCACCCTTCTTTCCTAGAAGGTAAATCAACTAATTTTCATTTTATTGTGTTTATTTAAACATTCGATTGTTTAAGACTTTTGAAGATTAAGATCGAAATTCAGTTAAGAATAAATCAAATTAAAAATCTTCACTTTCTTTTTACTGTGGAGTGAAATTCATAAATAATTTTTAAAATTCCATCAAAATAATGTTATGGTATCTATAATTTAAAAATTTACTTACAGCGCGATGTGAAAATAAACTAAAAATTTGACTTCTTGATATGAATTTTTAATCATTATTATTTATTTATTAAGGTACGTTTCACCATCGCCACCGGTTCCGCCACCCCGAAGGTTATCGGAGAGCACCTCGGTACCAGGAAGTCCCCAGCACCTGTACTCGCGTCTGCAGCACTTCACCCCGGAGATGCAAAGGAGGGCTCCGCCACCATAACACAACGCTATAGGCGGGGCCATACAGTCGTTATTCTCATCCCCCGTGCCATACCTAACTAAGACAGTGCGATCGAGATTCTTGCAAAAAGCGAACGGCCAAACTTTGTGCCCGAGAGTTTAAAACGACTCTCGTATGATTACTTTTGAACATTTAACGAAACAACCTTCGGATGGCTAGAGTACCTAAATCAAAACTACTCTTTTTTTTTATTGTTTTACACAGTTGATTTTTATAAATTTTTAAATATGATTTATTGTCAGATTGGTTTTCGTTTTATTTCTTTATCATGTAAAGTTTAAATAATTAAAAAAAAATAGATGTAGCTATATGATTTTAGGTATACCATCGCTTTAAGTTTTTTAATTTTTTCTACATTTCGGTACTCTAGCCATTCTTGGACGTAGAATGCCTGGTTATGTAACTCTTTTTCTAAACAAGCGCCTAAAACAAATCTATAAACAGCGTTTTTATATAATAATAATGATAATGTAATAATGTAAACCCGAGAGTTTTAGTCAAGTTTTTTGCACAAGATTTTTTCGTCGTAGTCATAAGAAAAAAAAATGAGAGAAACGAAAAAAATGTGTGAATTCATTGATCTGTGTGTAATTATAATAGTGAAATGCAATTTGATGCTCAACTTTTATACCGTGCTTGTTACGCGAGAATATTGATGAAAAAAAAAGAAAAAAAAAAAAAAAATTGTCTTTGAATAGTAGTACCTTTGGAAAAAGTTTTTTAATGCAACGATAGAAATGTTATAAAATTTTAGCTACCATGTGAAGCAGCGTAAACTGTTCCTATTTTATTGTTTACGTCGCGTTTATTTATTCATTATGACACATATAGTGTTCTAAGTAAAAAAAAGGCATGAGCTTCGAAAAATCTTAGTTGCAATTCTTATGTATGTACGCAAAATAAAATTGTGCGCGGTTAAATTTTTATTACTTGTGAAGTATTGTGATTGCTATTATTATGTATTCTTATTATTTATTCATATAGCAATATTTATACAAAATATTATTTATAATTGTTAAAACTGATGACACATTAGTCTTTTTTAAAATGAAATTTTAATTTTGTTTTTGAATTAATCAAATCGTTATACATGCTTATAAGCTTAATGTAATATGAAATTTATGTATGCATAGTAAAACTATCAATTATATATTTAAAAAGAATTTTCTATTCTAAATTTATAATATAAATATCAATTGCAATGTGTTGACGTGAATGTTTTATGTGCTCGCAATTTATTCTATCGCAATATAAACGCATTTCTTAGCTATCTAATAGTGAATTGAATTTCATCTGTTTTTATTGAAAAAAAAAATAAAAAAGCTAATTATGGGTTTTTAGAACACTATGATTCGAGGAAGTACTTTTTATAATCTGAATACTACGAGCTCCATGACGTTCAACAGCGAGTATTCAGTTTAAAAACAATATAATTTTTGTCGATGGTAGACTTCAACCCCAACATACATCAAAAGCGGTTGCGCTTTGGTGTTTCGTTAAACAATTAATTATTTTATGAGAAATACGAGCCCCGTATTAGCGTGTAAATTTTTATTGTGCAATGATGAAAAAAACCTAATACAAATCGTGAAAAAAGAAAAAAATAAATAAACAAACCCGTGAACTGTTAACATTAATAAAAAAAGTGAATAAATAAATCTAATAGTAAAAACTGGCGTCTTTGAGGTATGCTTGAGCGTAATCTTCGAGCTGGTATGAAGGAAATTCGTTTAATTATGTTGTATTATATTCAAAATTAGGTGAAAAAAAGACGTACTCGAGACTAGAATGTTGTAATTATGATTTTTAACTGTGTAATATTAATAAATGATAATTGTAATCAGTCAACATTAATAACTTACTCTTGTTTTATTTAGCAAGAGTAATGTTGCAATGTAAATAAACTTATATTTATACAAATCTTAAAACAAATGAATTTTTTTCTTCATTATTTTCATTGAAATTTGATTTCTGACTCGACACCCATTTTCCGACCAAATTGATGCTAAATTTTTAAAAAATACGTCGAATCTGCAAATTAACATGCAGTTTCGACTTATTTTAAATAAGTTATTTATTAATTTTAAAGTTCTATACTAATAAATCTTAAGCCAATTTTATTTAATACTTACACATTCGTCACATTTGTTATTAATTTTATGTTAACTATCTTAATACGGTAAATTTTTTACGTTAAAAAAAATTGCATAGCGTGAACTAAAAAATTAATTCCCTCAATATAATTTATTTATTTTAAAATATTTCGACGAATTTATTAATTTTAACGTTCTTGACTAACAAATCTTAAGCCAATTTTATTTAATACCTACACGCTTGTCACATTTGTTATTGATTTTATATTAACTAACTTGATACGGTAAATTTTTTACGTTATAAAAAATTGCATAGCGTAAACTAAAAAATTAATTCCCTAAATATAATCAATTTATTTTTAAATATTTTGACTTTCGAGTATTCTTTGAATTGTCAATCAATCAGGAGATAGCCGAACTCAAAAAACATTTTTTTAAAACGGAATTTTGAAAGGATTTTTGGAGATAATAATCGATTTAAAACTCAACCAGTTTGTACACAATGAATAAATTTTTTTCTTAAGAGTTGATATTTATCGGTAATTAGGGTTTATCGATCTATTTATCTGGTAAGTATGTACTAGACTTTTCCGCAAGGAAAATTTGGTTGAGTTCAACCACTCTCAGCCCGAATTTCAAAGAATTCTTCATCAAACAATTAAGATTCAAGTTCAAACGTGATTTTGAATAATTATAAAATAAATAAAACGTGAGTACATCACGTTTCACCGTCGGTAGTTTTTCTCATAGTAAAAATTACTCCCGACCTGACGAATAGAGCGAATGGTTGTAGTCAAGAGCGACATAAAAGTACCTAATTGGCTGGGGCAGAGAAGTGTCCCAACTTCATGTTTATGAACAAACTGTCGTAAGTATAAATTAAAAATCAATAATTTACCCATTTATCATTGTGTTTAAAATCATAAATTTTAAAAATTAATTAATGACATTTTCTTCGAACCAGCTGCTTGAATTATCGATTCGTTTTTGTAGGAAAAACGAACTTAACCTTACTCTTTTACCATTTGAAAAAAAAAACTGTATGGACGGTATCAGTAAGTATTGTTTTTTTTATTTTAATCCTATAAAAACTAACTAAAATTCAAGATTTTTATAATATTTGAGTAATATAAAATAAGAATTGCATGGTTTTTTTTAGTACAGTTTTTCAAAAAATTGTAATTAAACCGTAAAATTTTGTTTAGTAACGTTTCACGAATAATTTTATACACCAAATTAAAAGTCGAAAATAAAACGTGATCTTGAAGATGCATTTACTTTCTATTCTCGCAACTAAAAAAAGATAGTAAAAAGTATTAATATCTGTAAACATTAAAGTAACGTAAGTTGCGGACTCTGAAACTACAATTAAAAAAAAGCATATCGTGCATTTAATGTTTCGGAATAGTCTATTTAAATCTGCAGTTTCAGCAGTTTTTTAATTATTTGTATATAGTCGGTAGAGTATTTGTAAAAAAAATCGGTCTTGTAATGGTCCACGTGTATGACTACAGCTAGCGCATACATATAAGACTTCGAAACTACAATAGATGAAACTGATATAGATTTATCGGGTAAGTTAAAAAGTTTGATATTTTTTAACTTAAAATGTCTTTTAGTCTTGGATAATTTTTTTCGTCCGAGACCGTCGCTATCTTGACATATCTTACGTAATGGGTCTCAGGTTGATCGAGTACATTTGACCTCAAATTCGATGATGTAAACGTCTACCTGCCTCGATGTGGGCCCGCGAGTTCATAATTACAACCAAGCTTCAAAAAGTTGACTTTTATAATGTTTTAATTGAACGCATAAATCTTGGCTTGCTCGTTATAACGTGTTAATCCTGCCGGGAGTCCAAAAATACGTGCGATGCAGAGGATAAAAATAGATCCTTTACTTTTTATAAAACTTTGAGTTGATCGAACGAACTTCCTAGTTAATTTTCTTTTCCTCCAACCAAAATTTGTAGATTACCAAGATGCGGGTATTGGTAAATGTATGCGCGATCATGTACACCAAGACTACGGCGATTTTATTGGTAGTTTCTCTACATATTTTTACTAAAATGGTCACTTCAGGTGGACCGGGGTAATTTATATACCCTACTCATTCTTTATTTAATAGTATACAGTGTACAGTAAAACTATTATACGTACACGTGGCGGCGATTCGTATAGTAGCGACGAACTACATTATAATACTTATAGACGTAACGTGTTTACCACGAAAAAAATTGCTTAGATTTGATTCTGTTGGGAACTACTATTCCTGTCATTAAATTGCACGCTTAAGCCTGTAATTAGCTGGCTTGGGGTGAGATATAATGGAATATTTGGTAATAGGTACCTATTCCATGGAAGTTCAAACAGGTACTTTTAACATCATATGATCTTGTGCAGATAATCGTAATAAGTAAATTAATTAAATTTGAGAAAAAAATCGGCTTCGTAAGTTAGGTCCCGACCCCCGGGGGTAGAGTTAGTCGAAGCAAACCCAGGCGGCGGCGGCGGTGCAGGCAATCAATATGGCAGCTGTCCCCGACGACGGTGCGCGATCAGCCAGCAGCAGCCGCCGCCGCCCTGCTGTGCGCTGCGGTGTGTAAAGATTAGGAGTCAGTCCCAGTAGCCGCCGGCTGGGAATCGGTCGGCCTACTGTTTTTAACCTAATCTCGAGAGTATCCTGGAGATTGGATTAGGAATCGGGAATCTGCGGGGGTTGTGCGAGTTGGGGGTAGTTTTGTTGGAGGTACGTACGACAGATCGATTTGCACAGTCGGTACTGGGTAGTTTTTTTCAAGACGCGAAGCTGGAAACGAAAGATCGACGACGATTTTGATAATTTAACACCTAGGTAAACAAGAGATTTTTAAATGCTATAAATTCATCTGAGATGTAAAACTTTTGATATGTGATAGTCAATTGAACTTGGTTTTTAGGAAAGTTTTAGTGTAAATATTATCCAGATTTTTTAAACCTTTTTTTTACTGAAAATAGATATGATAATTCTGACAACACTGAATTGAGATGAATAGTATGTGTTTGTAGTGTGAATGAAAGTTTATAATGTTATTGATAGTCAATTTCACTAAATTTCCGAAATTTTAAGATTTTTCAAACCAGTTTTTAGTGACATAGATTTGAGAAGCTATTTTTTACTGATACAAATTGATCATGTTGTTTTTGAGTTTTAATGTTTATTTGCATTTCATTTGAAATTTAATACATTTTAATTTAATTTTAAGAAAACTTAAAGCACATCTTATTTGGACTTTGCAAACTTTTTCAACTAGTTAATTTTATTGTTTTAATACTTTGTGGTTTCAAAATTCAGTTAAAGATAAGAATTTCAAATAAAATTTTATTGACATTTAAAATAGGTTTTATCTAAAACATTTTAATCTAACTTTCAAATAACTTGCAATTTTTTAATATTGTAGAATAAAAATTTCGTGATTTAAATTTTATTCTTTTTAAAATATGAAGTTATTGACCATACACAAGCATTTTAAAAATACTATATTTATCAATAGAAACTAGCTCAAACTGCAATAACAAGCATATCTTCCTAGATTATAAATCAATTAAATAAGCTATTTTTAGTTATTATCATCACTGAATATTTAATTAAACATACTTTTATTTTTTCAGATTATCAGAAAGTAGCCTTTTAAAAGCACTCATCAGTCTACCATGCCAGAAACCAAGCAGAAGGACACTACAGTAACCAGATCTCAAAAAGAAATTGGCAGTGATGGAGCTGTCATCAAAGACAAATTGAGCATACAACAGATTCTTGAGGGGATGACTAACGAGTTCAACAAAGCTCCGGGTAAAAAGAAGCCAGCAGATGCCATTAAAAAAATTACTAACAACAAGTCCACAGAAAAAACTCAGTTCAAAGCTGTTGTTGAGGATGCTACACCTAAGGTTACAAAAGTTTCTCCCAAAGTTAGCAGAACCCTTCAGAACAACCATGAAAAGGAGGAAGCGGTCAAAGTTGTTAGTGAGAAAATCCCTGAAGAAGAGCAAAGTATTGAAAAGGTGGCAACAAACGGCGACGAGACTTGTAAACATGAAACTGCCAACAAAAACAACAGAATTGTCTTGACTTTCAAGACCATAGATGAAAAGACAGACAATGGTAAGAAGACCAAGATTTCAAGCTGCCCATCAAACTTGACTCTGGTGCCGGATGAACTCACCCATTGCAATCCAATTGGGGGAGTGTCGGTGAGGATAGAAAATTTTGAGGAACCAAATGGTGATGCAAGCAAAGCGCACTCCAATGGTGGTTTGAAAAAATATAGTGAAAAAAGTCAGAAAATGATCAGTAGACAGAATGAAGAAAAAAAGGACAAGAACAGTGTGGTGCAAACAGAATCAAAAAGCCTCACTGAAGATATGGATGCAAGCCTGCCATATGAGAATCACAGGGATATTGAGATTTTGGAAAAATTGGGGCTTGAAAAGTTGGGTGCAAGGAAACTTAAACAAAGAAGGTAATAATAATAATCATAATTTACTGAACTATTTACAAAGTTTTGTACAAATTTACAATGCAAAACCTGTAGAGTTGAGCAATGTACCTGTGGATAGGTTTGGTTATTATACTTGAAAAAAGAAATATTTGTATGGCTGACTTTTAGTAAGTCTCATGACAACTATGTAATTATTTTTATTGCTAACGGTTTTATAAAATCTTGGAATTCTAATTTGCTTGAATCTTTAGACTTCTAGTATTTTTCTGAGATCAGCATTGTGAAGCTAATATATCTTGGTCTAAAATTTTTCTTACTCAACTATTTTTTTCAGTGATGACACAGGCTTGAAGCGGTCAGCCAGACGACTGTCAAAGGAATCACCAAACAGTACGGTGCTGGAAAGCGCAATGGCCAGAAAGGAAAAATTCAACTACACGGTTGAGAGTATCAAAAGAAAGTATACCAAACCAGGAAGGCCCAAAAAGTTGACGCCGGAAAAGAAAGAACTTCCTAAGTTGAATCCAATTGATCCAACAAAATTAATACAAAGTTCTTCGGACAAAAAACCAGCCATGCCAAAGCTTTGCCCTTTGAACTCGTTGAAAAAAATATTTCCCGTTGTCAGTGACAGTCAGTCCACGAGCTTGGATAGTTTGCCAAAGCCAAACAAGTACGAGGGAATGCCAAAGTTGACTCCAATTATCAAAAGTTGTGAAATCATTCAACCCATGAATCAGTTCACCGATGTTATAGAAGTTGGTTCCTTGAAAAGTAATTCGGTTTCAAAGAATCTGAATGAAGTTTTTTTGAAGCCCACCCCAAAGAAAGCAAACGATAAGAGTCGACCTAGACTGCAGGTCTCCAAAAGAGGTGCTAGTCAAGTTTTAAATGGTGAGTTAATTGACTATTAATTTATAGACAAGATTTATAAATTTTTTGTCGTTTCCAGAGAGTTCACCTTCATCAACAGATTCTGGAATAATAATAGATGATTTAATAGAAGGTACAGTAGAATACATTATAAAATATTGAAATAAACTTAAATAGAAAAAAAAATTTCTAACAGCTAATTACATTTACAGAAAATCCAACACCTGCAAAACGAACACGTCGAAGTATGGCTCCCAGTCCCAACACAGCTGAAGGTTTGGCATCCAAGCCCGAATCAGCAGCTATTTTAAATAAAAAAAAAATTGTTAACACTGTTGAGGTATATTTTTAATTTCTTATATTTTTTTTCTAAACAGTTATGTGTCTCATTTTTTATTCATTGAATATTAGTTTTATTGTAGTTTATTTTAGATATTTTAAAAAAATTGTAAATTGTGTAATCTTGGTTGTCTAAACGTTAATTTTATAAGTAAATAGTAAAAATCGAGTTTAAGAATGATAAAATCAAGAAATAATCTATTGATTAAAATTATAGATATTAACAAGTTGTCGGCATTTCTCGTTTCAGGATGTCTTTGTGTACATTTGATAGTCTAATCATTTGTCATACTCTGTTTAGTATTTGCCGTATTAGATATCTACTATTAAATTGTTAATTTTACTTAGTAGCGTTTGTTGAGACTTGATAAAATCATCATTTACAGTTATTATTGTAAACAACCATTTTTCAAAAAAAAAATAAATAAATAAAAATAAAAATAATTAAATATAAATTTAATTCCAGGATGACGAAATGCAGTGTATGTGCGAATCTCGGTCCCAGCTCTTCGTAACAATAACCTCCGGCACTCCGCTGTACTGCACAGCCTTGGATTCTATAGACAACCGCGTGGTAGGCTGTTCCAACGAAGTGGACAGCGACGACGTAGCGATGCGCCGTCCCAGCGCCCGGATACCCTACATAATCCTCTGCCGGATGCACAAGGACCGTCTGATAAAGCACAACTGCTGCCCCACCTGCGGTCTCTTCTGCACCCAGGGAAAGTTCATCCACTGCCCAAACGGGGGTCACCAGTACCACCGGGACTGCGAGCTCGTCTACGAGGACAAGGCCCTGTGTCCCCACTGTGGTAGCTACGGTCTGTCCTACGATGTAATGGTCACCAGCTCGACGAACAAACGCAAGGGGGCCAGCGTCCCGAAGACGGCCCTCAGGAAGGGCCCCGCGGCGAGGATCAGTATACCCGGAGAGGCCGACAACGCCAAGCTGGCCGAGCAGCAGCCACTTCTGAAGAGGTCGAACGAGCCCCTGATCGACCCTAGTATTGTTATACCGCAGCCGGTGGAGCCTAGTGATAAGACCGAGAGGTACACGTACGCGCTACTTTATTCGGCAGTCAAAAGTGGAGATGTACAAAAATTAGTCAATATTCTAGGTGAGTCGAAATTATTTGAGTTATTTTCTTACAAGGAGATGACTAGACTCTTAGATCACAGATTTTCTATGCCTTGATCGGTTCATAGCTTTCGAGACATCCTTTGTAAAATTTTGTTGTTTCTTAGTACGTAAAAGAGAAGTTTATCTAATATAAGAGACATCATTAATTTAGCTCATATCGACTTCGGAAAGGGTTTAAAATTTGTTTTATGACCCAAATAATCGATATAACTCTTTGAGTTCGTGCTTAAAGATTACCATAGAAAATATTTCAGACTCTAACTATGGTAGAATCAACAGAGTATCCGTTTATAAAAGAATATGTAATGTTTTTTTGTTTTCAGCGAGTGGTTTCAACGCGAACCACAGTTACCGAGACCAAAGCCAAAGAACGAGCCTGCACGTGGCAGCCGAGAAAGGTTTTATCGCATGCGTGCACGTCCTCGTGCAGGCCGGAGCTCAGTTGGACGTAATGGACAGAAACCAGTTGTCGCCTCTTATGCTGGCCGCGTTGAACGGACAAACCGAGGTAGTTAAGTACCTTATGAGAGTTGGCGCGGACATCACGCTTAAGGGCGAGGACGGAATGACGGGACTGCACATGGCAGCCAAGTCCGGACACCTGGAAACTTGCAGGATCATATTGAGCGAGTGTAAGGTGCCCAGGACGTTAGTAGGTAAATAGTCTTAAAAATATTCTCAATCCATCTGAAATTTTTCTAAATCTAAAATTCACCCCAGACTCACAGAATCGCTTAAAGTAAGACTTTTCTTTTTTTTAATTTCAAACAGATATAGTGGATGATGGTGGCTGGACGAGTTTGATTTGGGCCTGCGAGTTCCGTCACGCGGACGTGGCTCGCTTCCTCATCGAGAACAGATGCGATCCACTCATAAGAGACTCGGAGCAGAACATAGCCCTACACTGGAGCGCTTTCAGCGGAAGTTCCGAGATCAGCGAACTGCTACTCGACCTGGGTTGCGATCCTAACGTAGTCAACGTTCACGGCGACACACCACTGTAATTAAATTTTCTATACTATTTTTTAGCTCTTCTAGAGTATTTGTAAATCAATCCCTGTCATTTTATACCTTAATTTAGTTCTAAATTATCCTAGTTTATTCAATATACTGCCGCCCAAAGCAAGAAGATCGGTAACCGCAAGCTGCGACTTTTCGAGTATTTTGAATTCAAAGTTTTGAGTTTCGTTAGTTTTCCACTACTAGCTTAGAAAATTCGAAAAGAACAAAATAAAATATATCTTAAAAAATCAATAACTCAAAATCGAACGTTTATGCAGTTACCTACCGTCTTGCTTCAGGTGGCAGTATGCAGTCTATCCCATTAATTTATTAATTATATAAATAATTTATAAATTTTACAGTCACATAGCCTCGCGGCAGGATCGATACGCGGTTTGTGTTTTGCTGCTGTCGAGGGGTGCTAAAATCGGAGAGGTCAATTCTCTCGGGGAAACGGCGATAAACTGCTGTGGTGGAATAGGAGAGACTTTGGCCGCTCTTCAACTGAACTACAAACTGAACCAGCGATCTCACGACGAATCGGAGAGAACAGTCCGGATACTAACAAAGTAAATATCTTTTTTAAATTCTTCCGTACTGGGCATTTTACAGTCGATTAATTTTTTATACAGGAAAATTAAATTAAAATTAATTGTGTTTTTATTAAGAGACAGTACTTGTTCTTTAAGAATCTGAAGTCAGATTTTGAAAATTTTTTCTGGAAATTAAATTTGACTGCCTAACGTACAAAACCAGTCGACTGTATGATATCCATGAGATAAGACCAGGTTCTAATATTATTTTTGAGAATAAAATAAGTACAATTATGTAAATAATTATTGAATGTATCTCTAATTTCAGTGACATATCTCGAGGCAAAGAAACGAATCCGGTCCAATGCGTAAACGGTTACGACTCTGAAGAAAAACCCACGGACTTTGTTTACATAACGGAAAATTGTTTTACTAGTAAAGTTAATATCGATCGAACGATTACATCGCTGCAGTCTTGTCGGTGCGAGGATTCTTGCAACTCGGATCAATGTTTGTGCGGCAACATTAGCTTGCGTTGCTGGTACGACGACGAAGGCAAACTCATACCCGAATTCAACTACGCAGGTAAATAAATGATTTTCGAGAAGATGAAAAATTTACTAATAAAATATAAATATTTTTACTGTAATAGTTTTCATCTTATAACTCGATTTTCTTGAACACTTAAAAATTAAATGAACAATTTTCAGATCCCCCAATGATATTCGAGTGCAATCCAGCATGCGATTGCAACAGAATAACGTGCAACAATCGCGTGGTGCAACACGGTCTCACCCAAAGGTTTCAGTTGTTCAGGACGAAGGAAAAGGGCTGGGGCATCAAGACCCTTCGACACATTTCAAAGGGTTCTTACGTATGCGAATACGTAGGGGAGATCATCTCCGACTCCGAGGCAGATAACCGAGAGGACGACTCTTACCTCTTTGACTTGGACAACAGAGTTAGTTTTTTGTTTAAAAAAAATGTGTGTACTTTGAAATTCAACGATTTTTTACATTTTTTGTATTTTTAATCAAGGATGGAGAAACTTACTGCATCGACGCGAGACGTTACGGTAATCTGGCTCGGTTCATTAATCACGCTTGTGCTCCAAATTTACTGCCAGTGAGGGTTTTCATCGAGCACCAGGATCTTCACTTTCCCAGAATAGCTTTCTTCGCCAATCAGGACATCGAGGCTGAAGAAGAACTTGGGTAGGATGACAGCGAAATTTATTTAACTTTTTAGTTTTTTATTTAGAATCTTTTTACCTATTTAATAAATTACAATATCAGCCGATCTAAAGATCAGTTGATTGGTGTTCAGCTATGTTTGTAAAAATTGCTTTATTTAATCAAAGTGAAAAAAAAACTCAAGTCAGGATAAGAATAAAAAAGGAATCGAAAAAAGAAAAAAATATTATACGCGATATAATGTGACTTTTTACAGTACACTCAAAGAAATTGACATCATGTTTTTTTTTATTTTTTTTCAGGTTTGATTACGGGGAAAAATTCTGGATCATAAAGTGCAAGTCTTTCACGTGCACCTGCGGTGCAGATAATTGTCGATACTCCGATCAGACCATACAGACCACGCTCGACAACTATCGGCAAAAAATTCAACTCGAAGAACTAGCTGCCCAAGCTTCAAAATCTCATAAGACTTAAATAATAAATATTTATTGTTTTTATTAAACAAGAAACATGAAAAGTAAACAGGATTGCATGAAGTCTTGTTGAAACTTTGTTAGTGAAAGAATTTTTTAATCAGCTGAGTTTTTAAATAGAATGTTATATTTAAAAAATTGTGCTGAATTTTTAGTGGCCATGTAGTCAGTTCATTTTACCAGTTAAACCAAATGAGTACTTTGAAGAAAAAATGAACTTTTAATTATGTTTTATCTCAGAATCAAATTGTACATTAATTTTTATGAACCATGTTTCGTCAAACGTAAGTGATTACGTTAAAATTTTCAAATTTACAATGTAAATACTTTTATAAATACGATCAATTTTGTAAAAAAAAAAGGATTCGTCTTAAAAAAATTAAGTTTTACTTAATTTATAACTAGAGTGTAGCTGTTATTATTAAATGGTTGAATTGTGCCACTTGAATCACTGATTTAAAAAAATCATAGTGTTTTACCATTAAAATAGGTGATTACATCAAAGTCTGTGTTCATATTATTACAATAAGATTAAAATGTTACTTATAATGTCTAGCTGTAAAAAAAACTGTAGAAGTTTTTCATTTAACGATTCGATATACTTAATCACAGTATATAAATACATACATATGTGTATGAAATGTATTACTTACAATATGTTTGCAATGAAGTGAAAGATTATTAATTATTATTTTAATTTTATTTTATCATTGAAGTGAAGATTTAACATTATTGTTTTGGTTTTAAAATCTGTTACTTCTGTTATGATGAGTTTGATTTATTATTTTAATTTCAAAGCTTATGTTAGAAGCATAATTTTTACACTAACTTGTAATAATACAATGTACAAGCATTATAATAAAATAAATAAATAACTTCACATCACTGTAATAAACTTGAAACCATGAAACGATGCTTTTTTTTTTTAACATGCAAACTTGTATTATGCATGAAAATTTAAAAAACTGTAAAATAGTTAATAAATTATCTTTTTATTCATAATGTAAATGTTGTTTTTGAGCCCTACTGCCGGGTTTCATTGTAACCATCATTAGGTACTATTATTTTTTTTTAATTTTATTTTGGTTGTGTATAATAAAGATTTTGAATTTTTTATAACATCCCAGATGGGCTCATTTATTGAATAACCTTTTCCAATTTAAATAAACAAAAAATTGAAAGATTTGAAATTTACTGAGAATAACTTCAAGCAATAGTTTTTTCTTATCATTCATCATCAAAATTATTAGTTAATTCAAAATTATTTCGTATTAAAAAATTAATATGAGAGACTTTGTTCATACTTTCCTAGAACTAACTGTTGGAAATATTTTTGGAAAAGATATCACATGTAGAGAACCAATTCATCGATGCGATGCATACCAACCAGGAGTTATCGTTGAGTTTGGTAGAACTCTTATCAAAGTATGATAAACTGATTGAAAATTTAAATAAAACAACTCCAATAATCCGTACGATTTTTTTTTTTTTAACACTATAAATAATTCCCTGCTTTATTTAGATCCTAATAGAACCTTGAATTTTTTTAAATAAAACCAAAAAAAACAAATAAATCATTAAAATTATATGTATTGCATATCAAATATAAGGTATTTAAAATTTAAAAAACAACTTCTGCGTTTTTTAAAATTTAAATGGTTCGTAAAAAAATTGACAACAGATGTCATCAGCGTGTCAATCCCGCAGTTTCCTTGAAGTTCAGCAGCAAACATATATACTGCTGACTTTAATCCAATTCAATTAGATATGAAATTATTTTGATTTTACTTTTTTTCTTGTGGTTGAGTTGAAAAATGTTTTAAAAGTTTTTTTCATTTTTCCTAAAGGCTTCTATTAGGTATTTGCAACAATGAAGAGAATACAGGTAATGATAAAAAATAAATCTCGTACATAACCTGCAATGTAAAATTACTTCTTCGAAGTTTAAAATGTTTTTACAATTTGAAAGACCTCAAAATTTTCAAGTTATTTTTTACTCTTACTATTAGCCATTATCTGATTTCATTAATTTTCTAAATAAATCACTCTCTTGAATTATTTTAATACAATAAATATAATTATACTTACAATTTTTTCATATAAAATTGGTATTGTTTTTAAGTTTATCAAGAAATTTATGATGCCATGCGGTCTCTGCTGTGCAGTACCCGCTGTAAAATGTGATTTCAAACCCACGGAAGTAGCGGTAAACGTGAACAACTCTAAAGAAACTCCTATACCTCAAAAACTCATTCGGCCCTCAGATCTTCCAATTTATACTTTTGAAAAACCTCCTGTCAGGGAATCTCTATGGTAAAGAGCAAGTAATTTTCATAATCTTATTACAAGAAATTCTAAAACACTTACCAAATATAGTTTTGCTTGGTAACTGTGGTGTCTGAAAATGTAATTTGAAATGAAATATTCTGACTAAATTTAATGAGATTATTATTATTCATTAGCGAACGACAGCCAAGTATCATTGAAGAAAAATTAGGACAGGCAAGAAGATCTGTTCAAGATTTTTTTAAGCAATATGAAGACTACAAATCTTCTATTTCAGATAAAATAGACATTGGTTATGCACACAGTAAACGTAAGTGATAAACTAACAACTAAACAGAGGTCAATTTGATATTAATTCAAATCTACTTGTAGAAACTTTGGATTACTTGAGGGAAGAAACAAATGTTTTGCCTCGAATTGGTGCTGTTGGAATTGGAGGCTTGTCAGGGTTCATACTGGCTTTGAGAGGTGGCAAGTTCAAGAAATTAGTTTACACAAGCACGGGAGCACTTATTGTTGCTTCAATTTGCTATCCAAAGCAAGCCCAAGAAGGCGTGACACTGTCTAAGTACTATGCCAATGTTGGGTACAACTTCTTTTATGGAAGTAAGTTCACCTTACATAAATTGCTAAAAAGTTTTTTCAACATCACTTTATTTTACAGTTAAACCTGGAGAATCAAATCAGTTGGAGCTGTCATGGCCAGAGCTACCAAAAATTCCAACTTCTTTTTCAGAATTCAAAGATTTAACTACTTCAGCTGCTGGTACGCTAGTTGATAAAGCTGTAAAAACATTTAATGATTTTTCGGAGGTAGGAGGATTTCAAAAATTAGTTTTAACTTCCTCCTGCTCCTAAAAACATCCTTCATGTTAAAATCTGGTCCTTAATCCATCAAACTAGTGTATTTTTATTTTAAATTAATATCATTGATGTTTTTCAACCTAAATAATAATGAAGTTTTTAGTTGACTGTCTTATTCTGGACAGTTTGAAGTAAGACAGAAAAAGAAACAGTGCAATAATGATCAAGAATATAAATTATGTTGAAAATTATTAATTATAACTTGTAAATTATATTAATTATAGAAACATCAGAGAGTCCTGCTAAATGTAATCATGACTTAACATTTCTTCCTGATATGGTTGAAGATACTTCAAATATATTTGAAGTAACAGATTCGATTGCTTCTAAAACGAAATTTGAAGATGAGAAAAAAAAAAAAAAGTTATTTGATTTTTGGAATTAATTTTGTATAGGTATTGAATTCCTTTGTTTCCATACTCCTTATGCACCAACACTGTAATTTAGAAAGACTTCAAAAATAATTGCCATCATTTTTAATTAACAATATTTTAATTTTTTAATCCAGACTCCAGCACCAGCCGGTGAACGTAAGAAAGCCGATAAAACCGAGTAACCTATGAAAAATAATTTTTTGTAGATATGGTAATTGGCTGAAATTAAATCATTTTACGTAGTGAAAAAGCAGCGTAATATATAAATAATCATGTATATGAATTTTCAATTCCTGTTGCGAAGTACGAAAATTGAATCATGAACGTCATGAACTAAATTGTAAAATAAAAAAACGAATAAAACTCAAAATTGTTCACGTTAATTAATCTGTATTTTATCTTTACACCCCGAACATTTGAAAAAAATTAATTTTCTATTTAAAAAACGCAGATTCTACTTTCGGAAAAAAATTCAATAAGCATTTTGGTCACCAATAAGGTTTTGTAAAAATATAATGATGAAATTAGAAGATATGATTAAAAAAAAGGAATTTATTCAAATAAGCTGATTTTTAAAATTTTAAACCTTACACGTAAGGATGATTCAAAATATTTTATTTAAAATGGTAAGATTTTTAGAAGTTAACGTTGGTTCTACTTAAAAAATTATTTGTGTAGTTTAAATCGTTACTAAACCAAAATATTAGTATAAAAATATCCACAAGTATAAAAGTTTATTTAGTCGAATTTATTTCCAAAACTTTAAAAATTGATTAATTTTACATTAAAAAATTCTTGAAAATCCGGAATTCGAATGCGTTGTTAATATAATTTTAAAGGCCTTCCGTTTCTTTAAATAAAAACATTGTTGCTCATAAACAAAGTAACTCCTGCAAAAACAATTTTGATGACCAATATATAGATTGTTTTTTTTAATTTTTATTACTTCATTCTTTTCACAATTTTCAAGATAAACCAAAAAAAAAAATTTGAGTTTCAAGGTAAAAATGAAAAGACTCGAAATAAATTTTTATTATATATATATAATGTATATTTTCATGTATATATATTATCTTTATCTCATGTACAATACATATGTATATAACTCACAGCATTGTCCATTATATAATAATAGGATCTCGGTTTTTTTTTTGTTTTTTTTTAAATTTTATTTCACAATAGGTTTTAAATCTATTTTTTTATTATTCAAATACTAAATCTCTCGTTATCTGATCTCGAATCGATCCGTCTTTCTCTCTCACTCTTGCACACTCGTCTCTCATCCCTCAACTCCATAATCATCAACATCCACATTCCTTGGTCAATAATTAACAATTTCGTCACTCTAAGCGCGTGGTAGCAACACTTGAATATAATATTATGTATATATATATGTATTATTTATGAATTTTTATTTTTTATCTCGGCATTAATATATTGACTGTTCTTCTTTCGTCTCCCTTTTTTTTTTTTTTTTAGTTTTTGTTTAAATTTTTTTAAAATTTTCTTTTAAACTAGAAACGCTTTCTAAGTCGTCTTTTTTTTTCTGGCGCATGAAAATTGGCATAGAACACGCGCGCGCTGCTTTTACAAGAGAAGTGTGTGTATATGTGTGAGTTTTTTTTTTCTCAATTTTGGAAATTTTATTAGGTTCTTTTTTTTACCTCGACTGAGTTGTAGGCGCAATGCTTAGGATTTTCATTTTTTTTTTTTAAATAGTTTTTTAATTTTACGCTTGTGTGTGAGTGTCAGTGTGTTTGTGTATGTTTGAGTATCTACCAAATTTTTATTTATAGTAATATGCTTTTCTTTAGACAGTTAGCTGAATTTTAATTTAATTACACTCTCGGTCACTGCAGTGCTCACACGCGCTAGTGCGATACACTATTTTTATATTTATTATAATTATTATTTATGTATAATATTATTATGTTTGGTTTTTATCGATTTTTCATTGTTTGTTTAATTATTATTTACATACATGTACACCCACACATACAGGTTGATTTTTAAATTATTTTTGTACACAAAGTTTTTTTTTTTAGTTTTATATATTTTTTTTTTATTTAACTGCCAGCCGTAATTCTCGTAGCTTTATCACGTCAGCTTTCTTTTGGCGCTGCGGTAAACACTCTTTTTTTTTTTTTACGGGTTCTCGTGCAGGTTTTTTACACTTTACTGTGTGGTTTTTATGAGTATTAGTTATTTGCACGCTTATGAAGTTACCTTAAATCGAGTTTCCGAAAAATAAAAAATGAAAATATATATATTTATTTATCTCTCTCCGTCTTCTTTGTATTCTGTCTCGTCTCTATATTTTCAGTTTTCATTTACAATAGATTTAGGATTTTTTTTTTTATAGATAGTTTTTTTTTTTACTTCTGTACATTGTGCAAACGTGTTCTACTTGATGCTCCCGTATTATATATTTTGTTTTCTATTTTTTTTTTAATCTCTCTTTCTACAGTTTCTGTACACTTTTTCACAATACTTACAATCTTTCCATATTTCGGAAAATCGATTTATTTACATTTTAGACTCTTTTTACTGTTGTATTGTTTTTTCTTCAAAATAAATTTTTTATCTTTCTTTTCTAATTATGTATTTTGATGATAAATTTTTTGCTCGGGCACGTTTATTGAACTATTCGTGAAGCTTTTGCGTATATTTCAAGGTGTAGGCGATGGCAATATGCAATAAATATTCTCTCTTTTGTTTTGTTCTCTTATGTTTTGCTTATTGTCGAGAGCATTTTCTCGTTTGGATTTATTTTTCAAACAATAATTATATTCATGTTTTTTGTATCTGAATACGCGGGGATGAGATATATAGTAAATGCTCTTTATTCAACATTACAGTTGTACTTTGAATTGTACTCATAAAAATACGAATTTTTATATATATATTTACTCTTTGAAAATATTAAATACACAGGAATTTATTAGCGGATTACAAGTTTTGAATAAGTTTTACAGTAACCTTAAGGTGGAAAAAATTTTGATTTCAAAAAACTTTATTCTTACAGTACATGACGCTTGCAGCTTGTTTTTTTATATGTTGAGTATTTTAATTTTTGTGATTATGGCACCCGTGTTTTTTTTTTATGAACAGTTCCAGCCGCAACGCTCAACTCGTTCAAGTGCAACAACTTTTGAAACGACAATTACACATCACACTCTATAGACTCTAACATTTATACACAATTAAAATTGTTTTTTTTTTTTAATGCTTCACGGCGAAAGTTTATTCGTGTGCTTTCGAGATCTGGGGAATATTCATATAGAGATGCGATAGATCTACCTTAGTACACCGAGAGTAGCAGTTTTTTTTTTTTTTTTTACTTTGAGTTTTTTTTTGTAGAGCTGTTTACTTGGTTTGTCTCTTTTTTTTGTTCAGTATATCGTATTTTTTTTTTAAATATATATATATAGAAGTGTAAAATTCTTATTATTGGTCCAGAGAAATTTTTTCGCCTGGCGTATAAGAAGGTTCGTCATCTTATTCGAGTTTGGCGAAAGCGGCTCTAGCGCGAGGAAAACAAAAAATTGTTGCTTTTTTTTTGCCAATGATATGTAGCGAATTTATATCCGAGAAGTTTGGAGAGTAAAATTTTAAAATTTTTGATTTTTCAACGACCGGAGATAGATTTTGATGGCTCGAGCCGCTTTCAGAATTTTAATATTTAAAAACTGCTCTCAGCGCTTTGTAAAAACCAGTGTAAAGAGGAAAAACTAAAGATTGAAAGGTTAGGTATTCAGTTTTTAATCAGTCCAAAAATTTTTTGGTTAAAAAGTGGGTGGATTTTGTAGTTTTTTTTTTCTTTTTTTCTTTTATTCGTTAGAAAACCACCAGAACAAATTTTAGAATAAAACGTTAGAAAAAGTCATTGTTATAAATGTACAATACTTATTGTTCTTTTTTTTTTTTTTTTTTAAACTTTAGGGTTTTTTTTTTTTTTTTTTTTTAAATAAAGCTAAACCTTTGGTGATCAATAGAGAATTCCAAAACTGTGTCTTCATTTTAAAATTGCCAAGAGAAGGAAAAAATAATTTCATTTTCTTAAATAAATTATAACTAAAACTTACACTAATTTGGATATCTCTGCAAATGACATATTTTTACAAAAAATCAACCAAACAGTTACTTTGTTCTTTTTAATTTTTTTACTTCGGTGGATTTCCGAAAAAAACTAAAGACTGCGTGTGTATAACATCGTGTATTTTTGGAAAATTGTTAGCTCCTAGAAAAAACATCCAAGCGTAAACTCTACGTAAACTCAAAAACTGCAGGTAAACCTAGTGATTCGGGTATTATTATTATTATTAAACTACATCGCCAAGCGTTGTATCGTTAGACATGATTGTTGTTACAGTACACCTAAGGGGGGCGGGGGGGTTAACAAATAACGTATCTTTTTATTGTTTAAATCGACCATCATCCTTTAGGATAGCTTGGTTTTTATCGATACTTTGCAGTTTAATCCCCAAGTCCGGATATAACGACGAGTACGTACTAGCTAGTAGTATTGGATCATCTAAACATCGATAAACATCGAGGGTGTGTCGATTTTTCATCATCTTTTTTGAGATTTTTTTATAATTTTTTTTTTATTTATTTATGCACGTGTTGTTCAATCCCTGCAGTCAGTCTGAATCTAATTGACAATGTACGAGAGGTTCTTGTTCGCGCTGCGATTTTACGATTGCGGGTTTTGAACTACTCACTTTTTAAATAATTCATCTTCATCATCTTTTTTTTTTTTTATCTTTTTATCTTTTTTTTTTAATACAAATATAAACCGGTTAAAAAATCACAATCCTAAAGCTCGTGAAACCCTTTGATTATTTAAACCAAACAGAATAATTATTGACTGATAAGAAACAATTTTTTATATCGCACGTGCTATTGACACTTGACGATCGATCCGACAACTTGATCTCAATACCTCGTTTATTTATTTATTTTTTTTTGGTAAGTAACATCGAACGAACATTGACGTAACATTGATTAAACATTAATCGTTGTCCAGTGACTGATCACTTGGTTTAATAAGATCGATTACAGATTTCTTCTTTCCTCTTTCAACGTAATTGCAAATTGCGAAAACAACAGTACAGTATCGAAAGTTAAGATCGTATAAAATCATCAATCGAGGTTTTAGTAGGTAAAAAAATGATGTTAGTCGTCGAAACACAGATAACTCAATAAATTATTGTTATTAGTAATTATTAAAAAATATTTAGTTACCTTTTCTGCACCAAGAATCTCAAAGAAACGAACGATTTTTAAAAAAAATCAGGTAGAGTCAAAGACTGGACCGCATATTTTATAGTCAATTCACATTAGATGAGCTACATTCTACAGTGCTTAGAGGCAGTAACACGATATTATTATTATTATTATATTTCATCATCAGGGTACTTTATTTTTTTTTTCCTTTTAACTTTGAATTTTTAATACGCCCTAGCGATGAAAAATATTATATGATTTTATTCCTTTTTTTTTTTAAATTAGCAAGTCCGCACAAGCCTAACTCCTGATCGTTTATGAAAAATCTGTAATTATTATGCGTCAGAACTGCAGAACATTTTTATTCTTTTTTGTTTAAAGGTCTCCTATAAACGTAATTTATTACTCATTAAAAAATATGAAATGACTTATAATGTAGCGCCTTAAAGTATCAATACACTAGTCAAATTTTTTTAATTCTCCTGCACCTTCTAATCGTTAGATTTCATTTAGGTTAACAAGCAGCTCTTTAATTATAATGCATTTTGGGGAGCAGCTTGATATCACAAGAGCACGTCTAGATCAACTAAGCATTTACGCATCTAGACAAAACTAACTTTATCATCAACGATTATTATATTATTATTTATATTATTATGTTTATATGTAAGCTAAAACGCTGCATGTTTATCATCCTATTGCTATAAGCTGCCAAAACTCTAATACAAAATCATCTATTTTTATTTTTTTCTCTTTTTTTTCTGGTTTTATTTTTCAATTGAACTTATGAAATTAATAATTGCTTTCGAAACAAGAACCCATTATATGCTAGTTCCAGTCATTTGTCAACCTCACAACTCGATGAAAAGTATTTTTTTAATAAATTCAACATTACTTTTTTTTTTTAGTTTTTTGTTTTTTGTTTTTTCTATTTATATGTATATGTTTGATCTTGAGCTGAATATTTTTGGCTTTTCGCAAGCTAGGTATTGATGTATTTATCGTCATGTGCGTCTTGTATTAAACGTGAGTTTTTTTATTGATTACTTTTAATTAGACTCTCGTTTGAAAAATCTCGTCTCAAAAATCAACTTTTTTATCATCAAGATTTAACAATTGTTGTTAATTTAAAAAAGCTACACACAGGGTTCAATTGAACAAGGTGTACATATTCGCAGAAAATAAAAATAAAAATTAAACTAAAAATGTGTATTATTGAACAAAGTTTTATTTTTTAAAAATATTATCCATAAGCATTACTTTACATTTTTTTACTTTGTTAAATTTTTTTTTTATTTAAAAAAAAAAAGAAAATATATATATATACGTTTGAAAGGACAGCTTTTACAAATTCTTAAATTTATTAGGCTTTTTATATGAATCTTCTTTTCATCAGAATGACATAATTTAGTAAGAAAAAAATAATAATGAGTTTAGTCAATTGATTCAAGTTAAGATTTTAAAGCAGTTATTTCCTTTCTATCAAGGTTGTTTTAGTGATTCGATAAAAGTGATTCATTATTATTATTATTGATAATAAACTAAGCCCACCCGCATACATCAGGGGGCGCGATTTGTCTTTTTTAAAAACGTTTGCGTGTGACAATACGTAATAACTATTTTTCGCATAGTGACGAAACGTAACAGTAACAGTATGCTTCGAGAAACAGCCGCACGTCTGAGTTCAAACTCGAACTGGTACACATTTAAAACAATGATAAAAAAAAAATGGTAATAACGGTGTAACGATATTGCCATCCTTTGTTTCTTCATTCTAGTGAACGTCTCAAATTAAATTGAATTTTTTTTTTTTTTTTTTTTTTTTTTTTTACTTCATCAGATCCTAAACACTGGTCAAATGCGCAAATATTAGCGTTTCGAAACGCGTACATGTAAATTAAACGTTTGCACTTGTGTAAATGAGGTAATTTAAGGTATTTAACTCTCTTTCTCTTCATCTCTTTAAGTGTATTCAATATTTCGTCCATAGAGCACAAAATTAATTACTGCAACACGGTTTTTTTAATAATTACGTATGTATATATTTACATTTACTATCTACATATCTACACATTAACAAACGGTTAGTTTTGCTTAAATTTTTTTTTTTCTTTTTCTGAGTTTTTTATTATTATTTTTTTTCTCTTAATCATCTGTTTCTCAAAAGCGTACGAAGCTATATTATAACTTGGCCAATGATTTATCATCGATCGCTCTTTTTTTTTTTTTTTCAAGAACAAATCTTCCAACAAAACATCATCATCACCATCCAAACTTAGCTCGCAACTATCAAAAATCTCTTTATCATCATTTTCCTTGTAGCTATAAATCTATCGCGCATCATATTTATCCACTCACATAAACAATCTTACTACGGTAAAAAACAATCTTCTCGTCTCTTGTTTAAGCCCTACAACCTCATCCATGATCCTGGGGCTGGGCTAGCAGCACGTATCATTTTTTTTTTTAGTTTTTTTTTTTTTTTTTATTTATATTTTTTAATTTCACGGTAACGCAATACACATACATATAAAATAACAAAAAAAAGAAGTAGTAATCGTGAAATAAATATCCTACAGTTACAAATATAACATATATAAAAAAAAAGGTTTGATGAATCGGCGACGGTAATAATAAATTGAACAAAAAAAAAATTAGAAGTCTAAAGCATGAGTCTCGAGGCTGCGAGTATCATCTCGTGTAAAATTAATTCATCACTTACTTAGTAGCATCAATGATAAAAAAAAAATAGCTGCACTATCGGTAATTAACGAGCCTCGGACTCTCGATCAATCAAATAAAAATTAAAAATATTTAATAATCATAATATAATGATAATATTAAAAATGAAGATTTCTGTACAGGTAGTAGCGTAATAATGATAATAATTAATCCCACTGCAGATTAACAGTGGGCTTGTTCCTCCCCGCGCTCGGCGTGAGAGTAGTTTTTATCGGTTTTTTTAGTGTGTGTCATTTAGTCTTCCTCCGGGTTCTCTCCTGAGTGTGTGTGTGTGTGTGTGTGTGTATTCTGTGTAAATGTGTTTGTTTGTTTGTTTGTTAAACGACGAACAACGACGACAACAAAATTAACAATACGACTCGTCGCGGGTTCACGCGGGTGATCAGGTATCGTTGGCGCTGCTCGGCGGTGCTGCGGGTGAAGTAGAATAAGTCGAGGTCGTTCCTGGCTGGAACGAGGCCGTGTCCTATATGAACGCCCAGCACTCGAGAGTCTTGACGACGAAGTCCTCGTGAGGCGCCAGCGGCTCGTTTCCGTAGGTGCTGCACGACTGGGTTCTGCCCTGGTACAGGTCGCCGTCGAGCCACAAGCCGAATTTACCGCTGTTTTAAATTGAAAAAATTATTTTTATTAGTTGAAAATTTTTTAATTAAAAAAATTTTCAGTTTAATGAGTCTTTTTATACTGCCCAGCCTATATATATGCATCTCTTTTTAGGTTCTAAGCTTCTTCGATTTGTCGAAAACGACTTTAGAAGATCAAAATGAAATCAATGTTTTCTTGGATTTTACTTGATGAGAAATTCTAATCAAAATTACACAGAGTAAGACTCTTAATTTCTCACATATTTTACCATTCAGTGACTACTTTTAACAAAAATAACTAGACAAATTGAAACAAGATATTGTAAAAAAAAAATTATTTCAGTATTAAAATTATTTCTTCAGTTAGGAGTAGGTACCTGAAGAAAATCAACTAATTTGAAACCGGTCTTAGGATGGCACAATTATTTAAATTAAATTTTTTTAAACTTTTATGTGACACTGTGTGTACTAAAATTTAAAATTTAATTTTTTTTACAATTTCTTGTTTCAATTTGTTTACTTATTTTTGTTACTGTTTGCCACTTTAAAAAGATGGCCTCTTTATAGTCTCTAATTTTTTCAAATAATTTACGCAGCTAAATAATTAGATTAAACTTAAATAGTAATACTTTCACTGCACAAAATGCATTTAAACAGTCGTTATGTGATAAAAGATACAGGTTTAACATCTTAAAGTTAAAAATAGATAATTTGCATATTTGTTTATTTAATTATAAAGTAAAATTATTAATAGTCTAAGACATTTAAATATATTTAATTAATTAGTTAAAAATTTTAATTTTTTATTTTATCGTAATTAGATTACTCGACTGTGAAAAATACAGTGTTCGTTAAAAAAAAAAAAGTGACTATATAACTAATTCAAGTGTATAATGTACAGGTAACTAAGTTTATCTGTAGTATATTAATTGTCTTACTGTTTCCAGCAATTAAACAAATAATAATGAAAACATTTCAGCTTTTTAAAATAGGATATTTTATTCTGTTGTCTTTAAAGCTCCCAATCATTCGAACTTCTAAAAGTTCTAATAGTTCGGGAAGCTTTAATTTGAGCTTTACGCTCCATCCTTATAAAATAGCCATCGTAACTATTTCATTTATTATTATTATTATTTTTTAATATTTTAGTCAGCATCGAACCGTTCAAGCTTCGAGTTCTAACATTCGAATTTAATGCTTTGTTGCAGTATTAGATGAATGAATAAAAAAAAAAAAAAACTTACTCTCCGGCGCCGATGGCCAAGCTCTCGTTGTTGCCCTTGATGAAGTAAAGATTGTCGCCGGTCCAGTTGAAGGCCTGGAACCTCGGCGTGAACCTGAACAGCAGGGACTCGCCGGTGCCGTAAAAGTGATCGCTAACCCGCAGCGAGCACGAGGTCAGAGCCCCGAAGACCTACGAAATCAATCAGAATCGTCACTTAGATAACTTCACGCTAATAAATTTCAGTAGGAAGATGAGGTAATTTGTTTTGAAATATGTTGAAGATAAAAAATTATCAGATAAAAAATATGCAAGAAGCTTGAATTAAAAATAAAAAAAGTGGGAAATTAGATGATTTCAACTTCAATGTCGACTTCGATAACATGAGATTGCAACTTCAACTTTTAATTAACAATCAGAAAGCGTTAATTTTGCAAAGGTGTTTTAACTAGATGCAAACGTGACCGCGACAGCTTCTTTAATTAGCCCTTTGTCGACTAATTAAAAATTTGTATTCAGATAAGTTTTATAACTCAAAATATTTATTTTTGAAAGTTTTTTTTTGTTACTTTGTGCAATAATTTAAGTGAGAAAAATTTTACTGAAAAAAAAACCATTTTAAGCACGCGCATATAGAAAAAAAAAGTTTTACACAAATTTTTTCTTAGAAAGCCACAAATTTGTAAAGTTTTTAAATTTGAATTACCAAAATCAAACTTTCCCCCGTTCAGAAAAAATTAAATAAAGCTATTGCCAGAAAGTCGTCGAAAATTTGAACAATGTTGATGTGGAATTGCAAGTTTTAAAAGCTCTTATTCTTAAAAAAAAAAAACTCTTACTACCTAAAGCTTTCAAAATAAGCTTACAAATAAAGCCTACCAAGCAATTTTAAAAAAATTATTTTAATTTAAATTTTATTATTAATAATAACGAATTTAATAATAATTTTTGGTTATAAAGTGTGCAATGTGAAGCTTTTTATTTACCTTGGTGTTTTTAAGTTATTTTTCATATAATTGATAAAAACAATAGAAATTTAGCTCTTCAAATTTTAAATAAAAATAAAGAAAAATAGTAAATGAAAATATAAATAAATGAAAAAAAAAAAAAAAAAAAGGGTAATACTAACATTGCCCTCGGTGTCCTCGATGACGAGTAGTATCGGGCTCTCGATTTTTGCCATCTTCCTGTACATGCTGTTTAGGCTGAAGCCGTGCTGGCTCGTGCTGAAGACCAAGGTCCAGAGGTATCCCTCGGCCCGGGCGGGCAGGTGACGGCATAGCGACTCCCGGTGCTCCTCGCTCAGGATCTCGGTGTTTCCTACCAGGTCAGGTATCGCTATCTCGGCGTCCAGGCTGATCGCGCTGTTGGCGTACAGAGCCCGCCTAAGCTCCTCGCTCATAGACAGTACCTAATTAAATAAAATTTTATACGTTAGTTAAGTCCTGTTTTGGAGGAATTTTACAATTTTCGCGAGGAGTCGAGTGCACAGAACAACTACTGGTGGTCAGCTAGTTCAATCTAGGGTTTTTAAAGTAACACCTAAGACACTACAGGTTTTTTTTTTTTCTTTTTTTTTTTTTTTGTATATTTTGTGTTTTTATGCGGTACGGTGAAATCTCGATAAAAAATATTTTTAATTTTTTTAATAGACAAAGAAACTTATGGAGTGCTTAGTTACTTCCCTCAGACAAGTTAAGAATAAATTCGAGAAAAAACTCTTTTTGGTCTCGTACAGCACCAAAAAATTTAATACAATAAAGGCATTTTACGTAGAGCCTTAAAGTTTAGTTAGTCCCCAATTAAAATTCATCTTCAAAATCCATACTAAATATAGTAAAAGAAATCAAGATTTGCTTGCGTTTTAAGGTTCTAAAATTTACCAATGAGACCACTAAAAATAATCCCAAATGTGCGAACCGATTTATCGAGTTTTCACCGCACTATGTCTTTTGATCAAGATACATGAAAGTTTGTTTATCATCCCGCAGCCGCTTCCCAAGGTCTTTTATTTATTTATTTCCGTTTCTCGTTCTTCATCTCTTCTGCAGCGTATAATAATAGCCCGGGACGGCCACGTTGTTTCGTACGGACCTCAAGGCCACCCGGGTTTGTTAACCCTCCACGAGTTTAGTTTGACCCACTGATTAGGGCGAGCCCAAATGAGTTCGTTTCCCCCCCTCAGATTTATCGCGCTGTTTACTTTCGACGAACCGGCACGCGTCTTTCAAACTTTGTTTTCGACATTTAAATCACAATAAGCGTTGATGATGATAATAATACACATGAGAGTAGTTTTGACATTAATGTCAGTTTTGTTGATAGATATAAAAAGAGTTTTTTTCCAATTCGAGAGTTGTAGAACGTTTCATAACTCGGAGATAGAAATTTTTTTCGTTTCAAATAGACACGCAGCTCTTGGAAAAATTCCAAAGTTACGACAAAATTTTTCGAACCAACGTTAATGATTAGTTAAAAATCATCGTACTATTTTATTAATTTCCTAATCTGTTTATGAAACTAAATTGACGGCCCGTGCAAAGAAAAACCTTAGCCTAAAATCTGCGGCGAAAAAAGTAACAACGGAGGCACTTTTGAACAGTAAAATGTCTATAAAAGACTTTATTTATTGTTTTAACCACGAAAAAAAGTTTTTAAATGATCTTTGCTACCATACCGTTGATATATTATTATAAAAATAATGTTTTCAACACACTAAAATAACTCCAAGTTTTAAGATTATAAGAATCGCAAAGAGTCATTTTATTCGCGGCTGGTGGATCGAAAACATTATTTTTATAATAATATATCAATAGTATGGTAGCAAAGATCATTTTAAAAATTTTTGTCGTGGCTAAAATAAGACATTTTACTGTTCAAAAGTACCTCCGTTGTTACTTTTTTCGCCGCAGATTTTGAAGGTTTTTCTTCGTACGGGCCGTCGAAATTAGCACTTTAATAAATCGCATAAACCTTATTGATCTTAAATATTGAACAGTTTAAGCTCAATAGTTTTTATCATAAATTAAAATAAAATGCACGCAGAGAAAAAAAAAAAATTCAATTACAGAAAAATCAAGCATTAGTTCAAAAATCATCGTACTTTATCTTGCGCTTTAATAAATCGCTTAAACATTATTAATCTTAAATTTTGAGACTCTCTAGATCAACAGTTTTTATCATAAATTAAAATAGAATGCACGCAGGATAAAAATATAAAAATTCAATTACAGAAAAAAAAAGAATTTTTCTATTATTAGGTACCAGTTCAACCCCTCGGAATAACGAGATCGCGGACAATTGTTGTTTAAATAATAAATATCCACCGGCCGGCCGGTGCAGGTACAAAAAGTTCGCATCGATTCAGTTGCTCCACTTAGCTTGCGCAACCTCGCTAAAGAACCAAGTGATTGATTACGAAACCTTTGTGAAAAATTCGCCGGCTTTTTGGTAAATAAACATTCAGCGGCGATAAGCCTCAAGTCAAAAAAAAAAAAAAAAAAAAAAAAAAAAAAAAAAAAAAACAACCATTCGCGATCGATTGACTTTAAACACTGTTGATATACACTGTGAGCATGAATAAACAAAGCAGCTTCCGATCTGGTTGCGCGACGAATTTACGTAATTCAGAGGATAAATAAACATTTTTTAAAAACTTTTTAGATTGGATGAGCTGACGCACCAAAGACGCCTACGAAGCGAATTTCAATGAGACTACTCGATTGGTAATTAACTAATGACAAGGCAGCCGAAAAATGTCATTGATAGGCGGTAATCCCCCCGGATTTGAGACTAAAACTGATCGATCGAAGTTTTAATTGCGGTCGTTAAGCATTGGACGATTACCACTCGCTTGGTTTTGTTCTGCTTTGAGAGGTAAAATTTATACGGAGACGCGGCGCTCAATTAATAACGCGACGATTAACCGCGAGCAAGATTAAATTATGCATACTTTCAATGTTATTATTCCACGCACGTACGTAAATCGTTGAATTTTGAAGTTACGTCCTGGTGATTGAGTATTTTAAAAAATGCGGAGTTTAATTGCGATCTTGTTTTTATGCGACGATAAAAAAAAAAAAATATTCGAAATAAAGCAGGTTTACGAGTAATAATTTCAGTCTTGAAATACTTTTAAATAAGGCTTTTTAAACAATAATTTTTATTATAGAATTTTCCCTTAAGAGGTAAAATTGTAATTTTTTTTTGTTAATGAGCAAAATTTTTAATTGATATACTCAGCCAACCGATTTTGATAAAATTTCATGGAAACTTTCATGATTAAATTGTACATTAACGAGTAATATTTTTTTTAAAAAGTATCCAATTGAATTTAGGAATAATTAATGTAAAAAGCAATATCAAAATCGGTTGATTGAATTTTTCAAACGAGAACGCAGGCTGAAATATGCATATCGTCTCAAACTTGCATACGCGCAAACCTATTTAACCTATTTAACCGAGATTTCGCATAAATCAGAAGGTAAAGACATATGAAAAAAACCATAAGTAACCAAGCTTATAAAATACAATAATTAAGGGCCAGCGAGAAGATCTTAATGACGCAAGCGTGAATCGGCGAACGAAAAACAAGCGATTTTTATTTCGAGCTATCAGCTTTGTCGGCTGGTTACTCGTCCCAAAATAAACCCCGGGAACTCGCGCCTTGGTGCCAAGAATCTCTCGATCCACCACCGGCTTCAAAAACTCCCAATGATAAGCTTCGAATAATTTTCTCTAGGATCCTCTTCGCGTAAACATTACGCAATCCTCCTTCAATTGCGCAATTTATTGGATACAGAGAAGAGTACAAAAAGATTCAATTTTTCAAGAATGTGTTCCGGTGCAACGACCGGGGCGGTTGCGCAAGAAGCTTAATTGTAATAATCGGCTTGGCGGATGGCACAAGTAGGTAAGTAAGTTGCGAACGATTCGACGACTTTTATCCTCTGCTTTGAACGCGCGACCGACAAAACCGGTTCGCTAAAGGTGTGCTTTGTATCTTTTTTTTTTATTTTTATATAAGTAAGTCACATGCAGCACCCCACGTGAAGCACTACGAACGGAGAAAAACATATTTAAAAATAGACGAGTGATTGTTTTAATAGGAATGATTAGTTGTAAAAATAGAAGTTGAGAAAGCGCTTGAGCTTCAAATCACGGTATCTGTACATTAAACATACGTACATAATCTGTACGTTATAAAAGAGAAATTTAATTGAAAAAAAAAAAAAAAAAATTATATTGATTACCGATAGCAGGCACGAAGAGTGTTGGAAAACGTAGTTGAGTATGGCCGGATTCGCATCCATGGTAGCGTTAGTTCGAAGTCTCGGAGCGGACTGACTCGGCGACAAAACCATTAAAAATATAAGTATGGTATAATAAAACTCGCGGAGAGGAAGGCAGCAGCCTTTCTTATTTTTCCTCCCTCCCTCCCACAACTACAGAGAACAGCTGGGAGAGGAGAAGAAGAAGAGATCAAGAAACTCCCGCGACGAGTGAACGACGACCTCGCTTTTATAGTCGTAGAGGCTGCTTTTTTGTTTACGCCTGTCGATCTTCCACGTGAATCATCCGAGTATTTTACTCTTTATATAAATAAAATCTTTTTTGTACTTTTCGTACCAAGGACGCGAAAATTGTAGCGAAAATTGCATTTTACGTCCTAGGCAGAAAAAAAGGTTTTCGTACTCTGAGTAACAAAATATATTGAAAGCGATGGTTTAAGCTATTGTAGACTTGGTAGCAACAAAAATTTTGTTCTGCCGCAGTGTTGGTAACAAAATCGATATAAAAGTTTCAAAGTTTAGTCTATCTAGACTTTGGATTATGATAAGAAAGAATTAGAGTCTTGACCTTTCAGCAGTCTTATCAAAAAAGTTTTTTTTAGTATTTTTGTTCAAAATTTCAGATGACATAACGTATCGTTGTTTACGAAAACATTCCTCTACAATTTTTATTACACTTATTAAAAGGTGAAATACCGATTTTAATGATAATTTATATAAATCGCGGCTTAATAAAATAATTTTGTTATAAAATTTTAATGAGCCGAAGTCGTTGAAAAGTCGTAAGACTCGACCTCATTTCGTCGCGTGCATCGCATTGCATCGCTTTGCCTTGGAAAAACCGAGGAGAATTTTTTTTACGACCAACAAAAATTGGACCGTCAAATAATCTCGACGCATAAAAATTTAACTTCTTCCCCGCGCACACGTGACACTTAACGAAACCGACTCATCTACGCGTCTATTTTCACCCTGCATTCTTTTGAAAAAAAAAAAAAAAAAAAAAAAAAAATACACAAAACAAACATGGACATGGGGATCTAGGAATAGACGATGAATCTCGGGGTGGAATCTTTTGAGATTTTCGACCTGGTGGATGAATTCCTACTGGTAAACATGGTTGCCGAGTCAAAGTTAAGTAATTAAGACAGATATTAAGTAATGGTAAAGATGAGTTTATATTTAGATGCCAGAACAACTTAAATTTTCTATATTCAAGACTGATTAATTTAAAAATCATGTAATAAATGATTATTTTTAAATAAATATTGTCCCATATATTCAGGTTCCAGCAAAACTTCAATTTTCTATATACAAGACTGACTAATTTAAAAATCATGTAATGAATGATTATTTTAAAATAAATAATGGGACTTATATATTCAGATTCCAGCGAAATTTCAATTTTCTATACTCAAGACATATCCGACTAACTTAAAAATCATGTAATAAACGACTATTTCTAAATAAATTTAAAGTTTGAATGAAAAAAAATTAATTTTCTATCAAGTTTTGGCAATAATTTTATTGGTTCGAAAATTACTCAGAGTTATTTATCAAAATTAATCCAAGCGGCTTCCGAGTCGATAAGAACCAATAAAAAGCTGCCGACATCAAAAACTCTTGGATTATCGTTTAATTGTTCGAGCCAATTAAGATATCTATCGATCCCCAAAAATAACAATTACCGACAAACCGACTTTCTTTACCCAGAAATCAAACACGTGCTTTTACAATACATTTTTCCTTCTTTTTTTTCTAGGAAACTAGCTGCATCCAGTTTGGAGCTCGTCCAACGAACAATAAACGGTTAAAAATAAATCCCGGGCACTCCCACAGGGTCCGCCGGACGGGATAATTGGGCCGACACGTGAACGCAGAATAAGTACACGCGTGTGATTGTCTACCGATTTTCTCATTTTTTTTTTACGTTCGGAGGATTGCGAGACCGCTAAATGTTTATTTCCAACGATGGACGGTAAATCCCGAGTTAATTAGGAGCGTTGCGAAATTAACGTGACGTCAAAAAATATTTAATCCGGGAGAATTTTTTTTTTTCGATTTGATTCTAAATGTAAGAAGTGCAAAAAATAATTTTGTAATTTTTTATTTCTGATGGATCATATATTACTGAAATAGAAATTTTTCGTACGAATGAAATCCACACGAAGATGCACCAATAAAAGTGTTGCGCGAATAACCGTCGATTCGCCGGTTTTTTTTTTTTATTTTGGTAAACCAACCTCACATGTCGTAACAATTAAAAAAACAGAACCGAAGCACTCATTGTTTGGCGAACGAGGCGAGTGTCACGTACCCGAAGATTTAAAACAAAAAAATGTAATTCAGTGGATCGCGGTAATAAGAGGGAGGAGAGATAACCTCTAGAGAAAAAATTATAGAACAGAGAAGCAGACGCAATCAATCTCGGGGAAGAAAGATAAATACCGAATGCTTCCTGGTACCGAGATGCAGGGAAGCCGAGCGAGTTTCAATTGCCTAGACGACGGTCGCGTAAAAGGTCTCTTTTCACCCCCCACCGGACAATTGAAGGGGCACACGTGTAAAATTGTGATAACGGTAGGAAAAAAGTAGTAACTTTTGGTATAATATTACACGTGTAGTTTTGAAAATTCAATTTTCAACAAAAAAAAAAAAGTAAATATTGTAGAGTGAAAGCGATTATCAAGTAAAAAATTTGAAAGTAACAATATGTAATGTTACACACTATAGTTTCCTGCAGTAAGAAAAAAATATGTTCTGATATGAAAATTAGATGTTAAAACACAAATTTTGAATATTGTTATACGTGTTCAATGTAATTTACACATGTTAATCTTACTTGTAATGTTAAAAGTACAAATTGAAAAGAACTAATTATTCCAAAAAAAAAATGAAATTCAGTTGATCATACACGAGTAATGATCAAATATGCATTTTTCACACGTAACAGTGTATAAAACATTCATTCCGTATTCAATTTTTACACGTGTAACATTACACATGTAAACCAACAAAGTGAATTTTTTTTTCGAATCCCAGCGGTAAAACTAAATTTTCGCACGCTTGCCAACCCTCACCTTCGACTTTTGCTTGATGAACTTGGCGAACCTGGTTATGGGGTTCGGGTTCTTCGACTTCGGCGGCATCTTGTCAACCCCCGCGGACGCCGTACCCGGTTCAGGTGGTCCGGCTGGACCCGCCGTCTGTATCGCCGCCGTGGCTGCTACTTTTAAAAGTCTCTTTCTCGAACTCTGAACTATAAAACAGCTTGTTCACATGGTGCACTGTTGCACTCGGACACTGCACCCACCCGCTTAGTTAGGCGGTCCAACTCGCACTGCCGCCGCTGGTGTGCCAGTGTGTTGTCGAAACGGCGCCCGCGCACGCGTCACCGCGCAGCACGTGCGAACATCCCCCCCTTTGAGCTGCATATACACACGGAAAGTTTTTTTTTTTTTTTCGGATGTTTTGATCGCGGAGTTCCGAAATTGTGGACCATAGAGGGGTGACTCAAAGTTTTAAATAGTCTCATTATCTTGTGACGGTGAATGATCAATTCGGAATTTTTATTGTATACGACGGGTTTTTTACATTGGTATTTAATTTTAGTGCGCTCGAGTTTTTGATTGACGTACGCATACCGAGGTTCGAATGGTATAATTAAAGTGTGCAACTTTACGACTATTTTTTTAATTAATTGATGTATCGTTATAAAATTGTATTTATAAGTACAAATTTATGATTACTTAGGCAATTGAAAAATTTAAAATTACTTAATCATTTAAGAATTTACTATTTTTACATTGTATTATTAATATAATTTTAATTATTCGAAAGACACTCAAGTAAGTATAGTATAATAGTTTAATTTTTAACATAACCTACAATATAAAACTTTATAATTAAAATGATCAAAAACATAATTTCGGAACTTACTGAAATATAATCACATTTAAAGTCACTGAGACAATTTGTCATCTTCGAGATAGTTTTTTACTATACAAACTGGTTAAACTAGTTGCACACACTTTGTGGTTTTTTGTACATTTTTTTCCCTTCCCGATAATTCAATATTATCAATTCTGCAAGTTAACGTTACACAAGTAATCTGACAAACGTATTGTTGCTGTTATTTTTTTTTACTGCCAACAATTACGTTTTTGAAACATTAGAAAGTCGTCAAACTCGGAAGCAGAAAAAAAAGAAGTTTTTTTTTTATGCCTCGGAAGCTTTGCGTCAAGCTCAAAGGCTTATGTTTTATGCATTTAAATAATAGCGGTACGTTATCGACGTTAGCACCAGCGACCTTATTTATTTTTTTTTTTTCAAAACCCCGGGTTTTAAAGCACGAGGGCTGTCGATCGCGAAAAATTTTTATCTCGGGGTGGGCTCTAATGAAAGGAGGCTATTTATAGGTTATGCGTTGCGCAACTAGATTTTTGTCGTGGCGCTGTACCAAAATATCGTGAGGAGACGAAAAGGAAAAAAATTATCATTGTTTTTTCATTAACCAAACGGTGAAGCATTTACGCCGAATTATCGTACCTGCAGCTGTGCAAACATAAAAAACAAAGATGGCGGCGCGAGTGTATTTTTTTTCGTAAACACAACAAAAGAAGGATGAAATTTATTTATTTGTTTGACGACGTAGCTGAAATGCAAATTTTCACGCAACAAAGACTGACGCAATTAATAGCTACCGGCAATAACAATGTCGAGGCTTTATCCTAATGATCACCGGTTTTACATTTTTTTTTTATTCTGCGTGGCTTATTTTTTTTTTCTTCGTTAGCGAAGATGTCAAATTGTCGGCGGTGCGTTTTGATAAGATTGGATCGGTGGATTTCGAGGGTCTAAAATTAATTTTTCTAGAATAAAGAGAGATAATTACTCTCTTTTTATTTTCATTTAATTACGCCTTTTAAGAGAGATAATTGTCGTAATTATCGGTTTAATATCATTCTCGAAAAATTGTAATAAATTACAAAGCGCTGATTTTTACGGTCATAGAAAATTTTTCCATTTTACTTCAAATTAAAATGGTTTTGCAATTATTAAAAAATATAATTTTTTCGAATAATATTTATTTTTTAAACAAACTGTTTTGAAAGACGCAAAAGAAAATTAAAACTATTAAACAGTCGCGCGTAAAAAATAATTGTTTTCAAATATTAAAATGTGTAGTAAACAGAGTCTCAAGTTACAAAGCAATAAATTCTGCACTATGAACATAAAAAATAAAATAAAATAAAAACACAAAAATTATATTTTAATTTCAGATTGGGCCAATCGATTCCCTCCGTCAGTGTCTTTTACGATCGGAATAATTACCGTATGCTAATTCGAATTTAAACCGATGAGTCACGAGACGATTTCTAATGCAAGCATTCCAGTAATTTTCATTGTTTTTATAATCGACCGCCGGCGTCGTTGTCTCGAAAACAAGACCTCAAAATCGCATAAACAATTGAATAATTGTGAAAAACCTAGCCGCTGCAGAGCCCAGTCTCG
Organism: Encarsia formosa; assembly: GCA_038277355.1. Lineage (NCBI taxonomy): Eukaryota > Metazoa > Arthropoda > Insecta > Hymenoptera > Aphelinidae > Encarsia > Encarsia formosa. The sequence continues at coordinate 3,548,313 of CM076184.1, forward strand.
TGCATTTTCAAATCTATTTTCGGTATTAGATGACGCCAAGAGTGCCGAATCGAGGAGCCAATGCCAGAAAAGCGCGAATTTTACCGCATTCCGATACTGCAAAATTTCCCGCGCGGAAATGCCGCCGCGAGCTAGATTTAATTTATTTACGATGGACCGACGATTAAACTTCTTCTTTCAAGTTTATGATTTCTTTTTATCTGGAAAATTCTGGATTGACGACTATTTTTTTGTTATTTTAAAAGCTCGAGAGGGATCAGTGAGGCTTTTTATTTTTAATCTGGCGTTATCTGGAGATCGGAGATACTGAAAAAAACCCGATTGCTAATTTTGAAACGGTCGTAAATAAATAAAAATAATTGGATTTTTTTTTCGCGCTGTTATGAAATATTTTCCAGCGAGAGTGAAGTTTTATAACTTTTTTTTTTATAGCGATAAGAAAATTTATTACTGTAACTCATTATAAAATCGAAGCAAGATATACAAAATCTAATAAAAAAGAAAATAGTCCACAAAATTTTATAAATTACTTCAGTAAACGGCCAAAAGTTTGAAATTGAATTAAATAAACTACTTTTAAGAAAAATAAATTCATTTTACTTGCAAAATTTATTTATATAAATAAAAGTTCATTAAATTTCTGGATCAAATATTTGACATTCACAGTTTGAACAATAAAATTATGGATTTTTTAAATCTGACAGTAAGTGAAATTGTTTTGAAGGTTAAAATCATCCATGGCATCCATATAAGTAATTAAAATGTATATCAAATTTTTTTTTTTTTTTAATAAGTCGATGATTTATAAAACACCAACAAAAAGTCAGATGTAAGGACCTTGAGAAAATAATAAATTTAAGAATTTGTCAATATCTGATCTGATATAAAGAAATAAATAATTCTTCGGAATATCTTGATTCTAATTTCGACTAATTTATAGTTATGACCAATACTGTATCAATTTATACCCAGTATTTCTAATATTTATCATCCAAAATATCCATGATATACTTTATAAATAATCTGTCCTACTACGTCAACATTCCACAAATATTCAAATAAACAAATTTATCCTAACAACTCACTGGTCATTAGATTAGTCAGAGGGTAGGTTACAAAGTAATAATCCCCCACTTTGGGAGTAATAACTCTCTGGTATCCAATTTTCACCCAAAATTGAATTACCAAGTACGAACAAAGTTAGTCCCTCGGTGCCTGACTTCAAACGAATTTTCCTTAGCTACTGTCTACGACACATCATGCTTCAACGAGTGTATGGATTTATATTTAACCGGGTGCAATGTGCTGGACACGTCAACCATCGATTATTCATCTAGGGATTTTTTATTTTTTTTTTTTTATAGTGGTGCAGTTTGGGACCCTAGGTGCATCAACACGGATCTAGCTATTCAACACTCATGTTTATTTACACATAGACCATCTAAACCGTATTTCGGGATTAGTGTGTGTCATGTGACTGAGAATAGATACTTTACGGTTAATTTATGTCATATTTTTTTTTAATTACAATAAACTGTAGGCTAGTAAAGTACAATAAAAGTTATCTTTATAGTGATGAGCAAACACAAATTTGATACAAGGCACAACGCTCAACCGCTAAGAGTTTCTATTCTCGGTGTATCTGAGATGTCACGAGACACAGCAGTTTTGTCTACAAAGTTTTAGTTTGAAATATTCAATACAATGAACCTTTAAAAAGGTGTACTTATGAGTGATATAAAAAATGATATTGTTTCAAAAGAAATAAGTCCTACTAGTTTCTAATTAATAAATTTTTTTTTTTTTAGATTATCAATATCTAATCTATGCAAGTATCATGCGTTTTGAAATTCACAGAGACAGAGAGTAGTACAAAAACAGAGGGTTTTTGTGATGGTCTCTAAGAGACGTTCAACAGATACATGTAGTAGTAGTAGTAGTAGTAGTAAAAAAAAACATCGAGATATATATATAGTTATATTGCGCTTGTATTTGGTTAAGGGTCGGTTTTGGGTAGATATTCAAAGAGTGTTTTGTTGTTGTTGTTTGTTATCAGGCCATCTCATTTTAAAACAGCCGTACCTCGGGATCCTGGATTTCCAAAGAGTAGTCGGCCGACGTGCTCGAGGTCTTCAGGATGCTGTAGAGCTTTACGTACGGGGCCTTTATCAGCTGCGTGATATCAACCGAATTTTTTTATTTATAACCCCGTAACTATTCATGAAGATTATTTAACAAAGACAGAGCGCAGGTTTCGTAAACCACACAGCGCGGATTTCGAATTGAAATGAGTAAACAAATAACGGATAGACAAAAATTCAATCACAATCGGACTGCTTCTAGTTGGCAGTGGACTGTGGACATTAATTCAGTTCAAGGTACTCGCTTTGTTTTAATTTAATCTCGGGGGAGATGAAACCCGTCCGTTATAGCGTTTACTCGATTTCAGAATTATTTTTCTTACGCGGCTTTTTTTTTGTTGGGAAAAAGGAGTATCGAAGATTTTTCAAAGAGTTTTGCAGAAACCAACCGGTGCCAAAATCTATTTCGAGCACTCGTATGACTCTGCACGAAATTCCCGGTGATTCTGGAAAACTCAGATCTTCGGTTTCCTTTATTGCCCGGTTGGTTAGTCGATGACCATTTAGGTACAGATTGAGATTTGTGTTGGCAGAAGTGTGAAAATATGGTTGAGATACATACCAAAATATTTTGTTAAGTTTTTTAAAATGTTAAATAACAATCTTAAGAATACTGATGGTTTGACAATTTTTATAAAAACGATTATGCGATACTTTATTGTTGTAAACTGTAGAAAGAGTTTTATTTATACTTTTCTATCATGCCACTATCACTTCATCGTTAATTTTTTTTTTAATTTTGTAAATTACTATAAACATTTGCCTACATCAAAAATTAAAATCATTTAAAAAAAATCTGAGTTAATTTTTTTTTTTTTAAATTACATAAATTGAAAATTAAAGTTTCAGGCCAAAAGTAAGTACCTTTCATGTTTAAAGAATTAAATTTTAAAAAAAATAAAGTTAGTTCTAAATTTAACTAAATTCTCAATTTAATCTAAAAAGCGTCTTGAAAGATAAGATTTATTTAAAACTATCAGATATCTGCGTACAGACTCAGAAAATTATGAAATAAACTGAAATTATGATGTTGAAAATATTGATAATTTGCCAATTTTCAAAAAAACCTTATTCTCTAAAAAGTTTTTTATGCAAACCGTTTTATTTAATAAATTTTAGTTTCTTTAAACAGAATTTGAGTTTATACAGTTTCGTGAAAGTAACGTTGTGCCAAAATAATTTGATTATAACATTTTCTTGCAATTTATACCTGATGCAAAGTGATTTATTTAAACTATTTGTCTCGACCCATTTTAACAAAAACATTGTTTACTTTGAATCATACCTTATTTTTATTTTATTTTTTTTTGTATTTTTAAAGATTACATTGTAAGAGTTTTGGTACTGCATGCTTTATTTACTATTATTAATTATTTTTTTGTAAAAAATTCAGTCTTCACATACTAAAAAAATATCACTTTTACCCTTTTTTCAGGGACTCAATAATAACAAAAGTTTTGTTATGTTATTTCATTTTTTCTCGTATTTTTACAATAACATAATAAAAATTATTTTAAAAATTCATAATTGAATACAACAGTACTACTGTCCAAATAGAATTAAAATTAAAAATTAGAGAAACTGAAATTTTTTTTTTAATTTTCTCAAATTATTAATTTTAATTTTATTCGTTATCAAATCATGAATTTATTAAAACGACACTCTGTCATATTTTCACACTCATCTGAACCCTAGGAAACCTCAATCGGTACCATTGGTCAAAATCTCGGACAAAGTACGATGAAAAAAGTCTCACCTCCCAAGACTCCCTCGTGAGTTCCGAGATCTCGCCGGGTTTGGCGTCGGCGTCCTTGCCCTCCTCACCGGCCAACTCGCCTACCTCGGCCGAGTCGCCGGCCCCTCGCGGGGTCAGCTCGGGGGACAGGTCGGTGTCTGTGTCCGACAGTATGTAGCCCCGCTCCCGCCACATGTCCTCGTCCAGCTCCCCATAGAGCGAAGGCACCCATGCGTGGATGAACCTGTACAGGTCGTCGACCCTGAAAATTTACAAAAGGACATTGTTTAACATCATCGGGTTACTGGATTTTTTTTTTCTTTGGGTCTATCGGGTTGCGATCGGGTGTTTGAAAAATTTATACGAGAAAATTTTTTTTTGATTTAATAATCGTCAAGAATATAGTACAATCATTTTCAGAATTATCATTAATTCGCAAGAATTCATAAAAATCTAGATTGACAAGTTTTAAATGGTTATTACTACTTTACTATTGACCTTTTAATTGCTTATCTTGTAACAATGTTATATTTATCACTATTTATCTTATAAAAATAAATATTTTCGGATAGATACTTTGATTTTGTAATTAATTTCATTATAATATTATTAATAAATATGTTATTGTTTGTAAAACAAAAATATTAGAGTACTATTACTAAGTCGGTAAAATTTAAAGATTTATAATTCGGATTTTTTTTTTTTTATTTAATTCGGATTTTTAATAATAATTGACAGCACAAACTACGTGTTATTTATGTTATGATTTCAAGTAACAAATTTTAAATAAGATTTACTTATTTTTGTTAATATTTACATGATTAACTGTTTAAATTTTTTTTTCTTAAATATGTATATTTTTTTTTTTTTTTCATTTTTAGAAAGTTTTATTTTATCATTTTGATACAATTTTATATTGAACAAGAATAGTGACTATCCCTTACTTTTATACATTAATAAAAAGGTAATAATTTAAATCGATTTTCTTATCATTGACAAGTCTCGTGAGATCTTTGTTACAACAATAGTACATAATACCAGTAATTCATCAATTTCCAGGTTTTTTTTTGCAATAACTTTATTTACGGTCATTTCTTAATTTTATCGTAATACTGTGAAAAAAAACTAAATCCGTTAAATAATTAATAGTACAATATAATAAAATTGTTTATTCAGCAATATAAGAGACCATCGAAGAATTATTATCAGTTTTACAAGAGTTCATAAAAACTCATATTGACTCTGAACGAAATACATAGTTTAAATAATTCAATTGTTGAGTTTTGCAAACGTTTAATACTAGGTATAATTTAAAAATTTCTCGGTAGTAAGTTTATACTTATCACTGGTTATCTTTAAATATTTTTAACGTGTTGACAATTCAATTTTATGATTTCGTATCATGATACTATATTACAGGATGAAATGTCCATTAAAGAATAATTAACAAACACTCTACCTGTTTATTTAATAATAAACAGCAATGACCATTGTAAGGTTGTTATTGATTCATAAAAGTTGGAAAAATATAAATCTATACTATTGATGGCTTTCAAACACAAGTTTTAATCGATTTTTTTACCATTGTCGAGTTTCCCATGACTGAATAGTTCAACAATATTCTTTAAATTTTAATTTATTTTACAACGATTTTTTACTGTTAACAATGCTTCATTTCATACTGTTTATTTTTTTCAACATTTATGGATTTCATCGTAAAATTGTATTAAAAAAACCAAAATATTTGTTTAATGAACAGCAATTAAAGTGACCATTGTGATATCACTTTTCACACGTTGAGTTTGAGCTTTATCAATCCAAGTTAAAATAAAAATAAAAAAATTTACAATCTTATCATCGAATGCGACATTTTTTTTTAGATTTGTTAATTCTCTTTAAAATATAAATAATTTTTTTTTTCTCGCAAAACCCGTCAATAATTCAAAGCGAAATTAAACAAACTCAAAGTTGGCACGCTAGCGACAATTTTTTTTTCTTCTTTCCTATCGTTACAACTAATAAAAAAATGATTCTCTAGGTACGTTTGTATTTTCTAGAGTCGCGTTATTGTATTAGCGTCACTTAAAATACCACGTTTTAACGCTTAGTTAAGTAGCACACAACGCCGTATCGTAATCGATACCCGTGCAAGAAAAAAGGTGTGCAGAGTAAACATACAAAGAATATTCCAAAACTTGATCAAAATCGGTGTCTCGAGGCTTCTCGCTTTTTTTTCTCTTTTAACGTTATTAATTGCACGTTAAGTGGAGGACGTGACGCAACTTGTAAAGCGGTAAAAAAAAAAAAAAAAAAAAAAAAAAAAAAAAAAAAAAACAAGTAAGCAAAGCAAGAGTGTGTATAAAAGTCTCGTTTAGAGCTTGTAGTTTACCTCTGGGTAATGAAAGGTATGGTTTGCCTAGCGAAATTCGCCACATTGGGGGCGTAATAATTAATGAGTTGCGACATCCTGAAAAAAGTCCTTTACTCTTCGAAAATCCGTAACATCTCAGGCCGAATAATTGGCAGCCGCAGGGTTGGTAATTTGCGGATGAGAGCCAAGTCCGCGGGACCGATGTTCTAAATATAAACGTCAGGCTTTGTTTTTGTTGCAGGTAGAAAGAGGCACGTGAGCCGGCTATGATGATGATGATGATGGTATTGCGCGAGTCGTAGCTCGACCACTGAAGCCAGCGCCCCGCGAGCTGCAGCTTACCTAGTTCAACCGAGCGATACGCGGTCACGTGGAGACGACGTTATCGTCATGGCTGTGTATGGCTGCACGTATGAAGCGCCTTTTTTGAATCGCCGCGGAATAAGGATTTTTTTATATTTTTACGATTTTTGGTTAAACAATAATTATTAGTTACGCTGAGTTACAATAGATTTTTTATTTTTTTGATAAATGCTAGAGTTTTTATTAACATGAAAATAAGGGTTGTAGTTCGAATAGTTTATAACGAAAAAGAAAAGAATGTCTTGGACCTCAAAGAACCTTGATTAATTTATCGGTCAGTCAGAGTCAAATTGATGGTAAAAATAAAACTTTATAATTGATCTTCACGTATGTTCCTGCAAGGAAATCTCGAAGAATCCCATATTAATGCAAAAAGTCTTCAAAATAGAAGTTTGGATTTCTTGAAAAAAGAAAAAACTTTTACTCAGATGGAACTTGAACCTTTGCAGTTTATTTCTAGCTTAGCGCAAATTTTTGTGACGAAGGGTAATGGATTTGTTCAGTACGAAAGAATAATTAAATAAAATCTTTAGCATTTTCGCTCATTCGATAGCAGACCAAAATATAACTAACACGAGTTTTTTCTATAAAAAAAAAAAAGGGGGAGAATACGACTTTTCAGAAACATTTACATACATCGATATACTTACAGTTTTGATAAAAATATTATTTAAAAAATCTAAAATTGAAAAAAAATGTTTCTGAAAAGTTGTAATCTTGCATTTTTTTTAGTTTTAAATATTTATGCAATTTAGCACTAACGGTAAGTATAACAAGTTAATGATATAGGAAACTAAAAACTTCTTTTACTGTTCTGCCTTTTTTTTTAATATTCTCAATTTTATTCATTGTAATGTAACCCTACCAAAATATTAATCTAAATCTCAGAATTTATTGTTTAAAAAAAATTACGGGATGTCTTAGTTACTGATTATTAAATTAGCGATTAATTGATTTTTCAAATACATGTTAACAAGCAATTCTCAACATGAGTCATTACAAACTGATACTTGCTATTTCATGAGTATTTTAAATAATTCTTGACATTATTAGATCATAGTTTATTGTTCAATAACATTAAAAAATATTTAATCTAAATTCGTGACATAGTACAGATTGTTATACTCCAATAAATTTTATTTAAAGCAACCACTTTCAATCATAGAAGCATTAAGATGTCTATAGATGATTCTGACAACACTGTATAAAATAAATGATGTTAATAAACATTCTACAAATCTCATAAATAAATTTAAAAAAATTTGTTGTACGCATTAATCATAGAACGTTATCTACTTCAGCTCTATAAAAAGCATGAGAAATGAAACATTGATACGAATCTCTTGAACCGAGATAAGTATTTTTTTTCGGTTACAAAATTTTATCACTCGTCATTGCAATCATCACGAATACTTGTCTTTAAACTTTCGATGTTTTTCGCAATCTATTAATAAGTTGTTTGTCTAATGATTTAATGTAACGAACGCTTTATTTGGCACCGAAAGTGTCTACTTATTTAATCACTGTTTTCGCCTCTTTTAACTTGTTATGAACAAATACTTACTCACAATTAAGTTTATTGAAAGCTTTTGATCGTAATATTTAGCATGATTTTACAAATATAAATAGGTGTGAGATAGCTTAACCTTTATAAGTTACTTACTCATTGATTGGTTTAGGCGAATTTTAAATGAATTTTATTCTGATGAACTCTTTTTTTAAAACAAAACTTAGGAAGTAATAACTTATAATTCGCACTCATCTTTAAAATTAAACAAAATTAAAGAAATTATATAATACCTCAAATGAAAATAAAAGAATTATTTTTTTTCTTTTTGTAATTATGCTATATTAGATCTAGATTGTTATAAATTTTTCAAACTACTGTACGGGAAGGCGAATAGCCCTTTAAATATACTACTATATTCAATAAACGATAAATTTATTATTTTAAACAAAAAAAAATAAGCAATTGCATGCTTACCTCAGTTTTAATAAATTTGTTTAAATAAATTAACACTATATACAGTATCATACAATATTCTTCAATAATAAAGTAGAAAAAAATGTTAACTAGTTCAAACAAATTTATTAAAATCAAACCTTTATAAACTAATGAATAATAGTTTGAAATAATTACCTGTTGCGTGGAACACTGAACCAGTACTCAGGTCGTATCTTCTTCTTGCCGTAGCTCATTATGGGAGTCGACCAGGGTATCTTTTTGTCCTTAGGCCGACCGGTTCTAAGTCTGAGGTACAGCGGTGGATCTTCGCAGGAACGCGCCGGCCTCGGTATTAATTCTGGGAAAACAATCGTCAATAATTAGTCCACAGAAAAAATTTCAAAAGTGTAAACTGACAGACACATTTTTTTTTTTTTTTTTGTTTCTAATGTTTCTCATGTGAACGTGAATGAAAATGTTTTTTACATGACTTCGGATGTATGCACCGTACAACAAAAAAAAAACCTCTTCATTCACTGATTTATACAATGTGATGGTTTGAACATAAATGAAAAATTCAAGCAGTTGAACTTAATTTTGAACGATGTATTATGTAATAATGAGACAAATGCAGTCCTCTAATAGTTTTACACCTCTATTCGTTTCAATATAGTATAATGATATCTAGTCATATTCACCAATAGTATTGTTGCACAAATATTCACACTTTTTTTTTGTTAATATACAATTGAGCTATTTAAATAACTTAGCAAATTATAAATGGTTATCAGTGAGATGCACGGGTCTTAACGAAGCAAAAAATAAAATAATAATCATATTACAGGCAGAGAGATAGAGAGAGTGGTTGGTCAGCTAACAGTTTCCTCTCAAAAAATAAAATACCGACAAACAATATTTCACAATAGGGAACATCACAAATTTTCTTATTTTCAATAGATAAATTTTAGAATGTATTTTGAAATTTTAAGGATCGTTTACATGTCACAGGAAGAAAATCTCTGCATGGTTGAGTTTGAATTACCGCCTGACGTGTGACGCCATCTGGACAAAGTCATGTGACTCAGTTACGGATGTAATTAGTTTGTAAAAAACGAGTTATTTGGTTAAACTTTTTAACGGTACTTAATATAGATAATTTTATGTTTTCTAAACAGTTAAAACGTAATTTCATCATTGAAAATGTAATCTTCTCGAGTCAACTGTTTTGGCGGGAATTCAAAATCAACTATTTAAAAGATTTTTTTTCATCGATCGTTACGAATGTTAAAATTCAAAAAATATATTAAAATTTACTATTGACCATAATCTTTTGCAAATATTTAAAATCCATTCAATTGTTCCCTATTATTTCGTCTCACTATATATATTTACCGTGTTCTGGGTGAATGAACATGTACTGAGTGATTTATGTGGTAAATAAAATGTGAGTTTAAAATGGCACTAAAAATAAAAACTTATAGGGGAAGGTCAGTTTAATCAGCCCTGCTACTGTAATCAGCGATGAAATCATAGTGAAAGCTCGGTTTAGAACAAGCGTAATGCACATTATTAATGATTAAAAAAAAAAAAAAATGAAAAATGTGAATAAGCTAATTACTTTATGAACCTACCGAGACCTTCGAGCTCGGGAAAATTAGGTGCTTGGACTAGAGGAATAACAGAAATTATACATGATATTACAAGTATGTTTTTAATTATGACTCCAATGATATTTTTGAACGCATTATGAATTCGGCTGTGCTGCTGCAGCGGATGCATGATCATACTTTTGATTAACGAAATGCTCGATTATGACTTGACAATGACATGTCGTCGCGTTTGGTTAGTAAGACAATGTTAATGATGGTGAAAATTATTTCAGCGGATTTCATAATGCTCTTTTAAAACTTAGTTTAACACGCTTCGGTCTGTCGTTCTGATGTTGCTGATTCACTGCTTACATAGAATGAAGGGTGAACTTTTAATTTTCAAGACAGACGATTCGAGGGTTTAAATATAACAATGATTTATGTAATCTGCTGTTACATTATTAATTTTGAGCAGAAAAAAATGTATTGCGACAAAAATGGATACATTTAAACAGAAAAATATTCAAAAATTTTGCTTTTCTGATTTTTTGTATTTTTTTTTCTTGAAGATAGCGAATCCTTTCTCATGAGTTAAAAAAATAAGATTTTTTAATAATTTTTTTTTTTTTTTTTTTTAATAACCAATTTTTAAAGTTAGACTTTCCACTTTATTAATTTTTCAGGTATTATCTCGTGTATAATTTAGAAGTTTGGAACATGATCGAGCATGATATTATATTCTACGGAAATTGTTAGTAAATAATTGTTTAATTTTTATTGTTTTTCGGAAAATAATTTTTTTTTGGTCATGTTACACTGAAATGAGAAAATTAAAAAATTTTACCATCAACAGTAATAATTCATTCTAATTTTTATTTACTTGCATAATACTTTTTGGTTTTAACGAAGCAAAAAAAAAAATTATAGATTAATACACAATAATATGAAATAGTATTCATTGTAAGCCCAGAATATTTTTTAATACAAAATTATTTACACAATAAAAATAATGAAATGACCAAATCATTATTACAGACTTAGAAAATGAATTAATTTCCCTCTGATTTTCTCAAATTTTTTTTGTTAAGATTTAGGCAAATCATTAAATAATTAGATAATTACTGATAATAATCAATAATAACACAATTCATTTAAATAATATTTTTTGTAATTACTTAAAAAAAGAAAAAAAAATTCATCAAAAATCTGTCTTTAAAACTCGTGACAAGAGACTCGTCCCCGAAATTAAGTTTACTGGAATAAGATCTTAATAATCATCCGTATAATTAAAATAAGAAAAAAATTTAAAAAAAATCGAAACTCACTATCGAAACTGACGAAAAGCTCGGGCATGTCCTCGACGGACACCATGCTGCGGTAATCCAGTCGCGGGGGCGCCGTAGAGGTTTTGCTGCCCCGACTGCTGTCCATGCTGCTGCTTCCGGACGAGTGGAGCGGCTGCTGTCTGTTGAAACCACCGACGGACGATCGTCTGAAAAAAATTATTCGACAATTAATTATTATTATTTTTATTAGGTTTATTTTAATAAAGTCACGAGAGTTATCTAGCCAAAAAAAAGGACGATCTCGTGGCTTCGTAATAGACACTTAGGTATACTGCAAGGCCAAGTGAAATCAAGAATCCTTGGTGGGTGAGGAGCAAATCTATTCAATACTGTGTGGTACTTATGTTTGTTTACGTTACATAAAAAAGGCCGTGAGATATTATATTCATGTATGTAACCTGCATGCGAGTGGGTGAGCGCTGATTGTTGATATTACTATGGATGTTTTTTATTCGTATATTCACTCGAAATTGGTCTGTACAAGTATTATCATAGCTACCTAGTTGTTGCACAATGTTGTTTTTTTGTTGCTGTTTTGTATACAAAAATTGATTGGTGAGGTTTTTTTTTTTTTTTTTTTTTTTTTTTTTTTTTTATTTTTTTTTTTTTTATTTCAAAAATCAAACATGTACTGTTAGTTGTTCCTGCATTGGTAGGCGTTTAATTGCAATGTTGTAGAGAAAAACCGACAGTTCAGAGTAACTATTCTACCATAGATCTTTACATCGAAACATTTAGGTAAAATGCAACATTTAGTAAACAGAGAGTTTTACATTTAGTCTATATGACATAGCAGGGTTTGTACTAACTTTCTAAAAAAAACTTATTTTAAAAAAAGTTTTTATAATTGATGGATTGATATCAAGACTTGAGTAAAATAGAATATTGAGCATTCAGCTCAAACTTACTAGATAGAGAATGTTGAATTTTTTTTTTCAAATATATGAGTAAATCCGCCAAACTCTTATTTTCACTGTCCGGGCATAGTAAAAAGGTTTAAGACAATATTTTTTTTATATTTAATTGAATAATTATTTAGATTTACACTTTTAGAGATTGTGGAAACAAATATAAATGCTGAAAAGTTTATGCAAATGTTTAAAAAATTAGGTTTTACCCTGTAAAACGCAAGAAAACGCTGTGTCCGGAACTAAGTTTTGAAAATATTATCTGCTGTAACTTTTTCAGGCAATCTTTTCACATATTTACAACTGATGGAGGTATTAATACTGGGTTCAAGGAATGTTTTACGACCCATAAAAATATTGTGCCTATATTTTTCGAGAGATGACATAACTTTAAAAATGTGTCCACACGTTTTTGATAAAAATGAATAACCTATTTATTCAAGTTTTTGCAGGTTCAGGCATTATTCAAACGCCACAAATGTGTATTCATCTAAAACTACATACTTTAACGAATAATTTAAGACCAATCCGAATAATGTGCTTTCAAAATAAGCTATTGTTTACATCATTTTATTCTGAAAAGTTCGAGCGTGAATCCTTGTAAAAAATGTTTTTTTCAGTTGGCACATCCACAGATTAAAAAAAAAGTCTCCAAATTTAAGTGTGATCAATAAAACATAACAATTTTTTAACTAAGTTTAGCTGCCTGAAGCCAAAAAACTTAATTTAGTTAAAAAAAAAAGAGTTTTTCTATTATTCGCACCTTCGAACTCAACCTGTAGCAGACGACACTTACTAATGTCTTTCAGCAGCAGGCAGGTCAACGACGTAGTTATGAACTTATATTTATCAATTTTTTTTGCTCTTTACTTATAATTTACATAGTAGATTAGTGTAAAAAGATCAGTAGGTGGATATTATCGCCTATATATTATTATTGCCAACATTAAAATACATCAAAAAAAAAAAAGACCCTAACCTATTCATAAAGTGCCGTATGATGACTATTATAAAAAATTTAAGTTGTTTAGATGATTATTATGAAAAAACTCAGCTTTTAATTGAAAAAATACTATCTTTCCTTTTATTTTTTTAATAAAAAATCGATTGTCATACTCAGATTTTCATTTTTTTTAAATAATAATTTAATTGTTTGAATAATTTTTTCAGGCAACTTGTTATGACCATCCACGCTACATTTTTTTATTTCTTATTATTTTAAAGAATTATTGCCAAAATTTCAAGAGTGTGCTTCAAAAATTGAAAAAGTTTCAAAATTACTGAAAAAAAACAGAGTTTGGCGGATTTACTCATATGTTTAAATTTCTAAATGAGAGACGTATTCTCTATTATTTCTAAAATTTCCTGGTTGAGTACAAACCCTGAACACATTATTTTGAAGATTAAATATTTCATGGTATCATCCCAAGCAGGGCATAAAGAGTATTCATGGTGTCTACTAAGAAATAAATGAAAGTTTCCATCTGTCAAGGAAATCAAGGATAAAAAATAGAATATTCCAAGATAGTTTATACAAAAGATGTATACATATGGGTAAAGGTAAAAATTATGGTCATTTAGATGTCCCAAACTCTAGTTGCGATAGTAAATAAGTGAAAAAATTCCATCACATTTTTAAACAAAAAGAACTACCTAAAATATCAATTTAAAAACCCAAGCTTAATCATTTAACACGTAACTTACGAGAAACACCTTAATATGTCTTAATATGTAGGGGGTTTTTCGCAAAAATCTCGTAAAGTAATTAAGCTTAGGTCTTGGAATTGAGATTTTAGATGGTTCTTTTCATTTAAAATGTGATGTAATGATTCTTTTCATTTTTTTTAACATTGCAACTAAAATTACCATGTGTACAATAGGAAAATTTTCAAGGATTTAAAAAAAAAAAATGAAAGGACTTTTAAAGGATAAGTAGACACCATTTGGATTTAAAAAAAAACAAACAGCCAAGTAAGATATAGACAGGGATTATAGTCGGGTTAGAATTGTAGGAAACTCACCCCATGAAACCCGGAGAAAAGACGGGGTTGCTCGAGTCCTGCGAGAGAGAGGAAGCGGTGAGCGGAGGCGTGCCCCCGGCTCTGCCGCTGCTCTCCTCGCTCGGAGTCTTAGCGAACAGGCCGGAACTAAAGTCACTCACCAGGTTGATCGGTGAACTTTTCGTTTACGTACGCACGCAATCAATATTTACTAGTTAGTTCAGGTGATGATCATATAGGTGCTTATTAAGCGATTTTTTTTGTGCCTTCTTTTTTTTTTCACGTTTTGAGAGAATTTTTCAACTTTTAGATACTTTTTTCTCTTTGACTTATCTGTACTAGACAGTAAAATATTTATTTTTCAGTTTTGTGCAATTTAAAAATTGTTTGAAATTACCTCTCAAAATTTTAATGTTTGGTTTCTAAAGAATTATCAATTTGAACAAATTCAGTTTTGACTTTATTTTAATGTATTCAATACACAAGAATATTGCAAAAAAATAATGATAGTTCAATGTAATTTTTAGAACATTTTTCATAAGTAAGAAATTTTTTACTGTCTATTCAATAAAATCAACAAAAATCAATTCATCACTTTTACAATAAACGGGCTAAAAATTGTGCTCACAAAAATTAAAAAAAAAATTCTCTCTACTCGTGTTAATTAATCAAAAAATTCAAGATATAATGAATGAAATCAAAAGTTAATTAAAAAATGCACAAGCTTCTCGAGGCATGATTTGCTGAGGCAAATTAAAAAACAAATTCTCGCTTATTATTGGAATATTATTTACAAATTAAAAACCTTTGTTAATAAATATCTTTTAAAAATAAATAATCATGCATTAAAAATTAAATTATTACTTAAGCTGCAAAAATGAGCTTTTTCTGCAAAACTATGTTTTAAAAAATAAACTCTGCCATTAATAAATATTGTTAAATAAATGTTTTGAAAAAATTATGTTAAAATAGATAATTTACCTGGAGAAAACTTTACTAAACACGGATGAGTGATGACTGTCGGCGCTGTTTGGCAGACTCGACATTTTATCCGACGGAGGTTTACTATCTTCGTCCTTGGATTCTCCGGTCAAACCTTCCATCCAGGAAAGTGGGTACGAAAGTCGCTTCAACATCTGAACAAGTATCGATTAATTTAATCATCACCGTGATCAGTGTACTTAATATGTAAGGGCTTATAAAGAAATAAAAATAAATTTACGTACTTTGTTTTTTCGCGTTTCCTGCTTGTCCGTTTCATCTTTGTGTTCCTCGTCCTTGTCCGGTAGCTGCTGCTGCTGCTCCTCGTTGTTGCTGTCGAGGCTGAAGGATACAGAGCTGGCTTTTTTGCGGCCGTTGAGGGTCGAGTCGGCGTCCAGGGTGGTCGTGGTGATGTTCGTGGGGGCGATCGTGATAGGCGGCACCCAGTCGGAGGACAAGACTATGTCTGCATCAGAGTAGACCTTCTTGGCGGGTATGTGCTGGACCACCGGGATCGGAGGATTTGGATCGCGTATGTCTATGCCGGAATCGTGACACGACTGCTTGACTAGTGAGCTCTCCTCGTCCTCCGGTATGGCGTTTGACTTCGACGATTCGGCCTGTGAAAGATTTTTTAATTTATTAGTTACACGTTGAGTTTTTTATTAATCCTATGAGTATTGGGAAAATTAATTAATAAGGGTTTTGGACATGTTACGGATTTTTAGTCTTGAGTTTGGCAATTTTTTTGCCAAAGGCTTGAGACTGATTGAATGGAAAAATATTTTATTTTAAATGAGAAATTGCAGATGAAATTCACAATTTTTAACATGATCGGACTATCTTATTAATAAAATGAAAATTTTTTTAAAGTAAAGAAATCAATTAATTCAATGCTATCAATAACGCTTGAATTTTGTCGTAGGTCCAAACTTTGGCCAATACTGTCGCATGAAGCAAGAAGGTAGGTTACTGCATAAACGTTCGATTTTGAGTTATTAACTTTTTAGATACATTTTCTTGTATTTCCTTTTTATAATAATTAATAGTTGTGGGATGCCAACAAAACTTTGAAATCAAAATACTCGAAAAGTGGCAGCTTCCAGTTACCGATCTTCTTGCTACAGACGACTGAATAAATGAGTATGATAATTCTTCTCTTTAAAATTAAACTTTAAAAGCTAATTGGTTATGAATTAAAAGCAGGTTGGTTGGTCTGGTCTTAAGATGAACAAAGACTGTACTTTTTCCGAGTTGAGGGAATCCTGCTGCTCATCGTCGACGGAGAACGAGAGTCTGTCTTTGCTGGGTACCGCCCAGTGGTGATCGAGCATGGAACGTCGTCGTTCCTCGAGGGTCCTGCTCGCCTGTACACTGACTCCGGTTTCTTCCTCTTTCGCAGGTGTCGTCGTCGTCGTCGTCGTCGTCGTCGTCGTCTCTGTCTGTGTCTGTTCCCCGTCTTTGCCCTCGCTCTCTGCCTCCTCGTTGTCCGTCTCCTTCTCTTTGGTCGATGCTTCATCCTGAAATTTAAAATACTCAAAATTAGCACCTCAAAAAGAAGCTTTAAATTTTTATTACAATAAATGTTAGTTTCGTCTAGGTCTGTATTAAAAAAAATTTGTATTTAAATGTTACGTCCCCTTTTTAGAAAATAAATTTGAATGATAAATAAAAACTTTGTTGAACTAGTTATAAAGTTGACTCATAAAATGATAAAACAAAACTTTCAACTTAATTGTAAAAAAGCAATGAATAAATAATATTCAGACTGATTTTTAGGCAGTTATTAATTTTCTTCTAAACATTAAAATTATTTTTAAAGAATTTTCCTAAGAATTCACTCTAGAAGACAACAAATATGATTTGTTCTCATTAAAAATTTGTATGGCTTAATAATAAAAACTAGCCTATACGTATACAACAATTAAATTAGTAAAGATTGTCAAGAATTAATTTGATAAAATATAAATACTGAAATTTAAGAACTGCAAACAGTGCAACTTATAAAGCTAAAAATTTAAAAATCTACTATTTATTTTTCTTAGAAGACTTTTTTTACAGTTTCTAAAATGATTTTAAACAACTTTTTGAGTAGAATTTGCAAGTATATAAAGAAAATAGAGAAAAATTCAAAAATCCTGAAAGAAAGAAAAAATAGGTAGCAACGTACACCGGAGGTGTTGGTTGGGGTGACGAGGTCCTTGTCGAAGGCCTTGGGGAAGGCGTCGCCGTCCCTCTGCTCGGCGCAGCTGCACACGCTCGAGCTGTCGTCGGCTCCCAGCGCGAGTTCCGGGAAGGCCTCCTCCTTACCCGGGGACGTGGACTTCCTGGACTCGGCGGCCGACTCCTCAATGGTCTCGGGCACGCTGCTCTTCGGCGTGGGCTTCTTCATGTAGTAAATCTCGGGTTTCTTCTCGGGTTGGCTCGTCTCGGTGTGGCCGACCCGCATGTGCGCAATGTCGTAGTAAATCGCCGCGTTAACTATGAACTCCATCGGGGCGATTACGCCGTAGGACTCCGGACCGTGCTCTATAACCAGCGGGTCCGAGACGTTCGGATCGAACATAACTGCGTTTGGGGTTACCAGAAGCACACCTCCGACGACACCCTGAAACAAAATCATATATTAATCGTAAATAAATGTGGTGGTTTTGAAAAGGTTATTTTGACTGAAATAATATAAATCCGATAAGTTTTCAAAAAACATATAAAAATTTCATAAGTTTTTGAAGATATTTTTGTTAGATCTTAAGGATCAGACTTGGTTAAATTTTCAAGAGGCCTTTCATAATATTTTGTTGCATCTTTTGGTTAGAATTAGTTGAAAAAATTTCAAATTGTTTTTATTTTAGTTAAAAAAAATAAAAATTGAAACAATTATCAGACATTTAAAGTTTGGCGAATTTTCAAGAGGTCTTTCATAATATTTTGTTGCATTTGATAAGAATATTGAAAAATTATCAACTTGTTTTTACTTTAATTAAAAAAAAAAAAAAAAAAAAAAAAATTGAAAGAAGTACAAGCATTTAAAGTTTTTAAAACTTTAATACATGTATAGATATACTTCTTCATGTAACTCGTAGTTTTAGGATCTTTGATTTAAAAAAGTAAAAAATCTTTAAAATTCATTAAAAACCGAGTGGATTCAGCAAAAGAATATTTGTAAAGTAGTTGTTTCCGATCCTATTAAAGGTTGATTGGCTTTTATTGTTCCGCATTGACTATCAATTGAGAGAGTAAATATTTTCATATCGATGCGAGGTATTTTTAGACTCTAGGAGGAAAATTAAAAATTCGTTCTTCTTTTATTGACGGTGCATCATGCTTGGAAAAACTTTTTCATTAAAGAGTATCAATTCTCAGTATAGTGTATTGCGAGGTGTATTGTATACATAATAAACCGGGTAGAACAAAATTTTTTTAGATTATATTCAGGTGTTTTGAAGTGGAAATAGGGAATATTGATCAAAATTGGAAACTTCGCCGAGCTAGATTTAATTTTTTTTTTACTTTCAATAATTAACGAGAAAGTTTCAGCGAAAAATAATAAGATCCCTTTGATTGAAGTAAATGTAAAAAGTAATTTTCACGCTCTGAAGTTTCTTAATTAAAATTATAATAATGTTCTATCGAGAAAATGTTTGAAAATTTCAACTTTTTTTCAAGTAAAAAATTCTTTGAAAAAGTGAATTTTCATAAAACAGAGTTGATGAACAAACTGTGATTCAATCAAAATCGAGATCAAAATCGTGTTTTCACCTCTTGGTTCAGTAATTTTTTAAAATAATTGCACCATTCTTTGAAAAAATAATAAAATTAAAAAATTACTTTTAAAGTGAATACAATTATAAAATAATGATTTCTTTCACAAAGTAGAAAATGATGATATGAATGAATTTGTATTACAAATAAATGTTAATTTACGTTACGAAAGTAAAAAACGGTATTACCTGTCCATCGGTGATGTGCCTAACGGTAATTTTCAAAAATCTTTCTTTGTAAGGCTGAACGTCGTCGTCCGTGGCGTTGGCACTTCCTAAGGGAGTCCTGACTCGTTCCAGGTGACCGGGTTTTGGCGAAACTGGTCTCAGATTGTTTAACAATTCTGCAGAAAAATTAAAAAAAAATCGATTATTCATCAGTGGAATCATATTTTTGATAATTTTAGAAAATAAGCATTTAAGCAACTACGACTCAAATAATTCAAATTCAAGTTTTGGATAGAAAAATATTTTAGGGATGAAGATTCCTAATTTCACGTGATTTTTATTACAGCTTTCAAAATTTTTATTTTTTATTGAAATTTCTGGGTTGAAGTTTTCGAATTGACATTTAAAAACTGTAAAAAAATTTTCATTTCAAAATATCAATATTCAAGGAAAGAGAGGCAGCCATGAAATTTTCAAAAAATTTTATTTATGGCCTGATCAAAATTTTGCAAATTCCATACCTGAATTCACTAGAAGGTCGTCAAAAATTTCCATATAAAAATATTAAAATTTTTGCAAATTTTAATTGATATTGATTTGATTTTATGGTTTTTTTTTTTCCCAATTTTTAGAATCTTGGCCCATAAATCTTTTTTCCCGGCTTCCCAAAATACAATAAAAAGTCCGAATCTATTTAATGGTTGGCAATCACTATATTGAAATTTTACGAGACATTGTGTTTTTCTGAAAATACAAGATTAAAAAAAAAATTTTTTAATCGAAAATTTGCCAAAAAAAAAAGTTAAGAAAAGTTTTCGAAACTACGAATTTATGACTTCCCAGATCCGAAATCACGTTGATGGTATATCTATGTATATTAAAAATTAAAAACTTTTTTTAAAGTTTGAGGCCCCGTCAATTTCTATTATTCTATACTCCAACGAAATAAGCAATGATTGTACAATTTTAGAGTAGTGGTCAACCATGTCAAAATAAAAAGTTACCACCATACAACTCAAAAACTCATTCAATGTCATTCCGTCCATACACACAACAATTCGAACCCGAATAATTCGAGTAGACATCAAATGCTCATTTCCCTCAATTAAAAAAAAAAAAAAAAGGGGGGGGGGGTATAGTTTTACAGTGTCGGGTGCGGGGTGGGTGGCACGTGGCGGTCTCGCTCAAAGTTCGACTCATCCACCGGGTGGAGTGGGGTGGAGGCCGTGACCTACCTTTTTCCTCGGTCGGCAGGTCGTCCTGGTTGTCGTGGGAGCCAGCGTCGTCGGCCGACCTGGCGGAGGAGGATGAGGACGCGGCTCCACCTGGTGCGCCCTCGCCCTTGGCCGGCACCCACAGCTGCTGTCCCGGGTACACGAAGGTGCTTATGCCCAGACGGTTCAGCTTGCTCAGCTCCGAGGGGGTTGTGTCGAAACGGGCCGCCACCGATGTGAGCGTGTCTCTGTCGCCAACCTTTAAATAATAAATTAATTAATTATTATTATTTTTCATTTTTTATTGTGGGTATCAGATAAATTATTTGGTGCTACTATTTTTATCGATAATTGTGTATTGAGCTTATTCCTGTATAGTACCCAATATATTGGTTCTGTAACTCGTTCAAAAATAAAATATTGTATAAAACAATCGTATTTTATAGTTTTATTAAAGTTTTATTTAATTTTTTGAACTTTTTAATTTAATCTAATTGTTACTTTGAAATCTTATCTTTCAGGAGAGAATATTGTCGAGGGGAACAGAAATTTGGTACCCGAAATGCAATCTTTTTGTATCAAGGGTAATATATTTTTTTCTTCTCACGATCTGTATTACACAACCCGAACAAGCGCCGCCCCACCGGAGCCCCGATTGACTTGAGGGCCCTCGCTAGACAAAAATGTCACGCCCGACGGGGGCCTCGCAGGGCTCAGCTTAAAATGTAATGCGGCGCTAGCGGGGGCCCGGCAGGGCGGATTTATTTTGCCAAGAAAAGGAAATTTAGGGATGCTAGGTTAGGTTCGGAAAAGTAATTTTTGATTTATAATAATTAAAAAATTGACAATAGGAAAAAAAAAAAAAAAAAAACATTAAATATTCATATTTATTAAAATTTTTATAAATATATACACGGAGAAAAATAAATAGGAGTTTCTCCTATTTTTTATAGTACTCTTCGCCGGCAGTTACCTTCTTAATAAAGTTTATGTACTCACCCATACTTTTCTCATAGGTACTTAGAAATAACTCCTGGTGCACCCACTCGACTTCTCTTAGAACTTTTCTCGTAGCTAGTGCTTGGAACCAAGAATACCGGGTGCTTCAGCTCGACTCCTGGTGCACCCGGTCAACTTCTCCTGGAACTTTTCCTCGTAATCGGTACTCGGGACCTAGAATAAGGTTCCTGGTATTCTGGGTCGAAACAAGGAAATATCCTAGGAAAAGCTGACCAAGTGCACCAGGAGTCGACCTGGGGCACCCGGTTGGCTTTTCCTGAGACATTTCCAGGATGATTCGACCCGGGACACCCGGTACCTTGTTCTAAATCTGGAGCACCGTTTACGAGGAAAAGTTCTAGGAGAAGTCGACCCGGGGCACCCGGTTGGCTTTTCCTGGGACATATCTTGGGTTTGACCCATGGCACCCGGTACCTTGTTCTAAATCTCGAGCACCGTTTACGAGGAAAAGTTCTAGGAGAAGTCGACCGGGTGCACCAGGAGTCGACCCGGGACACCCGGTTGGCTTTTCCTGGGACATATCTTGGGTTCGACCCAGGGCACTCGGTACCTTGTTCTAAATCTCGAGCACCGTTTACGAGGAAAAGTTCTAGGAGAAGTCGACCGGGTGCACCAGGAGTCGACCCGGGACACCCGGTTAGCTTTTCCTGGGACATATCTTGGGTTCGACCCAGGGCACTCGGTACCTTGTTCTAAATCTCGAGCACCGTTTACGAGGAAAAGTTCTAGGAGAAGTCGACCGGGTGCACCAGGAGTCGACCCGGGATACCCGGTTGGCTTTTTCTGGGACATATCCTGGGTTCGACCCAGGGCACCCCATACCTTATTCTAAATCACGAGGAAAAGTTCCAGGAGAAGTTGACCGGGTGCACCAGGAATCGAGCTGAAGCACCCGGTATTCTTGGTTCCAAGCACTAGCTACGAGAAAAGTTCTAAGAGAAGTCGAGTGGGTGCACCAGGAGTTATTTCTATGTACCTATGAGAAAAGTATGGGTGAGTACATAAACTTTATTAAGAAGGTAACTGCCGGCGAAGAGTACTATAAAAAATAGGAGAAACTCCTATTTATTTTTCTCCGTGTATATATTTATAAAAATTTTAATAAATATGAATATTTAATGGTTTTTTTTTTTTTTTTTCCCTATTGTCAATTTTTAAATTACTATAAATCAAAAATTACTAATATGAAAGTAAAAAAAATTACTTTTCCCGAACCTAACCTAACAGCCCTAAATTTCCTTTTCTTGGCAAAATAAACCTGCCCTGCCGGGCCCCCGCTAGCGCCGCATTACATTTACCGTTCAGCCCTGCCGGGGCCAACCTAGAATATCGGGGCAACTGGCGAGGCCCCTGCTAGCGCCCGGCAAAACTTTCTGTTCGGGAAAAGGTCATTTTGGTATCAAATAGATTTTATTTTTTTCTCTAGACTAAATTAACTAAAAATTTTGAAAAATTAAATCATATCCAAGGGCTGTATGCACTCTTGAGTCAAAATCAGTAATTTTTTAATTTTTTCATGATTTTAATTTTATTTTTCTAATATTTTGGGATACTTAGATCTTTAAAGTGCTATTAGACGGTAAGATTTCGTAAAAAAGTGCTTGGTGCGGTTTTGAAATTACTGTAAGACGATCTATAAAATGTTTGCTAGATCTTTCATCGTAAATAATAATTTTCCAATTTAAAATTTTTGTATCAAACTGGGAAAAATATTCATAGCCAATCTTCGGTAAATTTTGTATTTGGAAACACATTTAGTTGATTGAGACTGAGTTTTTGATAAATTTACATTTTAATAGGTACTTGTTTATGCATTTTCTACAATTCTATAAAATAGTAGCTTAACCTATTCCATCAGTTTTTAACATTAAACTTATTAATAATAGACAAATTTTTAATAGATGCTACAGTTTTTCAGATATATTCTGGTGAACATGGACTTGGCTGGTTTTGATTCTGCACGCTTCGATTATATCGATCCACAAATGGTCTAATAATACAATCGCGTGATTTCCTTAGCAGAGTCATGATTTAACTCAGTCTCTTATTTTTAGGCCTCGGTACACCATAAAATTGAAAAAAATTCATTTGACCAAAGATAAAATTCCACAGGTGATAAACTCGAGAGACATCGCGGACTAATTTTTAGGTTTCAATTAAGTTTCTATCGCGGTGCTGGGATCTTGACGTAATTGGGCTTTAAATTTATTCATGCGATAAAAATCGTTGCGACCCATTTTTTTTTTTTTCGCTCGCTCAAAGCCCAGATGTTTTTCAGCTACCGGACAATTCAATTGTAGGGACACACCTGACGATTCGCACGCGAGCTCAATTAACATCCATTCAGATTTTCGTCGCCGACGAAGGAAGAAAGAGAGAGAGAGAGAAATAAAAAAATTGCGGGAATTGACGTTCGCGTGTCGTAACGCGAGAGTGGATTGAACAACGAAAAAAGTGGGATAAATTATCACGAGGACTCTGCTAAATGAAAAATTGCCTCTGACATAATTTTTGAATTTCAAAAATGGTGTGATGTAGACGAAGAAATTTGTGAAATTAGTAGTTTGATAAGTGATTTTAGCTACAAATTTTCAATTAGATAAATTATGAATTTTTTCAAATGTATCTTTTGAAGTAATTGCAGTTATGTTTGAAGGTTAAAGACCTCACTTGAAAACTACCAAGTTGTTGCCAAACTTGATCTTGAAAAAGGAAAAGTTATTAACGTGCAAACTATAGGCTTAAAAATAAAATCGTGAAAATTTTAAAATATTTTTATGATCAATATCTGTTTTATTGTAGACAAGATTGTAGTAAAAATAAAAAGTATTTTATTTAAATAAATTATCAATGTGTACTTGTAAAAAAATTTCTGAATTACCCTATGAACAATTAACTACTTATTATTATTTAATTCATTAAATTATTAATTTATCATTGTTTCTTTGAGCGTACGAAGTTGATATTCAAGTATTCAAAATGAATTCAAGTTGCTCGAGTAAGTTTGTCTTTGCTCATCCATATTGAGTATTTAACGAAAGGATAACTTATTTAAACAAATTTTCAATCGTATGAATAAGTTTTGATAATAATAAAATATAAATGAAAAATTTTCGAGTTAAATTAGAGAATTGTTGTAACGTAATAAACAAGGTTTAATCACAGGATTCTTAAATTCGACATAAAAAATTGTCGATTATCGATTGGATTAACCTCGGGATTTACAAACAACAAGAACTATCAAAGTTGCAATCGTCGAAGTTTAAATTTTTCAACAATACTTTGAGAATTTCTCACTCGCAGGATGATAATAAGGAGAAAGTTGTTGCGAGGTATCGAAGATCGCGACCAACTTTTAACACGAATTATGAAATTAATACAGTCTTTAAAATATCTCCGGGATCGTTACGCAAATTTGTGCATCATATGCGGGGTGCGCGGTTACCTTTTTTTTATAGTTCGGTGCGTTATAAAATAAACCGCGAATTGATTTACAAACAAGACAAGTAGTTTGCGGAAATGACCGAGGAGAGTATTATTGGAAGTCATTATGAAACTAATTCTCACGCGTGGTTAGGATCCATAAACTCTAGTCCGGTTGCATTATGTTTGTTTGTTTTTTTTTTTTTTTTCAATCAAGGCTCTACACTGAAGTTAATGTATCGTAAATACTGTGGATTATGATTTAGCGAAGTTGTTTTTATAGTTAGTTACCTGTTTGAATGATAAAACTTAGAACCCCAAAAAAATGATGCTGACTTTTTTATAAAAACACAGAAATTTTTTGGGTTAGTACTATATACGAAAATTATCACGAGATTTATTATAAACTTTATAAACTAAAATTCGAAAACTTGAGAGTTACTTGATTTACAGTTCAGTTTCTTAATGTGATACTGAAGAAAATATTCCAAAATAAAGTCAAAAAAGTTTAACATAGCATCAGGTGGATTTTAAAGTACTCATCTGGAGCAGTTCCTAATTTTGAACAGTTTAAAATCGATGTTAAGTTTTCATTCGGAGAAATTATAAACAAAATAATTGTCCCTCTGTATCCCATTATGTAAAGATAAATTGAGATCTAATGCCATCGATTTAAAATGATTTTGAAGAATTTAGATATTTTAACCGAGCTATAGTGAAGACAAAAGTGAAGGGATACATTTACTTAATTTTTTTCTCGATTTTTTTACAATATAATAACCCTGGTAGCAATGATAATCAAAATTGGGCTTTTATTGGCTTGTTTCTGGCCATTTATTAGAATGAGTTTATGAAATGGCCTAAAAAAAACTATTTAACGGCTGATTTATATCTTACTCGTACCGGGGATTAAAACAACCATTAATTTTTGAACTGTACTATTGCTGTACTACATAGCTCGGAACATAGCTGTATAATTTTATTTATGTATATAATGACTTTTTGTCAACTTTTAAACTTGAATAATTTTTTAATGAAAATGAGCGCACTTGCGCATTGAAAGATACTACTTTGGGCTAAATATCTACATGAGTGTTAGGTTGGATAAAACATTGGGATATAATGATAAATAAGCCTCCAAATAAATATTCCAAATCCTTTTGGCATTGCAAGAGCCGATATCCGCAAGCCAAACACACACGAAGCAATTAGAGCTGCAAGGTGCTAAATAGAGAGTAGAGGAGGGATTAAAATGGTCGAATAAAGCGCGCATTATAATAAATTCGCGGTAGGCCAGGCCCCCGCGTCCTTCGCATTAAAGCCCAACCGAGCAAGCGGCTTTGAAGGTGGAGATAAGGCGAGAGCAACCGAACACGGACAAACTAATCCCTGGAGATTAGACACCTCGTGTATAACTATTACCCTCCCCAAAATCTCCCCTCCATAAACTACTAATTTCACCTCACTCTCTCGCTCTGTTTATTTGCTGCTGTGGTCATTTTTATTTACCACGACTGTGATTTTTCAAAAAAAAAAATATGATTTCTGTCATTTTTTTACGCCTCGAAAATTGATAAGCTACAGTGACAAAATTTTGATGACCTTTTATTATCTCTCAAAGTCAGTTTTGGGAAGTTACTAAATAATCTTTGGTCGGAAGTGTTTTTTTTTTTTTCAAAACAGACTTTTTTTTGTAGGCTAAAGAGACTATTTGATCGATAAATTAATCATTTTCATTATTATTTTTTAATTTCTGAGGTAACAGAGCAAACCAATAATTAAATAAAATATTTAGTAAATAGAAATTCCGTTGTGTCAATGAAGTTGACAAAGTTGACAAGTTTAAAAAAATTAATAAACTTGAGGTCACTCGATTCAATTTGTAAATTAGACCCTTTCGACATTATTACTTATAAAGCTTCGACAAATGTGGTTTGGTGGTTACAGCACAATTTCATTTTTTTTTTCATACAACCTGATTTTAAAAAATAAATATTTATTCGCACTCTACATAATTCTGTTTCGTCATCTCTGCACGATTCAAAATTGTAAGAGGTACGAAAAAGAAAGGAAACAGGATGCATGCATGCATACATACATAAAAGGATGCGGTAACACACTGCACGCATGCACACGTAATAAGCATCGACGACAGGAATTTAGGTAATGCGTTTGTCGCTAAAGCAGAGACTCTGCAGAAAGGACCGAAATGCCCCAGCCCGTTTATTAGGACATTCCGACCTTCTCTGTAATCAACTCTGATTCACTATAACTCCACGTAACCATGCAACAATATTGTTCTTCGCTTGACGTAACTTTTTTTTTTAAACTTTATACTTTTAGGTAGTTATTATATTGATTTTTTTTCGTGTAGATTTTAATAAACAAATCAGTTGTACTTGTTCTTTAAAACTGTAAACACCTAGTTTTATTTTAAATTTAGTAAGCTCATACTTACGTCTTGACATAATATGTTTTATTACCAATAAAATCCTCGTTTTATTTATTTATACATACTACGTGCTAGCTGATGGCTCTCAGAAATTTAAAATCGATGCTGCGTCTTTTTCTTAGACTTTGATATATTTTCACATCGGTAAACCATTACTTTTATCAAAAATTAATTAATCTTGGCTCGAGTGCCACACCAAAAACAAAAAAAAAAAAACAAAAGAAAAAATATCCATTTCCAAAAGCCTCGTTGACCTTGATCGTCCCCCCTTATTCGTACCAAACGATACCCGGTAGGACTCTCAGTCATTTAGATTCAGAAATTCCAAGCGATCTCGGTAAATCAAAAAGGTACAATTTTTCACGTAAAAACAGTGGAATCAATACATCAAACAATCAAATAAAAAAGCCCGACAGCTCGGTAATAAATCACCAAAGCGATGATAAAAAAAGATGAAGTTTTTTTTCTCCCCTCTGACAAAAAACCAAACAAAACAAAAGTTTTTAGTGGATCTTGGGGATGCGTGCGTAATCGATATAATCGTAACGAGTTTACCGGGGAGTAGGGATTATTACGGGGAGAGCCGATAACGAGGAGCAGGGGAGTTGATTACATTAAGCCGACACGCACCGTTGCATCGAGTGCCAGCCCTTCGACTTTTAATTACGGAGGAAGTTTATAATAAGATTGTGCAGCGCTAAGTAATTGGTGGAAATGTTCTATTGACGAGCTGGAATTTTACCGGGGTCTTCGAGGTGCGTATGGGAAATCATGTGCAATCAACTTTATCTGTAAGTGAGGATGTAGACATTCCTTACGGAATGTAGGTTTACATCTACTTTTTTTTGAGATAACCGAGTTCCCGTGCGAAGAAAAGCCTTGAACGAAAATTTGTCATGAACAAAGTTACAGAAGAGCCAGTAAAATGTCTCTGAGACTTAGTTTTTTATTTCATCATCAAGAAAAAAATTATAAAAAGACCTTTGCTACCGTACCGTTGATATCTTGTAATAATAAATAATTATTCGACACACCAGCCACGAATAAAATGACTCTTTGCAATTTTTGTATACTGAAAACTAAGTCATTCTATTCGTGGCTAATCGGTCGAAATTTTTTTTTTTATTATTATAATAAATCAACGGTATGAGAACAAAGGTAATTTTAACAATAAAATAATAAATCAAAATAGTTTAAAAAAATTTTTATTGGCCAAAGTTACTTCCGTTGTTACTTTATTCGTGGCAAATTTTAGACTAAGGTTTTGTTCGTACGGGCACCCGGTATATGGCCATTAATTAAATCGAAAAAAAAAAGATATAGAAACCTGTATTTTGAAACTTACATTCTGAAAGATAAGGTATTTATTGACAGTATATTTTAAATTCAAAATTGGTTGGCTAGCAGTGATAAAGTAGATAAGTCATGCACATTTTTGGTAATAATTTATATTTTTTTAAAGTGAATAAACATTTATTTTGTAGTTAAAGTAAAAGTCACTTAAATTTTGAAGTGTTTTTATTTTTATGGATGGTAGACTTTTCTAGTTTGTTCTTTAAGCAAAAGAAAAAAACAACCAAAAAAACCAATTAACACTTTTACTTATTTTTATTTAGTTAACATCCGAGTATAAAAAAATTACAACACTATTTAAAAAAAAGTTTGAAAATCTAATCGTTGATTTTTAGTGGCTAACTCAAGGAATTTCGGCTAATATTTAGAGCAAAATTTTTTTTTAATAACAATAATTGAAGTACACAAAAAGTAATAAAAAAAAAATTCCAACTTTTTGTAGAGCGATAGAAATATTCTATTTAATCAAGTTAATCGCAACATCGAATGTAACTAAACAAATTGTTTCAAGTTTTATGGAATCTCGAGTGGAATCTCTTCGCTTTTTTTTTCGGTGCAAGTTTTTTTTATCGACTCTCTGAGCGCAGTAAAAAGAAAAACAAACGGTTTGATTGGACAATTCCAAGCAGAAAAACAATGGTAATTGCGATTTAATTGGCTCACTTGTAAATAAATTAAAACTTCTCGCTCGCGCAACAACAACAATTAAATACATAAATTAATTTATCTGGCTTCGGTAATTCGCTTTTTTCTCTCCTTTCGAGTGTAAATTCCACTCTCAAGATGATGAGTTTCGTGCAAAAGATAGTATAACAAAACTTAATTTTGTTTAAAAACACGTTTGATTTGGTTCATACATTGTTGTATATTGTACGGAATAAGAAATCGAAATTCCAAAAATTGAATCCGATCTTTTATGTGCTCAGAATAAAAATTAAAACCTGACTGGGAGCTGATACCCTTGAACTGATACAACATTTTTGTTTTATATTTAGATAACCAGGGATGATTTTTTTATTATAGTCCTGATTTTGTCGGAAACAAACTTAGAATATGCGATTGAAATGAATAACTTTTCAAACTTTCAAAATAAACAACTCAGATTAAGTTTGATTTAGACTACAATTTCTTTGTTGTAAATTCTTAAATAAATAAATTCTTTATAATCTTCTATAAATAAACTTTTCATGTTTTCAAAAAAAACAACTCAGATTATTAATTTTGACTTGATAGTACAATTTTTTGGTTCTACATTTTAAACAATTTGAAATATTTTGATTATAGGAATTTGACCTCGATTTTGACTTTGAAAAATCCTTCCAAAGGGTACATTTCAAAAATGTAGGTTTCTAAAGATTTCAATAAATCCAGTATTTACAAGGTATAATACGTAAAATACTCATGACAATGTCGAAAACTGTGATTTTTAAATACCTACAAAAACTGTAAGTTTAAATCATCCCACCCTATTGGTAAAAAAAATGATGCGAAAAATTTGCGCACTTGGCATGGCGTCTAGCCTTCGATCATAAAAGCCCCGCTGGTTATTATTAACTGCACACCGTCATACTGTTTTTCGAGGCACAAAAATTAAATAGTTTACGCTCGAGCTGGATTATTTTTAATACCCGAGCTTTCGATATGAATTCAGTTGCTCTGTTTACGTTTCGCGGGAGAGACTTGAATATGCACCGATTCGAGCTTGATTGCTTACCACGCTTGACTTTCGCCTAGCGAATCAAATTATCGAGCTACGAAATTTATGCGGTCGGCTGACTTGTAATCCAAGCGTCGACGGTTCGAGTCCCGCTTCTCGTAAATGTCTCATTTATGCAACTAAGATTGTAATGTTGCATATTGATATACAAAAATAAATAAATAAATAATACAATATTATTATTATTATTATTTTTTTTTTTTTTCTTTTTTAATTATTTTCCAAATAATAATAAATTCGAACTTACGATTAGTAAAGAATAAAAAACAAAGACTATACTTCGAAAATTCTTCAGCTGACTTTGTAATGCCTCGTCTACATCGGCGGTTTAACCGCGTCTCGGTTTAACTTTGTTTAAAGAATTTTGCAATGTTCCCGGATGGTTAAAGGATTAATTTGTACTTTAAAAATAGGAAATAATTTACAAGATTAAGATGGTTACATCTTGAACTTCGATTCCAATGGCAACATTGCAAAATTCTTTAAACAAAGTTAAGCCGAGACGCGGTTAAACCGCCAGTGTAGACGAGGCATAATGAATACAAATTGTCTCGATATCAACTCCATTATTGCACTGATGTTTTATTTTTTTTACGATTGAAACTAAGTATTGTATTCAATTCATAATCAAAGATACTTTTATTTGTTGAAAAATTTTGTTTATTTTATGATATCCGATACCGTACCGATACTTCCAACCAAGTAAACCCGTGGCCAAAAAGATAAATTTATACTACACTGTTTTATTTTTTATAAATTTTACTGTGTATTTTATCTGATAAATAATACTAAGAACGAGAATGGTATAACAAAGACCCTTTAAAAAAATTATAAAAATTACGTTACGTGGGGATGATAAATAATTAAAACAAATAGTCGAAAGTGCTTAAAAAAAGGGGTCATCGGTACGCAGTCAGCGAGCTTTTATAGCTTGCGGCATGAATAAAAGAACAGGGAAGAAACTAGCTCACCGAGGGAACGAACCTTATATGTTTTTTTATAAAAAATAAATATTTCATGTAGATGCAGTTGGTTCGTTTCATACACGGAATTCGAAAGTATAAAGTAGGGTGGGTACCCGCGACGCATGAAAAATTCACAAAGTCGCTTATGCCTTCGGTACAAAAGAAACAAGTGCAGAAATATTTTTTTTTAAACTGCTGTGTGGGTTATCATGCAGTTGCAACTTTTTTCGGAAAAATAAAAGACAGTTTGGTGGCTTTCTTGAAAAAATTGTAATTACTATAAAAGGTGAAAATTGTAGTTTTTTTTTTTTTTTTTGTGGAAAGATAAGTTTTTCAGGCAACAATTATTACAGCATTTATTTTTTTTCTTTTTTTTGAAAAATTGTTGCTTGATCATAAAGACTACTTTTCTAATAATTTTCTTATCATCATGATAAAGGCAACAATTTTTTTTTTTTTTTTTCATAGAAAGATAAGTTTTTTGAAATTTTGATTACAAATGTTTATTTTAAACTCTTTTGTAATAAAAAATTGTCGCTTTTAACTTTGATAAGCAGAATCTACTAACTTTTTTGAAAAAATTCTATGTGATAACGAAAAAAGAACGACACTTATTTTTATTTTTAAAAAATTGTATTTTAACGCTTATGTTTTTCATTAACTGACTGAAGTAAAGTACGCATAAATAATATCGCAACAAAACTAATTTACCTTTTTTTTAATTAAGAATCGTCGTTATTGGCTTTAATTAGCAGTCCCCATTGACTTTTATTTGTTTAAATATTTCGTAGCCGTAAAAAAATATGGCACTTATATCTCGACTTATATTTTAAACCATTTTATTGACAAAGTCATAACTTTTTGCATGAAAAATTGGCTTTTTTTTTGAAAAAATTATAAAATTACGAATACAGTCTGCATAATTACAAGCTAGGGGCTAGTTTTTGGAAAAAATCCAAGTTTTCCGTACTCGCGTACCCTTTTTGATAAAAAAAAATCAAATTTTAGTAAAAACTTACCGTGTAGGCAATTGTATTGACGGGCTGGCTGGGTCTACCCCCGGACTTCTTCTCGGAGCTCCCCGAGCCATCCTTGTTCTCGTCCGAATCTGTTAAAAAAATCCAACCATTAATTTTTGTTCATTTCTAACTCAGTTTGGCTGATTTATTTTTTAATATTAAGCTAGTCAAACAGTCGTTTCGGTCAGTTTTGAAACGTCCGCAAAATACCGTGAGCTTGAATTACGAAGAGGATCGTATTTATGATGAGAAAGCTCCCGACCGCGAATATGCTTAACTCGACTTTTCTTTTTACCTCTAGCTCGAATGAATGATTTTGCGTCGTACTTTTATGCTATGTACCTACGCGGTTTTTATGTTTATTTTATGCTGTATTAAAGTATATACTCCCTGAGTTACGATAAGATCCTAATGTCATACCCGAGATGACCACATATATTCTTTTTTTTTATATTTACATGGATTACTGTTATATGAACAATTGTCCTTGGAAAATTACTAAAATTAAATTTTTCATAGGGTTGAATAGACATGTGGGTTTTGTAATATTGTTTACTAATCGATATTTTAGGTTCTTCGGGGGTGATTTTAGACTGTAAGACCGATATAAGTATCTTGTAATTATTTGTTGTAGGACAGTCAATATAAAGATTTATCTAATTTGTTGACAAGGAAGTATTTTGGCCATAAAAAATCATATAAAAATCTGGAAAACTGTTGTGTCCGATGTATATATTCGGTTATTATAAAATAAATCGAAAAACTCTTTGCACCCTCGAGAAAAATAAAAGTTTGCCTCAAGATCCCATTTAAAACTTCCACTTGACACATGGGGGTCAACTTGACCCAAGCTTTTTTCTCTTTTTCAGTAAATGGTGGATTTCGTTCGAATCTGCCACGCGTTTTTTCATTATGAAAATAGTCTCTATTTTATATTCTAATTTGAAAAAAAAATTCCGAGTGATAAAAATTAAAAATTCTTGTATTGCGATTAAATTTTTTGACTCACTCGGGAATTTACTTCAATGGTGAATTTTATCTTTAAAAATTACTCATGTATAGAATTTTCATTGAAATTTCAAATTTATAGCACTAATTTAACTTACCCGAAAGATTTCGTCGAGGATTTCGTTTATTTAATCGTACATAAAAAAGATTAAAATTTAACACATTTTTAAAGAAATTTATGCGAATAACTTAGATAGCCTAAAATTTTAATGAATTTCTAAATGATCATACAAAAATTTAAAAAACGCACGTTCCGGGTTCAACATTTGATAAGCTTGTTCAAAGCTTGCAATTCAATCGATTTTGGTGTGGACGTTAGAGAAGTAATAGATCAGATAAATGAAAATTTGTAGTTTTTTTTTTTTTTTTTTTTTTTTAAACAAGTAAATAAATCTAATAGTGACTAGTTAAAACGAGGAAAATTTTTTTGCTATCTAACCTACAAACTAGCGTCTTTCGTCTAGTTTGCTCAGTGAAACCAGATTATTGAGTCCATACTTCAATACCATCGAAATATATTTTTCAAACAACTTTAATGAATTTTTCACACTCATATTTTGAATATCTACATGTTGAAGCATCTGCACGTGAAACCCACAAACAGGTGTCTGAAACCTTTTTTAGGTTAGCAAGTGCATCGCAACTAACAACAATCTTTCTAAAATTGAAACTCTCTTTTCTTCCAATCTGTGTAAACACAGCACTAAATTTATTCACCCGCGCCTAATAAAAAAATGTGTCTCTTATCTGTTTCCTCACCCACCGGAATAATAATTTTGAAAATTAAAAACTCCTCATTTCGACACTCCTCGATAAGCCCCATTCAACAAAGAAAACTGCGAAGCGATAAAAATCTCTTATCGACGCTTACAACAAAAGAGATCGAACTAATTACCGATGAAGTAGGTCCGATAGAACCTGGGGAGTCTGATGTCGTAACCCGGGGAGTCCTCCCTGGCCGCGTAGTAGACCACGAAGTCCAGCCACTTCTTCTCGTAAATGTGCACCCTGCCGAAGTCCTCCTCGCTGCTTGGTAGCGAGGTGTACGACGAGGTCAGCGAGGAGTCGCTGAAGCAGCTGTCGTAGTCCTCGCACATTGTTATCAAAAACTATCTTTCACTTGTTTTTTTTTTTTTTGAGAGTCCTGCACTTCATCGATGGACTGCCAGCGGCTAACTGAGCCAGCGCGCTGCAGAGTTGAGCGAATACCAGCGCGGGCTTATCGTCGTCTTCGGGGCAATAATGCTACATTGTGTGACCGCCACGGCTTCTCCTGTTACCGAGCGATAACCGAGATTTTTTCTCTCTCTCTCTCCACTTCCTTCACTTCTTTCTTCGACTTCAGACACTTCGGGGAATTTTCAATAAACTCGCTTTGTTTATGCTCCACTGGGGCACGTATGGGATTAATAACCTCATCTACGAGCCGTGTGAAGTTGGCTGTTCTTAAGCTTCAATCTGAATGAATTACTCCTGCACAAAGGTACAAGGCGCCCTTTTTTTTTTTTTTTTTGTATATTACTGCCGTGGCGGATTGAGAAAGTATTCTTCTACAGCGTCACGGATGTTTCTCTAATTTGAAGTGGGCTTTTTTCAGAATAGGTATCGGAGGGAACAAAGCGCTACAGTGATGAACCAATCAAATCACTCCTCTGATTTTTAGACCACGCCGTCAGCTAAACTTATCATGGGACTGATTTGATTGGTCCGTTTACAGTAGCGCCAAAATTTTTTTTGTGACTCACAGCAAATTTGTGTTGTACCTAACTGAAAATTATCGAGGGACATGCTTTTAATTTTTATAAAAAAAGTTTGTAAATATTCCAAAGTTCTTAATTTCAGTATAAACACTCAATTTACTGTACCCTCAACTTAATGTGATACAGTGGTTTTTATAAGAAAAAAGAGCGAAGGTTTGATGTTAAATTGTATTAAAATTTATTTAATTATCAGCAAAACTGATTTCTCTTCCGGTCGTTTAAATTCCGAAGCACAGAAAACACAAAAATATATTTCCATCCTGCATATTTTATAATATTCTCAGGGCAGAAAAATTACATTATAAATTTGACTTCAAAATTAAGTACAATTTTTTAATCAATAAAAATTATGAATCAAATAAGACATATTTATCAAAATAAAAGCAAACGAGTTACCAAATTTTAATCGATAAATCTAACTTATACATAACTATTTAAAAACAAAAAATTGACACTCGACAGTAACCTTGCACAATAAGTTACTACAGTAGAATCCTGTATTTGTTAATCTTGCCTCCATGTATGAGAGCAGTGATAAATTTGAAGACGAAAAAATTCTGAGGTAGAGACGGTAGGTCAAATAAGTACTCGGATTATCGTTCCTGGGCATTGGTTTTTTTCCCATTACAAATGAGAGCTATCGCCATCTTGCGTAAAATTTTTATTCGTGAGCTGATTGGTGGATAAGTTTTTAAAATATTCGAAAAGTGCAATTTGAGGTTACAGTTGGTTTTTCCTATGCGCGCTTGCAGCGCGTTGAGAGGAGCTAGTATTATTAAAAAAAATAAAAATTCACAGAAGAATCATTTAAGCTGTCGGCTTAAAAAACTCCCGAAAAACTTAATTGTTTCCATGTAAATTAGAATTTAGAAGATCGCATTCTCATACCCGCATCTGTCAGTGACAAAACCAGATGAGTCAGCTGCCAGCGAGGTGTTTGTCAATTTTATTTTCTAACGTTATCTTGCCCAAAATTTTACAGCACTGCGTAAGACAAAAGAGTGTTTGCCGTATGGTTTGCCGACCAATTGTAGATTAAGGCTGACGAAGACATAACCTCAAAATTCATCCGAAATACGGAATTTATTATCAATTCGGGAGAAGCAGTAAGTAGACGTTAAAAAACTGCACAACATTTTATCTGAATTTTGAATTATAAATAATTTAAAAATAGTGGAAACACATTTTGGAAATGTATAAATTTTATAGGAATTTCAATACATAATTCATTGACAATTCATTCTTTTCTACCTTGATTTTTTATTTCTTTTATTTCAAAACAATATTCAATATTAAATTTTTTAATGTTAAGCTTTTATCGTTACATGAAGCCCAACCGTTTCTAAAATAGCTTTTTAACATAAACTAATCACTCGGCATATTTTATAGGTTTTCTTATACATTTCTAAATTTTCTATTTTAGGTTATCTCAGTCATGCCATCACTAAATCTTCTAGCCTAACACTAAATTTAGATTCCATTCAAAGTAGTAGAATAAGAATTCAGCGTAAAGCTCATTCAAAATCAAAGAAGAACATAAATTTTGCCAACATTCTTTCCCGTTTTAAATTTATTTGACTCGAGCAATCGCCCCCCCAAACGGCAGTGTTTTTCTCGTCCAAAGCGCCGATAACTAAATTGTTAAACAAAGGTTGTCGAGCATTCGGACTTTTGTAGCTTCCACAGAGATTATCCATGTGAATTTTACAACCGCATTATGAATAAATTACGATAGCGCGGGCTCAATTTTAACTTCAAGAACGCGCCGCGTAACAATAACACCTGCACGCCAGCGACCCGCGACTTTCAAATATTTACACACTTCGGACTCTCTAATTCTTTACGTGTTTTTCAAAAAAAATCTTCGTTGTTTTAACACCTGCGGGTACAAAACACCACATTTATTATTATTATTTTTTTATTATTAAGTTTAAAGAAAAAAAGACCGACGTGGGTTTTTCGCTATTAAATTATTTTTTTTTTGCTTGGGTGGATTAACAAGACGAGAGCGACCATTTGGCGATAAAGGAATTATCGATTATAAATAATATAATTACGTTTTATAAATAAGTTCATTGACTTTTTCATAATTATAGTCGATTGATTACCAACCGAAATAATTCGAGCCAGCCAGGAATTGAACCCAGAACTTCAGAACCAGACGCTAAGCTCTAACCATCGAGGCTATTGATTCTTGTAATAAACATTTGTTCAATCAAGATAAAAATAAACTTTTTCAAGGTTTATCTTTTTTCGTGATAAAATCAGTTGATTAGAAAAAATTCTCATTTTCGAAATGAATGATATCAAAAAATGTCAAGATATTGCGAAAAAAGCTAAGGTTGCAAAAATTTTAACTTTAATTTTTAGATTAATTGGATGCACCGATCATAAAATTCCAAATAAATGTATAAAAAATCAATCTGTAATGACTCAAAATAAAAAGTAAATAAATATTTCAAACTAGAGTTGACACTTCTCTAAGAATTCTACGAAATATGTACAGCTACCCGAAATTTTTTTTATTTATTCTTTTAAAATGATTTTTCAAAATAAAATTTATGTGACTATCACATAATTACCGATACAATAAACATTAACTACTATTTAAAAACAGTTTAAATTATTAAACCAGACAACATTGACATTAAAATTTTTTTAAATTATTTAATTTGTATAATGTCAAACACAAAATCTTATCAAAATAGTCTTTCACTTTTCCGAAACTTATCGAAAGAATCCAAAATAATAAAAAATGCACGGGTGTCGTCGAAAAACCCGCATGCAAATTTCGGGCAAGGAATTCGATTTGATTGATCGACTAATGTAACGTGCATGCGTCACACTCGCCCCCCCCCCCCTTTTTTTTTCATACACGAGATGAAAAAAAAATCAGTGATGCGGGAGGGTAAAAGGTAAATCAATATTGCATGAAAATTTGACGAGAGATAAACCAGCTGCAGCCGGGGTTCATTAATTCAAATTTATCTGATCGTCGTCCCACGGGTGCAGCCTGGCGATCAATTCGAACGTTTTTGTTAATTCAGCGGGGTGAGTGCAGTTTTAATTATTTAAATTTCGTGCTTTTATGATAAGAAATGTTTGGGAATTGTGTTTGATAATATTTTTTAATATTTAGGCAAACGTCAGGTTAACTTTGTATGATATTCAGTTGAAAGCTCGAAATTTAAGTCGGAAATCAACAGTTCGGATTTTAAATATTGCAGCTGGTTAGGTCATAAATTTCATTTTTTGGAAAATTAAAAACTGATTGAACTTATTAATTACAAGTATCGACTAATACTAATTAATATTTAATTACTAATACTCCAACTTACAAAAATATCGTCTTTGGGTAAGTTTTCGATTATTCTTCGAGTTATTCTTTTAATAAATTTTTTGCACGATCCTGCTTTTTTAAAACAAAACTAAAAATTGGTCTTTATAAAAATTAATTAGCCAATCAGAAGAACAAAAGAGCTTTGAGGTTTCCAGCAGCAGCCAGCAATGAAATTTTATCGTTCGCTAGAAACTTCAAACGAGTTTTTCTCACGAAACCGCAAAAAAAATTTCTAATAAGTTTTCTCGAAATTTTTGAATATCTCTCAAAATAACTATTCACCGCACGGCTGCGCGTATGTATATAAAAAAAAAAAATCATCCGCACTCACTGAAATTGAATCTGTAAAAATTGATTTCCAATTTCGAAAATCCCAGAAATTGAATTTTGAATTTCCAATATTATTTCGCGAACGGGAAGCGACTGAAGTTTGATTAAAAAGAAAAGGATATTCGGTTACATTTATATTTATTTTTTAAATTCAATTTCGTAATATCCGCTCAAGATGAATTAGCCCGGGCATGAATATTCACTCCCGTCCTATTGACATTCGAACGCGGGGAGGGCGGGGGTAAACAATTTTTAACTGTATCGAGTGCTCGCGCGCAGCCGAATTCTTTCGATTGCCTTTTACGCGCCCTCGAGAGGAAGCACTTTTGAGTGCTACGTACATAATAACGCTTTTTCAAGTTTTGGAGTTAAAAAAAGTTTTTTTTTTTAACAGCTTTGAGCGAAGTTAAGTTTCCGTGCACACACTCTAAAACTGTTCGAGTGAATTTCCACTCGAATCGAGTGAATTTTCACTCCAAGCGCAAGTAAAAAGTGAGCCAGTCCGCTTCGAGTGAAAAGCCACTACAGCATCGAGTGAAGTTCGATCACTCGAATAAGAGTGACTTTTAATTTTACAAAAACTACTAAAAACATTGACAAATTTTTCAACTATTGAGATTTTTAGTAATTGTAATTGATTATTTTGAACTTATTATTCAAGAAAAAAAAAGAAAAAAAAAAAAAATTTTAACCAGGATTTGAACTTACGTCATTGAGAGAAAAAAAAATCAAAAATAATGTGGCTGTAGTGTTTTATCCACTCGGCTATTCGATTTACATATAATTACATGCTTTAAGCAGGTATAAAAATTGTTTACCTTACAAAAACTTAAATAAAATTTCAAATTGCTAAGAATTTATAAAGTTTTTGTAACCTTAACACTTCATTATTTTTATGATTCAATTAAAAAGGACACGGATAAATTAACAAAAACATAATTAAGTGTTAAAAAAATTTTTTTTAGGAATAATTTAATAAACATAACAAATTTTTGTTAAAAATTTTTTTTTTAACGTTTTACTGAAAAAATTTACAAAAAATAAATTAATTAAATGGTAACAAAATTATACAGAAACTGTCAAATAAATAAACTAACGAAACAATGGCATGATTAATTTACAAATGATTCTATAATCATTTGTTAATTAATTGTTACAACAAATTAATGATTCAATGAGTAAAAATTATTTTCCATGACTCGATATTTAATTATCAAAGATATTTTTAATAAATTTAAAAAAAATTAATATTTTTTTAATTTTTTGATATCAATAAGCTACCAAAACAAATATAATTGTTTATTAATTTATTTATTAAAAAATTTGTTTGATGCTTAACTTATTCATTTTCAGTCATTTTTAGCTTATTGACCGCAAAAAATTTTTGTAATAAAAAATGATAAACAATAATTTAATTTTGAATAATAAAAAATTCGGCGATTATAATTAAAAACTTTGACATCATATCGAAAATAAATGATAGATATACAGTAAGTTTACAAATCTCGAGAAATCCACTCTAAGAATGAGTGAAATAAGATGATTGTAGGTTATGTTATCTTATTCACTCTTAAGTATCGAATGATTTTTTCACTCTTTTCTCAAGAGTGTCCCAAACCACTTTATTAAGAGTGAAAAATGACTCTATTAGAGTGATCAGGGCAATGTAAGGAAATCACTATTTCTTCGAGTGAATTTTTCGCTCGAACAGTTTTAGAGAGGCAGTTTAAAAAAAAATTCATAGTTTTTGAAATGCACCGTCTAACAAAAAAATTCCAACATTTTTATTAGATTTAATAATGATTGGATTTCTCTCTTTTTCTTTTATTTTAG
Source organism: Encarsia formosa (assembly GCA_038277355.1). NCBI lineage: Eukaryota > Metazoa > Arthropoda > Insecta > Hymenoptera > Aphelinidae > Encarsia > Encarsia formosa. The sequence continues at coordinate 3,589,055 of CM076184.1, forward strand.
TTATTTACTATTTGAAGCGCTCTGATTTGGGAAGATGCACACTTTCTAATTATATTTTTTTCTGAAAGTTCTCGATTTTTAATGAATTTTAAGATTTTTTTATCAATATTACCGAACATATAATTTTATGAAAATTGGTACTCGTGACCTTATCAGCAAGTATATCTATTTTTTTTTTCAAAAATAAAAATACGTGTCGATTATTTTTTTATTTACTATCTAATGAATTCAAACCAACTAAATAATTTTTTTATGCATCTTCCCCATAAGCACCCCATAGTAAATAAAACAAAGTAGAAAACTAAAAAAAAGCATGTTGAAATGTTGATATCGAGTTGATATACATATTTGTAAGTGATCTGGTATAATTCTACTCATCAAGGAGCGAAAAAGCCGTTTCAAACCCTGATAAACCGAAATGGTTAAATAAAGGTGCTACAACAATGAATAATTATTAATTTTTATAATCGTTGTTAAAAAATTCTTGAAAATTGTATGCAATTATTTAATTGAAAGGTTTTTCTAATACTAAAAATATCATTTGCTGCATAATTTCTTTCTAAGCTTTAAGAGCAAACATTTTTCACAGATAAAACTGTAGGTTTGATAGATTGTCAAAAATTAGTTTACTATTTCATTTAAGAGACAAAAGTAAAAAATAAAACAAGTACTCTACGCGAAATCATTACATTATCGATAAAATTTCGAATTTTAATCTTCAAAATTGAACGTTTCTAAAACTACCAGAAAATTGGTTTCATTTCAAGATCCAAAAATGAAAATTTCAAAACTGACAATAATTTCGACCCAGATAGCCCCGAATAGTCTTGTATCTGAAAATAGCTTAAAAATATTGTATCAACTTAATTTTTCTACTATGAACCGCAATAAACCGATAGAATTTAAAAATCCATCTTCGCGTCGGAACAAACTGCAGCCCATAAATAAAAAAAAAGGGGGGGGGGGAAGAACACGTGTACGAAAGAGTTTGTAGCGTCGCTCCAGTTAAAGTAAGTAAGTCAATGCGATGCAATTAATTATCGGTTTCATAGGTATCGCGTGACCTTGGGGGTATGTAAGAGCAGGAGTGTAATAATCGATAGATGTAAACCAAAACAAAGTTTACGAACCTCTGGAGATTGACTCGAAGCGGCCCTCGACCTTGTTGCGGAGCGAGTCCAAGTCGAACGGCGCTGTGAATCCATGATCCACGCTGCGGCTCTTGCTCCTGTTAACAAACATTTTTATTTCATCAGTATGTGTTTATCAATGTCTTTTCGTATAAACTTTTTTTATTTTTTATAATCTTTGGAACTATTGGTTATGTCTTTTTTTTTTATTAGAATAATGCTCTTTTTATTTATTAATGTTTGGTTTAGAAGAAATATAGAATTTTTTACAAATGTCTAACCCTTTGACTGATTTTAAAACCATGACATCAGATTTTTTACGTTTTTTTTTGAGTTTTGAAATTTACGTATTTTCTTGTTTTAAAATAGTTTCATGAAAATGAACCTAACTGTATTTTACAATAAAATAATTGAGTACAAAGTCAAAGAAATATTTGAAAAAATAACTACAAAAATAAGTAATGATAATTTCTTTTTTTTGGCTTAACAGTTTTTGCATTAATTTAATTAAATTATTTCTTAAAAGAAAGTTAAAAACGAGAAAGTTTCAAAACTTGCAGAAATTCTAAAAAAAAATCATTATGATTGGTGTAAAGTTTGACCAATACCAGCAAGTGCAGCTGAGTGCTGTGACCTTTATGTCGATCACAAGACCATATTAAACCGAGTTACATAATTCGAGTATTAATTCAAAAGTATGAAAATTATCGTATCGAGTCGGTGCGGTTCACCAGCTGTGATTTACGAGGAATCCTTGTGATCTGTTGCAGTTTACGCTCGAGGCTGTTCGTATTATTTATGGATCAGGATTTTTATATTTCAAATATACGTACTCTTGTGCGGTTGCACTCGACCACACTGATTTACATAATTTCAAATTTACAAAAGAGAAACTGGCAATTTACGAAAACTACAAGATGCATCATGCCAAAAATTAAATAAAAAAACATCACAAGCAAAGTAATAATAAAAATAATGAAAAATGCAAAAAATAATAAAAATAATGAAAAATACAAAAAATAACAAAAATAATAAAAAATAAAAAAGACTCGTTAACAGCAAAAAGTTTAATTCTCTTCTTTAGATATAAAAAACCAATAAAATTTTTTGTTACGGAAGTGTATTTAGGTCTAAATTTACATAAATTCTATACAAACTAAAAACCATAAAAAATACTGTGAATTTTTTTTTAAATTATTTATCAAAAATTTAATTTTCAAACTTTTCTGTTATTATCGAGTCTTTGAATAAAAAAAAAAAAAAGCATGCTACGATACAAACCTGAAGTACGAGCTGAGATTCTCGGTCGACCTGGTGGTGGCCTGCACGTCCTGTGAGAACCTTCTGGACCTTTAGCGTGCGTATACCAATACAAAACCACAAAGATAAAACAAAAAAATACATGAGCAAAAAAAAAAGGTAACATGCCATAATCGTGCTAACGAGCAATCAAATAAATAAAAAATCAGGCCATAGTAGTCATCATTGTTGTTGTTGTCTCATTTTTATCAAAAAATAAAAAAAAAAATTTTATTTATCTGTTTACGCGAGGACACCAGCCGGGTCGTTGCTTCTTTTCGGCGAGTTGCCAGCCTCGGCAGACACGTTTTTGTTATTAATAAAGCCGCGTATCCCCGAGTCATGCCAAAGCCGCGACCGCGACTATTTGTTATTTTTAGCGTTTATTTTTCGGTGAAAAATTAATAATCAAAGGCCGGGATTATGTCCTCGGTTGATCGAAAAGTTCGTCGAACCCGAGTGTAACACAGTCGTAATTGTTTCAAAATTAATACTATCAAAGCTCCCCTGATTACCACGGAACTAATTAATTTAAATAATTGTTTTTTGATTACTACGTTTAAAAATAGTTGCTAAATGACTGTTAATGGGTATTTAATTTTATTAGTCAGCTAAATCGTGACTCTTGTTTTACGATTTGGAGATAACTCATTATAATTTTTGAATCCTTCAACTTAAATAATTTATTTATTATTATTTTTGAATTTAATATTGTAAATCAACTTTGTATTGCCTAGGAGTGAATTAATAGGAGATGTGACTTTGTGTTGATGATCCAGGCACAAATAATAACAAGATGTAATTTGTTATCAATTTTTTTTATTGCACAACGTTTCAAGGGCATTGCCCTCCTCTTCAGGTGTCTAAATAAAATCATAATCCCCTTGTATAATGATGAACGATGATCGAATGTCCTCGATTTATAATTGATGTGATTGGTCGAGAACATTTAATTCAAAATTTGAATTTGAAATGTTGAATACTTTTTTTTTTTTTTTAATTTTTTGCAATAATTTTTTGAATAACTGAATATTTTGTTTACATAAAATAGAAAAAATTTTCTGTGTAAAATTCTGTAAAATAAAATAATAATCTTTATTATTATAAAATTAACTTTTTCAAGCTGTAACCCGCAAAAATATCGAACTGAACTTAGTTACAGGTTGTAAACGATATGTTATTATTATTTACAAGTTAATTGAAAAAAAGAGAAACAAATTACATCTTGTTATTATTTGTGCCTGGATCATCAATACAAAGTCACATCTCCTATTAATTTTTGAATTTATATTAAAAACCTGAAAATTTAAGATTACCAGTAAGAGATTAAAATAAAGAGAATCTTAGTAAATCAGTACCTAATTAATTCAATATTTGTACTATTTTTAATTATTTATTTCATATCATCCTTTTCATAGATAATTTTAAATTTGCAGATTTTGGGTTGACGTAAGAGTTTACGTCATTTGGATCGTACATATTTATGGAAAAAAAAGAGCGATCGAGATTAATAAAAGCGAAATATTTTTTCGCGAGCTTGCAAGCTCCGGTTTTAATTGGCAGTCCGCGTGCGCGGGTTTTTTAATTAAATCTGTCTCGGTTTTTAAAATTGAAGCAGATTTTTTTCGTAAAAATTTACAACGATTTCGAGCGGTCACGCTATAGCCCCAAAGCTCGCAAGCTCGAAACAATAAACTCTTGTTATTATGACGAAACCCGGGCGAGTTTCGGGTGCGAGTAATTCAAGACCGGAAGCGTCCACTCGTCGTCTTTTATCTCGGTAAATATTACCGCGCATTGTTTGGTAAAGCTTTGTTTTGGTTATTCACTCGCGCTCTCCTTTTTCATTTCCACCTTACTCTTGACAACACGTGAGAAAAAAAAAAAAAAAAAAAAAAGAAAAAAAAAGCCGTAAGAGAGACTGAAAATACCCTTTGTTGTCGAGAGGAAGGAAATTATTGTTGAAAAGCAAGCTGCTGAGAGAGAAATTACGGAGAGAAGTTTACCCCCCAGCAGGTGAATAACTTGATTAAAGAAAATTCACGCTGCTGTTGTTTTGAAAAAAAAACACATCCCTTTTCAAAGTACTTTTTTTTGTGATTATCGTGATAAATTGAAAAATATTTCCGGATTTTTTTTAAATTTGCAAAAGTGCTTTTTTTTGTGAATAACGTCATTGTTACGAGGAACGAAGAATTTTTTTATTCATCAAGTCGAAATTGTTTCAAAACATTTTTTTCGCTTTTATTCATAAAAAACAAAATTTGTCAAGTTCCAAAAAGAAATATCTCAAGAGCTTTTTTCAAAGTAAAACATCGTCTCTCGAAAATTCTCTCGTCAATAGCACATTTTTCGTTTTGACCCGCCTTAACTGACCAATAGGGAAGTTGCATGAGTCCGAAAATGAGTTTTTTCAAATAAACATCTAAAAAATGGGTCTGAAAAAAAAAAAAAATTAGCAAAAGAATTTTTAATTTTTATACAATGTTGAAGGAGATATTGACTTATGGAGTTTCAGTAATTTTCACAGCTATAATAAATATACTTCTAAACGTAAAATACCCCCTCAGTGAAGTCACTATGGGGTAAAATACTAAAAATTCAATAATTAATATCTTCAAAAAAATATGAAAATTCATTAAAAATCGCAAACTTTAAGGATAAAATGTTTTTGAAAAATGTGCAAGCTCTCTATTAAAAAACACTGCACTCCTCAATTTTGACACTACCAAGCCCCCGATCCGATAAGACGCGAAAAAAAGAGGGGCGAGGCGCAAACAGAAGAAAATTGGTCCGACTCCAAGGCAAACAATCTCAATCTGGCTGTGCTGCAACCCAGATTTTCAAATTGAATCCGACCATCGAAATTCAACGAGAAAAAAAAAAGGGCGCGGAGAGAAGAAAGGGGTTGACCCACCTGAAATTTAATTAGCCCCAAGAAGAAGAAAAAAAGAGGGGGGAGGAGGGCGTTCGTGGCAAATTGCAGGCCATTAGGGGTTAAACGTGACCGTGGCGCTGGGGCCCTTGCATGCTTGCCGCAGCGGTTGCTATCCAGCAGGCGCTTCCTTCCTTGCTGTTTCTCTGTCTTTGTTCTTTACACATTTTTGTTGCTTCTGTACGCAGTGATTTTGATAATCATTTTTTGGAAATGTCGAGAATTTGTCTTTGAAAGATTAAAAAATAGAGTGAGGCAAAAAATTAGACGTAAAGAAAGCAGATTTAAGAGACCAAAAACTGGAATTTTACAATTCGCTATGTAGAGAATATTAAATGAAATTAAATGCCAAAAAGAAAAATCGAAGGAAAAATAAACTTATTGTTTACATTTAAATTAGATGTGGTTTGTATTTTTTAGTTTGAATAAAACTAGTGAAAGTCGAATTTATCTAATGCGCTCCAAAATAAAAACTGATAAGTTTGTGTTTCTTAAAAAATAAAATAAAATTCGATAAATAAAAAATCTTTACAATATGATTTATCAGCATCTTTCAGCGATTTTTCAAACTAATCTGTAAAAGTTCTATCTCTTTTCTCAAGCTATAAATATTTACAATATGTACTTCAATACTTTTAGTAATATAGATTCAAGTATTTTATTTATTTTTTTGCATTTTTGTAAAATTTAAAATGAATATTAAATAATTATCTTTTCTTGACACTAAAAAATTTTATGTTTAATTCGAGGTTTTATTGCAAGAGAAAGACTGAATCTCAAGAATTTAGTTTTTTAATTTTGGTCCTAAACTATCTCATCGTTAATAAAAACCTGACTTTTAAGTCTCTTTGTTATAGTAAAAAAAATCATATTTATTGTTTGCCTTATAAAATATTCATACCGAATTCACTAGAAAACTAATCTTTGAAGAGATGATTCGAACAAGCAAACGCGACCATCAAAAAACATATATTTTTGGCAGATCTTACAGCCGTTACGAATCTTACGAGTTTTACGACTTGAGTGCATCCCAAATTAAAAATTCAAAGAGATTTTTTCTTGCAATCATATTTTTTAAGATTTTACGTTCGAAGAGACACGTGTTATTGTTTACGTCTGCATGTATATTTAACACATGTGCTACCTTGGCATAAGCCAAGAATTAGGTCAGACCAGATTTTACCTCGCTTGCATCCAAACTAATCGAAAACTGGTCTCCAAATATCAAACGTTGAGATTAATTTATCTCACGGTAAAAAATCATCTCCCCCACGAAGATAAATACTTATCCTCCAAGCTGGCTGACGAAACCGAGCGAAACAAAACTCGATATTGCACTTATCGAAAAATAGAAGGCCGAGGCACTCGAAAAACTATACCTTGGATCTCGCCTTGGATTAGGGTTCGTTGAACTTTTGGCGGCCGGCGACGGTAATTACGAAACCTCGGCCGCGGCGCGGCTATTTTGAAGTTAAGGATCTACTCGCGCGACCCTGAGTTTATTCAAATCAAAGTAGGATTGTGGATGCGGATGGATTTCAGGTTCGTCCTGTTTGGGATTGGCTTACAATGACCGACGACTTGAAAGTTTATCAAATTGAGCTATTGTCGGTGCGCGGCTGTTGTCATAGTCGCGATCTGACTCAGCTGGGATGTTTGAAAACTTGATTTCATTGTTTAAGAAATTTGAGTTCGTAGGAGGGGGAGTAATCTTGACTTTAAATAATTCAATTTTGATATTGAGCAAAGATCGATTTTGATGGTCTTACAAAAAATAACAATTTTTTGAAATTTTAAATTGTAGATCAGTAGAAATTGACTTTTGCTCAATAAATAGAGCGATCAATTAGCTTACGAGTAATTAAACGCTTCTCTTTATTTCACTTTTTTTTTTTTTCTATCGATTCGCGCGTTGGCGGGGTTAAATTATGCATTAGCGATTTATTATTCTTCGAGGTAAAGAGTACGTGATGGGTATTTCGGGTCAATAAATTAGCCTTTTACTTTTTCGCCGAGAGAGTTTAATTGACCGCGCGATTGAGTTTTATTGGGAGAATACAAAGATAATGGGATTGTGCGAAATATTTATCGAATAATGATACAATGCGTACGAAAATATTAATCGGTAATTAAAATTAAAACTAAAAATCACACTCGTTTGCAACGTTTTCGGTGTACTCTTATTAAAAAAAATTTTTTTTTTACGATTACAGAAACTCTTTTAAATTACTGCGGTAAAATAACTAATAGATATTGGCATTTTGCGAGACATTTTGGCATCATTAAAACTTCTTTGAAAGATTTTAAGACATTACATGATAAAATAAGTAATAAATAATGATATCAAAGCATCAGCATAAAAGCCCTTTTTTCAGACTTGAAGACATAATTTTTGCCTTGAACGATACTTAAGAAAGTAGTCTCAACTGATTCTGAACAATCAAAGAAATTAAACACATTTTTAATGAATTTATGGAATATACGAGGGAATATAAGTATTTTTTATATTAAAAAAAAATTATAAAATTTTTTACAAAGACTGAAAAAGAGTGATTCAACATCAAGGAAATAAAGCGCTTTTTAATAGATTCGAAGACAAAATATCTCTTACGCTTGGAAATAAACAATTTTTTCTCAACTCACTTAATTCAGTAATTTTTCATAAAAAAGCCTATAATTTTTCATCAGCGACATCACCTTTCACAGCACAAATCAAAAACTTTCTAAAAAAAGCGAAACCAATTAGTTGGCTGCAGCATCAAGGAAGAGCATAAAAGATCATAAAAGTATCTCAGCCGCAGCACCTGAGACGACCTCGTCGTAAGGTCATGACTGGCAAATCCCGGTTGACAGCCAACTGAGGTTTTCAAGTGCTTACACCCCGAGCAAGAAAAAAAAATCTTAAACAACCTCGTACCAGCCTGAGATCCTCGGTTTGTTTATTTACCTTTTTTTTTTTTTAAAGCGAGGTCAATGTGTGTTTGCGTAACGTCTCGCTGCAATAACTCATTACCCCGGCTTATCAAATCTGATGCACAATTCGAAATATACATCGTAAACTGCGCGAGAGAGAGAGAAAAAAAATTTTGATCCTTTCTTTATCTCAGGAGCTGCTGTTCAGATTGTAAATAATAATAGACGGTATTTTATGAATTTACGATCGTGCACGTGCAAGCCGGAGCTAATAAAATGATAAGTCTAATGCCGCGAGAGCTTCTGACTCTACTACTGTAAGAATTGCAATTTTTTACTGTAAATTCAGACTTGTAGAAAACTTTTTTGATGTCAGGTGCCAAAATCTTTCGCTATTTACATGAGTTATGCGCAAAAAAGTTCTGAACGCATGCGATAATTGATTTTGAAGTAAATTAGCAATGCTAAAGTTATTACTCAAGTATGTAAATTTAGAAAATAAGAGGGAACTTAGCGTTAAAATGAAAGTTTTTTTGTAGAAAGTTGGAAAAAATATTTTAGAGGTTTTGGTAAACTCATTGTCAGTTAAATGTTGAATGTGAAAAAATAATTTATTTCTTGTAAGACATTTAATTTATCTCGATTTTTACGCTTTCCATTTAAGTCGAACTGAATATTGAGGAATAATCAATGCAAAAAAAGATTCTTATTGCACCATCGTATGTTCCATAAATCATGAAAATTTCATTGGATAATGAAAAAGGTTTTTTATTGTAAGAGGGAAGATGCATAAAACAAATTTTCAAGTTTTTTATGCTGCATTGAAGAGTATATCAAAAAATAATTGACATATTTTTTCTTTCTTAAAAAACCGAGTAAAAAATAAATGTTGAAGCAGGTATGGAATTTCGAACTTTTAGAAATTTTCTAAACACAAATATACTTATAAAATGACCACAAAAATTTTAAAATTCGTTTAAAATCGCGAACTTTCATAACAAAACAAAATTACAAAGTCCGCATCCTCCCTCTTTTTTAAAAGTTAACAAAGAATAAAAAAATTCTCAGTTATAAAGCAAGCATGAAAATATGAAAATCCCGTTTGGTCTCGGTAACCATAACTCGTACGTATACTAGCCCTGAGGGAGGTTTAAAACCCGGGCCCCTCCAGGGACGCTTTTCTACCCGCCGCAAGCTCAAAAAAAAAAAAGTAATTGTTTACTGTTTACGGTATAAACGGTATTTGCGCAGGAAGAAGAAATAACCAAGGAACAATCAATTAAAAAACTGTTGACATATCATCTTGCTCGTCGAGCATCGCGGTGCATGTAAAATGGAGTGGCCGTTGTGAATCATGCGCGATGCACGCGCTGGCTATTATTTTTCATCGAACAATAAAAAAAAAAAACCAACCGGACTCTTTTTTTTCTGCTGTTTTGGATTCAATGAACTGCTACCAACTTAATACGAGATACGGGAATTTTTGAATTTTTGATTCAGGGTGGTCCAAAATCGAATGTCCTTGATTTAAAAATTCTGAATTTAAATTTTTTCATCGCACACAAAATAGTAAAAAATATGAGTTTGTAAAGACTTTCAATAATAAAATCCTGAAGATGGCTAGCCGAGTGGCTAGCCAATGGTAGCCGAAAAGTTTATTGATAAATATAAAAGCAAGGAACAGTTTTTTATTTACATCCTACTACTTTTTCGAGTACTTTTTTGTCCGAAAAGGTCGTAACTTCCATATTTATTCAACTCTCGGACGTAAAACAACGATTTGAGTAAAAAATTTATTCACAAGAATTTCGCTTTTTTTTACCAACATTTTGTATAAAAAATTTTAAAGTTTAAAATTTTTTTTAGTCATTCTAATTGGATAACAGCTTTTATTTTCGTCGGTCTAATTTTGTAACTAAGGAAAACAGGCTTTTCGCGAGTGAAAAAAAAAAAAAAGAGTCAGAATGAATTTATTTTTCTCAGCTGCATCGTTGCAGCTCGCCGGCTAAATAATAAAAGAGCTTGTACGCCGCGGCCGCGCCGGTTGTTTGTTCGTCACGGTTACGAAATTCATTCATCGCTTATTAATATCATCCTCTTTTGCGTTTCGTTATTATTATTATTATCATCAACGTTTTCTCTCTGAGGATTAAACTAATTTATTTTTGAGAGAGAAACAATTATCGGGTAAAAAAATTTTGTTACAAGACTTTTTTTAGGTCGAAATCATTCCACCTGTCGTCAAAAATAATCTAAAAAAAAAGTATATTTTTAATCTTTATAGCAATTTTGTTACGAAATAAAGTAACATTAGAAAGTTAACTTTTTTTTTTTTTTACTATGATGGTAACAAAATTATGACCCGAAAGTAACACAACTTTTTGTTATTAACGCGTACCTGATTTTCAAGTTGCTTTGTACCGTATCTGAAATTCGAATTTTACTTTTAGTGTTTTTATTGTGGCAAGCACGATAAGAAGCTGTAATCAACTCGGAAGCTATTTTTGAATCCTCGATAAAAATGAATTTTCAAATCGAAAAGTTCAGGAAATATCAGTAGCACCTAACAGTAGATTGCGCTAAATTCAAAATGAATAACTTATTCTTCAAGCGTACATTTTTTTGGCTTATCTAATTTCATACCACATTGGAAAAGGTCAAAACTGAAAATTTTTGAGTACCATGGTAGAGTCTCTTGTTAAAGTAAAAAGTCTGATGAACTTATTTAGACAAACTACTTGGATCTTAGACATAATTTATCCAGTAAAAACAGAGATTTAAATTCTCGAAGACACGGAATAAACTTTCCATAACGGTAAGTAAGTAGAAATTCAAATAATTTATCCGCTTTAAAAAAACAACTACTACCGTAAATTTATAATATTTCCATGTGTTTCGCGATTGTTCCATCATATAAAAGGCGAAGGTGAAAATGAAATTTCGCGAGCCGAGTGAGAGTTGGGTCGCTCGTGTCTGGTATCACGTACGCCATACTTTTTATTAAATATAAAAAAAAATTTTTTTTTATCATCATCGTCCTCCGTGATACTTATAAGAAGTAATTAATACGGGAGGAGTAAGCGATCTCCTGGGAAATTCGAAAACTTTTTTTCTCCCGACGCTTCGATTCCGAGACAAACAATTTAATCGCGCGAAGAAGAACGAAGAAGAAGAAGGAACTCGAGATGTACACCAGCCGGACACCATATCGTTCCGAGGTTTGAATTAGGCGCTCGAAATATGACCGTCATCCCAAAGTTTTTGCAAAAGTGCCAACCTTTGGGACGGGTAAAAAATTATTTTTCATAAAGTAGGGTTAGAGAGTCGATGTCAATGATCAACATTGATTTATTTCAGACTTGTCAAGCTTTTTATTGAAAAAATTAATGATTGATCGCTGCGGTCTACTTGTTTTGAATGTGTGCCGTATTTAAAAAATCTAATATAAATTATTTTTAAAATTTTATCCATTTACAAAAACCTTCTCTCAAAATGAAAGTAAAATATTAAAAACAATTATGTAATTACGTAATAATAGTTATTCAACAAAAAAGTATGGTTAGGTAGTTGATGTCAATGATCAACATTGATTTATTTCTGACGTTGATCATTGACATCGACTCTCTAACCCTACTTTATGAAAAATAATTTTTTACCCGTCCCACAGTGGACGGGCCGTCCCAAAGGTTGGCACTTTTGCAAAAACTTTGAGTTGACGGTCATATTTCGAGCGCCTATTTCAAACCTCGGAACGATATGGTGTCCGGCTGGTGTACCACAAGTTACTTATGATTTGGGTCAGTTACGAATTCTTAGTTGTAACTCGAAAAATTAATCATGCTGAGAAAAATTTGACATGAGCATAAAAAAAGCAATTTAAAGTCTACTTAATAGCTGAGGTATTAATTATTATTTTTTCGTGCTTGTTTTCAATAAATCTAAGCAATCCATGCTGAGATTTTCATCAGGCTTTTTGAGATGAAAACAGAAGAATCAAGGACCATTTTAGTTTCTTCAGAACATTATAGATTAAAAAAATATTTGTAGTGTAGGTATAGGTTTGGTGAGGGATTATAATTATTGTTGTTTATTAAATACACGCTAGAGTTATTTTTAAATTCAATGCGCAATCACTGTTAGATGTGACCTAGTGCACGTTCGTTACTCGACTGCCGACCCAAACCAAGTTCAGGTAGACAGACGGACTCGGTCTGGCACTCATTTTGGGGCCGGGCAGGCAGATTAACCAAATCTCACTTTGCAGCTGCATTACCTGAATAGGACAGCTGCCTAAGTAATAAAGTAATTAGTTTTTCGTGCAACACTTCAGCTCCAATAGCTTAAGTGTGCTCTCCAAATTACTTTATTACCTTCGAATTTGAGATTCAGTAAATCTGCCAACGCCCACTACAGTAGCCAAAAAATGACGTTTTTGGGGTTAGGTTGGACTCGAGTTACCATACAAGTGTATATCTATATAAAAAAAGACATGTTATGCTTGTAACTTACAAGTTGTAAGTGATCAAAATCTACTCTCACGGAAACAATTTTCAAAAAAGTTTTGCTAGGAATCGAGCTGGGAATATAAAATCAGTGTATACAAACTTTGTTTATTATTAATTAAAAGATAAAATCATTTTCACTTAATTTTAATTTGTTTATTTTATTAATTTAAATTTTTTATTTAATTTTGTATTTTTAGATTAAACACTGAATTTAAAATTATTCATACATAATAAAATTTCTGTTATCAATATATTATTTATTTATTTATTACGAAATTTTTTTTATCTATATTCACTTCTGATTCACTAACAATAATTGCTACGTTTAATGTAAACGATAATTTTGTGGTTAAAAACTTGATACGCCTTTTTTATAAACCATCGCGGCATTGATATTATAATAACTCGTTTCTTCCTACGGTACTAATTAAAAAACGAAAAACTTGATTACTATAATTTAAAATTTTGAATTTCACTCTCTCAAAATATTTTCAAACCGTTGATATTTTTGAGATTACGCAACACAAAAAAAAAATTTGTTCAGCCAACTAAAAATAGTGGCGGGACTAACGTGAAATAATTTTTTAAATTCCGTAAAAATCAAATTAAAAAAAAAAGGAGCCGAGTGGAGTTCGTGCGTCTAACGAGCTCGCCGCAATTACACTGTTTGTATAATTAAAAACAATTTCGACGTCGACTGCGCGTAACAACAAAAAGCAAAAAAAAAAAAATAATAATAATAATCCAAAACTGCGCGTGTACAAAAAATGATAGCTCAATTTAAAAAAAAAGTTCACAACCGAAAATTGTGAGTTTACGGTTAATTAATTGCCGGCTAATCGTTCCGAGATAATGTCGGAGTTACAGCGTCGAGGATAAGCATCTAATCTAATCGAACAAGCGTGAATGAAGTTGAAAAAAAAAAAAAAAAAAAAAAAAAAAAAGGAGTTAGGAAGATTAATTGCCACCGGTGTGCGCATTGAATTTTCAACTTCAAGTTTTTATTTTTTGAAAGAACTGAGCAATTTTTTTTTTTTTTTTTTTGAAGAGGTAGAGAAAGAAAAATTCAATTTGACGGGGACTAATTTGGGGAGAAAAAAAATATATAGCGAGCGAAGAAAAAACCGGAGGAGGCATTTGTATTCCGAGAAGAAAACAAATTTTAATCAGTGGAGGAAAAAGAGAAAAAAAAAAAAATAAGTCGTCGCGGCTTCTTCTCCTGGACGTTTAAACTTCAATTGAAGAGGAATGAGGAAAAAGAAAAAAAGGCTGAAAGGAGTTCATGCAGATCTAAAGAATAAATTAATTTCACTTAAAAATTTTTCAAACTTTTTTTTATGTTTGAAATATAATGAACGATTAAACAATGTAAGATACAGTAATTAAATACCAATAAACGAGCCAATAAATCTGCCTAAAATAGATCGGTTACTGCGCCTCAATGCTTCAGAGATGCTTCAAACACGAGACGATAGATTTTTTTTAAACAAATAATTTTGAAAATGTTTAAAATATTTAGTACTTCGAAGTAAAGTTCAAAGATAGGCACTAGCTGCGGTCAAAATTAATTATTTAAAAGTGACAAGTTTGTAACTTGCCGAAAACTATTACAAAGATTGATATTGTATTAAATAAAATTTAATAAATAAATAATAAATTTTATTTACTATTTTTAAAATAATGAATACAATAGTTTATTTATTATTTTAATATTAATGATAAATAAAATAAATTGAACATTGTGGAAATAGACTACGATAATGCAGAAGTAAATTGCATGACTAGTTCGAGTTAGAGCATTTCTTGTTCAGACGCGCATGGAATTTCACCGCTGTGCGCTTGTTTTTCTTTGTTATCTTTTTCAAATGGTCGGAAAGGTACTATAAAAAAAATCTTAAAATCTTCCCAAAGCTAAAATCTACAAATCCCAATAATTCTTTTAATGGTCCCTGCTTTTTTGGATGAATGACACACGATCAAAGAAAAAAATTGCTTGATTTCCGTAAGAGTCCGGGTTAAATTATTTAAAAAACAATTCGATTTTTTAAAGAACTAATTCGAACAAAAAAGGCAAAAAATTCAATGATTACTTTGATATTAATCATAAATCAATCCGATCAAAATTGACAAAACGGCTGCATTTTTTCGTAAGTACCAAACATCCTTAAGTCTAAAAACGTGAAAAATCTATATTAGATTGAATGTGTAAAAGTCAAAGCCACGCACAAAAAAATTGATTTTTTTCAGAATTTTTTAAGAGAAAATTTTCAAAAACGGGTGTCAACACATTTATAGTGCTGTCTACTTTCAAAATGATATATATTTATGGAACCACAAGAGTAAAAGTGTCGAGGTTCAGGGTGTTAGGCGCTCCTCTCCTATAAAACAAATGCTGTGTGCAGGGCTTGTGCTGCTGCTGCAGCTCTGTTCATTCTTAGCTTATCAGCTCGAGTTGCCGGACGCTCGCTCGTTACTTAACCTAATTGTATTCACATTTATATATTTTAAAATAAAGTTTAATAGTACGATTGTACTTATTTGTGTTTTATTGTCTTTTAAAACCTCGATTCCAAAAGGTTACGGGCTGACACACGCTTCCACTGAGCTGTGATTAAAAAGTTGTTCAGTGAGAAAAAGTGAAAATGCAGCAGGACGACGGAATAGCACCTACCGGTGAAGCATCTACAGGGAACAATGAATGGCAGAGTCGGTTGGACAAAAGTGGGATTGTCGCCGAGGAGTACATGGCCGACGGAGGTAATTAATAATCATGTTCACGTGGTCCCGTTTTTGTGTGTGATTAGTGAGATTATTTTGAAAGCTGGTGCGAGTTGCTTTCTTAATACAGGATGTGTACAGGAAGAATATGAAGATCGGGACCGGGGAAACGATCGTGATTAAAAAAATATTGAGTGCGTGAAAAGGTCGAGGTTAGGAGTGTCATAAATTTTTATTCGGGGTGATTTAATTTTCTGGACGCCATTTTGTTGTTTTTGCAGGAAGAGAAAGGCTGAGCAATGAAACAAAAGAATTTGTTATGTTGCTTAACAACAAACAATGACCGTTGAAGGTGTCTCTTCTTTTCGTCTTTTGTTATTGTTCTTGTTTCGTGCGCGCGCGAGTTTGCAGGCAGCGGCGCGCACGGTCCGGTGACCGATGTTGAGTCGGTAACCATGACACTTCTATTTATCGCGCGCTTCGATGTATCCGTCTGCCGTCAGCTGTGTTGTACCGCGGTGCGGTGGTTCGTGCGGCCGGTGACGATCGGCTGTGCAGGCTTGCCGTATCATAAGCGGACTGAAATTACGCTCCTATTTCTTTTTCGGAGCTCAATGCAGGGAGTTATTCTTTTATGATAATTCTTTCTTTTCTTCTTTTATTTTATTTTAAGTATTTATTCGGGATGAAAATACTTTATTTAATTAATTCGATCGAATCAGTACGTATTAATTGCATGCATGCACAATATTTTGCTTGGATCTGTACTGATCAGCCGTTTACTTATTTTGTGCAGACATCGACCGGCTGATTGACTTTGTCAGACGTTACCAGATGACAATCAGGTCCATGTATATTCGCGGCACAGATTATCAGCTGATTGCCGAGCGAGGAAAAGGTGGCTTCTGTTTTATTCTGCTGGACAGGGCGAGAGAAATAATCAGAAAACGTGAGTTTATTTAATTTATTCAGGATGTGTAAAAGGTGTAACGTGAAAATTCCATGCATGGTTCGGGAAGTTTGACAGGATGAGAATATTACAGGCTGTACTACAGATACCTAATTTTATAAATTGCATCAATCTCGAGGCTAGGGGTACACCTTTAATTCTAGATAGGTGTGCTTAAACCGGGCCGATGCAAGCCTGGAACCGAAAATGCCCGAGCAGGGTGTGCGCGGCGTACGTGCGTGAGCGGTGAGCGAAGTTCGATTCATCGACTGCGTGCGGACGCTTGTGTTCACCCATGATTTTTCTGACTTTGATCAATGAATAAAAAATAAAAAAAACTGTCGTCACACCATGCATGTGAAATTGAAGCGCCGTGCGCATGAATTTTACACGTCTTGGTTATGGGAATGTGTAACTTGTGTTCAGTTATACATAACCCATACTCTGGTTTTCTTTATCAGCATTTGTGAATTTTTTTTGTTTTAGCAATTGCCGATTTGTCATTGGAGGACTACAATATGCTGGCCAGGATAGAGGAGCTTAAATTTAATCTATTTGAGCTAACCCTTCTAGAGGAAGAAGAAACCAGTGAGCAAGAGCAAAGGGTTGAAGCAGGCTCGTCAGCTGTTCAATTTACTTCAAACTCAGCTGTAGTGGATCAGCCAACTGGCGGTTCTTTCGTGGAGCAGCCTACGGCTGACGTCAATACCACGGCTAAATCCGAGATTGAGTCAACAAACCAGGACAATGTGACTCTCAACCCAGTAGTCGAGGTCGATCCTCATACGCCGTCTGATAATGTGTCTTTGCAACAGGGCGACCAGACACAAAACTCTACTGCTCCAGGACAGTTGGCAGTTATCCAGAGTCCTCCGGTTGTAGTTGCACAGGACGAAAACATTAATACAGGTAGAGTAAAGCCTAAAATAATAAGCTCAGTTGTGGGTAATTATATCAAAAATTGTGCCAAGAAAGAAAATTTAAAAGACAGAATTGTATCGAGATTCAAAGTTAGAAATGGTCCGTATGCTAAATTTCCGGGTGTAAAAACAGGAAGCGGGAATATGATACAGGAAGGCACCGGTGCACTGACTGGGAGAAAAATTAATAATGATAATCAGGATGAGAAACTTGATAACAATGAATTAAATTTTACAGGGAGATCAGCTCTGTTTGATATGCTGAAAGAAATTCGGCAGAGCATATCTGTATTAAAAAGTCAAGTTATCAAGCTGGAAGGTAATACATCTGGTGACTCTGGAACTGCAACGGTTGAATCCCAAGGTCAGCGAAGTTCGCAACCAACGGAGTCAACCCAAACAAAACTACAGGCTGTGACTGCTGCTGCTGTAGCATCTGCCGTAGAACTCGCCACTGTTACGGCCACGCAGTCTACTACTCCTACCCAGTCTGTTACTTCTGCTCAACCAGCTGTTTCACAGGCCGTAAATCAGTCAACTCCAGCTTCGGTTTCGACTGCTCAAGTGTTGGCTCAAGCCCAAGGGTCAGGACGATCACAGGTAAATTCAGGAAGTACTAATTCTGCATGTAATAATAATAACAATATGAGTCACGCAAGGCAGAATGTAAATGTCCTCGGGGGTAATGATGTGAACGATAACAGTATGATACAAAAAATGACTGAACAAATACGGTATGAACTAATGGCCAGGAACGATGACATTAAACGTGACTACAGACTGACTCCTGATTCTAATCTCGGACATTTTCTGTATGCTCTCGAGTCTGACTTACGTGCGCGTGGTTTGTTACATATTATTGATTCGAATATTAAACCCAGTATTCCGTTTAGTGATGTAGCCATTAATGATATGAAATTTAAAGTACTTGACATTTTAATGAACAGGATTGATAAATCATACTATAGTAAGGTAATTCATATTAAAGATCCAGTTGATCTTCTTGATAAATTGAAATCCATAAAGTCGAGTGAAGTTAATTTAACATCACTTTCAATTCGTAAACAACTGTACGTTTTGAGATTCAATCCCGGGCGTGAGACTGCTTCTCAATTTTGGGATAAATTTGAGAGTTTAATCAGGTCATGTGATAATGCAGAAGGTAGTACCCCTGTGACAGAAACTGAAAAGCGGGATATGTTTTACAGTGCAATATTGCCTGTAGTTCCAAACCTGCCTGTGACGAACTTTGCTGTAAAAACATCTAAAGGCAAGGTAATGGACTACGATGATTTGAAAACGTTTTTGTTACAGGCTGAAGCTGAGGGACAGCTTAAAGTTACAAAGCCTACACAGGCTTTCGCAACCTGGACAACACCTGTCCTTGAGCCAAACAACAGGATGGCTGGCATTAAGTGTCACAGTTGTGACAATTTCGGTCACATGGCCAAAGTTTGTCCATATGAGGATGGTGAGCGCCGCTGCTACAATTGTGGTTTAACCACAAACAAGCACGAGGGCAGAAGCTGCCCTAACGCAACAGTAGCCTTCGAACATCAAGACAGGTATGTGTATGTTGACTCTAAGAAAGAAAACAGGAAGAGAAAAATTTATAATCAGGGCGGACTGGTTGAGGTTAAGCGGACGAAATTTGCGGAAAATAATTCGCATAAGGGTGACAAAAGAGGTAGTTATTCAGGACGAGGAAAAGGACGCGGAAATGGACGTGGACACGGACGTGGTGGTGGTGCTAGCGGAAGAGGTTTTCGAGGGCGTGGACGTGGTCGTGGTTTTCGAGGAAAACAGCGTGATTCGCAAGGTGGAAACACGACTAGTAAACCACCAGGTAAGACTTATTTTGTCAGTTGCGCCGAAAAATTAAACAAAAATCATTTCGGGAACTATGATTCACCTTTTCGTGATAAGATAATTAATTTTGTGGCAGATTCAGGCGCGACTGAACATATGGTGAATTCGAAACTGTATTTTACTAGTTTTGATGATAGTAAACAGGGAGTAATAAAATGCGCAAATAAAGACTCTGACGCGGATATTAAAACGGAGGGAGTCGGGACAATCGATGTTCTTGAAACCGGGCGAAATAAAGCATTCATTCTTGATCGTGTAACATGTGCTAATGATTTGTCCGAAAATCTGTTATCACTCCGTCGGTTTGCTGATCTCGGGTTAAGTATTTATCTTAATGATAGAAAGATTGACATCGTAGATCCTAATTCAAACGAAATTTTGTTTTCGGGAATATATGAAAAACCATATTGGCTGGTCGAGTTTGAATTAAATAAACCCTCGGGTTGTAATACAGGGTGTCGAGATGAGATTCCGCGAGCAAATTTAACAAGCTCAGACAACAGTGCGACTCATCGTTATAATACCAGAAGCGTAACAGCGAATAAAAATTTAGCACCGGACGTGATAACAGAAAATACATCAAATACCGAAATTCAGGATGCGATAGAGAATGTGAGAGAAGTTGGTAGACAAGGTACTGAAATTACGACCAAAGTTTCTATAACTGATAAAAATCCTGAAATGAATGTCGATACTGGCAGTCCATACCAAGATAAATCCGACTTTGATAGCAGTGTGTGTAATCGTCTGATTCATTTGGTTGATAGCAGGGAAAACGGTTTAAATGTAAACGATGATTTTGACGATTATTACAGAGTGAATGGTAAAGTTAGCGAACAATTAATGTGGCATATAAGGCTGGGATGTATGTCATTAAAATATTTGAGGCAGTTGCAAAAATATTTTCCTGAAAATCACAGGCTGAATAAAATTAAATTTACTGAGGAAATTAAAGATTGCGGATTATGTAAGATTGCAAAATTTAGTAAATTACCGTTTAAAACTATCAGGGAGCGTGCTAATAAACCATTGCAAGTAATTCACTCAGATCTGATGGGAGTAATTAATCCACATTCTTTTCCAAGGGGTTTAAAATTTATTGTTACTTGTATGGATGATTATTCGAGAGTTGCAATGGCATACTGTGTGAAATCTAAAAGCGAAACCGGAGAATGTATCGATAATTTTGTTAAAAGTGCTCGGAATTTGCTGGGTGAAGATGCAAAAGTTTGCTATTTACGAACAGATAAAGGCACTGAATTTACAGGAGGTGACACAATTGAAGTTCTAAGGAAACTGGGTGCCGAACTTCAAGTAACGTGTCCAGATACTCCAGAACATAACGGTATGGCTGAGAGATTAAATCAGACTCTGTCAAAGAAGGTTAGGGCTTATATGTTTGATTCAAAATTGCCGGAAAATATGTGGGATTTGGCGGTTGGTGCTGCGGTTTATACTTATAACAGGACTCCTCACAGGGGTATTGAAATGGAAATTCCTTTGATGAGATTTAAACCAGGTATTAAAATTGATATGAATCAGTTTATGAGATTTGGATGTGTCACGTATATGAAAATACAACGTAAAGTTGGCTTCAAATTTAGACCGGAAGGGAGACGTGTTTTTCTGGTTGGATACAAACCAACAGGTTATGTATTATTGCAGCCGGAAGAAGGTAAATTTTATGAAAGCAGGCACGTGCGTTTTAACGAAAAAGTAGTTTACGGTGATTTATTCAGTAAGGATAATATTAAAGGTTGGGATGTACCAATGGATAAAGTTGATAAATCCAAGTGGTTTATTGAGTTTGAGGAGGAGGATGATGAAAATGACAAAACTCAACAAGAGTTGTCAAAAACGGAGGGAGTACCCTCTCGTAAAAGAGGCAGGCCAAAAAAAAAGATAGTTCAAAATTCAGTAAGTGAACCTCCAAATAAATTGCCTAACGCAATCAATGATACGAGTTTTTCAGATATTCCGGTTGCTGTAGCACATCATGCTGCAATAATCTTTTCACAGGATGAAAATGATCCATCAGTAGATCATGAAATTAAGGATGAGGTATATCACGCATTGTTAGCCAAGTTATATAAAGATCCTACTACTTTTGCTGAAGCTGTAAGGTCTCGAGATCGAGACTTATGGCTGAAAGCAATCGATGAGGAGCTGGATTCTATGCGTAAAAACAGGGTGTGGAAAATCGTTGATAGACCTAAAATCGCTCGAGATGGCAGCAGTCCAAATATTATTGACTCGCGATGGGTATTAAAAAGGAAAGTGCTACCGGACGGTCAAATAAAATTTAAAGCCAGGCTTGTAATCAGGGGCTTTAAAGACAAAAACTGTTACGAACTGTCTGAAATTTACGCACCTGTTTCTAGACTTCCGCTAGTAAGATCTATAATTGCTATTGCAAATTATTTTGATCTTGAAATGTGTCAGCTGGACGTGAAAACCGCATTCTTGAATGGGAAGTTGAATGAGGAAATTTACATGGAATTACCGGATGGTGTTGCAAAGTCTGAGGCTGAAAAAAGGGACAAGGTAGCGGAATTAGAACGAGCACTGTACGGGCTGAAAATCAGTCCAAAAAGATGGAACGAAACGTTTTCTGAAGTGATGAGAAAGCATGGGTTGATTTCTAGTGATTTGGAACCGTGTCTTTACATATGGCGAGAGGGAGATAAATTTTTGATTGTTTTGCTGTATGTTGACGATATACTAATGGTATGTAATGATATTGAAAAATTGAAAGAATTCAAAAGCTTTTTACTGGCCGAATTTGAAATGACTGATTTGGGCGAACCTAAAGTTTTTCTGGGCATTAATATCAAGCGTAACAGGGAGACTCGTACTGTAGAATTAAGTCAGGTTGATTACATAAATAAAATGTTGAAAAGATTTGGTTTTTCTGAAATGAAACCCGTTTCTACTCCGATGGTTACTAATCAAGTATTGAATCGAGACAGGAAGATGCGTGAGGATGATGTGTGTACTCTGTCAGTAGCTTCAAACAAAAATCGTTTGAGCTTTCCGTACCGTGAAGCAGTAGGAAGTATTTCATACTTAGCAAATGCTACTAGACCTGATATAATGTACGCAGTTAATGTTGCAAGTAGACACCAATCGAATCCAACTGAATCTGACTGGGAGATGATTAAAAGAATTTATGGTTATCTCGTACACACAAAAACTCTAAGTTTAACTTACAGAGCTAGACAGGACGGAATGGAAGTTTATTCTGACGCGAGCTTTGCAGACTGCAAAGGGTCACTCACTACATGTGGTTTTGTTGTGAGACTTTTTGGTGACTCAGTTTCCTGGAAGACTCACAAACAACCATATGTCGCTTTGTCGACATGTCAGGCTGAATATGTAGCTATGAGTGAAGCATGTCAGGAAGCTATCGGTCTAGATAACTCTCTTAAGTTGGCTTTGAATCGATCATTCGTTCCAATCCGGATGTGGTGTGATAATACAGCTGCTGAGTCATGTGCGAAGACTAACGGGGGTAAAAAACTTCGACACATGACTGAAATACGGGAGCATTATGTAAAAGAATGTATACGTAGGAAAATGATCGAAATTTACTGGATTGAGTCGAAAAATCAAATTGCCGATATATTTACAAAACCGCTAGCACGCGTCACCCATGAAGATTTATCAGGGCGAATATTAAATCTTGATAACAATGTAAACTAATTTTTATTTTTATAGGCTCTAATCCTTGTTTGATCTGATTACAGGTTCCGGTTCGTGATAAAAACTAAGCCTAGGAGCTTCAGCTGGTGGTCGCCAGATCATCTCAACCAGGACGTACGCATGTACTATTTCTATGGAAAACATTTAATCACAGGAGAATCATGTAAAAGGGCATATTTCAAAAAGGCTATTATCTGAGTGGAGCTTTAACAGGAGGGAGTGTCGAGGTTCAGGGTGTTAGGCGCTCCTCTCCTATAAAACAAATGCTGTGTGCAGGGCTTGTGCTGCTGCTGCAGCTCTGTTCATTCTTAGCTTATCAGCTCGAGTTGCCGGACGCTCGCTCGTTACTTAACCTAATTGTATTCACATTTATATATTTTAAAATAAAGTTTAATAGTACGATTGTACTTATTTGTGTTTTATTGTCTTTTAAAACCTCGATTCCAAAAAAAAGACATTTTTATTTTATCACAAAACACATTTTTAGAAAGATTATTACAATGTAAAAAATTCGAAAAATATTTCAAATTGGTACCTTCAAAAAATTTTGATAACTGCTGGAAATTTTTCTTAAAATGACAATCTGATGAAAAAATCTTTTAATGATAATCAGTACCTCGCACTCTTTCAAAAACATTGTTATCTGTTTCAATTTTTGGAATCCTTAATGAAAAAAGTGAATACTCGCTGAGTGTTTTTATTTATAAAATTATATTTGAAAAATCTTCAAAAACTCATTTGGCTACACTGCAGTGCTTTTCAATCATAAAATGTTTACATCTTCAAATATTCAAACACTTTTTTAAGTTCGTGTTTTTAATCGAAAAAAAAAAAAAAAAAAAAAAAAAAAAAAAAAAAAAAACTCGAAGATGAGCACCCCTGCAGGCAAAGACACCACGTGCAACCTTGACTGCAGCCGCCGACGACAATAACAAGTCCTTTGTACCTATAAACACCTATACATATATACTATCGCAGTAGCACCTGGCACAATTAGGGTGCGGGTAAAACCCCCCAAAACTTACTGATTTTTACCCTCATTCTTCGATATTTTAACGAGCCGCACGTGACGACGTTCACTCGAAAAACACGACTTCTTTACGATTCGTTTATTTACGCTGGAGCATCTGCTCGGACCCGTTTTTTATCGGCTTCCTGGTTTCGAAAAGTACCGATTTTTTGTTTAAAATCGAAGAGGGAAGAAGAAATTCGCGAAAAAAGAAATGTACGACTGGAATGACAATTAGCTTCCGCGAGATGCGGCTTGAATTTTATACTCGGGAGATAACGGAAAGTTACCGGTGTATTAGTAAACCGCCAAAAATAAAATGACGATTATTGTCTAATTTCGGGGAGCCGAGATTCCAATCTGTAATCGATTAAAACATACACATACGAGCGAGCGAGCGCGAATTTTCCTCGTTGCGGTTTTAATTAACTCAACATTTTTCATTAAAAAATTTTTCTCCACGGAGTCAGGTGTACTAAGTAGGATAGATTAGTAATTTTTTTTTTCGTTCCGCAATAAACAGGTATAATCCGGATACAAAAGTTTAAGAACAATTTTCGGTGGATGTTGGCTTCTGAAATTTTTTTTTGGTAAAAAATAGTTCTTTTTTTTTTTAAGGAGGTTCCCTACCATCTACGTAAGTCAAATGTGTGTTTGACTACAGTAGTCGTCTGCTCATTGGCTCAGCTACTTTCTAACATCAGTATGAGCCAATGAGAAGTCAAATTTACAAGAATATAAAATCAATTGTTTATAATTATTGCTACAGGCTCCTAATGAATGTTTTGAAACAAGTATAATCAAAGTCTGATTTTTTCCGATTTTTGTGCGTAGTTACATTAAAATCTGTGGGCTGGAAATTAAGTATTTGCTGTTTTAGTAAATTTCCCATTAGAACCCATGCAAATTTGTGAAATTTGAAATGTTTATAACTTTTTTCACAAGCTCCTCAGAACTTTGAAATTTTAGCTGAGCTATTTTTATACTAAAAACTATGTGTTCACTTAATTTGGACAAAATCTGTGGGCTAGATCTATTTGGTAGAGAAGCTCCTTATTAACCAAAAAACAGCTGTGATAATAAAAATTAATTTCTAAAGTGTGTGTTAATATTTATTTAATATTGATGATCAGCTTTTATCGTAAGTATTTTGTATTGAATTGTGATGTTAAGTTTGTAGAATATATATTTTCAAAAAATAAAAATAATATTTTTCAAGCAGTTTTCTTATCTCTTTATCACTTCAGTTTTTTCATTTCACAACAATAAATCATTGTACTCATGTTTTTTGAGAAACGCAATTTGATATGCTTGTAACTTTGAAAACTAACCTAAAATTTGAGTAGCAGACGACCGCGCGACGTTTTCATAACATCATACTCAGCTAAAATAACAAGTAATAAAAAATCTTAGTGATTAATTAATTTATTAGATCTTAATTTTTTATCCATTATTATCATTAAATTTCGGGTTTGATACCTATAACTTTGAAAACTAACCTAAAATTCGAGTAGCAGACGACATTCTCATAACAAACTAATAAAAAATCATAATAATTTATTAACTAGATCTTAATTTTCAAAGTTTATTACGACGATGATATCTATTAATATCATAAAATTTAAATTTGATACCAATAACTTTGAAAACTAACCTAAAATTCGAGTAGCAGACGACGTAAACAAAACAAAAAAGAACTGTTTATAATTTTATTACGATGCATCATTTTTGTCAAAAGCCGCCCGCAGCTGCCAACTCGAGTTGCGATCGGAAGCGGAAGTTTCGTGACAAACGCGCGTGTATTTTATTTCGAAAACACCGTTTCGTTCAATCCCCAGATGATCATAAATAATAAAAGAGACTTTTCTTTTGGAAGTTTTGTGAAAAAAAATCGAATCGCTACTATTTTTCCTTACGCAACGCGGCTTCTTATCTCTCTCGCTCGCGTCTACTTATTTATTTTTCAGGTGCACGTGCGCAACGCAGAAGAAGAGGAAGAAGAAAAAAAAAAATGTGCATACGGCTGCCTGGCTTTTGTTGTGTTTTTAATAACAAAGATTGTCGCTGCGGTCAAGCGAAGGTGAATTATTATAAGGGGAACGTGCCTTGAAGCCTCAATCGACGGACTTATTTTTCTCTCTCAATTTCTTTGTATTCAAATTCAAATGTGCGTTAGAACGACGCCACCCACAACTCGTGAAAATCGTTACTGAATTTATTCACTCGGAAAAACAATTTTTAATTTCGGTGTTTGGGCTCCAGGATTTGTTTTGAAAGCGCTTGGTGATATTTTGAAAAATTTTAATTCTCAATAACGTCGGAAAGAATTTTTCATTGAACCGATAATATGTAATTTATTAATTTATTCACTATCGATGAATATTTTTTTTAAAAGGCAACGTCGCGCGTTAAGATTTTAAAAGTGCAGAGCGTTAAAGCTGAAAGTCGTAAAGCGGGGCGTGCGTGTTTTAAATTAAATTTTTAGCTTTTTGTTGCCTAAATATAATTTTGAAACTCGATAATGTAATCACTCGAGTTGAGCTGTAAATCAAACTTGTTTAAATATTTAGAGGCTTATTAAAAACGATTTATTTGTAGCCACGGTCACTTTAAATTTTGGTTAATTTTGTTTTTGAAATATTTATCGTTTTTATTATTTTGTCCTTTGGGTGCCAATAAATGTATTTCACAATTGAATTTTAGAAAAATTAAAATTTTTCTTCCTTCTATTTTACCGATCAGAGTACCGGTCAGCTGATTTTCTCGAGGATTTTCTGGTGTTAATAAGTTTAAAATAAATTCAACAATCTCTCACAAATTTAAATTTTTTATAGCATATTTTTTCCTTAATTATTCAATCCCAAACTCAAGAACCAAAATTTTAAACATTCAAATTTCGAATTTTTCTTCCTTCAACCGTCGTCAGCTGATTTTCTTTCTGTTATCAGCTCGCGCAAATTCCAAAATGTAAACAAATATAAAATTTACATATCTCTCTCTTGGTACAAAACAAACCGTATTGTTATCTTCAAACTTCAAATATTTCCACTAATTATTTCATCTCGTAACTCGAGAACGACATTCCTCAACACAATTTAACCGGGAGATTTCAGCTCGGATTTCAGTGACCCCGATTACGAAAAAATTGTACTCTCGGTTTTTTCGGACGCCAAATCAAGTGCGTATGTCACAACGAACCTCGCTCGATTAGATAAGGTGCGTTGAACTCACGTGCCGCGTTAATTACCTAAATTAATCGTTAAAACTCCTCCGAGTTGAGAACCCCTGGGTAACTGTACCCGGCTCCCAGGAATTTCGCACCCTCGCAGCGGAATTTAAAAAACACCACGAAAACAACAACAAGGACAAATACGACACCACCACTCGTATCTCAAGTCACCGCCGTACCTGCTGGGATCGGCGAAGATGTTCCACCAGGAGGTCCTCTTCTGCCTGACGTAGGGCAACTCCGGCCCGGTCCCGGTAGCATCCGGGGCCTCCGACACGCCCTTGCGTCTCTTCCGGTCCCCCAGTTTCGGGGGTTTGGGCCCAGCCAGGGGATGCCAGGACTTCCGTCGTCCGGTCTTCTTCGGGGACAACTCGTCCGGGGACAATTCTTCCTCCTTAGGGGTAACCGGGGGCGTGTTGCTCTCCTCGGTGAGGAGGTCCGTGGACACGTAGAAGACCGAGCCCCTCCTCGAGGAGGACGGTATGACTACGCCGGTGTTGTCCTTGTTCTCCTTGTCCTCGGCGAAGATGCTGTGCCTGCGGGCCTTCTGCAGGAAGCTGGCCTTGAGTCCGTCCAGGACGCTGTGCCGACGGCGGTAGTTCGGGCCCTGCGGGGGACTGTCGAAGAGCCCGGGTATGGAGCTGGCCGAGGTGAACTTGGCCCCGCCGTTGCTCTCCGCCGGACTCTGGATGTACATCTTACTCGTCTCCATGGTGCTGGTTGCACTAGGGCATGTTGACGTACCCAATAGATACTTTTGAAAAAAACTAATAAACACACTTTTTTAGACACTATGAAACACGCACTGCACTGTGTTGGGTAGGATTAATCAAACTCAGTCGAGCGGAATCATGACGGTGAAAGCTGCACGTTCACTTTGTACGAGAAGAGAGAATACGAGAGAGAGAGAGAGAGAGAGAGAGGGGGGGGGGAAATGAGAAATAAAAAGAGAAAAAAAATGAAGGCGACGCGGACCGACGCTAACGGGACGCTGCCGGGTACTAAGCGCGGGCCGCTTCGGCCGCCGGTATTTATACCTCGGGTCGCTCCCTCTCTCTCTCGAGCCGCGGCAGCCATTTCATTCCATTTCGTTTAATTTACCTATACCCATGCTCTCGAGGTATGGTAGGTACAAGTGTGTGTTTTTGTTTTTGTCCGAGGAAGTTTTGATTGAGGATGGGTAGTTTTGGAGCTGCCGATTTTTGAGGACGGTGTTTGAGATTCGCTGGAGCGGGTTTTTTAAATTATGTAATTACGGGATTACGATTTGTGAAACTACTCGCAGTGTAGATTTGTGTTGTCCATTTCGATGAAACTACTAGTCGCATAGCTGGTACCAACGAAGATAGAAAATCTGATGTTTTATGGTCGAATGAGTTTAAAAATTGGGAAATAATAAAAATAGCGATTTATTGGGTACCAGTTGTGACGAAAGACATTTATTCAGTAAATTTGATATCATTCAAAAACCTTATGAAAAATTATAGTGTTAGTGTGGTAGAGGCTTTATACGTATAAGTATAAAAGTTTTTTTTTAAATAAATTGTTACGCGAAGCCATGAAATAATATTTTGAGAGTATCTATCTTGAATAAAATTTTTAGTGTTACATTGGATCGTACTTATTGCTTTTAAAAATTTTATTATTTATTAATTTTTTTTTTTCGGTTGGTGATATTTTTTAAATTGCATTGTTGTTATTTCGGTCACGTTTTGCTTTTAGAAAATTTTTTTTTAAATTAATTTTCATATCCGTGCTTTACTTTGGAATCAATTTCAAATAATTTCCTTTTTTCAATAAATTGTATATCATTACACTAAAAAAAATTTTTTCTTTTGGTAATTCTGTAAAACTGAATTATTTGTGTAGTAACCATCTATAAAATTAAATGCTTTTTCAAATTAGTTTAATTAAAATTTTCAAATGCGACGAATTTATATTTAAAACTCCAGGACCCATGAGCTTTTATTTTCGTTCTATAAAAAAAAATCTTTTTTTTAAAAGCTCTATTTTAAAAATCTTCAGTTCAAGCAGCGTTAATTTAAATTTTGCAACGTTCTTCGTCAAATTGACGCAACAACTCGTTTCCAGAGTGCAACGGATTATAATAGTCGTACGATTGATAAATTAATCACTTGAAAAAGCTCGAGTAGTCACATGTGATTCACAATACTCCATCAATTTTATTTATTTACTTACTTATTTATTTATTTATTTATCAAGTTTCATTTTTTTCCATAGAAATCAAAATGATAAAAGTCGTTAGCTATATTTATTATTATCGGTGACTGGTGAGTCAGTTTGGGATATTAATCGAATGTATGATTCACAACTCGGTCTCAACCCCCTAAACTACGAAAAATTACCGAAAGTATCATTTTTATTACTTTTTAATAAACAAATAATTTATTCAAACGAGGTTTTTTTTTTTATTTTAGTTAAGATTTGACAGAAAAAAGTAATATAAGTTAATGTATTAGCCGCTAAACTGTTAGAACTTTAATAGTATATTATTCCCAGAGGGACTAAAGTTTGCAGTGGAGACCCGCTGTCATTGCAGCCCGAGACGAAGTCGAGGGCTGCAAATACGTGGGCCTCCTCAGCAAACTTTAGTCTTGAGGGATATATGCACTTTTTTAAAGTCCGTTGATCACAAAAAATAACTTGATTTCCTCCGATTAAAGCCAAAAGAACGAAATGTACTCCCGAAGCGCCAGCGGCCGACACGCAGCCGGCCGCCATGTTGCGGCCCGAGCGCTAGCGAGGGCATGCAGTAGGCCGGGTGCGCGTTGGTCGATGGCGCAGGGAGTACATTTCGTTCTTTTGGCTTGCGTCGGAGGGAGACAAGTTATTACTTGTGATCAACGAGGTTAAAAATTTTATTATCATAGGAAAAATATAATTTACTTCAGTTTTTTTAAACGTCAAAGAATTGAAATTTGAGCGTGTTGGTAGAAATAAACTAATTTAAAAAAAAAATTGGTAATTAACATACAAACATACAAAACAAATCGATAGTAACTTTGTTTAATAGGGTAAAAAAAAAAATACTGCTGACCTGAGACCAAACTCTAAAAAATGTTTTTATTTTTATTTTATAAGAACTTCAATCGCCGGCAAGCCTATGCATTTAGTATAGAGGAAATGGCGAATATTTTATATCAAATTTAGAGTATAATCAAACAAAGCACTTGTAAAATTGGTTTCAAGTAGTTAAACTTATTAAATTTTATGTGCGCAGTAAAAAATTAAGGTTAGGTTTATGTTGCTCGCGCTATATATATTCATGTACATATGTACATACAAGCTTCACCAGACACTTATGGCCAGATTCTGGCGAGCAACCTAGAAGATCTCTTAAAACTTCTAGCGGGGTATTTGCAAGTAATATTTTAGACATCTCAATTTCAGTAATTTTTTATTTTAACAAACTAACCCTGCAGTGGCTCTGTTTATTACAGTAATGAAAAAAAGAATTTTCAAGTTTCAGCGTTGCCCAGAACCTTTAAACGAAAAAATTTTTTAATAAACCGACCCTAGACCGTCGGATGATGATCCTCAGGAGTTTCATAACCCGGTCCGACGCGATGATGCAATGCGCGCGCTTTTCTGCACGAGTGTCCTCTTTTGTGCGCGCGGACCGGCGATTATTTATTTTTTCCGCGGCGTAACGAGGCTCGCGTGCAGCAGCCGACCTTTTTCTTCTCTCTCGTCCACCTTTACAGACAGATTTTTTCTTTAATTAAATCGGTTTTTGAATTACAGCAATTAGGGCCCGGGTCAAGAGCTTCCGTGTTTGTGTGTTAAATGCATCGCGTACGCGGGGCAAACCGATTAAAGATAAAATAATAATGGTAAAGGCTGATTTTTATCTTATCGCTTTTTAAAAGCGCGCACGCGTACGAGCATGCAAATCGCGCGAGCCGAGTGTAATTGATTAATAATTGCTTTGACCTACGTTTTTCGGCTGTCAGTGCTGTAAAAATACGCAATTTTATTCTCTTCTTATTCGACAGCTGTTAAAACTGAAAATTTTTTATTTGTTTATTTGATTTTTAAACCTTTGTTATCGGCGCGCGATTGATATAGTTTATAAACAAATATTAATAATAAAAACCAATTAAGATTAACGAGCCAATATTTTTATATCGCCAGTTGTAAATTATATAATTTTCTCATATGAGCGTAATCAAATCGCAATTAAAATTTTAAATGCTAACTTTTGACGATTAAAAATAAAAAATTCAATTACCCATTACGTAACAATTAGGTGAAAATTAATTGTTTGAGTTAAGATAGAATCTTAAGATAAAGACCGAAAAAGAAATGATTCTTAATAAACAAGTTCAAAGTTCCGTATCTAGATCGAAATTGTGAATTATTCAGACGCACTCGAGAAAAGTGAGACCATAAAAGTATATTTCGTAAGTTCTATAATTAAAATGGAAAGGAAAACACTCGATTGGTTATCACTCAGCCTTGACTTTCCGCGTCTAAATTCTCCGTCGCTCAGGTGTTTATCAAAGCTTCTTAGAACTCTGATTAAATCGATTGATCGGCAATCGAACTCTTTCTAAATTTAAAACCGACGCAAAACTTAAAATTTTTTTTCTCAACAATGACAATTTTGAAGAACTATTGCATACTATTCTAACCATCATTAGAATTTAATTGTTATAATATTTTGCTGAATAATATTTGAAATATTGTTTTTTCTTGTTGGGACTTTCAGTCATGACACTACGACATTTTTTTCACCTTGTCTTATAGAGAATTAGGCCGCATGAATTTTATGTCATTTTTACAATCTTAAATAAATAAATGAAAAATAATTATTCTTTCGGATTCAGATCTTTCTGAATTGAGAGGAAAATAGTTTTAACTATTTGATTCAGTTTTACTTTCATTAAAATTGTTTTACACTGAAGTCTTTAGTGATCTTTCTAAGAATACACTATATGGAACCAAGAATTTTAATAATCTCGTATTGTACTTAGCATTTATATGCTATTCAGTAAATGAAGTTTTATATATTTTTTAATTTTTTAAATGAATTTGTTATATGGGTCACAAAATTATCACATCATTATCTCCCAGATCTTTGGACCTCTAAGATCGAGATAAACATTGAAATTGAACAAGTTGAAAAACAGTATATAAATTAAGTCTGTACGATACGATGTCGTGCCACAGTTGAAAACATATGATATTTCATAAGTGGGGGGAAGGGGGGGGGGATGGGTTAAAACGTAAATTGGCAAATTGTGTCCTCGCGTCCGAGTCTCGTTAAGCGGGAGAGAGACTAGACTAGACTCGAGTCATTATTCGGGTCGTACCGTCGATCTATATCTGCTGCTGCTGCTGCTGCTCTGTGCAGGGGGAAAATTTTGCGACGTACTCGCAACTGTGTTTAGTTGCATATTGTTTAAAAAAATACAAAAATTGATAGAGCTACAATAAATTTCAATGTCAGTGCTCGCTCCGCTCCCCAACCGTCTAAATTCAATTTATAATTTTATAAATTACTATTTATTACCAAATACTTTGAAATTGATGAATGTTTTAGATAAATTAATAATTAAATTGTTTTATAAAAAATATTTAAAATAAAGTTAAATAATATTTAAAAACTATTACTACAGAAATTCAGAAATTATTTTTTTTTTTAAATAAAATCTTCACATTGTAATTTCGTAATTTTTTTTTTTAATTTAATTTTTTGAATTTATGATAAAAACTAAACAATTACAATATATGGAAATATTTCTTCTCATTCTCATAACCGTTACAGTTTTTCAGTTGCCCTAGATTTTTAGTTTTGACAGTCTCAACTTTTATGAATTCGATAAAGTATTGAGGATAAAATTATGAGGGTAATTTAAATTGATTATTTTTTAAGTATATTTACACTATTCTTAAAATAATTTAAAAAAGTTAAAAGAATCCCGAGGTAATGAAAAAAACGGAAGAAATATAACAAATGGAAATTCTCTTTTAAAATTCATAAAAAGAGTAGCCTACAGGTATTTTCACGCTACATGTAATTAAGCAGTTAACAAGAAAAATAATAAAATCCAGTCCTTAATTAACGAGTATAAAAATCAACTGGTCCATGATAATGAGTCGTCAGGTCGATTTAAGTTTGTAAATCTCGGCAGGCAGTAGCTCGAGAATAATAAAGGGATATTCGATTCGATTCCTCGCGTTAAGCGTCCGGAGCAGCGAAGATTATTAGGGATTACCCCGCCAGCCGTTTACACTCGGATGATTCCTTTGATTCAGACTTACTTCGGCTGTGACAGACAACTTTTTATCATCTTTTGTTTTACAAGCACTTACGGGATTATTAAAATTTTAATGAGAGTTTTAGTAGACGATAATGCATTTTTTAATTAAACAGGCACGCGAGTTCGTTTTTTCTTTAGTTTATAATAAAGAAGAGTGAAAAAATTCTTCTGTTTAGTTCGCTTAAGGTGGTTTTCTACCAGAGCTAGTCAAGTTCAAGACTAAAAAAAAATTATTTTACCAAATTACTAACAATTGGTTATTAAAATTTATTTTTTAACTTTTTATGGCTTCTGAAATTATTTTCTACCAAAAAACATTGACAATCACAACAAAACATTTTTTTAAACTTTTAACCTCACCTTTGAATACCACAGTTTTGGAGGTTATTTACGTGAAAATTATTTTTGTAAAATTACTGTAAAATTTGTAAAGGGTCAATTTTTTGCAGTTTGAAGAAATGAATTCTTTGATAGTGAAACTATATGTATGTGGTTTTTCTAAAGGATCTCTATTGTAAGAAGATAAATATTAATAATTTAGTACACTTTTTCAGCGTAGCGGCCATACGCGTAATGAAAAAAATTCAATCTTTAACTTGCTGTAACTTTCAAACTATATGGTCAATTTTGATCAGACTTCGTAGAAATGTTTATTAATATCTAATAAACACCTCCAGAAAATTTGAGCTGATTCTCTATTGTCATGCATTTGGTAGAAAACCACCTTAATTGGGCAGCGGATCGAAAAATATTTTACAGCCAACAATAAGTGTATCTGTATAGATATTAAAATTTTTCTGAATTATTTTGAACTATTTAAACAATTAATTTTATTGAATTATTGTTTTCAGTATATTAATTAGTGTTTAA
Source organism: Encarsia formosa (assembly GCA_038277355.1). Lineage (NCBI taxonomy): Eukaryota > Metazoa > Arthropoda > Insecta > Hymenoptera > Aphelinidae > Encarsia > Encarsia formosa. Next base: position 3,623,390 of record CM076184.1, read on the forward strand.
TAATTTTTTTTTATCAAATTTTTCTGAGTAATATGATTAATTGGTAAGAGTTATAATTTATTAACTAACAGTATAATTAAATTTTTAATGGAATCATATAAATTAAAATTTTCTTTAATAAAAACTAATTGATTTCTATTTGATCTTTGTTTATTTTTTAGGTTGATTAATATGTGTGTATAGATGGTACTGATAATAATTTTACAGCTGTTATGACAATTCAGTAGTTGCAAATAATAAATTTTTAATAAATTTTCAAATAAAACATTTTTAAATAAATTTTCCCTATTTAATGATTACAATTTCACTAGTATAATAGCTGTAAATGTATTGCTTATAGTAATAAACATACCTTAGAATAACAGATTTTGAAGAATCTGATCGTTCATTAGTATATCTGAACAATATAAAATCAATATTTTAATTTTTTAATCTTTAAAAAAGTTGGGTGAAAGTGATTTTCCCAAGCGAATAATAAAAAATAAAAAAACTTTACAAGTAGCGTTGAACAGATAAGTTATCTATCTCGAACGCGATATCGCGGAAGTCAATGAGGGTCTCAAACAAAAAAAAAAAGGTAAAATTACCGTAGTATGTGTTGATTTACAAGACTATTTTGTTCGTCTGAGCTCTGCAAATCAGAGATAAAACTCCGCACCGACAAAAAATTTTTCTCATCATCGACTTTTCCCTTTGTATCCTTACAACCAAATAGATTCAATTTAGCCACAACGCAAAAAAGCTCGATCGTAAAGAAAAAGTTCCGTATTCATCCTGCCTTACTTCGATCTCGTAAATTTGAATTAAAACTTTCGCGGCAACAATGGGGCCTTTTCAAAGTTTCGGATAAAAAAGGGTACATATTCAGAGGTGCGTGGTTATCGTGTCAAGGACTGCCATAAACGCGATCTGACAATTATATTAAATTTTTTCGGATTTCAAAATTAAAGGGAAGCCGAGGTGCGTGAGGAGATTGCCTTGTGCGTGCGAGATAATTAAATCATCGTTTGAGAACGATAAATCATCCGTGACTTTGCAACGAGTCAGACGGGCTGACTTTTTAAATCGCTGAAACAATGTTTGACGAGGGTTTAGCCCACATAACCAACGTATGTGTGTGTTTGTGAAGTCACCTGTACCTCATTATTTATGTGTGATGAAAAACATAATAAAATTTAAAATTCCCCTGCGTCGAGGAAATTTTTAACAGTAAAGTTCGTTTTTGAGAAACTTATGAAATAATGATGAGCAGGCTACAAAGTTTTTTTCAACTCTTTGTTTTATTTCTACAAATGTGATTTTAACTAACAGAATTGAGATAAAATATGTCATCGTACCCTAAAACTTACTAAGAAGCAAGTTAAGAAGAAACTAAAAATGCTTTCTAAAGCTCCTTCGTGTACAAATCAAAGCCCAAAAGTAAAAAAAGTACTTTACAATAAAAAAGCTTAATCAATGCATAATAGTCGATAAAAGTAAGAAAAAAGTGCAAAATAGTTAGTTAATTTCAAAATAACTCAAAAGAGATTAAAAATTTCTTAACAAAGCAACTTTTTTCCTGTAATAGTGCGAAATGAGCTTGTGCAAGTATTTAAACAAACTTACAAGCCCCAAAAGTACCCGAAATGTTAACTCTATGCAACTAATTGATCAGTTAATTAACGCACGTAAATTTCCCTCGAACCCCAGTAACGTCTTAATTAAAGGCAAATACACCGACGAGTTACAAACGTCATGTAAGAGGGTCCAATCATTACAGAACAAAAGAAAATAACACATCAAGCTCGAAGAAGAAGAATAAACGAGGATAAGAAGTAGGTATCATTGTCAATATAAATGTTATAAGCTATTGTCGAAACAAGAATAAGAAGAGAAGTGGGGAAGTATTAACCACTTGAGGCATAGCACGGGCTGCGTGCCAATTGCAGCTACTCTCCTCCTCATTCAACTACTGTCTTGTTCAATTTCTGCTCCCTGCCTGACTGGCTGCTTGTTGAAAGGATCGTCGGTTGTCATCAAACTCTCTTACCGGCGTAAATCTTCATCCGAGCTGTCAATCCTCTCTGCTGCTGCTTCTTTTTTTATAAACAAACTTAGTTTTTATGCCTCTGCATAATGCTGGACTCTGCACTGTATGCATTCAGCAGCACCCAATAAAAGAAGAAGAAGAAGAAGGTTGCAACGAGGTCACTCTTTGATCGAAAGTAATTATCCGAGACGGCAATTAAGAGGATTGTTTGTCTTGGCTCCTCCCGCTCTGCTTCTCTTCTAAATTCAAGATCAATTACGATGCTATAGTTAGTACGTACTACTACTATGTTTACTAAAATCCTACTAATTACACCCCACCCACGACCTTTTTCGATAAACGGGGGGTCTGAACTATGAGGGTTTCTCCGCTTACAAGGAAAATCGCAATTTGCGGCAACTTTCGGGATGTAATAAACTCTTAAATGCATTGCTCCCTCGGTACTGTCTATATGTTTTATATGTTATGCGACATGCTCGGGATAAAGAGACTAAAAAGTAGGACTAGCAAAACAAGTACCTAACATTGTTACATTTCAAAATCTTAGTTAAAGTCATTATCATCAATTGCGTAGTAAATGACAAATATAATAGTTGTGTTATACCGATACTAGTAGATACATATAACTATTAGTATGCCTTAAGGCGATGTCGTAGTTACTGAGCCTACAATATGCCCGCAAGTGTCTTTACATCAACAATGATATCTTGGTGATTACAATATACTGTAACCTCAATCAGATCTATGTATCTCTGAGTGTGTTGGAGTATAATCATCTCAAATGCAATTAGTTAAATTTTAATATGAAAATCTGAGATGTAATGTGAATTGGTGTGAACATTCATTATCACTACTGTAGTGCATTTTTTTTGACAATAATTTGAATCTCCATAGGGATATATCACAACAATTTTCTTTAGACTGTTAGGTCATCTACTAACAAGGAGAGGTCACACCCTCCGGGTCACCGATCTTGACGAAACTTTGGGGATCGTTTTCTTATACCAAAAGATGAAGAAATCTACCAATCATCCCGTCTAATGGGCCTTTTATACCTAGTTCCTACATAGCTTATATCGTATTTTTAGCTCTTTTTGGGTTTTTTTGCGAATTTTCAAAAAATTCCTGTTCGAAGCCTATTACACTTACAAAATTCTGCAACCCCGCATTCTCATTATTTTTTCATCTTCTTTTGAGAAAAAATATTTTTAAATCTAATTTTGAAGAAATAGTCCATGTAAAATTAAAGTAATCAAAAGCATTTTTTACTGTTTTTTTGGTTTTATGAACTTAAACTGTATGTCGTCAGCCTTATCAAAATTATGTCTAAAAATATTTTTTCTAAAAAATTCATATAAAAACAAAGAAAATGCGGGGTTGCAGAATTCTGTAAGTGCAATAGGCTTTGAGCAGGAATTTTTTGAAAATCAGCTTGTTTTGACACTTTTAACACTTTTGTGCGACTTTTGTGTTTATTTGTAACAATTTTCAAAAAATTCCTGCTCAAAGCCTATTGCACTTACAGAATTCTGCAACCCCGAATTTTCTTTGTTTTTATATGAATTTTTTAGAAAAAATATTTTTAGACATAATTTTGATAAGGCTGACGACATACAGTTTAAGTTCATAAAACCAAAAAAACAGTAAAAAATGCTTTTGATTACTTTAATTTTACATGGACTATTTCTTCAAAATTAGATTTAAAAATATTTTTTCTCAAAAGAAGATGAAAAAATAAAGAGAATGCGGGGTTGCAGAATTTTGTAAGTGTAATAGGCTTCGAACAGGAATTTTTTGAAAATTCGCAAAAAAACCCAAAAAGAGCTAAAAATACGATATAAGCTATGTAGGAACTAGGTATAAAAGGCCCATTAGACGGGATGATTGGTAGATTTCTTCATCTTTTGGTATAAGAAAACGATCCCCAAAGTTTCGTCAAGATCGGTGACCCGGAGGGTGTGACCTCTCCTTGTAAGTACTGCAGTTGATACTAAGTTCAATAATTTTTTATGCTTTTAGGATATCCCGAATATAACACCAATACGACTGTTTTGGTATTTGGTTTAAGAAGTAAATAAAAACTTATGAGTCTTCTTTTATTATATTTTACATACTTTTTTAGAACTGTAAGAAACAAGTAAAACCACTTTATGCTTTATTTCTGATCAATTTATTCAATTGACCTTCAACTTTACTATCTTTTTTCACTTAATTTATAAAATCTATCTGATAAATATTGGACAAAAAACAAGGTAAAAACTGCCTAACTCAGACATAGCTTATCAATGGATTTTTTTCAAAAATTTACATGGAATACTCGTTTTCGAACACAAAGGCAGACTAAATTAAAAAAAGACTACATTCATTCCCGAGTGATTTTTACAGACACCAATAACGCCACTCAAAGTTTCATCAAGCTCGAAACTCGTCTCCTTTTCGGTTTGTTTTATTTTAAACCACGGCGATCGGCATAAAATATACTTAATGATTTCTCCAATTCCCCGCAAAACCATACAATATCAGTGGTCTTTTGAAGTCTTCTCACAAGAAAAGTGATGAAAAAGTTATTTTCGCGGTCTAATAATAAACCTCCCCAATGATCCTATCGGATTCTCTTCCCTTTGTATCGGAATTAAACTTTGTCCCGAGAGCAAAAACGGATGTAAAAATAAATTCGCAAAGTCGAGCTTATGGAATCCGCGGGTTTTATTATTTACTTTGACTTTGAGCTTCGGAATCGGCTAGTATGCTCCACAACAACAACAATGGCCACAATACCTACTGGACTTACCTTTTGCCTTGATCATACAAAACGCTTTCGAACGAAAGATTACATTGTAACAAAGAGTCTTTTACTCACCTGAAACAGACAAAAAGAAAAATATTTAGTATTTTATAGAAGTAATTTCTAAAACTGCTTGTTTATTTATTATCTTAAAGTAGATATGCCTTAATGAAGGGTACATTTATAGTTTACAGGCACAACAAATTGAATTATCTATTAAACCACTGAATTAAAGGCTTTCATATTAAAGACGTAAAAAAATTAATTGTTAAAAACAATATTATGTTCATATCTTTCAAAATTTAATCATCACGTTAAAACATTCTGAAAACTCTAGATTACGGAGGGTGAAATTCATTCGAGGTGGGTTAATTTATGAACGATTTCGGGTCTGGCAATAAAGCACCGCCAGACGGATTATTGAAATACGCTTCTTCTCGGCAAAAGTATTTTAGCAATCAAAATAGTTGCGGCGAGTATTCGCACCGAATAATTTACCCGCGTACTCGGCTATTATTGTTGCTGTATAAAAGATAACACGGAATGCATAATTAATTTTGTAATTTTTTCATGTTTTGTTTTATTTATTTACATTTTTTGAATAGTTTCGAAAGTACGAGTCCTCTACTTTCAGTCGTTTATTATTAAAATAAACGAAAGTAAGTTGAACTTTAAGTTACTTATTTTAATAACAACAGATGAATCTCCGTATTGAGCTTAATGTAGCTTGTAGTTACTTACAAAACCGTATTAAAATTTTTTAATAATTTTCTCATGATTCTCGAAATATTTAAAACAATATTTCTAGCTTAATCCAGAAAATTTCAACTCAAAATAATCACATAACACTTAAATTCTCTCAGTATACAGTGAAATGCGCAATATTAGTTAAGGAAATTTCGAAGTTTACTTTGAGAGAAATACTTTTTACATGTCATTGTAAATTATTCTACTTATAGTTGATAAAATGCATTTTATTAAGGAAAGTTCCTGTTAGCTACGTAAGTCAAAAATGCACTTGACGAGAGTAGTTATCTGCTCATTGGCTCAACCACTTTCTATCCTCAGATTGTAGCCAAGTCATTTTTATTTAAAAGAATCAAACATTATTCGTATATAATTATTACTGCAAGTACTGATTAAGAGGTTTTTGAGAAAGTCTGATTTTTTTCGATTTTTGTACGAAGTTACGTCAAAACCTGATTGGAATTCCCAATTTATTCGGTCCTAAGGTAAATTTTGACATTGTAAATAGTCTCTGATTAACAGACGGTAAAAACAAAAATTCGATTCAACCTGCGCCCGTATAGTTATTTCTTTCCTTGGTCTTCCTCGTCTTTTCGAGCGGTCGCACGTATCGGAATGCGACGGCCAGCAGCTGATATTTTCAATGAAGGAAACGACACCAGGAGAAATTTAGCGGATAAAAACCAGTTTACCCGGTCTCGAATGCAGCCACATCCAAAGAGGTTCTAAAAATAGCCCCCGGTTCGATCTGACTAATAAACAATCTGTTTTCCCGACTGGCTCATTAGCATCGCTCGGGAGGAGATGAATAATCATCATCGCTCGTAAATTTATAAAATTCCAGCACGTATATCGTTATACAACAAATTAGTATAAAATCTTTTTTTTTTTCCTCCTCGGCGCTAGAAAAGCACGTACGTTAAATGCCTTAAGAACCGATTTAGCCGGGACACTCGTCCTTGGAACAAGCGGTCAATCAAGGTGGAAGTGGCCAAGCTCGAGGAGGAATTCGAAAGTGCAGGCAGCTCGCTTCCTGGTGCTACGCGACCGGAATATTTTCTAAAAAGGCGCCTCGGTCTATGCGCGCGGACCGCATCGCAATGTATATTTGCTTGGAGAGGTCTAATAAGCACCGGGCTTTTTTCAATTTTATTTTTGTCTCAAATGGCTCCTTGTAAAGTTTCAACAGGAGAAACTTTTTTATTTATAAGATATGGCATGTCAAAGTGGTTTAATGAGACAGTTCTAAAAAGTTTAATTTAAAAAAAATAAAAAATACTATCTTTCTGTTGGGTAAAATTTTAAGAAGAAATTACTTTGGTGTTTTTTTGATTGATCTTACCGATTTTTAGTGATTATTCATTGAAATTCACGATGGACTAGAATTTGTCGACTATTCGTAGATTAAAGTATATTCTTTTTAATTAAAAATTGTGCACACAGGTATTCTTAGATACAAGCAAGTTTTTTATTATTTTTCCGTCTGAATCGTAGTTGACCAACACCTTTTCCCCATTGATTAAAAAGTCATTTATTTCTTGGTGATGGGAAGCACGAAACGCACGGAAAATAATAAAAAAATCTTGCTTGTACCTGTGTGGATTATTTGAAATGACCTGAACCATCAGAGCAGCTGGGAGAAACATAACCACTTCGTTATGTGGAAAATGAATTTTAATAGCCTGGTTTCTGGAAAGTTTATTTAATTTAAATATTACAAAACTAATTAATGGTGTAATTCATCAAGGGAATCTGAAAATACTTGAATTTTTATATGAAAAATAATTTAAAATAAATATTTATAAGATTTTGTTCAAAAATGTATTTTTTGAAAAGTCAATCGTTAGTTTTTCATTGTTATAACTCCTAACAGTATACCATTCCAATAAATAAAATTAATAAACTGTTGACCAAGTATTTTCAACCGATGGGTATCTGCCGTTGTCGTTCAATTAAAAAAAACAACAAAATTTATTTTCGTTAGATTACATTTATTATGTAAATTAGTCAAAATTATTAAAAAATGTAGTTTGCGTACGATAGAACTGCCAAATTGAGAGTGAGTGGAGTACGTGACTGGTTGAAGTTTCGGTAGAGGCAGGTGAAGTTTGATGGTTGATGGGAGTGGCATTAAAAGAAGACTGAGTTCAACAAACGATTGTACTGAGAAAATAAATTAGAGGGATTAAAGTTTTGGGGTGTGAATGGTTTGCTTTTAGGAGTTTGCAGTAATAAACTTATTGGACGTAATTTATATTTGAGTTACTTAAATAACTAGTAAACGTTTGAAAGAACATTTTTAAAGCAAATTTTGAAACTTTGAAATTCTTTATTAAGACGTCTGTTTTATTAGAATTGAAAGAAAAGCTGTCAAAACTTCAATATGTAACAAATTTTTCATATATTTTACAGGTCATAACAATGTTTTGTGCATTAAAAGTTTAAGAAAATTTCGCGTAAAAACATGATAAAAATTTTCAATATTTTATTTTTACAACCAGACATATTGCGGAGTTACGATTTATATATTCACTTGTGAGTCCACGCTTTTCTCATTCTAAAACTTGAAAAGTTTGACACAATTTTTGCTGAAAAAGGAAAAATTCAAAAAATTCAAAAAATTCATGTTAAACTTCTTTTAATTTACTAGTACGATTACCACGTCATAAAAAAATTATTATTTTTTACGCAAAATTTTTTTTTTTTTTTTTAATTCAAAACTCGTATGATATTTATTCATAATTCATAAGTTGATGTCATAATCTTGGTCATAATGTAGCATGTTTGAATAAAAAGAAAAAAAAAAAAAAAAAAAAAATTACGACATCGCGCACAAATATCAAGTTTGACAGTCAATATACATAGTCTGGAGCTCGTATAGGATTACCAAGCTCTGCCGAACGTAAAAAACTCAATTTTTTTTTTTTGTGGTATATTACTTCATCTGCCATAAAAAATGAGATCGAAGAACCAATTAACCTGGATGAAAAGTAAAAATTGATTTTTTTCATAGCAGTGTTTAAAAAATATGATTCGAATTGAAGAGGGAAAACCCAGTAGTTTATTGTAGTTTTTTTATGGAATTTCAATAAATTATTAACTGGGATCCGGAAATAAAAAAAAATGTTTTGTTACCCAGGTTATACTGCAATAACAATCAAGAAAATAATAATAATAATAATAATAATTGAAGTGGTTTAAGTGCAAATTATCGTTTTTTATCTCATATGTAATCAATAACGGATAAACAAAAATGCAGCAATTACGTGATGAAACAATAAAGTAACAAATATACTTTGTAAAAGAAATAAATTGTTACACTTTTTGTGTAAGTTCACGATCACAGAATTTGAAATAATGTAAAGAAAAACTTTTTAGACACAAACTGTACTAAAAAAACATCAACCTCAAAATCCTAAGAACAGTCAACGATAATCTATGATTAAAAGTACTCGCTAAGCCTTTTTTAATACACGACGCAGGTCTTAAAATTATCCGATAAAAAAAGTTCGAAAAATTGTAAAATCGCTCGTTCGGTAGACTAAAATGATTCGAGAATCGATACTGATTAAGCCGGTTCATCAATCAAGCATCGCGCCTCGTTCAAACTGTAACTAAATTAAAGCCGCCCGAGAAGAAAAACAAGCTAATGCACCGTCCGATAATTAGGTCAATAACAACCAACATCGCACAATAAAGAAGCAGAAGAATAGTAATAAAAAATTTCCTTCTAAAACCGTTTATCGAGTTCTTCTTAAAACATATGCGCCTCCGGATCGTAAAACTGTATCAACATCGTCGTTGTTAGCCGTAAATCAGCTGTAAACAAACTTGAGGAGCAGGTGCATCGATTAAATTTATTCATATTTCCCGCGAAATTTTTTTTTTTTTTACGAGGTTGTTGCTTCTCCTCGAAAATGTGTAAATTTTCCCCAATAAACGGAATTTTTAATTTACGACAGACCAGAAATTCCCCCCCTTGTTTTTCTTTTTTTTTTTTTTTCCTCCTTCTAACGCCGCAGATGTATTTTTTTCTGTCACCTTGTATATATCACAAGCCAGTTTAAACTTTATATCGTGCCCCGCGACTGTAGCCAATGAAAATTCATCACCTTTTTTTTTTCTTTATTACACTCGAGATCTTGTTTTTTTTTTTTTTTTTTTTTTTTTCTCTTCTTGAGCTATGTGAAAATCGTAAATCACGGAGATGATAAGGCAGCCAACCGGTCGTGAAAAACGCTAATGCGGAGATAAAAAAAAAAAAAAATTGCACGTGAAACTGTTGTTACTAAATGAAAAACATCTCAATTTTAGCGGACTGGAATTCTTATTTATAGGTGAAAATTGGTGCTTTTTTTTTTACCGATAAAACCGGTTTTACTTCCTTGTAGTTTACTAAAAAATTATTGTGAGTGTTTATTCGGTTGCCCTGGACATAGAAAAATTAAAAACTGTTTTTGAATAATTTTTTGTAAATTTTTATTTATTTTTTTATTTTTTATTTAATTATTTATTTAGGCGTAATACGGCCTGAAATGCTTACACATAAAAAGGCGATTTAATATAATAAATTAGATAAACATGATATTTAAATCCTGTTAAAAATTAATTTTACAAACATTTATAAATTTCATCATTGCTCTGATAATTCTTGAGTCAGTAGATTTCAGAATATTGATTGAAGTTAAACAGTTCGAGTTATTGTAAATTACTTAATTTTAATTTCTAAAAAATGGTTTAATTACTTGCGTTTTATAATATTCACAAGTATTTTAAAATTTTGTTGAAATCTTGATATTTGAAGAACTAATGAAAACACCAAAAATCAATACATAATTTTAATTGTTTTTCACGAAGTTTCGTCATTTTTAATGACTTCTTGAGGTGACAGTATAACTAAATAAAAATCGTGAAAATACCTTAAGGATCGAGAAAAATAGTCTGACTCATGTTTACTTACTGTCTACATGTATTTACATTTTAAAACTTCTATATAATTTTATTCCATAATCTAAATAATATTAATGTTACCTGAAAGGTTTATTAAAGGTTTATTATTAAATTATTTTTAAATCAACAAAATTTTAAAATACTTAATTAATCCAGCTTCTACTAATTCTCTTACAGAATTTACACAAAATAAATAGAAAATAATTAAAATTTAGATTTTGACTTAGCTAAAAATAAATTAAAAAATATTTAAAAAATCTAAAAAAAAGGTTATATTTTACGTATGTCTTGTTTGTGTAGACGTGAGAGAAGGCACGCACATCATCCGAGAAATTTTTTATTTTCACTGTTTTAAAACCGTGAGTGATTTGTGTGAGACAATATTATCTAAAGTTACGTACACATTATCGTTAAAAAAAAAAGAAAAAAAAAAATTAAAGGCAAAAAATAACAGAGATGTTATCGCGCTCGGCACTAATGTCACTTAAGATACGTATCTCGGGGCTTTAAAAATCATCATCTCCTTTTTTTTTTTTCAGTTCCTCCGCGATGGGAAAAATATTTAATAATCAAAGAGAAAGAGAGAGAAAAAGGCACGCAATTTTCTACTGATTATAAAAAAAAAAAAAAAATTGTAGCTCCAAACGTGCACTGGTACGCCGCGGCATTACAAAGACGTCATTGATAAATGCGTGTATTAACAGGTGGCTATAAAAGCGACAATCGGTTTTATTAAATTGCACGTGACTGGCTCTGCAGCTCTGCTCTACCTCGAAATCGTCGCGCTGCAACTGTTTTTCCAGAAAATATTTTTTAGGGGGAAAACTGTAAAAAAAAATATTGGCTTCGAAGAAGAACACAATCATCAAAGTCAAATGTAAAATTTCAAAAAATATTCAAAAATCATGTTTTAAGTAATTACTACCGATGAATAAATTCGTAAATTTTGAAAAATTATTTTTATTATATTATATTTACCCATAAAATTTGTATGATTAGAAAGTAAAAAATAGTCAATTTTTCGTATCTTTAATTTTTACAAAGCGTAATTAAATTTCAAATTAGTTATCAAGCACAATCGTTTTTGAATAAAACAGTTTTTTCCATAACTATATTTATTTGTGATTTTTTTACAATGTAAAGCGTGGAATTCGACCTTTGTGATCGTAGATTTCGTACGGTAGTTCGTTTGATAAATCTAAATCGCTACAACGCTGAGATTAGATAAGTTATTTCGTATACCCACGATAAGTTTTAAATAAAAACGTAATTGCCTTATTACGATCAATTTCAAAAGATTATTGATATCGACGTTCTTGAATTCCAAGTAATTGGTTTATTTTTACAAATCGTTTGAAAAATAAAAAAATAATAATTGAAACAATAGGTTTTTACAAGATAAACCTTATTTGAATTTGAATTCCGGGCTTAAACTTTATACTTAACTTTGTCAAATTAGTTTTGAAATAAGTTAAAGTTTTGATAAGCCAAGTTTAGTTAAAAAATTAAGTGCCAGAGGAAATTTGACAAACATTTTAAAAAATTATAGAACCACCGCTTAGTTCAGTAAAGTTTAAATAAAATTACAGTAAAAACATTTGTTTTTAAAACAAGTCAAAATAAATTTATTCTTGAGGAAGTAGAACTAGCTAATACCGCTGGAGCTTGTGTTGAAATCCTGAAGTGACGGGTTCGATTCCCGATCAATCCAAAACTCATTTTAAATTTGTTATAAAAAAATTAAGAAAAAAAAAAAAAATATTATGTAGTATCAACATGCTTTTTTTTTACAGCTAATAGCACGATTAATAAACATCCACAAGCTCGCAAGCTCTAACCCAAATACGTGAAGACTTGACGATCGTTGTAAAACCTACGTCGTAGGATAATAGCGAGCCGTAAGAAGAGCCAAATAACCGGATCGACACAACTCCACCGAAGTAAACTTAAACACCTTCCATACAAACACACACGCATATACACATACACAAAGGGTCCCGTGAATAACCCGCTTAATTAACTCAGTTGCGTAAGCCCTCGGCGGCGTATTTATTTACGCGCTCGTTTGGCTGCACTACCCGCGGCATTAAAGCTTCATTCGACCGGATTTTCAGCGGAACATTTTTATTTACGCGATGGGTGCTTTTATCGTTCGCGGGAATGCTTTTAATCTCGCACGTACGTGCGGCCAAAGGTTCACGACCTTTTAATTTCCCGGACTGGGATTTTTATGACCGTAATGACATTCTTCTTTTCGAGAAATACCCACTATCAATCTTCCCTTCTTTTTTTATTCAGCTTGAGTTACGGATTTTCACCGCTGTGTGGCTACTTTTTTCTTAAACGAGAAATACGGTTTTTCACCGCTATGTGGCTGTTATTTTTAATTTTTAACCTACAATCTAAGTATGAACCTTGTAGTCTTAAAAAGTTTGGTGGGTTAATTAATTGACCGCTAGATGGCAAACATTGTTTTTAAACTCACCACCAATATGTAAAACTTGTATGTATCAAATTAACAAAAAATTACCATCAATCACCACTAGATGGCCACCTATCTTCGAATCTACAACCAATACGTGAACTTTACAACCTAAAATAAGGAAAAAAAGTATGAGTGAATAATTGGCCGGTAGGTGGCTATCATTATTTTTGAACTCACAATGAATACGTGAATCTTTAATGTACAAAATTATCACCACTAGATGGCGACCACTATTTTTGAATCTGCAACTATTTTATTTTCAACAATGATATATAAGAATAATAAAAAGTTTGAGTGGGTAATCATCCACTAGATGGCTACCATTACTGATGGACCTACAATCAACTTATGAACTATGCATCCACATAAAGCAAATCAATAATTTGCTACTAATCACCGATAGGTGGCTACGATCAGGTGTAAATTTTGCATCCCACAACTTCATTGTTTTCACCACCAGGTGTCCAACCCTTAAATTCTTAATAACCAATTTAAATAAATCAACGAAGGGTCGAAGCGCCGGTAGTCAAGGGTCTCGGCGGGGCGATGGAGTGACGCAGTCTCCGCAAACATCGCAGTTTCGAGGCTTTGTAATTTACTCAGCCGGCTCGCATAAGTTCGCGCCCCGACAGCTGCAGGAGCAGTTGATTAAGTTCGATATGTAAATTCATCGAGGTAGCTGTATGCAGCCCAGGAAAGGGTGACTTCCCTCGAGCAAGCAAACTGTGATCGAAATCCGGAGGTCATTTTCTACGACTGGCGGGGATGTTTGTTGTGTCCTCCTCGGTCAAGCCGAGTTGGTTTTGGCCTTTATTGTGTTTGTTCTTCGCCCGTCGTTACAATTTAGTATTTTTTCTTCCCTCTTCTTCCGTACTCTTTAATCCTCGTAAAGTTTGTCTTCGGGAAAATTTAATTTGAAACTGTGTAACTTTGGCATCAGAGTATTGAAGTTGGGTAAATTAAGTTAGACCAGTCTATATACCCCGGTGGGCTGAGGGTGGTAGGGAGTATTGAAATTTTTATAAATTACTATTCGCTCGTTGACGTTAGTTTAATTAAATTCCCCCCGTCGAGCAGTTTATCTTGGAGATAATTGACCCACTTGGCAATTAAGTTTTGCCGAGTGAAAAACGAGAGAGAGTCCCGTCAACGTCGTCATCGAGGCGATGATGATAAATAAATGTAGGATATGGAAGAAGAAGAGGACTCTGATAAAAAATGAAACAGAAAGCACCTTGAAAAAAAACAGACGTAAACAGCGGGGGATTAATCCCTCATCCGCAGGCGCGGGCCGACGCATCCCGAGGCCCGCGTGGGGGTGGAAGAGCAGCCGCGGCTGCTCAAGGTCAGGTGTAATCAATATTTGGGCTTTCGGTGTGCGCCCCCCTCCGGCGGCACGTGCACCAACTGGTTACTCCGCGATTCGAAAAAAAACGCGAATTTTTTCGGGAGGCTTGGTCCACTTGAAAAACCGTGAGTTCGAGTTTCTTTTTGTAAAATGGTGGTACTTTGTCAAAATCAGATACTCGAGAGAAAATATTTGAAACCTACTTGAGTTTTTTCGAGTGGTTGTGTGCCGAAAAAAATTTCCAGTGGTTTCTTGAATTTCATGAAGATACTTTTGACAATGATAACAGCTACATTACATAAGAGCCCAATACGGTTTAGCATATTTTTATATCTCGGTTACAATTTTTACCAGCTGTAGGATTTGATCGAATTTAAGACTCAAGTATAAATTGGATTATCATTCATTTGTATGTCTTTAATTAACATATCATAATATTGAGTTTTTGATTGTTGAAACAATTCAATCAATTTTAAACAAACTGGCTTATTAACGGAGTTTTATTTGCACCCTACTCTTATTTATTATTAATAATATCAAGTTAAGGGGAGAAAAATTTCTTTAAAATATTCAGTTGTAATAAGTATGCTGTTGTTTGTCACGATTAAATATTAATTAATTTTTTTATATATGTACTATGGTTTTTTACACTTTAATATCGATGTATAATTATACTTACTTACGAGCAATATTGTCAGTTAACGTAGAAATTAATGGAAGATCTATTAAATTATTGAAAGAATTACTACTTGTACTATATATATATATATATATATATATATATACTAGCTATACAATTTGTTTAAACTACTCAATATTTTATTGATAGACATTTAAGTAAATAAATTGAAAAATTTTGTCAAACTTGTTGTAA
Source organism: Encarsia formosa (assembly GCA_038277355.1). Taxonomy (NCBI): domain Eukaryota; kingdom Metazoa; phylum Arthropoda; class Insecta; order Hymenoptera; family Aphelinidae; genus Encarsia; species Encarsia formosa. The sequence continues at coordinate 3,638,608 of CM076184.1, forward strand.
TTTAAATTCTATGAATGCTTAAAACAAAATTACTCGGAAACAAACATTGTTTAAAATTAGTTTTCTCATGAGAACCCAAGACGAAAAACAAACATTAACAATTCATTCTCTAATCTCGCTAAGAGAGACTGAAAACTTGTTTTTTACTTTCCACCCTCCTCAACATCCTTAAAAAAAAACAATTACCGAATCTTCGGGAAAAAAAGCTCCGAACCAGGTCACCCGTGCACCGGTACATTCCCGGTGAAAATTATCAATAAAAAGCGTGGGCCGATACAATTCTCATCCGAATTTTTATTTTTCCAAAAAAAAAGCCCCAGCGTCCACGTGTTAGACTTAGGTAAGTTTTCTATATATTTGGCCTATTTACCCGTTGACCTTCCGATTCCGCGCCTGCGATCAACTTTCAAGGGAGCTCCTACCGCTGCAATTTTCTACCTTGCCGACCCCCACCACCCGGGACGGATCCTTAGGGCCGGAACGAGCTCGATTGTCTGGAAAATTCGAGATATTTTTCACCCCCTACCCCCCGCCCGGTCGTTATCTCGAGGAGTCGTGCGCGACTTTTTTTTGCGTAACGAGACCACCGATTGATCGGAAATTGGCGGACGCAAGTCGCTTCGTTTTTCCGAGGAATTTTTTTACGAATGACGCAAAATCGTTATCGAATCATGAGATGGGTTGGAAAATTTTCTTACAATTTTGGATTCTTCCAGAAAATTACGCCTGGAAACGTTGAGATTTGATGTAAATGCAGAGAAAAAAAAGTCTGTGGGTACCGAAAGCTCGGATCAAATTAAAGCTATTAATAATTTCTTGCTAAATTTTGCTACAGTGAGTTTCAAATTATACATAAAAAACATTAAATTGAGTAAGTTGAATCGGAAGGAAAGGCTCTAAAAATTCCGACACGACTTGGGGCTATCTTTTGAAAGGTGATTTATTGAAAACATCTGACAGTTTGAATGCCGAAAATCCAGTGGGACTAAAAACTAAAAATTTATCAATCATATTGACACCCAGTACGAAAAAAGTTCAATAGGCTGGAGCTTATAGAAGTAAAAAGCGATGAATCGACCAATTTTCGTGAAAAAATCGTTGAAAGTGCCTTGTGTACCGATGAAAACTTTAAAAGCTTTTTTTTCTACGAAAAAATCTACAAATATATCATCGTCATTTTTCCACATATTTCTTTTTGAACACATTTTTTACCTATTACGATGAGAACAGCATTATTGTTTGTGAATTAAACAGCTAAGTTAACAAATTGAGGAAACTTATGAGCTCTTTGAGCAACCCATTGTTAGTTTGAAAAAATATTATGCTAAAGATTTTAATTATTAGTTGAGTCAAAACTGATTAATAACGATAAGAAAAAATAGGTTTTTATCAATATTATGAATGTAATGAATATTTATACTAATCGTCTAGTGTACATTTAAGAATAAAGTAAAAGACATCGTTTGACATCAATATCGTTCAAAAAAAATTTCTCATTAATTTGAAATTTAGTGGTTTTCAGTCGGTTTTTTAGAGAAAAAAATCTTGTAAAAAAAGTCTTCAATAAGTCGATAGTAGATGCAACCCACGAAATATCATTGAATTTTGAATTTTTCATTTAAGAAGAAGCAATTACCGAACATTAAACTATTGATTTTAAGCTTTGGCATGATATTTTTTAAATTTGTTTATACAATTACTCCCACAATTACTATCGAAAATTAATTTTTTCAAATTGGTATGATTAGTAAGTAGCCAGTATTTTACAGTCGCAAAAGAGTGCCCTGCATCCGCTATACTAGACACAGAAAAAAAAATTCAAACTCAAAAGTTCGGTCGATACCAGGGTCAGCGCGTAGAACAGATCAGATTCATTCGATCCAAGGCCCGATCGAAGAGCGATGACGAGTCAGTAGGGTCGTCGATCTCGGAGCGACGGCGTAAATAAAAAAAAAAAGCAAAAGGAAAGAAAAAAAAAAATTCGAAGCCTTCCTTCGAAGGATAACTGGTTCAAGGGCGCGCAACGTCGCACGGCGGCGAGTCTATTTTGACGAGTTTCGAAAGAGGTTATCCTTCTGCACCATCGTTACTCATTCATCGCGCGGACCGAGTCCTTTATGAATTATGGCCGAAGAGGTGGCTTCAATAAACATGCTAATTTCGACTTTTTTTTTTAATGTCTTAGCTAGGACCTCGCTCGGCTAGCTTTTTCGACGTTTGCGGCTATCGCGATTCCAGATAAGGGCGGGTAAAGGTCGAGCCCAGACAGGCCTTTTGGTACGCTTTTAAGAGAGGTTTTATTTTTATTTTGATTTATTTTAGGTTATGTTGTAAAAAAAAAAAAAAAGTTTACAATAGAATGGTTGAATCTAATAATTGTAAAACAAATCTGTTATATTTTTCTGTTACAAACAGATTGAAAAGAAGTTGGTATAGTTTATCCGTTGATATAAGAAATTGTAATTATATTAGTTTATTTAAAAAAGATATGAAATGGAAATTTTTGAAATTTGAATGATAAAGTTGTTATTGATAAATATATGTACATAAATTAATCATGTATTAAAGGACATTAATGTGATGATATAAAATAAATAAATAAATTAATTAATAGATTAATAATATTAATATTTATAATAAATAAAAGAAAAATAATAATAACAATAATAATAATAATAATAATAATAATAATAATATAGAATTACAATGGATCGAAGGGGTAATCGATTCTTTTTATTGCACTTTGAACAATATTCTTATGAGAAACCCACTGATCATACTTGTAAACATTATGGTTATTTTTCACATTTAAAAGAGAGAAAGAGGGAAAAAATTCAGAGCATTTGGAAAGCAAACGCAGTGATTTATTGTTCTTGAAATGTTTAAATAAAACACCTGATGATCAAACGAAGCAAGGATTTAACTCGTAAATTAAAAAAAAAATACGGTGGAAAATTTTTAAATTTTGTAAATTTTGCGTGATTTCCATAAGACGTATTTTACTAAAGAGAGATACTTTTAATTTTACATATTTTATATTCTAGAAAAAACTCTCGAAATCCAAATAATTAATAAGTAGAAAATTATAATTTATAGGCAATTTATTTGTTCAAATCAATACTCTTGGTCTTAAAACTCATCAAAAAATCTTGAGTTTTTGTTATTATTAGCGTTCTGTACTAATTTCTTAGTATAATACATTTCAATAATTGTTAATAATTTTAAGAAATTATACCCTCTGAGTATTTTAGGGTGATTGACTTGTAAAATGAATTCCACGAAAGACTTAACATTTTGTACGAAAAACCCTAATAATATATCATTAGTAGGTAGTCAATGGATTAAAAAATTTGACAACCCAAAAAGTTCCTGAAATTCGTGTACGTCACGTACCTTCGCCATAAAGCAATTTTTCTTAATCATCTTCGTAACCCGGCCCAATCGAATTCGGCGTGGGCGAATAAAAACGTCACGCGCTGATCTAATTACCAGCCAGTCATGTTTTTTTTTTTTTTTTTTTTTCCTCTTCGGTATCGTTAGCAGGATTCCACGTATCTATTGATTTTGCCATGGAACAAGGGTGCGCGTTTTCTTTAGCAACTTCTTATTTTTCGTGTTTTAAAAGTTTTTTCAAGTATGAATTTGCGAGTGAAAAAAAAAAAAACTTTTTCTCGCGCTTATGCTTACCCCGAGTATTTAAAAGTCCGACCTACTTTGAATATTTTTTAACAAAAGTTACACTGTTCGGGCTTCTAGAAAGGTAAAAAATGTTCGATCGAGAATTCCGGCAAGTATGTAAATATAATCAAAAAGTAGACAAGTTTTAAAAAAATAAAAACGCAGAAAAACGTGTACTTGAGAAACTGGAGTACCTGCATAAGCATGAGGCCCGGGAAAAAAAGTTTTGAAAAATTTCTTGTACGACTTTCTTCGTGAATACCTAATTCTCTCTTTTTTTCCGAAATAAGGAACAGTAAAAATGGGCTTGGCTGGTTTTTATTACTACTTCGTGGGCTTGGTAGAAAGGTAATTTGAAAAAAAATAATAATAATAATAATTTTTTTTTATTATTATTGAAAACATAATTCTTACTATGGTGACCCGAGAAAATATTTTAAAAAATTTAAAAAAAAAAGGGTTTTTTGGATTAAAAAGGGATATTTTTGATAAATAAAGCGTTATGTTCAAGCAAAAAAGGGTTTTTAAGGTAGTAAATATATTTTTATGATTTAATAGGATCTTTTGTTGTTAGGATATTTCGTCAAGATATTTTGCCGTCGGATTATGTCATGGATTCTTCTTACTCTGTATAAAAAATCTTCTCTTTTATTATGATTATAAATTACTAATAAACAGACTAACGTTTTTGATTCATTTAGCTGTTTTTTTATTTAGTTTTGAAATAAATCAATAATAATCTCAAAACCGTTACCATATTTTTTAAAATTTAATTAAACTCAAACGTTGTTTTACTTGGTTTTTCAACGCAGCTCATTAAAGTTTTTTTTAAATTAAAAAGATTATTTTTCTCGAAACAAAAAAGCTTAATCCTTAAAAAAGCCCAAGCTTAAAGCTTCCCACGAAGGAAGATTTGAATGAATCAAAACCTGCAGGATACTCATTCGAAACTAATTAGTCCACGATTTCTCAACGAGCGTCATTAAAAATTAAGCAAAATCTTTTGGGAATAAGAGCCGAGATGTCAAACTTGCAGTTAATTGGCTACCCAGCTTTAATTAAAACTCCCTATTGCTTTTCATATTTTTTCCGCGAAAAAAGAGCTCCCCCCCCCGCTTTTTTTATGGGTACGGTTAAACCCGAGCGTTGATCCCGGGTTTACGACGTCACAAAAATTTAACGAGGGATTAAGCAAGCTGTTGTTAAAAATACGCGTGCGCGGGAGGCGGGCTCAATGAAAAGTCATTGAATTTTTGATGACCGCTTGATTATTAATAACTTTGCAAGCGGAAGAAAGAAAAAAAAAAAAAAACAACAAATTTTCAATAAACTTTTGATTAAGACAGCTGGGATTAGTTATGCAAACGGGATATGCAATTGATTATCGATTATTTGAAAAAAAAAAAAAAAAAAAAAAAAAAACACGATGATTAAAAAGTGGCAGTGGAAGGGATTTTATCGGGAGGGAAAAAAAGTCGGAGCGGGAGGAATTGACACTCGAGGTCGGCCGCGGCGGCCCTGAAAATATTATATAGGCCAATGACAGCGTCCCACCGAGCTTTTATAATTTTTCGGCGGCTGTTTTGACGATAAATCCATACTCGCGGGAATTTTTCTTTTTGTTTGGGGAAAGTGTGAATTTCAAATTCTCGGATTCGTCGAAACTAGATTTTTATGATTTTTATGAGAATAGTACTCATTTTCAAGTTTACTTATTACAGTTACCAGTTTCTGGATTTATTGTATTTATTAGAAAAAGAAGAATTTAAATATTTAATTTTTTTTTTTTTTTTTTTTTTTTTTTATCTAAATTTAAATTTATACATGGTACCATATTTTACTACAATTTACTTTTATAAATTTTTTTTTTTTTTATACCTTTTTGTTTGACTTATTTAGTACTTGAATGCACAGCTGTGATACTATTGTAATTATTTACTAATTAATTTGATATAAATACTACTTACAAACATTGAGATACTCAACTCCATACATGATATGTGTACTGGTTATAAATAAATAAATAAATAAATTACAAAAAAATATATTTATACTTATTTATTATAAAATCATCAACGGAGACAATGGTTATTTACATAATTAGTTCAGAGTTTAAATAATTGTCTACTTTTGAACTATAAATTAGGTATTATTATAATAAATTATATTAATTTTTTTTTTTTTTTTCAATCATTTTACGTGTTTATCACTTTATATTAAATTTTTTTTATCATCATTGAAAGAAAAATAAATTACTTCAATAATGATGCAAAAAATGTATAAAATTTCCTGAAAAACTGATAATTATAATAAAAAAATCTTCAGTTTAAAATGAATATGATACTTGAACAGATTAAAATTCCAAGATTTTAATGTTTAAACACATTGATATTTTAACTGCAAAATTATGCTGATTGAAGGATGCATCAAATTAATTCGAATCTCTGACAAGCGATAATACACAATTTGATCAAATTGTTTGATCAATCCGACAGATAACCGTGAAATCAAAATGAATAATCAAATGAAAAAAAAGCTCGCTTCGAGGATAAGATTTTTGAAAGCGTGCACGCAGAAACTAGTGAAAGTAGGTCGAAAAGCGTCGTTATTAATCACGGTGAAAAGACTCGAAAAAAACAAATTCTTCCTCCTCGAGGATAATTCGATCTGGGTGAAAACTTCCGGGTTTTTTTTTTTTTTTTTACCTCGTTACATCGAGTTACGGAAGAAAAATAAAGTTCGCGTATTGAGTTATTAGATTGTTTTTGCCAGCCGAAAAACCGAGTCTGGAGTTTGTTTTGTTTAAGCCAACTAGCTAACTGCACTCCGCACGCACATCAAAGTTCGTCGTGATCAATCACACGAGAAATACGGAGTGACGTACGATTTATATATGTATATACTCGGTACGCACGACAACCATTTCGCTAATGAGATATGTCTGATGGCCAACTTTTATTCGTGCAGCTACGCAAATTGACAATCGGTTTATGGATGGATTTAACGTGGATGTTTTGATCTAATTATAATCTACTTTTGTAAAATGACATTATTTTATATAAATATTTTGAAAACAACTGATTTTAAGTATTTTGATTATTTTTAAAATCAATCCGATATTTGGGGTTTTTTAGGTAACTCAAAAAAACAAAAAATATTCTGAAAACAATTGATTTTACGTATTTTGACTGTTTGTAAAATAATGCAATATTAGGTGTTTTATGAATAATTCAAAAGAACAAAAAATATTATGAAAACACTTGATTTTGCGTATTTTGACTATTTGTAAAATTATGCATTATTAGATATTTTTAGATGATTATGAAAAATAAATGGTTTAATACTGTCAATCAAGCACATTAATAACTGGTTCAGCATATTTACAATTATTTTTTACACTTTTTTGGCATTTAATGAGACGTAAAGATTATTACTATATCCATCCTAATTTTTCGAAATCAGTTCGCTTTTCTAAATATTGTTGTAAAAAACACGTTTTTTTGGATTTTTTCTATAGTAATTTTTACAAATTTTTTTATCAGCGTACATATCATTATTACTATTGTAGAATTTTTGTTAAAAATGATATGAAAAAATAACTCAAACTCAAAAGTTTTCTGAAATTTCAATTGTTTTTCTTAAAAAATGAAAGAATCTTTATCGAAAAGAATCAGGCTCAAAATTTCTGTCTTAAAACTTAAATTTGTGACTAGCGAGTCCAAAAAACAAGATTCATATCATCTCAAGGATTAAGTAAAAAAAAATATTGCTAGCCTACGACATCGAACACTTCTTAAAAAAAACTTCTAGAATTTCATTCTTGTCAATGGAATATTTTCTGACTTTAAATTATCTATTCAACACTTTAAATTGAAAAGAAGAGAGATTGATCGAAGCATATAGGTTGAAAATCTGTAGGTGCAGGAGATTTGGAAAATGATTCCGAAAGCGAGTCTCGTGTCCATTAAGCCTTTTCGGACGGCGGACCGACAGGTCATTTCCGACTTTATTTCCTCCTCCCGCGACTTCTAATCTCTGTCAACTTACACTCCTGCTAGCGTCCTTCTCCTCCCAAGGTCGATTTATTAATTATCAACGTTCGTCACGCTTCTTATCAATTCAACAAACTCGTGTTCATCTATTTCGTTCTCTTCCGAACGAATGAAAGAATCTTATTATTTTAATTTAATATTATTGAGAGAGGAAAAATTTAATCTCGCTGAGAGCCTCAGGACCGGATCCACTGTGAATTGGCACTTTTTTTACAATTAAAATACTTTTATTTTTGTAAATTTGATCCGACCAAAAATTTAAAAATGAACCGACGGTCAATCTTAAAATATACAAATTTTTTTAAAATATTCATTACATTTACATTTGTTTGTTTAAAAAAAAGTAGCTATGAACAATGCTTCTGCCAATGCCTGATGATGCATAAAAGTCTCGAATGAATTATTTTCAATTCCAATGGCACAAAAGAAAATTTATCGTTCAAAAAGTTTTTCGCGATTGTTTATAACTTTTGAACCGTTAAAAAATTTCAAAGCCCTCGAATCCCCTGAATTTTTCTTCATTGCAAAAACAATTCATAAATTTTTATTGTTCAGGAAGTTTATCATAGCTCAAGATTATGATCATCCTCGTGTGCGCGTACGGCGGCGAGCTTAATGAACGACTAACGAATCAATTACCATGCTAATCGTCCAATTTTCCAGCAATTTTCTTTCTCCTTCGGCTCGCCTCTGCGACAAAGCTTCCCTACGTGACTCCTTTTCACAAATTTTTTTTTCCATCCCGACAATGTTTACTATATACCCTAAAAATTGATTTTCATCATCCTTAAAATAATGAAAAGTTTGGTATGCTAATGTTTGAACGAGCGATGTGCGAGATTATAAGAAAATCTCTGAGAAAATTGAGAAATCCAGTCGAACTAACACATCTTCCTCGAACCTTTAAATTTTATTATTCAAATATTTGGAGTAACTGATGTCTTCTGGGGAACAATAAAAAAACTTTAAAACTCCTTTTCCGAAAAAATCTTAAAAATTTATCGGAGGACAAAAAGCTCTTTGAAAGCTCTCTGAGAGTCTTCCATTTTTTAAAATACGACCCAAAATCCATAGAATTAATTATTTAGAACTTTGTTCTGCCATTATCTAGCTTGTACGAGGTACCAGAATATAAAAATCATGTAATGTAAAGAAATTTTTTATCTACATTTTTAGTTTAGATTATTTTTGTTTATAATAATCATTTACCATCTTCAGTGTTTGCATCGTATCAATACCATTAATTGCAAATACTCTGGAAAAATTTTTCCAATCACGAGTTTCGAGTTCACATCAGACTCTAAAGTTTCACAAACGGCAATGAAATAAAGTTAAATTTGAAATTAAACACTTTTCGGAACAGAAAAAAAAAGAAAACAATAAGTTTTAATTAACGAGGAGATTAGAGAGAGCCCGCGCATCTTCTTCTACAAGCGAAAAACTAAATTAAACAACAATAACAACTGCACCGAGAGCGAATAATTCAAGCCTGTAGCTGAAAGTGAATCGTTTAAGCGGAGTAATGCCCTAAGAGCCAATTGCGTCGAGCCTTGGACGACAACGCGACCGTTTTAAAATCGTTTCGACGACGACCAGAAGTCTGTCGTTCGTCGATGAGAAGCGAAAATCTTTACGACGCGGTAACTATAACAAACGCTCGTACGAGTTTAACGAAATCACCCGGGAAACAAACTTGTACGAAGAGTCACTGATTGGAATACAGTTTGGAAATTGGAAGAAAGATCCATTTAAAATTTTTTTTTGTCAAAAAAAGTTGCTTTCGCATGGGATACGCCATCTAGCGGTTCGAATTAAAACACCAGATGTCGCTTTTAAAAAATGTGCCTTCGGTATTAGTTTGGAAGAATATTTTTGGTTCAACAGTTTTTCTCTACCCTAGATGCGCCATCTAACGATTGAAAATTGACGAAGTTTTAAAAAAGAATATCAACTGAAACAAGAAAAGTATTTTTCGTTTGTTCATTTTGAAATTTGGCACCAGATGGCATTGTGTCAGGTCCCAAAGGCCCTTAATCTTCAATTTTGGTTTCATCAAAAAAAGTAGTCTTCGCATTGGAAATAATGCCATAGCTCTGATAATAGTCACGTATAAGCGGGACAATAGTCAGGTGCGGAAAAGCCGGGGGAGCTTTAACGCACCACCGAGACGCCGCTTCCTCTTATTTTCCTTTTATCCCCCGAGCGAACGCATCGGTTTATCGATGACTTTGATGCGATAAAGCAGCTCCTCTTACAGATTTAATAAAGCCTTCAAAAGAAGCTCCGCCTTTTATTTTTACGGGAGGAAAGAGAAAATTTTAAATCGGACGGTGCTTGATTGATCGCGCACCCTAATTTACGTTTATGGGTGACGAACGAGCAGCCATTTTTTTGCCCATCGGAGGAGGAAAAGAACTTTTACTCACGTAACAGATAAGTTGAAGGAACGTTAGGGCAAGTTTGCTTGAATAAAAAGCAGCGAAGGAAAAATTTATCGTACCTGGAAACTCGGTTTTTTATGAAAAACCAAATGAAACCTTTGTTTAACACGAAAATGCGGTTGAAAATTATTTTTTTAAAGAAAAAAGTAATTAAACTTTATTTTGTCATGATGGAAATGAGTTTTTTTTTGCGAGAAACAGCAATTTTTACACTATAAACGACAAAACAAAATTTTGCAACGCTAGTAACCTGAGCTGTGAAACATTGTTAAAACCAATGTTTTTCACCAAAAAAAATATCATCAAAAAGCTATATGTTTACTACATTTTTCCCCCGATAAAACTGTGTTTTTTACAAAATCACAGATACAATGTTTTCAACAAACAACACTATAATTTACATTTTTTCGAAAAAAATATTCCAGTTGCCCTTTCTCGGTGACGAATTTGTAATGAATATCCGAGGAGTGACACGCGTCCGGTTCCCTCGCGACGTTTTTTAAACTCGTCCTAAAAACGCATTTTGATGAATTTTTTTTCCCGGGTATGATTAAAAAAACCCCGGGCATGCGCAGTGGCTCATCCATCAAAATTCATACATTTCCAAGAGTAAGTTCGACCTGCACTTCCAAAGTTTTTACCCCCGTCGTCGATGCAGATCAGCTTACCAGTCCGAGTTTTTCCTGCCTTACACACATGAATTTCAAAACCCAGCAAAGTATTCATGAAGTCGCAGTAACAATAATAACCCTTCGCACGCACACGTGTGTGTTTCGGGTAAATCCCCCCGAGTTTATGCGTGTGCAGGAAACTCGCTCGGGTTTTTATCGATTTTATGTGTGCATGTACAAAGAAAAAAAAAAAAAGTGGTACTACCTTACTGAAGAGCAATTTTTCCGTCCTGGAATTTTGTGAAAATAAAATGAGCCGGGGGTAACGAGGCACGCTTTTTTTTTTTAATGACATGTGTACTCAGACATTAGAGTTCAACTAAACGAGCGCTTTGAAATTTAAAAAAAGCGGGGTTACGTAACGCTAATGAGATTAATCTACACGCTCGATTTGAGTGTTCTGTGGAATGATTAGTTTTGAAAATAAAATTAGGGGGTTTTTTGGTTTATTATATGTGGGTAGAATTTAAAAAATTTAGTCTTGAAAAAAAATTTGGTAATGAAAAATAAACATTTGACTTTTTTGTGAAAAATTACAGTAAAAAAGAAGAATCTAGCTTTTAAACAAAAACTATAAGATGTTTTTTCAGTTTTTAACAAAGAATAGATCCTAACGAATAAAAGATAGACTTTTGCTGGTAATTTTGTGAAATAATATATTTTTTAATGGTAAATTGTAATAAAAACATAAACAATTTTTTTTTTTTTTTGAAGTTTTAGATTATTCAGGATTATCGAATACGATCGAGATCCAGACGGACGCGCTAGTGCCATCTACTGGAAACGGTCGCAATAAACTTTGCCGATCGGCAGATTTCTGCAAAACCTTTTGATTTTTTTCGCAAAACACCTTCAAAAATAAAATTTTTACGGTTTAATTTACAGGTGGAGTCGTAAAACGCACCAGACTTGCGGGTAAATTCATAAATCCGTGCGTCAAATAAATTTTAAAAACGCGTAAATCATCTCGTGAAAAATCGTAAACATTATATATAACTTCAGTCTAACCGTGTGTAAAATAATAAAACCGCAAAATTTAAATGAAGTCAGAATTTCGAAACGCCGTTTTAATTTATTGTCTCAGCTTTTTGTAACGACGAGTATTTAACTTTTGAACGACACGCCCTGAAGAACGTAAAATCCTTTTTGTTGCGACAAGAAGGTCAAAAATTTTGTTTCAACAACTTTTCCAAGTACGCCCTTCAACATTTTTTCAGAAGCTAAGTTGTCTAAATCTAGAATATCAAAATGCAATGCAAGAAATTACTAAAGCTCGGCTTTTCCGTAAAAAAAAGTCTTTAAAAGGAGATGCTGTGACATGTGAAACACCGATCTCAATAAAACTTAGCGGGAATCAAATTTTTGCATTAAATGATGAACTGAACCATAAATATCTCTTGCCAATGGACATTTTACAATGGTTTATTTTTTTAACCCGAGTACCATTTTACCCTCGATTTTACCCGATTTTGCAATAAATATTATGCTTAAAGATTTACGCAATTCTGCATTTTTTCGATTTTTCATAAATTTTTAGGAAAAAATGTCAATTTTATCAATGTAAGGCCTAAATAAAAATACAGATTGTTGTAAAAACTAACTTATGCAATGTACAATTTGAATGAAATTACAATTTTACTGAGAGATGTAAAGCTAACTTGTTTATCTCTGTGGAATATGTACTAATATTTATGTATTGTCTGGTAATAAATAATAATAATTATTATAAAAATAAATATAAATAATATAGATTAATATAAATAATGAATTAATATTAATATAAAAATAATTATTTTTAGTATCATTTATTATTGTATGTAAATGGGAACTGTTCCCGTAGGAAGTTTTAAATAAAATAAAAAATAAAAAAAATTATAAATATAAATAATTAAATTGTTTTTAAATATACTAATAAATCTTTTGGTCCATGACCTTTTCTATAAAAGTTTTAACAGTATAAATTGAAACAATAAAAATTATTGCATCGAACCGTTGAAAGAAAGAGAAAGAGAAAAAGAACTTACTGCCAGGAAAAAGGCGCGGTGATGCCGTCCCTGAGCCGGTCCTTGAGGCTTCTCTGCCTGGAGGGTCCGGAGCCGAGCCCGAAGGAGGGCATACCCGGCAGAGCCGTGGAGCCACCGGCCGGTCCACCGGGACTCTCGGACGAGGGTGCGCCAGCCATTTTTACCTCCAAACACTCGACTGACTAACACCTTCTTCTTACCATTTCTTACCCCCTTTTTTCTTCCTCTCAGTGTCTACGACATTTCTACAAATTTTTACATGCTTTTTAATTTTTAGGCTTTTTTTTTTAATGCTTGGCCCTTTGATCGTTCAGCTTTATAGTACGTGTTTAGGTTGCGAATTCATCGAAAATTATTTTGATAAATCTAACAATTTTTATCATTAAAAAATTCAAGATGAATATATCTTTGTAATTTATTTATGTAAATTATATTACGACAACTTCTATGAAAAATTTGGATTGAATTTTAATGATAAAAGAAAGTATTTACGGCGATTCAGTTTATTGTGATGCTCGATTGAACGTTCTTCGTAACCTATTGTAAAATTTATATGTAACTTATTGCAAATTGATTAAATTGAGTTGCATTTTAATTTTCTTCTTTTTTATGGAATAAATACTAATTATTTTTGTACTCTATCCATAACAGAACTCAATCAGCTGATCAGTTGAAGTTGAGTTCTTATAATGGCGGCGTATCTTCATATTTTAAAGTTCGTTGTACTAGTTAGCGCGCTCAAATACTCGAATGCACAAGATGCAAGCTTATTTTAACTATTTTATTTTATCTTGTGAAAATTGATTAACTTTATTATGAAAAGAAATTTTTTTTTGAATAAATTATAAAAAAATAAAATAACAATGAGTAAATAAGGGTATTTTCTGACTGAAATTTAAACAAGAAAAGAATAAATTGAAAAACCAAGTACCAACTTTGAGAAAAAAAACCGTCGGTAGCACAATTTCTATAAAATAGTGGAAGTAAGTATATTTCAAAGTAATTTGAAACGCAATTTCAAGAGAATTACCGTGCGACCGCCATTTTCAAACTTTTGTCAGAAAAAAAAGAAGAAGTTTCTTTTGAATATTTAAACATGTAATAAATAGTGAAAAAAAGTTTTTAAACTTCCCAGACTTATTAAATTAATAAAAAAATTCTCATCAATTTTTTTTTCAGTGGTCACTCAGAATGTCCTCTACAACTTGCATTAACTTTTACGAATTGATAATAAACTCCTTGAAATTATTTCGACAAATTGAAAAGCCACTTTAACGTTGATAAAAGTGTGTATCCAAGGGAAAGTCGCCAAAACCAACGTCACCTTTGATACATTTTAAAAGGACGGGGCGGCTGAGGAAAGGAGAAATAAAAAGTCGAGGAAGATTCAATCGACAACTTGAGGGGCCAGGGCACCGCATCTTGGCGGTGTGTTTTTGACACGATGCCAATCGGAAGTGGAAAAAGAGAGAGAGAGAGAGAGAGAAAAAAAAAAGATCCTGCAGCTTCGGCCACGTCTTGTTTTCCCGGTTGAACAAACTTCGGCCCTGGCGTAGCTGGCATCAGCAAAACCAGGGTTGATTTTTCCGACCCCAAAAGTTCTCGCGACCATCCAATTAACTCGATTTTTATCTTACTTGGAAAAAAAAAAAATAATTAAACTGGATTGATAAATAAAAAAAAATTGAATTAGCTTTGTGAAAATGAAATTTAAAAAAATTTTCGAACCTTCTTGTGACCTGAATTAATTTTTTTATTTTATTTTTAATTGAAACGATTTTTTATAATATTTAAAATATATATGTGTTTATTATTAAATACAAGCTCTTGCCTAAAAACATTCACCAAATTATTTTTTTAGTTTTGATTAATCATGTAATGAACAAATTTTGATGTTCTAGATTAATATTCAATATTTTAGTTCATTTTATTATTTTTATGTTACTATATTTATTTTTAAAAGTCTATTGATTTTCTTTACAAACCTGCGCTCAGCTTTAATTTCTTTTTTATATTAAAAAATTTAATATTTTGATTTAATTTTATTATTTTCATCATTTTTATGTTAATATATTTATATTTTAAAAATCTATTGATTTATTATTATCTTTTTTTTTTTTTATATAAAAATTTTTAATGAATACGCGCAAGCTTTTATTCTGAATGTAAAAACAAATCAATCTATGTTCGAACTTCAATCCAATTATATTCGCGAAAAACCAATAATTAAAAAAAAAATACAATTACTTTTTAAAAATAATAGAAAAACAACAAATGGCTATTTTTATCTACGGATACAAAGATGACTAGAAATTTATGACGTCGGATTTACGAAAAATAATCTCTTTGAATAAATTTTACCGTAAACAAGCGTATTTTCATGTAACCGCCTCGAGTTTACAACGCAATTAGATAAAGAATATTGGATTTGACGAGCCGCAAGTGCGCGTTATTTTATTTGAGCTAACTGTATTAATAAAGTCTTTGAAAAGTAAAGTAGAGAGAGAGAGAGAGAAAAGTTGTGTTTCAAAAGTAATTTCAGTGGCCTTTTGAGCTTTTGTTTTTCAAAAATAATGACAACCGACAATACCCTACCCGAGTAAACATTATAATGCGGCTGCCGAAGCCGCGAATTCGGGCCGAGCTCGGCTGCCGAGCTCAGCCCGAGTTCGGTTGGAGGCGCGGTAGTGATCTCGGTCCGAACTCGGCCGAATGATGGCAACTATGAGATATTCTTACTGTAGGTATTTAAAGGTTATGTTATTATAAAGTATGCACATTGCCACATTACGTTGCTTCTGCTATTTAAAATAAATAAACAATTTTGTTAGTGAGTAAATATAATCATAGAATTATCTGAAACTTGAGATGTAAATATTTGAAAAAAAAAGTTTTAGCTATCTTGTTGAATTTAGATATTCTGTGTGTTTCAGAAGGAAAAAATGAAAGAAAATTTAATTTATTAAATATTAATTCTAAAGCGATATTGTTTAGTATTTATGAATTAGAAGAGGATGAAAAAAAAATGTATGTTACACCCATGTTGC
The DNA here is from genome assembly GCA_038277355.1 of Encarsia formosa. Taxonomy (NCBI): domain Eukaryota; kingdom Metazoa; phylum Arthropoda; class Insecta; order Hymenoptera; family Aphelinidae; genus Encarsia; species Encarsia formosa. Next base: position 3,654,521 of record CM076184.1, read on the forward strand.
ATTAAAGTACCATAATAAAATTTATTTTAAATTTTTCTTCTACATGTAACATTTTTTAAAATGTTTTCCTTATGCATTAAATAACAAATTATTAATTAAAATCAGTCTAATTTTACTTTTACAGTCTTAATAAAGTGAAACTACAGTTAAAATAAAGTGATTAATCACAACAAAAAATAAAAAAAAATTTTTTAATTACAAAACTTTTATTTTTTTATTTGAGTTGTCTCTATTATCTCTACCTCCCTCCCAATCACCAGAATTTTTTATGATATTTCCAATCGTTGTTAAAAACAACTTTTCATCAAAAGTAGCACCAAAAATGTTGTGTACTGCGTCTAAAATTAAGAAAAAAATGTACATTTAAAATTAAAGAAAAAAAAAAAACATTTACTTAAATAATAAAAATTTAAATTCTACCTCTCCATATTCTGTAAAATCTGGTAGAACTGAATGTTAATTTGTCTGGCTTACTCTTTTGAGCAACAACAGTGAAAAGAAAACTCTTCGAGAAGAAGGCTTTGAAAGTGTTGAACATTGACCTTTTTAGTTGATTTATGTCTGAAGACACTGTAGATAAAAAATGTAATCTCTGCAAAAAATTTAATTACATATTGATTATTAATGTAGTATAACAAAAAAATTTAATGCTAATTATTAAAAATTACCAAATCTGTTTCCAAATCCTGCTCTAATTTGGCATCAAAAGTTTGAAAATCTTGCAGATTTAAAATAGGTAAAACAAGTTCATATTTGCTCTGAAGTTTGTGTAACGTAACAACATTTTCGTTTTCTTTCAGAGCTCTTCGCTCAATAACAGCTGTGTGTAGTTCCTGCAATTTTGTTGATACATCAACAGCTGCAAATTTTTCTCTTCTAGATTTAGATCCTAGATTTTTTACTTCTTCTTTCAAGGAATCAAGTTTGTCACCAAAAAATTCAAATTTTTGCATAAGTTGATCTTGTTTTGAATTTAAGGAAAATAATTGACCACTTATAATTTCTATTTGGTTGAGTGCATCTGAAAAAAAATTGTTGTTTAAAACCAACATACATATATTTTTATTTTTAAAAGTATTATAAATATGATTTTCTTACTTTGCACATCAGAAGTTTTAACCAACAAATATTGCGGCTGATCTTGGTCATCAATTTTATCTTTAGAAGTATTTTTCATTTGATCATCTGATTTTGAGTTTAATGCAGCCAGTATTGTTTTGTCATCTTGGACGTCAACATCATCTATGATGTCTACTAAAAAAAATTTTATAAATTATACAAATAATACAACTACTTAATTATTTAGTTTATAATTAAAATATGCATTTTGGTTAGTTACCGGGAACTTGTTCCAAGCTTTCTGGACTGATGATGATAGCTGGTGTGTCTGGAAGTTTTTCTGGGACAACTTTTACTAAGCTTTCCGGGCTCAAAATTATAGCTGGTGGAGGTGGAAGGTTTCCTATTGTGTCTTCAATACTTTTCATTAGAGATTCTTCAATTTTAGCTTTTTTTGAAGGTACATTTTCTTTTGAAATTAAAACTTTGTTGATTATTGCCTCTACAGCTTTAGGATCTTCCTGCAGCTTTTTCATTTTTTTTAATGCCGGAGCAAGGGTGACTGAAAATTAATACAAATATTTAAATTAAACCTACTAATTATTACTCATACAATTTAAATAATAAGTACAAAATATTTGAATACCAAAAGATTCCAGAACAATACACTCATACTTTGGCCAGGATGATGGAGCAGGGGTTGTGATTTTTCCTGCTGAATGTAAAAATGAGTTGATCATATCCTCATCATCTTGATTCAAAGGAAATATTGAATAAGTCACTAAATTTTCCTTAACCCAGTTACATGGCACCGTCAACACTTTACTATCACTCTCTAATTGAATACTCACCACAGAGTATAGATTCACTTTAACTGAGCTTTTAGGTGCCATCTAAGTCAAATTTAATAAACAAATTTAGTAAAAAACAGTAAAATTGAATAACATTTGATTTTAGAATTTAGTGTATTCATATCAATAGTATGAATAATGAATTAATCAAATTTTTTTGTTTATTTTGATTATCACTTTTTAGGTTAAGATACTTACTATAAAAATTCTCAGTTTTTATAACTTAACATCTACAAAAAAAACTTAGTCAATCAGAAATAAAAAGATGTATTCCGTCTAGAAGCAATCATTTGTATAAAAATTCACTTTATGTATAAGATTATCATTATGAAAATGCACTATCGGTAAACTTTAACGCCAGTTAGCTGAGCACAGCTGAGCAGCTTTGCACAGTTTTGCGTTCGGCCGAGTTCGCGCCGAAAGCGTAGCCGCGCCCCCGACCGAACTATGGCCGAATTCGGCAGCATTTCGGCTAGTTCGGATACGAATTCGGGCCGAAGTCGCGCCGAATTATAATGTTTACTCGGGTAGCGTCACTCAATGGGATTATCGAAAAAAAAAATTTCAAACTTTTTTTTTTTATTATTATTATGTCGACCGAGTATTAATAAAATATACTTCGTTTTTCAGTAAATTATTACGTTGCCTTTTTTATATTTTCTGCTGCGCAACCAAACTCGAAAAAGATAAAAAAAAAATAAAAAAAACATTGTTTACGATCTTCTCGCTTATCGGAGCCCACCCGGCATTGTTTAAAAATATCCCGTCGGTGCGGTTTTCTCACTTTTGCTTATTGGAAAAATCGATTTTTTTTTTTTTTCAATGCCTGTATTAATAGCCAGCGCAGCGTCTCGTAAAATAAGTGAACAAAAAACGGAAGAATGGATAAAGAAAAAAAAAAAAAATAGTTATCGAGATGAGTTGCTCACACTCGGTGCGGTCGCGAGTTTCAAAGCCGTTGTTGTGCATTCGGACGGTTAATAAAAAACAGTCTTACAGGATTACCCGAGCCAGCCGAGCTGGAAAATATCAAAGTTTGATAATATCGATTAAAATCGATCGAGGTTATGTGACTCGATAATTTAATTAGTCAATTTGCGTAATTGCGATATTTGTATTTGCGAGTTTCGAGTAACAATCACGATGATGAAGCACGCGAATAATTTTTGTTACGTTGTTTACAGAAAACAAATCAGAAATAAATTTGATTTTTTGTTGTTGTTTTATATACATTTTTTAAAAGATTTTCGACTGGGATATATCGATTGCCCGAAGAAAAACCTTAGTCTAAAATTTAAAAGCTTTTGAGTATAATAAAATGTCTCTAAACCAATTTATTTATTACTTTAGCCTGCAGATAAAATTTCAAAATTACCTTTGCTACCATACTGTTGCTATATTATAATAAAAAAAATATTTTTCGACATACCAGCCACGAAAATTACTTTGAGTTTTGAGCTTATAAAAATCGCAAGAAGTCGTTTTATTCGCGGCTGAAAATTTTTGTAGAAAGTCATTTTATACTATTATGGAAAAACTAAAATGATATAAAATGTATTTTAGAAAAGTTTTGTTGGCCGAAAGTACCTCCATTGTTACTTTATTCGTGGTAAATTTTGTTTTAAGGTTTTTCTTCGCACGGGCAATCGATATAGACTTTAGTTTACATCGATAAATAATGTAGTCTGAATACATTTTAAATTTTGATGGAAGATATACACTAATCTTATTCTTAATTTATGAATATTTAGGTCTTAACACTTTATTAGGTTACAAAAAAATGGTTTTTAATACAAATTTTTACGTTTTATTTCAAAACAAATTTTTTGAACCGCAAATGACTAATTTTTTTTCTAAAATATGATTTCAGACTAGATTCTAAACAAGTAGGTTGAACCAAAAGTTAAAATCTCTTAACTGTTTCGGATTTTTATTTCCTAACACGAAAAAATTCAAAGTTTCTGAAACACATACTAAATTGATAAAAAAAATTTCTCATTTGTCAAAGAGACTGATAGACTTAGCAAACTGCAAATTTTGAAAGAGACTGTACAAACTTTTAAATTTATTATCAGTATTACAATTATCATGATTGTTATTTTGGATATTAAAAATTAAGTAGTTAAATCAAGCAGTCTAAATCAATACACAAACACAAAACAAATATTGAATATTTATTAAATCCATCCCAAACAGTTTTCGAAAGCCTCCGTCACCCCACGATTGAGTCACAACGCGTATCGGGATAAATAAAACGTCGTCGACATACCGTAGGGGAGAGAAGCTTCCTCGGGAATAACAACAATAATGACTACGAAGGACGCCAGGAGGAAGTCAAAAGGCAGGCTCGGTTCGTTTAACAGAATCCGCTTTGTATCACCGTCTGACCGAGGAGCGGCTCGTACTACTGGTCTCCCCCTTTTTTCTTCCACTGGTGGAATTTATTAAATAACGATTCGTCATGTACCTTTTGATTTAATGGTTTTTTTATTGCCTTGTTTTTACGTTTTTTGGAAAAAAATTTGGGGGGAGTCCATTTTCAAAAAATACTCAAAATTCAATTAACTAGTCTCAATCAGCGCGCTTAATTTTTAATACACACCATCAAATTTATAATCTTTAAAGTAAATAAACGATAATTTTTACCTTCAGTTTTTCAAAAAAAAGGAAGTTAAAAAATTTTTTTTTTCTTCAGGCATTTATCAGTTAACTTGTAAATAATAATAACGTATCGTTTGCAACCTGAAAACTAAGTTCAGTTCGATATTTTTGATTCAAAAAATTTTTAAAAACCAAGTATTCAACATTTCAAATTAAACACAATTCAAATTTTGAATTTGACATTATCGACGAATCACATCAATTATAAATCGAGGACATTCGATCATCGTTCATCATTATACAAAGGGATGATTCTAGATGGGAACATTAATCAAGATCAAATGTAACTTGAAATTTTTTAGTTAGTTAAGTTAAGTTCTGGTATTTTTAGTTTTTTTTTGTTTGAAAATGGACTCGACTGGTTTTTCTTACTTTTGAAATTTTCTCATTTGCAGTAAAAGTGACTCTTTTGTTACGTTGTAAAATTTTTTTTTCATTTTCTTTGATTTTATTCTACATTCTACTCTAAAAAATAAATTTTTTTTCAAAACTACTGAAAAAATATAATTTTTTTTTTTTTGTTTTATCTAACTACTGTTCTACTTTCAGTCTATATAACGTGTACAAAGCAGAAAATTTATATTTTTTTGAAACTTAAAACCAAACTTTTGGTACTTTAAAGCAACCCTAAAAAAAATCTACTTTTCGCTTTACTATGTATCACATTCCTGGCAGCTATACAACACAAAAAAAAAATGTATCATTCTCTTTGTAAAAATCCCTAAAAATTCGTGAAACTCTGTCAGCACTTTGTCATTGTCGAATTTGTAAACAAGATCCGTAACCCGCGCGCCCTTTATTTAAATTTCCAATCAAAACAAACCCGTATCGTTGAAAATCAGTGTCAGTCCAACGTACGGACGGAAAATAAAGAAGGGAGGTAATGACAGTCCTCGCTCGCACTGTAACAATAATGATAGTAATTCGGGTCCGACTGTCGATATCGATCGCTGACTGGCTGAAAAAAAAAAAAAAAAAACTGCGGCAAGTGGGTCAAGTGCGCCCGATTAATTAGCTCTGGCGGAGCAATTCCAATGGTCGTACGGTAATTACTCCGTTTTATCAGCGGGCCTCCTCTTATTCGGTTAACAAGATATCTCGAAAAAAAAGGTACGTAAGTTCCTGAAAAATTTAAAATTTACGCTCACTCTTCTCGTATTTCAAGTCAAAGCTATGCCAAAGTGATATTTCCCCGAGATTGTTCTAGCTTTTAAATGATGAAGGGAAATCTCTTTTTCCTTCCCTCGGCTGCGCACTTCCGGAATGAAGACAAAGGGAATGAGAAATCAAGCCGTTAGTAAATCACGTTCGAGACTGGAGCCACCTTGAAACACTATTGAAATCTCGTAAAATACGCATTCAACTAATTGATAATTTTTCAACGATAAAAAAGTACCCATAAATACACGTCCAGGGGATGATAAATTATCAGAGATAGTACTTTGGGGGCTTGATGCTTTAAAAATAAAAAATAAAAAAAAAAACATTTTTTAGCTTACGGCCATTACCGGCAGTTTGTTACGAGAGTGTCAAAAAAGTTGTTGATTATTAAAAAAAATAATAAAAAAAGTTGAAACATTTTTTACTTTTACGAGCAATCTGACCTCAAACTGAAGTCTCGAGATTAATGTTTTTAAGTGATTTTATTTTGATGGATGATTAGAAGCCGAAAATATACTGATACTTAATTTTAGTTTTAAAAAGCCAAAAAGTGGTTGAAATTTTATAAAGTACTGACACTGTTTTATCGACCTGAGACTCCTAGCCCCTTAAGTATTTTTTTAACTCGATTCGAATACGATTGTACCCAAAATGTCTCAAGAACTCTTTAATAGTTATCAAAAAGTAAAAAAATGTTGATCAAAGTTTGCAATGAAACTGTTTTACCGACCAAGCACTCTTAGCCCTCAAATGATTTTCCAAACCTATTATACATCAAAGAAAAGGGCAAACTTATTAAACAAAGCATAACTTATCTAAAAATGAAGAATCAAAACTGTTTTACCGACCGAGAACTGCCAGCCCCTTAATAAAACTCGGGAGTAGATAAACCGGTCGTAAGTAAAGAGAAAAAGACAAATTGTCGCGAAAATTCATAGAGCCGAGTAATCGATCTTGCTCGGGGCAATAACAATTGTTGATGCGGAAGTTGGGTAAGTACTTTAGGTAGTCTTAATGATCTCCGTCGTTACCCCCCTTCCCCGAATTCGTAATATACAGTTATAACGCTCAGCTTCCTCCTCAAAGTTTTATTCCCAAGTTCTTAAGTCTGTAGCTGCAGGGATGTTCGCGAGTGAAACTACTGTTTTACGACTGCTACTTATAGCCCCTAAGCGTACGAGATTATAATCGACTCGTAGACTGTTTCATTCCTCTCTCTTCAGTGTGTCGCATTAAATTATCCTGGATCATCGCACGCGCCAATGTCTTTTTTTTCTTCACCCCCGAGAAGCTGAATCAAATGGCGAATTTATCCACCACGTTTATTTATACGACGGTCGTGAGAGCTTATTAAATACTTGTACGGAGTGATTTTTTTTGTTTGTAATAGAATGTCAAAACGTTTTGTCACTTTACTAAGTAAAATTTGACGTTTTAGCTTTTGTTAGTTTTCATGCAGATTAAAACAACTGCATTTATGAATTGACTATGAAACCTTAGAAACACTTGTTCAATTTAATTTTGATTTTTGTTACCTTAGTTTAAAATTTCACACAGCAAAATTCGATTGTTAAACAATAAAATAAAAAATTCTATACTTTTCTTGGCAATGAAATAAAAGTCACTCCAAGCAACGTTATTTTTTTAAATTTTCGCCTCTCTTTAAAAGTAACTTTATCTCAGAAATTTTTCCAGAAAAAAAATAAAAATTAAATAATCAAATCACAGCTAAAAGTTATTACGTCTGTTAGAGTTATGATTCATTAAAAGTTACGTGCTTTGAAAATTAATACGCGCAAAGCGTAGAGAGTCGAGTAAAAAAAAATTAATATTTCTTTAAAGTTTAATACTTTAGCGTGTCCGGGATGGCCAAAGGATGGGGTAAAATTTATCTTTCGAAAGATAAACATCAATCTGGGCGAAATTAATTTTGCTCGTAATGCGTCGGTGAATTTTATAGCTCGGTGAGTTATGCGTGCGCGTGATGTTAAATTTGATAATGCCCGGAAGCTAGTTTGCCAACATAAAGCTTTGTACGAGTTTAATGAATGAGTTTAAATCAAAATCAAGAAACGTTGGCGAAAAAAAAAAATCGCAGACACTTATCATCCCCTTCCTGGAAAAAAAAGTCCAAAAACAAAGCTTGAATTTTCGAATTTACTAATTTACGGATTTATTAATTATAAAATGACAAATTAAAATTGGATGTCCTTGGATTGGTAAAGAGCGTACGTGGAAAATAAAATATTTATCGCAAATAAAATATCGTATTAAAAAATTTATATCCAAAATTTATACCAAAAACCAACTCTTATATATTTATTACAAAATATTGGTAAATTATTTATATTTCAAGGGTAAAAATTTAAAAGACGCAACAAATTAAAATTCAATTTGTAAATAATGATAAAAAAATAACCTAAAAGTCGCGATTTTAAAATCAGACATCATCTATAGTACACTCATTGAATTTCAATATTCTCGACTTCAAACCAAAACTGCTTTATTATTATTAATATTTCATCTGAATTGAAACGAGAGACTTTAAAAACTACCAATCGAACAAAGATTTTTTATTCCTTAGGTACGCACGCACATATATATGTATATTTATCAAAGGACATTATCGTCAATTTTCCGGGTCGAGCGAGAATATGACGCCCCGGCATTAACATATCCAAAGCCCGGGTCAAACCCGAAATTTCCATCTCCCGAAACTCGACTGGCCTTTTCTCTCCTCGTGTAAAACACGTACGTGACGCTGCAAATCCATTTTATCAAATTACCCCCCTTTTTTTTTATTATCTGACCGACATACGCAGGAACGAAAAAAAAGTGCAAGCTTTTTGATAAGCACGCGGGCTTCGTAAATTTCTCGGTCCGGTCTTAATTCGAGGTTTTTTTTTTTGAAAAATTTTCCCGGGTATACGTGAGCTGAATTTTTCTTGCATTGTTACCTCTGTATGGCAGCCTGATTTTGAATACGGTTCGAAGTAGGAAGAAATTTACTATTTTTTTCCGATAAACAGCTCTTTGAAAATTCAATTTGGGAAGATTCTTTTTTTTGAAGTTGGGTGGATTGCTGACTGTAAAATATTTTCATCAGCTTTTATTTTTGGTGGAATTTGCAGCTTTTTGAACCCTATAAAAATTCTTGCACTGACAATACTATTTTTCACTTAGAGCGTTGAATAAATAAATTTTTTTTTAGAAAGATTTTTAGAGTACCCTATACCTATAATACAAATTTATTTCTATTTTTCAAATTAAATTTTATTTTTATTTAATTTTATACATATTTATTGATTTTTCAGTAATTTTATTTATAATTATTTGTTTTATATTATTTTTTACTTTCCTCCTGTGGCGGATGAATGTTAAAATTAAAATTTTGAAAATAATTTTTTAAACGATAGAATCGAAAAATACGAAAACAAAATCCTTAAAAAGACTATTCCTGATAAATTGTCACATTCGATTAATTTTAATGCAGCAAAAAATTTTTTTGCGAATGCTGTACAATTTAGTTCAAAGGGGCTGCGAAGTATAAAAACCAAGTGAAATCCAACGTAAGAGTTTTGAAAAAGAAAATCTTGGCGATCACTCGCCTCATCAATCAAAGGTCGGATGGTCTTGTTTATACAAGCATATATATATCGTTCAGGAAGATAGTTTTATTTTTTGTGCAAACATGGGCGGGTCCGAGGGTTTTTAGTCCGTCGGATGTCCGATGAACCATGAATTTAAGCGACGGCCGTTGACTAAATCAATTTCGGCTCTCTTGGCAACACCCTGAATATTCTAAATTATTAATGCTCCGGGAAAATCTTGTGAGTTGTAAGCGAGCTTTTTTTTTTTTTTTTTTGAAAAAACCTCGCTATGACGGAATTTAGTAACTTTGAGTTAGCTTTAAAAGAAAAATTTCTTTAATCAAATTTGAAGTTGGTGAAAGGCTCGGTGAAAAGCGCAACTTTGAAATTCATGGAGACCGAAATGAGGTAAAAAATATATAAGAGTTTGATCTTCTTTTTTTTTTTATAAATTTTAAGGGGACCTGACACTCTTTCAAGAATTCGAAAAATCAATATATTTACTCGTTTACTTAAAATTTCAATAACTTTTTTTTTTCTTGGGAAAGAAGCTTTTAAAGCTCTATTTTCGTTTTTTTGTGTAAAATGCTTAGAGAGAGAAATTTTTCAGCAAAATTATTATTTTTTGAATCTACAAATTATTTTTCTTACTATTTTGAGCGTCTCTTTGTAATTTTAAATAATAATAATAATTTATTTATTTCAACAGTATTTTGACTTACAAGGAGATGACCAGAGATTTGGGTCACAGATTTTCATAAATCCGCTTTGGGGATCGGAATTCAATTGAATGGACCTCTTTACCGGTCTGCGTGTAGCTTTTTAGCCTTTATGGAAATTTTAACACTTTCATAGTTTTTCAACCAATTTAAAAAAAAGAAAAAAAGATTGGGTTCGAAGTCTGCCCTACTTACAAAGTTCTGGAAGCTTCCAATTTACTTTTTGTATTTATAGAAAAAAATAACAAGATCAAATTTACTTTTGATTAATTTGAACTGTACTTTTCTTAGTCGAAATGTAAGAATTTGGAACTTCGAAAATGTACTATGCTTCAAGCCCGGATTTCTTTTTTTGTCAGACGGACAGCCAGTACCAAAATTTCCACCAATCCCGTATCTCAAAAACAACAGACTCCGGGGTTGTTTTTGTCGCGATCCATAAGTTCTCGCTGGCTCGACCCGAAAATTCAAAACAAACAAATCTCATGCAAATACTCCTCGAGGGTGGTTATTTATCACCGCGATATAGGGTGGGGGTGGGGGAATAAGGTGAAGGTATAAAAGGTAACGACCCCCCGGCAGTTTGTCACAGAGGTCCTTACGTTTGTTCCCGAGGCAGCGGGGGAGGAGATAAGACACAAATTTATGCCTGCACTTACAGAGCCAACCCAACGACTTTTGAATTCGTCTCTTTCTCTCTTCGTCTCGAGGGGCCTCTGCGTTTAAACTCGCTTTTATTGACGGTTATAATCGCGAGCAATATTCTCGGCTTTTAATTTTGAACCCTTTGACGACGCCTTGAAGTTCCATTCGAAAGCACTGTTCGTAGATTTTTATAATTAACAAACGTTAACAATAGTATTATAGATATAACTAATATCCAAGGAAAGAGATTTATAAACTTGAATTATCTCGAGATTTTGTTTGCTTCAAAGTCAAAATGACAGTCGCATAAAATAAACATACAAAAAAAAAATGTAAATCAAATTTTAGGACGCTAAAATATTCAATTCGAGATGTACCAGATAGTAAAGTTTGTTCAAAGAACTCGTCTTCTAGTACTTCCATTTAAAATTTTGTAATTCTCAAGTCAAACAGGTAGATTATTATGTATTGCTCCAGAAATCCAACCGCAAAACTCAGCTCTCAAAGAAGCCCGAAAACTTTTCATTAGAATAAACTACAGCTGTACCGTTCGGATATGATAATGCCAGAGGTCCGGGGAATAAAGTTTGTCCCATTAAAACAGCCTGCAGCCTCGAAAATTCAGGAAAGAAAAAAAAAATCGACCTTGAGCCGCTGGGGGATGAGAGCCCACTCGAGATTGCCTGGGCTTCAAAACAAGCTATCGGCTTTTTTTCCCCGCTCGAGTGATTGTTAAAGTCCGCATAATAACGGGAGGTGCGTCGACGTCAAGGCCAAAGTCTGCGAAAGCTCATTAGCCTGAGTCCCGAAAAATGACTATGTGAGAGTCGTTGTTGCTATAGGGTTGACCGTTTCTTCAACGAGCGACGATCGATTTAAGACGAGAGCTGATTACTTATAATCCGTCGTCGGGTGCATCAAAGCCGCTTGCGAGACATCATTGTCGTTTCGGAAAATGTTTTATATCAAATACATGAAATCCCAGCGATGCAGCGTTAAGTCAAGCTCGAGCTACTGGTAAGAGACTTTCGAATTCTAAGAAATAAAAGAGCTACTTTGATTTTTTCAAAACGAAAACTCCTGAACATTTTCTTATTATTATGTATCATAAGATACATACATATAATACCTATCAGATATACTGTACACTCTTTTTACTAAGATGCTTCAATTTGTCTAAAAAATCTCTCCAAGTTTTATATTTCTAAGACTTAGGTATAATGATAGTAAATTTCAGAATTTATAACGAAAAGATTATATTATAAGAAATTCATATGAAATCAATAGTAACATTCCAATATTATTCATTTTTAAATAGAATCAATACAGTCGTTGCATTAAAAAATATAATGCTTTTCGATTCTTGAAATTTGAACTATGCCTTACAGTACTAAGAAATATGTAGGGCTTGATTATAGTTTAATATCTCTCATAAATTCTTACAAGATCCATTTGCGATCGTGGAATCACTAAAATGCTCGTAAAAAATTTAGTAGAGCAGCTTATAATATCTCAACATATGTCTGGAATTCTACCTTAAATCATAAATTATTTGTCCATGGGCTGCTACGATACTACGATATTACGTACAATCTTAATCCAACGGAAATAATTTCAAATTCAAATTTCAGATGACCCAGAGGTTTTAATACCCTGGCAGCAGCTGTGGTAGAAAAAGCATAACCATCAACAATTTAACGGTAGAAAGTTGCGTTGTCAGCATGTCCGAGAGTTCCATAACGTCAAGATAGGGTCTCAACCCTCGGTTACAACGCAAACAAAAACAAAAACAGCAACAACAAACGAATAAACGCGCTGACTTTGCACAGACCGTAACAGTGTAGTATTTTTCGTCTGCGCCGTCGTCATATTGGATTATAAAAGCCCCACTGCCGGCGGACTGAATCCTCTTAACGGGCGCTTTCAAGGCCTCCGGGTTATACGCTATAATTATTTTCTCTGATACACGCAGTTCACTAATTAACACACTGTTTTGCCGTTTAAGTTTTCAAAGTTTTAACACTAATGGTTGTGTAGAAATTTTCCGAGCAAAGAGATGCTTCAAGAATCTTCATTGGTTGATCCTTTATCATCGGGATGACGAGGCATCGATCGTTCCAGTGGACCACGGTTAGTCAGCCCTAATGAATTTCCTTATCAAGCAAGCGGACTCTGATAGAACTTGCATATGCATCACCGTGTCCGAACATATTAATGCATCGATTATCCGCGACCAATCTATCAATTCTTCTGCATCGATCAGTCAAACTTCTTTTTTCTTTCATAGTTGCAAAAATTAATAATCATTATTTATAAGATGACATCAATACTGAACCGTCATTTTTTAAGAGTCTAAAAAAGTTAGTCATAAACTTGTGTACGATATTTCTCAATTTTACTGAACAAGGTCGGACGAAAAAGAAGAAGAAGAAGGACGAGGAAAAAGAGAACATCCGATCGGGAAAGCTCAAAGGTGATCGAAAAAAGATGTCTGATACCTCTCGATACATAATACATGTGTCAAATAAGATTCTTGATCGATGGTATTATGTTCTAGACACGTGGATTTTCAACATCGGAGTGACAGTTGGATGACAGTCGGGCAACCTTGTCAACAGAATAAAAGCTAGTTCCTTAAAATATAGTACATCGTTCTAATAAATTATTTATAAAGTTTATAAAATCGAATTGATGAACTATATCAACTATCATGTTATTACTAAAATTGCCAATCTCATGTTATTACTAAAATGCTTCGATAACCCTGTGAGAAGTGTAAATTAAGATTAGACATTTGATAGCTTGATTTTGTCCATTTTCTGGATTGAGTCTATGACCAGAAATAGGTTATTGAGTACTTAAACTATCATACCAATTTCAAGATACTGGAAAAATAACTATATTATAACTATGTGTATCCATAAGTATCAAAAATCTGATTAAAGTCTAACTTTTGAAACCAATGATTTCATACAACAATTATACTATAGAATTTATATGAACACATAAACTATGCCTATATCAGCTTGTTCCCCGAGTATTGAATAAAAATCTAATCTCGTACCAACTTTGCTCAAAGGTTCTAAGATCGTTCGAACGGAAGCTCCCAGCACTAGGGCAATTTTCCATCCTAATGCGTGTCATCATCCCTGCAAAGTGGAACGACGATAAACTGATAACCCACGCGTGCGTCCCCGCCCTAATACGCAGCAGCAGGAGCATCTCCTTGATCGAAAATCGCCGATGATTTAAGCACGCTCCGAAAATCTATCCCAGGCACTCAAACGTTGACACTAGTCGTCGGAATAAGAAACAAGCATACGTTTAGTCTTCGATAGAGACACCGAAATAATGTGTTTGGGCTTAATTATCGCAATTCGAGGTACGCTAAGTGCGTGCCAACTGGCGTTAAACGAGATAATTAATTGCAACCAGCCAGCCGGGGGGGCTTTAAATAGCTTCAAAATTTTGCACGATGATGATCGAAAGAGTTTAACAACAAATCAGGCTGGTTGGTATCACTGACTCGAGTCTGGGTTAAGGTTACCCGGCCGACTTTTGGCGCGATTCCAAAATCAGGAGCATCGAGTGAAGTGCCACGCTCTACTCCCCGATTGAAAAGCGATAAACTTACCACCGCCCGATATGCTTCTTGTAACTAAACTTCCACCTCCTATGAATAATATTACAACGTTTTTGCAAAACGGATGGGCTTTTAATTTTGAATGTCCGGGTTAGTTGCAAGCTCGGGGAAATTCTTTTTTTCTAATTCAGCGTCAACAACTCTAACGTTAATTTTCGTTAGGGGCGCTTGAAATTTTAAAATCAAATTAAGCGCTCGAGGTTTATTAAGAATTCTGGTTGCGGCGTTTTTTAAATACCGAGGGAGGTGAATATTTTTTTTATCGAGTTTGTTGCGTTTTACCGTTGGATGAAAAATTTTCCGAATTTATCGGAGTTTCCCCTCCCGGTTTTATCGATCAATCGGCGCTTAAATATTTATTAAAATCAAGTCCGCACGGTTTTGCAGTGCGCTAACCTGTATATGGAAAATTTCAATCACTTATTCAGCTATAATCTGTTTGCTTTTATGTTTTTTTTTTCTCGGTATATTTCGCGAAAGAGAAAGCTTGGTTATTGAAATATTCATTTGACAGAATCATATTTAAAAAAGATTGAATGTTAATTATTTTTGGCATTCGCTGGCTTAAACAAAAATAAATTTTATTTAAACATTTGTAACGCCCAAGTAATTATTGCCTCGCGTTACGGTCAAAAAAACTTGTTTTTATTTTGAGAATAATTTTGCCAACAGTGTGAAATTTAAAATTTATCGATTTATATTCTAGTTCGTAGATCAGTATACTCTAAAACCTTAGTATTCACTGACAGCTTATGCTGTATACTGTGATATCAGATTTTTTCTGAATTTTTTAAAGTTGTATTTTTATATTTTATTTATATTCTAATAAATGTATATTTTGTAGACCTGAAGAGGCTTCTATGTATTAAAGAAGCGAAACGTATAAAAATTCAAAATTAGACAAACCACTTTCTGTCTCGACTTCCACGTTCTTAAAAAAAAAAAGTATGAATCCACGTCACAGGTTTTTTATCACCCTCCCCTTCTAAAAATAAATCGTTGTATCTACCGTCAAAATAATCATTCCACTCAATTCCGAATTCAATCATCGGTCGTCGTGCGAATTTTATTATATTTTTCGGGTTACGTAAACCATCCGCTGTTGCGTCCACCTTGCAAGGCTTCGGTTTTGTTTTCTTACGTAAACGCTCTAAAAGCTCTGATAAGAACGATTGTTGTAGTTTTAAAAATACCACGGAAGCTGAAGGGTTTAATTGTGTGTTTTAATTACGTAAACTCGAGTATGCGTTTAGCAGACGAGTTAGGACCGGCGGCCCTGGCACGAGTGGACGATGTTTATTCCCCCCCACCTACCCGAGTCCGCATCTGTCTCCCAAAGTTTGAGCTTTTTATTAACTGCGCGGGCAGGCTTCGTACCGCGTTTGTCATTAGAAAGTTCGAAATTTATGTTAATTTTTTTTTAATTATAATTAAAAAAAATTGTGTTGCTTAAATTTATCAAAAAGACATTTTCCAGCTCATAATTTTAACCCGGAAATTTAAGTAATACAAGTTGTATTTGGACAGTTGTTGGATTTCGTTACACACCTTCTATTTAAATTTTTTACTTAATTGTACAGCTGAAAACCATACTTGGTGAAAATAAACACTGAGAAGGAAAAAAACAGTGCTACCAACTTCTTTGAGATTGAAATATTTTATTTTTTTAGACCCATTATAAAGCATTACTTTTAAATTTTTACTTGTAAAACAATAGCCATTGGGGTTAAACATAGTTATTCCCAGAGTGCTGAGCATTAAAAATTGAAAGTTAGCATGATTTTTCAAACGTGGAAAAGTTTACGAGCGCGCATTATAATACAGATATATACATCCGATGTTCAACTTTTGTTTTGCCTCACACCAATAAATAATAATAATCAAAAACGTTGACAAATCTTTACTAAATCGCCTACGATGATTCCCGGAAGCCGCAAAAAATTTTATTTTTTTGTAAAGTACCAAACCGGAAGCCACGATCGTGCCAACCGGTGGTCTCATAAAAACCCGCCCCTTATCATTTATTTTTTGGCTCCGCAACAGCTGCTCGCAAAAAAAGCTGAACGATCAAAGGCTCCGCTAAATCTGAATATCTCACCCCTTTATCCGGTTCCTCGTCACAAAAAAAAAAATTCACCTCACTGAACTTGTTAACTCAAAGAAAAATCCGAAAAACGTGCACGGGGGTGGGTTGGAGTACGCGCGTCGGTGACGGTAGTCGCGAGGTAACTGAGCGAGCTCGTTCGCGCACCTCGGCCACCCCTGAGTCGCGCACGGCTCCCCTCCACCGACACTCGACGAAACTGCTCACTTGATCGGCTCTCTTGCGTCTCTTATCTCACCCTACCCCCCGAGGTAGCTATGATAAACCTTTTTTTTTTTTGGGAATAATCGGTTTTTTGGAAAAACTACGGGCTACGTACAGAGATTGATGAGATAGTATCTCAGATAAGATACTCAGGAGATACTTGAATCAATTTTTCAAGGTACTATGGTACGGAATCAAAAGAAACTTTTAAACTTGGGTTTTTCAAGTTTTTAAATGAATTTATTTACTCTGACTAGAGTATCTCGAATAAGATACATATATTATCTGTTACAAGATAAATAATATTTTATACATCATCTTCGTATCTTGATGTAAGATAAATGCAATCCTTGATTCCATCATAAAAGTTGTAGATTTCTCTACATATAAATGAACCAAGATTTGGAATTGGTTAAGAACATACAGTTTAAAATTTGAATTTTTATCTTTCTATATAAATAAGAACTAAGATCGAATGTCATCGATTTAAAATGATTGGCTCAGTTAAAGTTTGAATTTTTACTGTTATTAAAAATACGATCTATTTATTGCAAATGAAGGATTCAATTTTTTTTTTTAAATAAATATTATTTTACATTTTACTACAAAAAGAGAAATGTTTAGACTGAACAGAGCTTACAACGAATCGAATGACAAAAATTTTGGCAAATTTAAAATTGTAACAATAACAACTTGAATTTTTAAATGGATCTGACATTGTTTCATAATTAATAGGTAAATGAGGCTTGCACGCTAAAAGATATGAGTAATAAACAAAATTTCCCGTAACCTCATTACAATCAAGAGAAATTCAAAAAACCATTTTTTATTTTCTTTACTATTTTTCATGTCTAGGAATATTTTCTTACTAAAGTTTATCGCTTTATATGCAAAACGAGTCATTTATTTTTATTTTTATTTTTTTTTTGCAAATAAACAAAGCTTGTTTGCCAGAATAGAGAAGAGAGCTAAATTTAAAGCGCGCGCTTTTGAAACCGTACCAAATCGACGGATGTTGGTTGTTTATTTACATACGACACGCCACGGGGGGGAAGGGGCAGATGCGTAGTTTTCGCGGGAGCCTCCAACCCGATATCCTCGAGTCCGGTTACACCAAAGCAAAGCTGCTGCTCTTTACGAACCGACCGACTGCACGCCGAGCTGTACTACTCGGGTTCCACTGACGAATGCACGAAGCGACTCCGGTGACGACTGTTTACGGTGCGATGCTTATTTTAAAAGTTTTGTCTTTGAGTGTTTATTTATGTTTTGTAAGTTGGTAATTTGGTGTCTAGAGACCAGATGGAAGTGTTGAGAAATGGATGCGTGTTGATAAAAAGTTAAAAAACCGCGTCGAATGGTACTACTTTCCGAAAACCAGTCTAAGTTTGTTTATTTTGCTTTTTACAAACCTTTATCGAAGTAGGTCTGGCCAATAGTTGACCAGTTACCAGCTATTTATACTGTAGACTACTGTCAGATAAGATTCAACTTTGGAATTTCCAGAAGAAACCGTGGAAACAAGAAAATGAAAGTATAATAGATTACAAATATTCCTCTTTTTCTCAACTCTGATCAGCAATTGACCAGTTTTTGGCCAGTTACAAGCTTTGCTTTATAAACTTGCCCAATTATCGACTACGATATCCGGTCTAAATTCCAAACAGACGCTCATCCAAAAACAGTTCAATTACAAAGCAAGCTAATCTCATTCCCCGAGAATTTTAATCCAGTTACGGTTGATGAAAGAGAGCCGAATTCCTCCCCCAAAAACAAATAAGCAAAGGATCGAAAAATACCACCCCAATTACCAAATAATCGATCGAACCATCGGCTTTTTTTTTCCTCACAAATCTTTCGTCGATAAGCACCAGCAGGTGAGAACCGAAAGAAAGAAAGAAGTCAGGAATATATATATATATCGGTCGGGGGGGTAAGGTGCGATGGTCGATAGCCAAGCAGCCCAACTCGGGGGCTGGCAAGGTCGGCCGATATCGACAGGCTTACTCTTTACACGTGTCTACGGAGGCCCGCCCCCCGCTGGCTTCATCTCCCCCGTTTAATTATTGGTTAACTATCCACCCCTTGATGCTAAACAAAGCCGATTACAGGCGAGTGCGTGAAAGTTTTATTGGATAAGTTTTGGGGTTTGCTGTTGGTAGCGTTTTTCGGGAAATACTTCATAATCGACTCGTCAAACTAAAGTTTTGCAGGGGGAAGGGGCTAACAAGTACGCGACGTGGATTTTTATTATTTGGGATTGCCGACGAACTGACGTGGGCGAGGATAATCGACTTAATTTCGTACGGATAATTTTTTATTGTTTTATGGGTATTGTTGCTGAGAGGTATTCAATGACATTATTTAGACTACAATGAGCTGTAGTTTTTCGAAGAATATCTCATTTCATACAAAAAATTAAATCCAAAAATTTATTTATTTAGTTAAGTAGTATTTAGTTTAATTGTTGAATTAAATGTTAATTTTAAAAAATAAATAAATAAATAAAAACAAAAACAAAGAAGTTAATACTTCTAATGGTGAATTACTAGATGTCAGTTCAATTAAATAAATTCAATTAAATATTATGCATAAATATTATTTCTAATTTGATTTTTATATTTTGAATGCAATCAGCTAATCTATCGAAAGCAGCCACAGCGTGGTTAAAATTGTGAAAGTTACAAGGTTTATTTTTTTATTTTTTTATTTTTTTTAATTTAATTATTATTAAACTCAAAATTATTGAATTTAAAAAAAAAAAAAAAAATACTATTCGAACCAATTGCATAGGATTTTTTTTTTCGTTACTTTGTTCCTTTATTAGAACTACTGAATATTTTCATTTTAGCGAAAAAATTTTTTCGGCGTGGGGAATTGAACCTGAGTTCCTGGTATCCGCAGTCAAGCGCGTCGACCAGTATGCCACTGCAACTTAGATGCACAAAAACTTTATATCACGTAGATATACATAAATTTTTTTTTTTATTTAAATTAATTTGTTTTGTTAAAAATATTTGAGAGAATATTAACAGAGAATTCTCAAAATTTAAATTTGGTAACATATAAAACTTAAAAAATTAAAATGTATTTTACTTTCTTTACTAATGACAATGCTTTTAAGGATAAATACCTCGGTAAATACATCTTTTTTATTTGAGAAAGATTATTATTTTCTTAAATTCAACCAAATTTTAAGAACATTTTTTTTATAACAAGAAAAATTCTAAAAATATCCTCATATAGTAATTTTTTTTTTTTTTTCGTCACATTACTGTAGTAAGTACAATATAAGTGTTATTACTTTATCTTTTCTTGATCAGAAGACAAATTTCCCGAAGCGGGGAATCGAAACAGCGTCTCTGGTGTTTGTCGTCAAGCGTGTTGACCATTACGCCATTACAACTTGGAAATACTAAACTTTATTTTGTATAGATAAATTAATTTTGTATGTACTCCAATATTTTTTTTGTATAATGTTGGCTATAGTGATAATAAGTTAATTTGATCATTAATTCATTAATATCTAAATTAAAAAAGATATTATATTACCTTCTCCACCAACTACAATGCTTCTAAATGGAATTTAAATAAATAATAATAACTACAAAAAAAAACACAAGATTCTAATTTGATGAAACTTTTTATTTTTTTTCTTCACATTTTTATTAAGCAGAGTGTGAGCGCCATCATGTTTGTTTTACTTTTAAGTTGGCGGAGTATCCGAAAAAAATTTTCCGACACGGGAATCGAACCCGCAGTTTCTGAATTTGAACACAAGTGCGTTGACCGCGGCACTAGGTACCTCAGAATATTTGATTTTAAATGTAATAATTAAAGTTTACTTTGAAAAAATTTGGTTGAAAAATTTATTTATTTAGTAACCTGTATTTCATTAAAACATAAGATAAAAAAACAATATAAACTAATTATTTTGTTTTGGTAATTTAAAAACTGCACCAATAAAAATGAGCGCTGCGATGTTTTTAGTTTTCCCAGGGACGGAAATCTTTCCAAAACCAATTTAAAAAGTCGATCTGGAACATTGTAATCTGCTCTAGCTAAAAATTAATTTTGGTGCTTTTTTGAGATTAAAATTCTAATATATTTTTTTCAATTATAAATCATTCTATGGATCAAAACTAAAAAACAAAACTAATCTTGTTCCCAAAATGAAGATCAAAACTAATTTAGGTTTACATTTTGGGAACAAAATGAAGATAAAATTATTTTTTGTCTTTACTTTGAGAGTATTTATTCAACAGTATTAATTTCGTTCCCAAAATGAAGATCAAAATTAATTTCGGTCTTCATTTTGGAAACAAAATTAGTTTCGGTCTTTATACTTAGAGGAAATTTTCGTTCCCAAAACATAGAGAAAACCAAAATTAAAATTACTCTCGCGATCCTCCAGCACGGTTCAAACAAAGAACCGTCGATAAACAGTTACTCACCGGTAAACTAATAATCATAATCTCCAAACTGGCGCACGGCCAAGCTCGTTCACACCCGTGCGGTAAAATATCATAATCCCCGAAAAAAGAAGTACCCGCGGTGGAAACAAAAGATTCGCAATTTTTTTTTTCCTCTTCGACCTTCGCTCCAAAACCGATGGAAAATCGCTGGCTCTCGAGTTCTCATTAGAGACTAGTGGCCTTGGGGGAAAGCGGGAAGAAAAAAAAGGCCTTTCTTGCGCCCGGCCGGACGGATTAATCGGGGGACTCGAAAATTTCAAGAGCAAACAAGACTTACGCCCCGGAGAAAGAATGGAAGGTGCGAGGAGCTACTGCGTTTTTAACGAGGAATACCCGCGGGACTATTTTTAGATATTCACAAAAGCCGCTTCGACCCAAAGGCGAAAAAACTAATCTTTATTATGGAGTCTGAGTGTCCTTTGTTTTGGATTTCAGACGATAATCGAGATTTTTTACAATGAACTACTTAATATTGATAAAGTTAATTCGAGTTTTGGAAACCCGGAATATTTCAAATTGGTAATACTCGTTTACATTTTTCAATTTTTATATCATTTTGAATTTTGTAATATCTTCATTTTTTGTAAAAAAAAATTTTCATGAAATATTTATCATGCCAGAACAAAGGCTCTGAATGTCTATATAGCTATTATTTAAATATTGACAATTTTTTTCTGCTCTCAACGGTTAAATTTCAATTCAACGTTTTAAGTTTAATTATTTTTGATGTCAAATAGTTTTTTTTTTCTCAAAAATATCCAAAAACTGTGATTGTAATGTTATGTATGTACGAGTTAAACTTACTCATGTTACTTGGTTAAAATTTTTTTTTCAATAAATCTAATTTATAATTTTCAAAGATACTTTTTTATTTATAAGATGTTTTAATTTGAAAAATTAATTTTTTTTTAGAAAATCTTAGAAAATGATTAAGGCGTGTTGAATGAATTATCCAGTAATAATTTTCTCTGTATTAGCATAGAGAAAACGTACTTGAAATTTTTAATGTTTGCAGTATTATACATGCTAAAAAAAATCTTACAATGAGTATTTTTTACACTAAAAAAAAGTTTTAGAAATTACCTTTAGTTGTCAAACTTTTTCAATAACAGTTTTTTCAGCAAACTTTACTTAAAAAAAAAAAGTCGAAAGGTATGATCCATAGAAATTTCTAGAAACAGCTTTTTATTTTGACTATATCTTGGAATGTTTCCCCCAGAAACTAAACAATGCAATTCGCACTTTTTTCCCTAATTACAATAAAATATTAAATTTCTCTAATTAAAGCTTTCAAGATAATTAAAGTGAACCAAGCCTTCATCCACACTTAAACAAACTAGATAATTAAATTACCTCGTCAACTATCAAGACGATTACGTAATCTCAAAAAAGTATGAACATTTTTTTTTTTTTTTTAACCAGTAATAAAGTTTTCACGAGTAATTGAGTTTTATTCGCGGAGTCCACGGTGTTAAATTCATTGTAAAACGTTACCAGCAGGGCTTAGAAGGGGAGTTAATTTTACCAAAGTGTTGAAATTACTCTAATGCCGCGTACCTTAAACGAGCCAGATGTCGAGGCCTTTTTTTTTTTTAATTTTAAAAGTGCACTCAAACTTTGAGTTTTCTAATTGCTCCACAAAGAATTAAAAAATGTGGACTTTGCAAATGTTTATGAATCTCGAAGAAGTATGAATTACATGAAAAAAATTAAGAGTACGTCTTGCTCGCTCCGCCCGTCAACCCCGGAGTCCCAACAGAAAAATTTATTGTTACATAAGTAAACCAGTTTAGTATGTAACTTACGTAACGCAAAAGTCGTTAGACCGAAATAAAGTTTGAAATTTGGATTGTTTTAGGTTAAGTACCAAGCCATGTTTATTTAATTCAGGAATATTTAGGACCGCGGGAGAATCGTAAGAAACGCGGGCTTAAAGTATTAACCAGACGCGCGGTTTTAATTAAAGGGCTCCGAGTAATAACCCGACTCTACCCTGGACGATGCGGCGAAAAAACAAAGACACGCAAAAGTCAATCGCGCGGACTACTTTGGCTTACCGCTTTCAATATTTAATAGCTTCGATTACTCGACCGATTGATTTCTTACGAAAAAGGGTTAATCGATATGACGAGTTGCAAAGTGGATGAGATCCGACTGTGGTCAGACAATTTTAAGTCGAGTTTATAAGTGAATCTTTTGGTTTTTTTTTTTTTTTTTACTTATTACTTGTGTTTGGCTAATTAAGTGTGCTCAAGTTTTGATGGGTTTTTGAAAGAGGTAGGTGGTGCTGACATTAATGCACGCTTTTATCGGAAATTTAAATTTTTAAATACATGCAGTTTTTCAAAGTAAAAAGAATTTTTCAAATATTTTAAATTTCTACTGAATTGTCTAAGAATAATTAATATTCTATTGAATAACTTTAATAATCTTTTCATTGCACTGGAATAATTAGAAAAAAAAGTGATTTTAAGCTTAAAAAAAGTGTCAATCTTAAAAAAACTAGGTTTTTAATTCTTTTTCAGTAGATTTTTTTAAATGACTATTTGATACTCTTTACATTCTAGTGAATACTTTGTAAAAAAAAAAAATTTTTTTACATAAAGTACTAAATTAGCCATTTACTGGCCATTTTTTAGACTCAATCTAGTAATCAGCCGTTTAATGAATAACCTAATTATCATTTCTTCCAGGAAAATTTTTCACTTTATTAAAATCATTTTATAAAAAAATTTTCCGGCAATTCTCAAAACCAGCTACTTATCAACTCGCAAGCTTGAAATTTTTCGAATATTCAAGTAAGTACAGAGAGAAGAAATATTCTCCAGTCCCGGTAAATTTTTTTTTCCAAGATTTCGTATATAATGTAGCAAGCGCCTCGGATCGATAAAATGTAAACATCGCCGCTGCACTGCCCGAAGGATGCAAGAAGACCAAGGAAGAAGAAGAACAAAAAGAGGTCTGGATGATAAAACTGCTGCAGCACTTCCTACTCCTTTGTCCGATGAATGCGAGCCGAGATAATGAGGACGACTCCGAGATGATATTTTAAAAACTCGTACCACCGACGACGACGTTTAAATACACGCTTGGAATTAAAAAAATGGGATCGCCACTACTCTTGTCAATTTAATCGACCCGAGTGCGATTATTTTATGTGTGTAAAGTTGGTACTAACCGTCGGAATTTAATTCTAGGGTTTTCTTATTTGAAAAATTTCGTAGCTTTGCAATTTTTTGACAGTCAACCTTCAAATTTCTTTACTTTTTTCCAGCTCGTCAGGGTTGAGGGCTTAATGAAAAACCAAAGCCGGAAAGAGGATTTGCACAGCCCTGAGTTAAAATTAGACTACGAAATGAGTCTTAACTAATTTAATGAAAAAATTTAAATTTTTATAATAAGATTTTTTTTTTTTTTGTGAATTTTTAGTTAAAAATTTAAATAATAGAGAAAAAATATTTTCCAGAATGATAAATCTATACAATGAATACGCAGTTATTATTTTTTATTTCTTATTTAATTTGGATTTATTTTGTTCAATGTAACAATGATTTAGTGGTTGCCTAAATTTTTTATTTATCGAATTCTGTATACGATTGAAAATTAATTTTTACCATTTTATTGTTTGGCATACTAGGTATAATTATAAAAAGTTATAGCCCGGAAATGATTACAACTATGTGTGTAAAGACTTGTAATTAGGTAAATGATACTATGTCGAATTATTTGAAATTGTTTTAAATTAATGTAGTGTATCTTATCGATTAAATTTTTTATACTTTTAATAAAATTTTAAAACGTTCTAAAACTCATTGTTTATCCCCCTTTCATTAATTTTAAGCTTTTTTTTTTTTTTTAAATTTATTTTAATAATCATCAAGACTCAAGAACAATTATTGGAACATAAAGTTCGTTTACGTCTAACTCCATACATGATCGGTTCACCAACCCGGAGAGACAGATCAAAATAATAATTTAAATAAAAATGCACGATAAAAATACAAACATTTTTTTTTTTTAAATAAATAATCAAGCAATATAGGTATTCTACTTTCATTTTCAAATGAATCAGTAGACAGTATGGATTTTTTAAACGAATAAAAAACGTGTAAATTCGTGAGCGTTTCGCTAGTTTACTAGACTCTTCTGAAAATTGTTAACCATTGATAAAAAATAAAAAACACAAATGTCTTGATTTAACAGCCACTGGAATAAAAAATAATATGAAACAAAAAATAAAAAATAAATGATAATTTTTAAATAAAAATAAATTTGTGAATATTACTCAAAGTTAGACAAAAGTAAAGGTTAGACAGAGCTTTTGGAAATGTAAATTATAGTGTAAATCAAAGATATGTACATGTAAAACCGGTTTCGGGAGATTAGGAGATTAGGACTCATAAAGTGAAAATAAATGATCTGAAAAAATCATGCACAAATATAATAATTTGTTTAAATAAATAAAACAGTTATCAAAACTAAGCCATCGTAAACATCCCCCATTAGTGAACCCACTCGAGAAAAAGCATCATCACTTTGATCATCCCAATTTTTCACATCCAGTAAAACCAGATAAATAATAATCCCTCAACACCAAACAAAGAAGAAAAAAGAACTTCAGACACGGGTAGGCTCGCGGGCAGGGGTGACGATACAAGGCCGCGAGCGAGCTCGAGCGGTCAATAAGAGATTTGATAACTAAACAATTGCGTGAATAGGCCTCGAAAAATCAGAGTACCAGAGAGTGTATAGAATAGGAGGATCGATATCTTACTCCTCCTCATCCTCCTCCTCCGACCTGGATTTCCTGCAACAGCGACATTTTCCTGCTCTATAGCTGTTATTCGCCCCCCCGCTGAGCCGACGCGCGCCGGATCGATTATAGGCAGGCGCTTCCAACAGACTCGCTGCAACGCACACCTATCAAAGTATCAACCGAAAGCGAAAGTTCGAGCCTTCTGCGTGCCGGCCCGAGATTTTGCGAAAATTCATCAATTATTATACACTTGGAATTTGGGGGTTTTTTGAGACTGGATTCTGCAAGTTTTTTATTGAGAATCTTTTTCCCAAGTTATTAACATTTTTTTTATTTATTGCAACTGTAATTTTATTTAAACTAAGAATTAAAATTTTTGAAAATTCATTCACGGCCGAGAATCGAAAGATTCTAGATCCCTCACGCTATGGTTGGTGCGACTCCTGAATCTCAAATTCGAGAGAATGCGGAAAAGAGATTTATTTATAAAAATACAATCATCTTACGATGAAAGATCGTTAAAAATCAAAATTTGAGAAAGAAAAAAATTATATATTTATGTAATTTTATTTGTTGTTAAGTTGATTATTTGAAGCTGATGCTGCAAGTATACTATCAATTATTTTATTTTAATTTATTGTAATTTATATTTTCATTATATTAATAATTGTCATTTTAATCAATTTTAATATCATCAAACATAAAAGAAAAATTTATCTTTGAAAATATATTTCTTTTTAATAAATAAAAAATAAAATAATATTCATTGCAAATATCTTCTTATCGTTACTGTAAAAAGTAAGATTAGTTTCATAAATTAAAATGTTGATGCTAATTTTTTTAATAATAAGAATTTATATTTGCCATCCTTACTTTCATCAATTATAATAACAAATTAATCATTTGAAAATATGATGCAAGTATTTAATCGAAAAAATCTTTTAAAACAATTAAGTATCAATAAATTTAATAAAAGCTTTAATCGATTTACAAAAAGTTAACAAGAAGTCAAAAATTTATTCAATTACATTATAAGTATTTTTTATGTATATTTTTTTATTTTAATCGAATAAAGTTATACCATATTTTAAAAATTCAATAATAATTTTGATAAAAATTAACTAAAAAATTCATTATTTATATTATAAAAGATCCGGATGAATTAATAATTTTCTAAAACTATTACAAATGTGATCCAAACTTTTTTCTTTCTCATTTTTTAATTCTTGGGGGGTGGGTGTTTATTTTATTTACTTTTCAATTAGAGTCTTGAAATTTGCGAAACAAAAAATTTCTCCTCTCGCGTTTAAGAAAGCCATTGCTTCAAAGTGGGAACGAAGGAAATATTGTTGGACAGTGGTACCTGTTAAACTTATTTTATTGATTTTTTATATAAGTTTATAAAAAATTTTTTTTCAAATTTTCAATGTCTTGTTTACTTTCAATAATTAATTATCAACGAATATGTTTCTTTAATTCATACAGTATAACTTAATTTTGTTAAACAGAGATCAATGGCTCAGATCAGTAAGTAAAGCAACAGACTTGTGATACGGGGATCCGGGGTTCGAGTCCTGTTGACCGAGTTTGAATTTGATATTTGTAGGTAATTCTACAAAATTGCATCGACCTAATGACTAATGTGTTTATTTAAAATAATATAAATCAATTTTTTTTTTATTTAAAATAATATAAATCAATTTTTTTTTTAAACAACATAGTGTTAATTTTTTGACAAAAAAAGTTGTTGAGTTTTTTTTTTATCATCGTCAAATTTCAAAAAAAAATTTTTTATTGTTCTGGAAAAAGAATTTCAAATTTATTTTCGTAAAGTTACTTTGATCTTATTTAAAATTCATTTTTTCAGCATCTCATTCAGCACAATAAATAAAAAACTTATAACGTGACAATGGATGGTAAAAAAAAAAAAGAAATTTTCGTCACCGTAACTGTACTTGGCTGTTTTGTTTTCTCATTGGCAACATCAATACTCGTAAAACAAAGAAAACGGTACTTCGCCGATGCTAAAATAAAAGCCAAACAAACCAGCAGAATCTTTTGCCGAGTCATCATATGTAAAGCCGCGGTGTATAATTACCTCAATTATGCAAGAAAAATATAAAGAAAGAAAGGTAAATTGATACCCGCTGTAATTTGTGGGGAGAAAGAAAAAAGGTGGTCAAGGGGCGATTAATTGATTCGAAGGTCCGAAGTTCGGAGGTCAGTGACGCTTACCAAGCTTCCGGGGTATCGAATTATAGTAATTTCTTTTATTTTATGAAAATACGGAGAATAGTGATTTTCCGGTCTAGGGAATTTTCATTACTTACTCTTCTCGCATGCGAAACGAACTTTTTTTTAAAACAGGTCGAGATATAATAATTTCACTGGTGTAAAAAATTAGTTTACTTATCGCCAAGTTTTTATTGCAATGATAAAAACAACATAACGCTGCCGTAAAATAAATTAATGGCACATTTTTAATTAGCTGATGTGGATTGAACTATGAGTTTTAGAATTATATTATTAACTCTATACTGATTTTTTATAGGTAGTATTATGTTAAAAAAAATTATTGTTGATCAATAAGTTATTTATTACTAAACGATAATTAGATTTATCAAGGTCTTTTGTAGCTATATATAGGTAGATTTAAAAAAACAAATATTAATAATAGTAAGGGAGTCTTTTTTAATGGTGTTAAAGCATCCGTGAAAAATATTAAAAATTTTTTTGCAGAAGTTCCT
The DNA here is from genome assembly GCA_038277355.1 of Encarsia formosa. Taxonomy (NCBI): domain Eukaryota; kingdom Metazoa; phylum Arthropoda; class Insecta; order Hymenoptera; family Aphelinidae; genus Encarsia; species Encarsia formosa. Next base: position 3,683,136 of record CM076184.1, read on the forward strand.
GATTAAAAAAGCTTTTCATCATGGAATATACTTTTCATTTTTTCGAGATGAAAAATTCTTTTTTTTTTTTTTTTTCGTTAGAATAGCACTTTTGTTCCGAAATGTAACAGTTACAACTCCCAAAATAATGTTCTCTTTTACGCGGCGCCACACTCGCTAAATGAACCGGCAAAGTCAACTTTTTTTTTTTAAATTGAATTTTTTACAGTATAACACCCGATGGATATTATTCATTTGAAAATAATTGTCAAACGATTTCTTGTTTTTCCAACTCAATGAATCCAGATTTTAAGCAACGTTTCGACGCGTATTGAATGAAAACTGTCTTTTCTACACAAAATAAATTTAAATAACTTTTTTTGTTTAAAGTACAGAAAAATAACCGTTCTTTATCACTACGCAGTCAGGCAAGATGATTTTTCGTCTACTAAACGGTTTTTCCAAAAAAATAAATTACGACATGACACTTCAAACAAACGCTTATCTCGTCGCCCCAAAGAATTACTTATTCAAATCGCGGTAGCAAATTACTTTATTATCACTACTCGTCGTTCTAAAAAAAGATCCTAATTTGACAAACATCGTTCCGTCTTTGTTATCAGCTGACTCCAAACTCTCTCCCTGCTCCAGCGAAACGAAAATAGAACCGCGGCTGTTTGAACAAGTGCGGTAGTGCGGGTATGCAAATCACGATGATTCTCATCATCATCAGCACCACGTACGCCGCGCAAGTTTATAACCTCAAAAGATCGCACACACCATAGAGTTTAAAAGCCCAGCGTGAATTTAAATGCCCACAGCTGACCGGAGTCGGGCTGGGAATTATTCAGGGCGGGTGACCCTGAGGCAGCTCGGTGTGTAGTTCCGGCCTGAAAAATCGATCGGTCGCCCCCACCCCGATGCACCAGGCGTGCACAGTTAGTGGATCAAACCCTCAAAACATAAAATCTACTCACATGATTTATTTATTCCTTCCGTCGGTGGTCGTTTATAGTTTTTCAACTTGGGCGACGATGGGGGTTAGGCGCTTGCGAACTCGCACAAAGATGTCATCCTCGGGGTGAGGAGATAACACATGTGTGCAGCTGATTTATCGATAACCAAATGAACGTACTGATACGCTCTTCTTATCTTCTCGTTTCGAGTGCTTTAATTAGTCCTGCTGGAGCTGGCTCGCATCGTCATCGATTTTCACGCTCGCGGAGGAGCATCCTGCGGGCACTGTACCTTTTAACTTTTGTTTGTTTACGTTGGCTTTTATGGAGCTCAATTTTGTACAAGGGTGGCACACTCGATTGCACTTGCGGGTTTTTTTTACGCGCGGGTAATTTATGAAAGAACTATTATCAGGATTCGGTCATTCTGGAGGAGTCTGGACCCGAGTGTTGTTATATGTATACACACACCAGAAGCAGGCTGCTTGGTGCAGTCGACCCCGACCGAGAGTTTATCGAGCGACCGGTGCTGACATCTAACCGCCGCCGGCTCAAGTCAAAAGTGACAAAACTTACAACTTTACAAGCTTTGATGGTTCAAATTTTTTAAAAAGCTCGAAAAATTTGGTAACTTAGATTTTTTTATCGCTTTGTGTTATGGAGAGGAATGTTTTTATTACATTTCGACAAGATATCGCTTGCTGAATCGGAGAAACAGCGCATTTCAGAATCAAATCAGTGATTTTTTAATATTTTTTTAGATACTTGAATTGTTTTGAAAAATAATACTTTTTAAGCCAGTAAATATTTCATATGACTAATTTTTTTGGACAGCAGCTCGACAAATCGCCATATTCTTGGTAAATCAAAAAACCGTATCCTTCGATTAAAAAAAAAAAAATTTAGTATCTTTTTTTGAAAATCTTTTTTTTGGAGAGCCTGACGATCAGGTTTTGCCGATTTTATTTTTACTAGAAATTTCTCTGCGCGCATAACTCTTTTTTTTATTGCTTTTGTAATGAAAGCTTAAGCTTTGATTAAATAAAGAAAATTTGAAATAATTGCTTTGTTTTACTTAGAAAAATTTAATTTAATACTTTAAGTCATTACTTAGGTACGACTGATAACATAAATAAAAATAAATTAGTATTAAATTTTCAAATGAAAATAATTAGATTTTTTAACTACTATATTGCGGCCAAAAGAAAAAGGGTAAGTAACTGCCAACTGCATGAATGTTCGAAATCGAGATTTTAAATTTTTTGAATATAATTTTATATTCTTTTTTAAATTTTATCAACCTGAAAGTTATAATGAATTTTATTTTAAAAAAAATTGATAGTTTGTCAAAGTTAACCTACTTACATACGAATCTGAAATTTCAAATTATTTTACTATAACTCAATTTTACGTAATTTCTCGACAAATATTTTGAAGACTGTTATATAATGTTCTAAATTTTTCTCAATTTGACGTATTTATTTTCTTCGTTTTCTTTTGTAATGATTTATTCAATTAAAACATCCATGAGAATTGAGATTTAAAACTTGGAATTCAAAATACTTGAAAAGTGACGCAAATTGCAGTTACCTATCTCTATGCTTATGGCGGCAGTAGATTATGATCGGTTTTATAACTTAAAGCTTCATTTAAGCGGTTTTCAGATTCTTGTTGTTTTAAAGAGTGAACCCAAAAATCGACAAATTTTAGCTCATTTGGCAAAATCGTGATTTTTGGTGAAATTTCAAACATGCAAAATCGGTGATATCAATCAAAAAAACACCAAATGGATTTTCTTCTTAGAATTTCACTTAGAATACGATGGTATTTTTTTTCTGAAAATTAAACTTATTAGAATTTCCCCTTTAAACGTCTGTATAAAGATACTACTTTAACCGATCTTATCGCTGCAACAACAAATTTTCTCCATTTTCAACTTGGCAGGGCTTCATATCTGACCATGAAAAACTATATGCACCAAAAATTTTTTCGGAATTTTTTGTTATCATTACCATTATTTATTTACAAATGAAATAGCTTAAATTTTCTTTTGGATTGCAGTTTGTGGAATACCGATTTTAACGAAATTTTAGGATTCATTTTCTGAGTCCAAATAATGAACCTGACCATATATATATGTTTTTCTAATGGGCCTTTTAAAACAATCTATTATTTTTCAGAAAAAAAAAAAAAAAACAAAAAAAAAACAAAAAAAATTAACAGTTTTTAGTTAATTTTCAAAAGATTTGTATTCGAAGTTTTTTTCATTCTCTTTATATTTTCATGAAAATTCACCAAAAAATAAAGAGAATGCGGGGTTGCAGAACTTCTTAAAAGTTAAAAATTTCTAACTTAAATCTTTTGAAAATTAGCTAAAAACTTTTTTTTTTTTTTTTTTTTTTTTTTTTTTAATAATAATAATACAGAGTAGACTATTTTTTTAATAACAGGCCTATTAGCAAGACATATTTATGATTAGGTGCATTATTTGGACCCAGAAAATGATTCCTAAAATTTCGTCAAAATCAGCGTTCCGCAAACAATGATCTTTAAAAATCCTTAATATTAATACTTTTCAAAAAAAATTGACGGTTGCATCAGAAGTTGAAGTAAAAACTGGTAAAGTAATACTTAATAGATTCAGAATCCGTTTGCTGATGATAAAAAAGAACAGTTTTCACTGCCTCAATTTTGTAAAAAAAAGGTAGTGGTAACAATAATAATATTTTTTATTGCTTAGAGGTCTATAAGTGTGAAAATTTTATAATCAATGAATTTTTTTTTTTCATGAAATAAAATACATTGAAACCAAGAAAGTCATAGCTAGGACTTTTCCTATAGAGTAAGGCTTTTTAATAATGATGATTTTTGATAGCCTTTAATTTTCTTGTAATGAAACTGTTATTTTTGTCAGTTATATTGAAAAAATGGTTTAAAATTTTTTCTTTAGTGAATAAAAAAATCAGAAAAATCTGAACGATTTCAGTAAAACTAATTTCAAAATTTAAAATTTAATCAAATTTTAGTTTCAATTTCATAATTTTAAAATTTTAAACAATCGACACAATTTTTTGATTTAACTTGTAGTAAATTGCAGGGAGTTTTTTACTAAGAACTGTCCTTTTGCTTTAGACCAAGAAAAATAATGAATTTTCCTTCAATGAAGTAAAAAGAATAGATTATTCATATAAGTAGACAATTTAAAAAAAAATTTAGCGCACATAAACTGAGAAGAAAATTTTTGTTATTTTTTAAACGCTTTAAACTATTTTAAATAATGTTTTGATTTTAAATTTTTATACAAGTTACCTAGCATTCTAAAAATAAAATTTCTTCAGAAGTCCTTTTATAATTTTCCATTTAAGATTTTGTTCAGATTTAAAAATTTTTTTTAGCGGAAAATTCCGATCCACAAATATGACTTATTTTTACCCCTACAACCAGAGTTGCTCGAACAATAGAATTCCCAATCTTGATATAAATTAATAATTTTTGCTTTATTAAAATGATTTTGTTTTGAAACACATCCTAAAAGCTGTCTGTAAATGATAGTAAACTCACGTCAGTTTACAATAATAATTACCATTTTGCACATTTCCTTAAAATCAGCTGAATAATTTTTTGCCATCATGAAAAAAAATGTTAACAAAAAGTAAATCTATATGAAATTCTAAAAAACAGAGAGTGTCCTTTGCACAAATTAACCTATAAATCGTAATTTTACAACACTCACATTAAGCATTTCTTTAAATAATAACATTATAATTGTTAGCTGTTGCTAACAGAAAAAATAATAAAATGCCGGTGAAACTAATAAACTTGTACAGGATCAACATTAAAATAATAATAAATAAATCTTAATTAACAATTGCCAAAAAATTTTCAGTCATTATAAAAGCTATCATACACAGAATAAAAATAACCTATTTAAAAAACACTTCGGCTCAAGATGATCGACTGTCAATTTCTATTTAGAATAATAAATTTCAATTTTACCTCTAAAAAACTTTTGCACCAATCATAGCACGAATAAAAACTTTTTCAAGATGGCGATATCTCCTTTATACTATAGGATTTAAAAATTTTTTTTAGCGGAAAATTCCGATCCACAAATATGACTTATTTTTACCCCTACAACCAGAGTTGCTCGAACAATAGAATTCCCAATCTTGATATAAATTAATAATTTTTGCTTTATTAAAATGATTTTGTTTTGAAACACATCCTAAAAGCTGTCTGTAAATGATAGTAAACTCACGTCAGTTTACAATAATAATTACCATTTTGCACATTTCCTTAAAATCAGCTGAATAATTTTTTGCCATCATGAAAAAAAATGTTAACAAAAAGTAAATCTATATGAAATTCTAAAAAACAGAGAGTGTCCTTTGCACAAATTAACCTATAAATCGTAATTTTACAACACTCACATTAAGCATTTCTTTAAATAATAACATTATAATTGTTAGCTGTTGCTAACAGAAAAAATAATAAAATGCCGGTGAAACTAATAAACTTGTACAGGATCAACATTAAAATAATAATAAATAAATCTTAATTAACAATTGCCAAAAAATTTTCAGTCATTATAAAAGCTATCATACACAGAATAAAAATAACCTATTTAAAAAACACTTCGGCTCAAGATGATCGACTGTCAATTTCTATTTAGAATAATAAATTTCAATTTTACCTCTAAAAAACTTTTGCACCAATCATAGCACGAATAAAAACTTTTTCAAGATGGCGATATCTCCTTTATACTATAGGATTTAAAAATTTTTTTTAGCGGAAAATTCCGATCCACAAATATGACTTATTTTTACCCCTACAACCAGAGTTGCTCGAACAATAGAATTCCCAATCTTGATATAAATTAATAATTTTTGCTTTATTAAAATGATTTTGTTTTGAAACACATCCTAAAAGCTGTCTGTAAATGATAGTAAACTCACGTCAGTTTACAATAATAATTACCATTTTGCACATTTCCTTAAAATCAGCTGAATAATTTTTTGCCATCATGAAAAAAAATGTTAACAAAAAGTAAATCTATATGAAATTCTAAAAAACAGAGAGTGTCCTTTGCACAAATTAACCTATAAATCGTAATTTTACAACACTCACATTAAGCATTTCTTTAAATAATAACATTATAATTGTTAGCTGTTGCTAACAGAAAAAATAATAAAATGCCGGTGAAACTAATAAACTTGTACAGGATCAACATTAAAATAATAATAAATAAATCTTAATTAACAATTGCCAAAAAATTTTCAGTCATTATAAAAGCTATCATACACAGAATAAAAATAACCTATTTAAAAAACACTTCGGCTCAAGACGATCGACTGTCAATTTCTATTTAGAATAATAAATTTCAATTTTACCTCTAAAAAACTTTTGCACCAATCATAGCACGAATAAAAACTTTTTCAAGATGGCGATATCTCCTTTATACTATAGGATTATCAAACTTTACTATAAACTTATTTAGAGGCTTGGTCAAAAACTTCAAAAATATCAAAAAAAATTTTAGTATAATCTTGATTTCTTCTTAACAGTAATGAGTTCAGTACTTATAACCATTAAAATTGATTTCAAAATAATAGTACTCCATGTCTGCAAACGGAAAAATTGAATCCAGCTTTTAACCCAGAAGGAACGATTTTTTTTCTTTTAAATATTATCCATAAATCTTATATCTCAAGTTAAGTTAAAAAGAAAAAAGCATCGATGTAATTTTGCCAGGAAGATAACATAAACGAAATTTTATGTAACAAATATTGAGGCAACCCAGTTTTTAGAAAATGTTTCATAATAAAAAATGTTAAAATTGTTTATGAATCAACTCGTGATCCATAAACGGTAGTCACTATGTTTATAAACACTATACCAAACTGTTTATTTTAAAAAATAACGGCAGCTCCCCGTGGTTATATATCAGCGAAGTATTCGTATTTCGGACATTCAGTGACTTTTATATCGGCTTATTTAGAACTGTAACATAGTGTTCGAAATTAAATTGAACTAATTAATGACTTTTCTTTTTACTATGCGATAAAAAAATTTTTTAATAGCGTTTAGACGCGTAACAGGTATTAATTTTTAATTGCTTATTTTACGGTAAAAGTTTTGTACAACAAACATTCATATCAAGATTAAAAATTTTCAAAATTTTTTTCGTCTTCTTAATCTTTATTTATTACAATTTACAATCCTCAAACACATTGTTTAAAAATTATTAGGGAACCAACTCAAAATTTGATCAGACACGTCTCGATTGCCACGTCACGCGGCGCGAGCATCACCTGTTAGGATTTTTTCTTCTGCTCGCTTGTGTTGTCCGCGCCGCCGACTCGGGAGGTTATAATAACTGTATCCCATCGAAAAAAAAAAGATAAAAAAATTAATCATCGGATACAGGATTAATCCCAGCGCGATGAGGAGACGATCTAATTTATCAAAATGAAACGAAATCTCATAAGCTGGTTCAAGTTCTTGATCCTCGCGGGCCTGACCGTCTTCCTGACCACCCTGATCTTTCGTCTTATCCACGGCGGTCCCCGGGCACTGCACGAAGTCGCTAGGGTACTGCACCAGGAGACAACGAACGAGGTCCTCAAGGAAGCCGACTATGACAACAAAGTGGAAGCCATCAAGTCACCCGTGGCCGAAAAGGTACTAAAACTGTTTATTTTCAATCTTTATATTGGATTTGCATGGTGTTTTAACAATGTTATTGATAATTAAAGTCACTAATGAAGCTCTGAAAAAGTGTACATTTAACTGATTCATGTTAACATTATTGTGTGGGTGTGTATATAGTGAATTACTTCACCTCTAATTTATTTATTGATAAGTCTGTTATCTATTTCTTTAAGATTCAACAATTTTTTTTTTCATTTTATTATTTATATCCAATTAAATACCTCTTATTGACTATAACACTTGTTAATATTGATTGATAAGATTTATGTCTAGAATTATTATTATTATTTTTTTTTTTTATTAATAACCTGTTTAGTTTATGAATAAGTTGATTTATTCATATTTGCAGCTTTTACTTTGTAATACATTATAAAAGTTTCAGTCAAAACAATGATAATATAAATCTAGCTCTAATAACAAAAATAAAAAGTAACTTTAATGACAACATTGTTTTGGTTCTTAGTTTGAATGAATTTATACAACAATCATTTATTACAAATTACTGCAAATTTAATAAAGTGTAAATAAATAAATAAATAAATAAATTTATGCAACACATAAGCATTGTCATGGATAATATTCTACCGAGTTATCATTTTTAAATATCAAGTTCATGCAAAAATAATAACACAATATTTACATATATAAATAAGTAACTTAAAATTCTTAAAACAGTGAGTTAATACTCCTGTACTATAAAATAAATTTCCTCTTCTGAGCTTTCTTAACCTATTTTTATTTATTACCAGGTTGACAACTTACCAGAAGCAATAGACTGGCACGACTACATGAGAATAAAGGAGGACAATGCCAGAAAAGGCATTGGTGAGCATGGCAAGCCTGCTTCTCTACCACCAGGTCTGGACAAGCTCAAGGAAAAACTTTACGCAGAGAATGGCTTCAACGGTGCCCTTAGTGACCTGATCTCGGTCAACAGGTCGGTGCCCGACATAAGGCACCACCACTGCAAGAGTAAAAAGTATTTGCGCAACCTCAGTCCCGTCTCCGTGATAGTTTCCTTCCACAACGAGCACTTCAGCACCCTGATGAGAACCTGTTGGAGCGTTATCAACCGGTCCCCGCCGTCTTTGCTCCAGGAGATCATTCTGGTAGACGACTTCAGCAGTAAAGTCGATCTGAAAGAACGTTTGGACAAGTACGTAGCGGAAAACTTCTCCAAGGTCAGGATAGTCAGGCTACCAAGCCGCATGGGACTCATCAGGGGCAGGCTGGCAGGGGCCAAGGAGGCCTCTGCGAAGGTCCTCGTGTTCCTGGACTCCCACAGCGAGGCTAACGTTAACTGGCTGCCCCCTCTACTGGAGCCCATAGCCCTGGACTACAAGACCTGCGTGTGCCCTTTCATAGACGTTATAGCTTACGAGACCTTCGAGTACAAGGCCCAGGACGAGGGGGCCAGAGGGGCTTTCGACTGGGAGCTCTTCTACAAGAGGCTGCCCTTGCTATCCGAGGACCTAAAGCATCCTTCGAGGCCCTTTAAGAGCCCCGTAATGGCCGGCGGACTGTTCGCCATTAGCGCCAAGTTCTTCTGGGAACTCGGGGGCTACGACCCGGGTCTTGACATCTGGGGCGGAGAGCAGTACGAGCTGTCCTTCAAAATCTGGCAGTGCGGAGGACAAATGTACGACGCCCCGTGCTCCAGGGTTGGGCACATATATCGTAAGGTATGTGACTTATTTTAGAATTTTTTTATTATTATTATTTATTTTACATTCGGGATTATTTTTGTTTTAGTTCCCGCCCTTTCCGAACCCGGGCCACGGCGACTTCCTGAGCGTGAACTACCGAAGAGTCGCCGAGGTGTGGATGGACGAGTACGCCGAGTTTCTGTACCGCAGGAGGCCTTACCTGAAGACGGTGGATCCCGGGGACCTGACCTCGCAGAAGAAGCTCAGGGTGACGCTGAATTGCAAGCCCTTCAAGTGGTTTATGGAGAGCGTCGCCTTCGACCTAGTGGACAACTACCCGCCCGTAGAGCCCGACGACTTCGCTAACGGTGAGATCAAGAACCTGGGGTACCCCGAGCTGTGCCTGGCCGTTAACAGTCTAGCCAAGGACGAGGAAGTTGTGGTGGACCGGTGCAAGAAGGATGACTCGAGCGTGAAGAGCGAGCAGCAGTTCCAGCTCAGCTGGCACAGGGACATCAGGCCCAAGAAGGCCAGCGAGTGCCTCGACGTGTCAAAGGGCGAACTCAAGTCGCCCGTGTCGCTATACCCCTGTCACGGAAAACAGGGCAACCAACTTTGGCGCTATGACGTTGACAAGCAGTGGCTGCTTCACGGGTACGTGCAGAACTGCCTGGACATGGATCCGGACACAAAGAAGGTGTTCGTTACCAGTTGCGACCCCATGTCAGTAAGCCAGAAGTGGCAGATCGAACACGTTAATGAGAAAGCCATGAAAGAGTGGGATAAATCCGCACCCAAGGGTTACAAGAAAATCGACTTTTGATTTAAATAGCCCCAGCCATATCCGCTAGTCTGACTGTGCAAAAAAAAAAGATTATTCGAAAGACTTGAAGACTACTAGCTTGAATTTAGTATTATACTGTTGATGGAAGCGTGCCTTGAAATTTTTGCTCTTTCTACGAGTACAAAGTGTAAATAATTGTATAAATTTGTTATCGCGTAAAATCATTTTTGAAGGTTTAATGTGATTAGAGAGAAAAAAAAGTTTACGATTTTTCTTTGGGAGAGAAAAATATGTTGCTTTGCGAATTATAATCTAAATGTTTATTTTATTTCATTTTTTTACTTTTTTAATGTTACGTTTAATCGAGGGTGTAGGAATCGGTTTTATTCTGTGTAATCCATGTTGAAGATAGAAATTCTTATACTGGATCTATAATTTTTGTTTTATGTAATGTTAAATTTTCAAAATTTTAAACCGACCAATATTTTAAAGTCTGATAAAGATGTGATGCGGCGTTTTAAAAAGTAAATTAAATGATAAATACTAGACTAAGAAATTGATAAAAAAAAATTTTTCTTAAACATATACTTGCCAGAGCTTTATTGCATTGAATATATCATAATCATTAATATTTAAAAACCGTTAGACGAAATTAAAAAAATTTTTTCAGCTCGTCTTTCGTTTAAAAACATTATTTCTGTGATGACTTTTTTAACTAATAATTCATTCCAAACTCTCAAAAATTTTTCAAAGTTTATCATCTCACAACCACGATTGTCATAATGAATATTAATAACAATAATAATAAGTAAACAATTATAATAATGGTTGTGCATAAAACACTGTGTTAATTTTTTTAAGAATGTAATTTTAATATAACTAGTATGTATTGCTTTTTGACTGGTAAACATTCCTTCTTATAAGACGCTTCGTGATCAAAAGTTTAAAAAAAGACTTTGCATAATTTTAAGTCAACATATGATTCTTTTAAACATTGTAAAAGTATCAATATAATACTTTAAAAACCATAATGTTTTCAACGAACTGTGCCAATATAACGACAATGAAAAATTACTTATAAAATATATTGACTGCAATATAATTTATTTAAGTGTTCTTTACGAAAACTTTTATGTAATCCTACATATTGTAACAATGAATAAAGTTTAATTACCTTTTTCTATTGAATTCTATTGTATATTTTTTTAATTATTCTTTAATTTTTTCTCTTATATTGTACAAAAAAAATATATATTTATTAATTTTTTTAATTACTCGAATTCAGTATATGAAAAATTAGCTTCTGCTCTAAATAAAATTGTTGTTTTTACAGTAAATCAAACACTTCAAGTATAATAATTTTGATTCTTTAAAAATAGATTCTAACAACGTAAAAATTGTAAATTTTTTTTGGTTTTGTACCCAAAATATCTGTGGTAAATTCACAAAAAAAAGTTGAAAAAAATACAAAGTTTTTTTCTCAAAAAGTCATTTTAATTTTTCAAGTTTATTTTGTTATTTTAAAAACACAGCTTTTAAAAATAAGGCAATCTAAGTTTCACCGTACGAAACTTTTTGTAAATTCAACAATGGTGAAATTTTACAAGTGGCTCAGACAGGACTCGTGCATGACCATATCCCTCGTGACTTGTTTAACACTCGAGCAACCTAAAAAAATAAATAAAAATCATCAGACAGTTTAACATTTGAAATTTAATTTTTGAATATACGTGCCTGCTAAAGCGAAGGAAACGTCTATTTCTCGCCTCATCATTTCCAGTACGGCTCTGGCTCCCTTTTCACCACCGTAAGTCAATCCCCAGAGCATGGGTCTTCCAAAAAATACCTTTTAAATAAATAATATCGAATGAGTAAGTATGTAAAAAATTAAACCAAGAGTAGAAAAATATGGTTTGTAAGTATTAACGTCAATACATTTGTTTGGACCAACTTTATTTAAATCATCAAGCTCAGTGAACGAATAAATTATTTGAAATCATGTAAAAAGGTAAAACGGCTTTTTAAATATTTCGTGGAAATCTGAATTTTTTAAGTTTTTATTAACGGTAAAGGATGTTCAATCATTTTTAGGACGCTGATCTAGATCATTAAAATTTTAAATTTTTTATATTTTATATTTTATCCAATGTTAAATTTTTATTTTTACATATACATATTTTTAGAAAGTACCTACCATTCGAGCACCAAGAGCCAGAGCTTTGAAGACATCCGTCCCCTGCGTGATTCCACCGTCCAGGTAAACCTCGACTTTGTCACCGACGGCCTTTACGATTTCCGGCAGTGCTTCTATCTAAAATCAATTTTTTTTTATTTTCAATAAAACAATTCCAGGATTATACTTTATCATCATCCAAGTACCGATGCGGCGGTTCCGTCAATTTGTCTAGCTCCGTGATTGGAAACCAGGATCGCGCTGGCCCCGTGCTCGATCCCCAGAAGCGCGTCCTCCGCCGTCAGGATACCCTTCAGGACGATCGGCAGTCTCGTAACGCTAAAAAAAAAAATGATTCCATCAAAATCAGGAAAAAAAAGTGGTGAAATGAGCGCGTACCTTTTCAACCATTCGACGTCCTTCCAAGTAAGGCTGTCGTCGAAGAGATTCGTCACGTACTCGCTGAGGCCCGAGCCGCCGTTCGACGTGTTTATCTTCTTCGCCAGGACGCCGTCGAAGTTTGCTAGCCTGTCGGTGATTTTAATTTTCAAAATATTTGTAAATCGGTGGTTCCAACGAAGTAAATCTACCACGAACAAAGTTACAATGAGGAGACTTTTGGTGACTAAAATACCTTTAAACCACTTTATTTATTAATTTAGCACCAGCCGCGATGTTTTATAAGCTGAGAACTTGGAGTCATTTTTTTCGTGGCTGGTGTGTCGAAAATTTTTTTTTTTACTATAATATATCATCGGTATAGTAGCAAAGGTCATTTTAACATTTTTGCAGTACGCTAAAATAATAAAAATATTAGTTTAGAGACACTTTTTAATCACCAAAAGTACCATCATAGTAACTTTATTCGTGGCAGATTTTGGACTAAGGCTTGCTTCGCAGGGACCAATGAAATATGTTTATTCAAAGTGGACTATTTAGCAATTATCTACTAATTGTGCGTAATTTTAATAATGTGGGGAATGATTTTTATTTTGAGCTAGCAAATTCATAACAATAATAAACCCTATTGAATATTCAAAAAAATTTAGTAAGTACTTAAAGTGTTTGTTTGAAACTTGTCAAAAGCTATCGCAGCTTTGATTTATGAGTTTACATCGCTCGATTGTTTGACATTCGAATTTTTTGATTTCTAATTTTTTTTTTTACGATAGGAACTATGAGTGAAATTACAACTTGGAGAAAGAATAAACACTTAAAAAATCAAAAATTTTATACAGGTAGATAAAAAATACATTTTTTCTTTAAGCTTTCCAGAACTTTAGGATGTTTCTATTTGATCTTATAACTCAAGACTTAACAAAATCCGTATAAGAACATACTTATCATCAAAACATCGTCTAAAAAATTAAAACTAAAAAATCTATGAAAACTTGAGATTTGTTTAATAACTTCAAATTCTCCAAGTCGCATCAAATTTTATCTCAGCGTTTAAATATCCATTCGTTTGAATCACCTCAGATGCTTGGGCAGAGAGAACTTGTTCCTCACGTCGCACCTCCGGTCGCCGAACATCGGCGTGTCCACGGTCAGCACCAGGGCCTTGAAACCCGCCTTCTCCGCCCTGCGTATCAGACCCAGGGTGACCTCGCGGTCGAAGTAGACGTAGAGCTGGAACCACTTGATCGCCCTGGGTCCCGCCTCTGCAACCTCCTCGATGCTGCTCGTCGATATCGTCGACAGTATGAACACCGTTTCGGCTGCCTCTACCGCTGGAACGATACGAAGATGCATAAAACTATACTTTACGCACTAGTAGCGTAAAAGAGAGTGTTAATTTATGTTTTACGGACCGATCTATCGTCGTCAAAATATTGAAACATTTTTTACACCCGTTTTAATTAAAGTTTTGAGTAGTCATTTTTTACGTAAATTTTATTGCGTTAAACAATAGGTGTCAAAAAATGAACATGAAAAAAAAAGTTGTTTTAAAGTTTATTTGGTTTTTCAAAGGCCCCACTACTTTTTTCAATTATTTAATCCTTTCAAAATTTTTTGCTTTTTTCCAAGTGTTCGTAAAGCGACAATTTTCTGCACTAAAATAAATTAGTAAAAAATGACTTTACGCATACACTGTGATGAGAAAAAAAAAAAGTAAAGTTTACCTCTGACGTTGGCGCACTCGCCGTCCGGATGGGCCATCCTCTGCATCGCGGTTGGGGATACTCCCAAGGGCATGGACACCCTGTCGCCCAGCACCGTCGTCGAGATGTCCCTTTTCGACACATCCCTCAGCACTCGAGGACGTATCCTTATTCTAAGAGAGGGTTTTAAAACAAATGTAACTCAAACTGAAAAAAGCACGACTCGATAGTTTTACCCGGGATTCTTCAGATTAGTTTTTATTGTTTGGGTTAAAAGTTTATATTTTAAAACTTGAAATTTTGTTTTCAACTTCCCTTATTTTATACGTTGACTATAATCCGTGGACATGAATCCCTAAACGTAAGTGAAATGTAATTAAAGTTTGAGAATTAATTTAAATATTTAAACGTAACTTTTATTTGGAATATATTTTTTTAAAATTTATTTGGGCAGAGATGAACGAACGGGATTTCGAAGTATAAGAGTCTGAAAAAATTATTTATGAGTTCGAAAATTAAATCTTAGGACTCGAACCCGAAATTCTGAAAGAGTTGGATTCAAATAAATGTTCTAATAAAGTTTTCTATAGAACCATAAATAATAAAGTTTTGACAGACTCGTAATTTTAAAACCCAAATCCGCAATATACAAATTTTAGACACTTGAGATTTTGTAATGCTACCCAAAGTACTTTTGATTTTCGGAAGAAAAAAACTTAAAAAAAAGTATTTGATAAATAGTTTTAACAAAATTATTTTTGAATTCTCTGCTTTAAGGTAGTACCTCAGTCGTCAGAAGTAAATGTGTAAAAAATCTATAATTCAAGTTACCTAAAGGTAAATATAAAAAACTCATCTTAAATATTATTAACTTTTGTGTCGACTGTTTAACCCGTACTCTTATGGGAACATTAAACGACGATAGAAATTTTTAAAAATCCAGACATTTTTTTTCCAAACAAGGAAGACAGTTATTATTAAACAAGACAGTATTAATTCAACCGTTTCCGCAACATTGATTGATTCCTCTCAAACAGTTCCCATAAATCACCGCGCGTTACAATGTATCATGAAAGATTACGCACTTTTTGTAAGCTTCCCTGTTCCACTTGAGCGTGTACTCATCTCCAGCCCCGCTCTTGTAGTAGTCCCTAGCCGCGGGTGTCAAATTGTCGAGGGCGAAATTTTCAAAATCCTTTATGCACACGAACTCAGGCGACATCTTACCCGCGCGTAGACCCAAGACTATTCACCTTCGTTCAATGTCAATGGCGAGCTGATAAGACCGAGGCTGCGAGTCTGAAAGAAACGTCGTGTTTTCTCGACAACATATCCGCGTCCACTGACGACCAAACAGACTCGCTCTTTTTCAATATTCCACGTTGATAACGCTTACGACTAGTGTTATTAATTTGAGCTACTTTGTTTTCCGTTTTTTTTAGCTCCTCTTTCATTCCGCGATCGATTAATACGAGCCAACTTTTTTTTTTCATTTACTCAACGTGAGCAAGCATAGATTTTTGTGTAGAAATAATAAATAATCTTACTATCTCGCAGCAGATAAGAAAAAAAAATCAGAGATTCAGATAAGGTTGAAAAAAAAAAAGTTTCCAAGTAAATAAGTTATGAGATTCTTGAAAAAAAAAAAACAGCTGCTTCACTGCGAGAGATTTGAAAATAAGAAAGTTTGATTAAATCAGGAATTTTCCAGTAGTTATGAAGAAAAAGAAAAAAGAAAAAAAAAAATTTCAAAAAAATATTGTAAAGGATTTATGCTTAATTATTCACACTGTCGTTTATTAACGTCATATTTATTTACAATTTGTTTGACTTTTTTTTTTTTTTTTTTTTTTTTTAATATCGCAATTGAAAACATACGCAAAATTCTTATATCATCCTCTTTGGTCTCAGGTTTATTAAAAAATTTCTGAGACTCCTTTTTTTTTTTTTTTTTTTTATCAAATCACGAGTTTAAAAATGCACTTGGGTATAGTCCGAGGTCTCGTTATGAATTTGTCATGCAGTAAAATGTTCACCACTAATTATTCGATTTCGTAATAATATTAAATACAAGGCTATTGTAGAAGAAAACAAAAAAATAAAATAAAAAGATACATCGTCGTAATTTAATTCGCAAAACTAGATAGTTTAAATAATACTTCATATAACTTATCAAAATAAATAATAAGAGGATAATTTTTTCTAAACATTAATATTAAACAGCTCAGGCGCGATCAGTCGCAAAGTAGTTAAAAAATATTTAGCAGTGTACATTTGTGTAATATCATAACGATCATCTTTGCTTTTACTCGTTTAAACTAATCAAAATAAGTAAATTATAATTATCATCAACAAGTATCAACTCTGGCAGACCACACGTTAATACAGTAATAACGAAAATTTAATTAGTATTAAGCATGTCAGTAAAAACAAAAAAATAATAATATTCATTTATGTTACAGATTACTTACAATATATTTCTCGCATAAAATTCAAATTGAAAGTTTTTCAAATCGTTTATCAACTACAGTTAACTTATTTATGACTTTGTTGGAATCTATATTGTATGAAGATTTCATTAAAAATATATATATATTCGAAATTAAATTTACTCATCACGAACAGAGTTAAACAAAAATAAATTTTTCGTCTCATTTTCAACACTCTTTGCATCCTCGTATTTATCGAACTTAATCAACAAAATAATAAAACCAAATATAAAGCATGTCTTGTAAAACGGAATAGAATCGTGGTTTTAGGAAGATTAAAAACAAATGTTGATCACTGCACTTGATTTTTTCTTATTTTAAAAGATGTTGAAAAATTTGATTGTACAAAATAGAATAATAATGAATAAATAATCGTAAAGTCCATTTCCATGCGTAAAAAAAATGACTTACATTTTTTTTACAGCACTTTAATTATTAATATAACAATTTAAAAATTACAATTTCTTTAATATAATTAGAATTCAATGGATGTTTAAACTTGCAATAAAGTAACGATTTTTTTTTTTTTCTTTAATCATGAGAAAAACTCAATAATACGATGAATGAAAAATTCTTTCGCCATTCTGTTTTTTTATCGCGCGACTCCAACTTCTTTAAATATTTTCTTCTTCTTCTTTTTTTTTTTTTTTCCTTTTTTGTATTGTTTTTTTTTTTTTTTTTTTTTTTAATTATTTTTATAGTCATTACCTTTATTAATATTAATTAATTTTTCTCGTTTATTTATCTTTACACACAGCGCAGATTCATACATACGAAAAATTCATTCACATTCACACATCAAAGTTACATATAAAGTGATCTCGAAACTTCGCTTGCGATTAATCGAGTCGAGCTTAACAAATTTTCTCGTTTCACCACGTATATTCGTAAAATATTAATCTAAGAGTTTTTCTGTTAAAGTGTGTAGGAGTTGTGTGTGTATGTATGTATATTTTAGCTGAAAAACCACGTGCACAACTTGATGTATGTATATCAATTTATTATCATCATTATCATCATCATTTTTATTATAAATCAAAATATAAACGCACTTGTTGGATAAAAATTTTCTTTACGTGGTTATTACTCGAAGCTCGTACGTGCAATTTAAAAAAATACATTAAAAAATGACACTAGCTCATGACACCATGATTTATCTCTAAATTCTTCAATTAAACCGCCGATATTATTTGCATAGAACTCGGTGTGGTGGTGGTGGAGGAGAGTTTCCTGAACCACTTCGATTTTCGATTACTATACACATCGCTAGTTTTACCAAAATGGTTTTGAATCAATTATAAATTAAATAATATTATCAACTACACTTGCTGCTCATTTATCATTCTAAAAAAAAATATATATCATACAGTATTTGTTTACAAAACCAGGATTTACAATAGCATTCTTGTCTCGCTTTAAAGTGTAATAAGAATAGTTTTTTTTTTTTTTTAATTTTCATTATTTTTTTTTTCATTTTTTATTTTTTTATCACACATAAAAAAGCAGCTGCATATGTACAAATCCAATCAATATTAGATAATATAAGCATTTAAAATTGAAATTTATTCAAAAAAGCATTTAAAAAAGCTATTCTTTGTTTGGTATGTTTTCTTGATCGAGTTACAAACGCAATATTCGATATCGATAAAATTTATAATGAATTGTCACCGTTAAACGGACGTTGACAATTTGCAACAAGAGTTGACGAGAAAAAAAAAAAGTAATAAACAAATAAATAACAAAACAAATTATTGTTTTTCCAGTTTTGTTTCAAATTGTATTTTGACTTGGCTTGTTTTTTTTTTTTTTTCTTTTTAAACATATTTGAAATTCGTTTAATGCACTTTCACAATTATTATTTTAAGTTTAGATTACTTCATGTATACCGCTACTTGCAAGTACTTATTGCATTTTTTTTAGTTTTATTTATTATCTTTATTTATTTATTTATTTATTTTTATTAAATGTATCAAAAACAATCACAAATAATCAAAAATTGCATCTCGAAATGATGCAATAAATTATTTTTGAAATATTTATTTATTTTTATCTGAAAACTTTGGGACTCACTGTGTTACTAGTCTTTTGATGAATGATTTATTTTGGTATAAATGAAAACTTTGATATCAGTGGACAAAGAATTATCTATAAAAAAAATAATTAAAAAGTAACTTTAAAAAATTCAGTCTCTTGTTATCTTTAACTTTACTATTTAAAAAAATGAAATTTTCTTTTTTACATCTATTATTATTTTTTTTCAAAAACCAATATGTTGAGTTAAGTACATTGAAAAGTTTAGTAAATTTTCATGAAGAATCAACCTGCGCTAGTTAACAAATATCATGTCAATCAAATGCGGCTTTAAGTTTTTGAGCATCAAATAATTAAACAATATAACCCAACCAAGTCTCTCATTAGTTTATTAATAATCACTCTTCTATCAAGTAAAACATGTTCACGTCATCATCATCATCATCATCAATCATCGTATTTATCGTCTATTCTATTATTTTTACACCTGTATGATTGTTTATCCGTTTTGTTTATGTTTTTTTTTTTTTTTTTTTTCCTTTCATATTTCCCTGTAAAATTTTTTCGTCAAATCTTCATCAAATTTGTTAACTCATGATCAGTAAACTTCGAATATCATTAGCAAAACCTAAGATCAGTAGTAGTCGAATTCCGGCCACTCGCTGTTAAAGAACAGTCAATCGTGTTAAAAATTACCATCATTGTATCTTCACTGATTAGCTCCGTATGTACATGCCAACTTTCTTTTTTTTTTTTTCATTTTTTTTTTTTTTTTCACTTTTTTATACGTCCATCACTCGATTCTACGTAATCCCGGCTGCTCTCACGGAGGCAGTTCGCTGTCCGCACAGGACGTTCGACTTAAGTGTTCATTATGGATCCTGACTTGTTCCTGGTGGTGTGTCACAGTGAGTCGAAGAGTGAACCGGTGAACTTTTAGCGTGCTGTTGTTGCTGCTGCTGTTCTTGTGTTGGTTGTTGTTGCTGCTGCTGCTGACGCTGTTGTTGGGAATCCTTCGTCAGCTCGTCTATCGCGTTGAGGATCCTGGAATTGAAAATTTTTTTTTTTTTTACGACAGTTGGAAGTGACCTTAAACACAATTCTTTTTTGTGACACTAATAACACATTTATGAAAAATTTATTCAAAAATGTTGTTAATACACGCTATTGCACTTAAGATACACCGACATAATGTACTACATAATACATTATAAAGCCATACGTGTAGTATAGTAAAATATATTATATGAATTTATAAAAATATAAGTACAATATATACTCTATTATTTCAAATCCATAAATGTAGTATAATACTATACATATCACATGCGGATATGATATACCATACACTATATCTATATCATATTATAAACCTTTATAATTTATACATGCATTTTATATGATATCATGAATTCGTCAAATATGTGCAACACTATGTCTAGAAGATTATTAAGATTTGTATTAAATATTCCACAACATTTTTAAATCAATTCCATTTGCGATGATGAAATTACAGGTAATTGTCGAAAACAATGAAACGAAAGAAAAATAAAAAAACGAGGACTGGGTACGAAAACACAGAAGCAGAAAAAAAAAAATATTTCATAGAAAGAAAGAATATATATTCCGAGTCGTAAACACAAAACTCCTATCTACAAGTCGTGTCTGAGGCCTACCAAATTTGTTCGATATCTTTTGAGCCGAAGACACCCGAAATCGTACGGCTCGGTGGACGCATCTGTCCGGAGGATTCCTGAAACGTACTTCTTGTCACGTTCGGTCCCGCCGGTTCTTGGTTTTTAGTGGTCTTATTAGACTCGGAGCTTACAGTACAACTAGAGCAAGAGAGTTATTCAAGAGTTAATTAAAAGAAGAAAAAAAAAAAAAAAAAAAAAAACATAAAATGAAAATAAGAGACAGATAGAGTTAGTCAGAAACAGAAAGCTAACCAAAGCACAAAAAAAAAAAAATAAAGAAACAGTTAATTTACGAGTCGCTAGATGCAGAGCAGTCTGGAGCTGTAGCTTGAGGAGGATTATTTGATTCTATGGTGATGTTACGAGCGCCTTCGGTTATGTTAGGCTGCGAAGTTTTACTGCAATGAAGGAATGATTTTATTCCTCGATCGTGAAAAGCACAGAAAAATAGTTTGAGTGGAAAAAAAAAGAGTAGGAGGGGATGATTCGTGGTCACTGATAATGAAAAAAAAGAAAGCTGAAAAAAAAATTGATCTGCTGCGTCGACGATTTTGGTTGGAAATTTACCTCTCGTGCGTCTCTTCCCCGCCGTCCTCGCTCGTTTCCTCGACCTCGGGTTCCTCGTCCGGGCACAGCTCGTAGGCGAGTTCAAGGGTCTTTTTGGCGCTACTGCTGCGTTCCAGGAAGTAACCGTTCGTCGACTCGTTAGACTGAGCCGGTGGCGACCAGTTGTTGTAGGGGTGCGTGTATGGCGCCGAAGTGTACGGTCTCTGTTGAAAAAAAAAAAAAACACGAGTTGAAAAATTTTCCCAATTTTACTTATGACTGATGAAAAATTCAACTTACCTTTTCGAGCTCATCATGCAGCCACTCGATCGCGTGCAACCACTTTTTCTTGAGTTCAGCGTTTGATAATAAAAATTGATGGGACGTTGTGCACTTGGTGAACAGGTACACCATGCACTTTATACACTGATAGGCTCGCTTTTGATAGTGACTTCTACTTTTATTTATAATATCGAACAGGCCGTCGCGTTCCTCTGGTACACCTATAAAAGCATCGAGAACATCATTAGAGTTTAATGAGTAATATCCTTTATTTAGTAATTCAATTTATTTTATGGATTATTCTTAATTTAAAATGTATGTACGTAAGTGTAAAAAAAAAAAAAAAAAATTCCTTAAAGTTTTTTTGAAAACCAGCCATTTAAGCATGCACATTAGCTTCTGAATAAACCTGCTTCCTCTAACAAATCATTGTCCAAAAACTAGTTTTCAAATCAAATATTCAAAATCGACAAGTTTTTTTTTTAACTTTTTTAAATTTGTTTAATTATTTTTTTTTCAGATTTATAAAAAAAAATTACTACAATAATAAAAGTACTTTTGATAAAACGTTTTGAAAAGTACTGATTACACTCATAATTATAAAGCTGTATTCTACGCACGACTTTGAATAAAAAATAATAAAGTTTTTTTTTTTTTTTTGTAAAGACAAATATTCGAATCTTTAAGCTGTACTTGACTTTAGTTATATAAAGAAGAAAAAGAGAGAAGAGTTGAAATTTGAAAAACAATTAACCTTTAAGAGCATTATGTACACGGTGCATCTGCCACGAATCCTCCATGAGCAGCATCTCCAGGAGCAAATCGGTGTGATGCTTGAGCTCGTGGGTGTAGGCGAAGCCGATCTGCCAGAGCAGCTCTCCAAGTACCATACGCGAAAACTGGGGATTCTCCCAAGAGCAGTACTGGAGAAGCTTCACGGACTCCTCGGTCATCCCGGCGTCCTCGATGAGCTTCTTCATGTAGCTGTTAGGGTTGAACAGTATCTCGGCGGCCGAGGGTTGGATGACAACCGGGTACTCATTTACGCAGCCCGGGTCGCCGTACGGATTAGGCAGAGGCTGGGGGTTCTGGGTGTTGCTCGACTGAGCTCTCGTGGATATATCACAGCAGCGTATCAGTATGCTCACCACCTGGTGTAGCTTGGTCAACTCGGGACACTGGTACTTTATCACGGGACCTGGACCCTCGTCTATCGCCACCAGCATGAACGTCACTGGCACGTTTAACTGAAAATTTTTATTTTATTGTTAATTTTTTTATTTATAAAGGACAAGGATCTGACCTCAACTAAAATATTTTAATAAAAATTTGCAAGCTTAGAATCCTTTTTTTACAATGAATTTTTTACAGATTAAAAAGTGAATTAACTATATACAGATTTAATCAATATATTCTATAGTATGATATAAAAAAAAATTTAAATATGTTAATCTGAAAACTTAAAGTTTTTGCACAAAAATTATAATAGTAAAGAAATAAATAAAATTTTATGCGTTTCACGGCAATTTTTAGAAGAAAAGTATAAAAATTAAATTAAATTTTACAGTTGTTTACCTTTATTAATTGTAACTTCTGCTGCAGACCAGATGACGCATAAGTGTGAAAAAGTGAAAAATAATGCGGCAAATGACGTCCGTGGTCTGATATTTCTCGATGCAGAAGCATTAGCACAGAGTGTAACAAGTGATCACTCAAAGTTGCATTTGGATCCAACAACATGGCTGAAAGTTAATTTCGCGATAAGTATTTATAAAATTCAAAATTCGAAACTCTTAGAAAAGTTGAGTTAGTTTTTGTTTCATTTACTTTGAGCATTCAAAGGAGGGGAACAGGGACCGTCTTGCAGTGAAAAATGTGCTAAAAAGACCAAAGTCTTCAAAAAGGCATTTCTTACTTCTGTACTAGGACAGGTTAGTAGATACTCACAGAACCTGAACAAATAAAATTAAATTAGTGAATATTTCTTTTATTTATTCATTTTTAAAAGTTTACCTGTGAGGATGATTGAATAAGACATTGTGAGCAAACCAAAAACGAACTGCTTTGCTCCCAATTAAATGGTGACACAAAATCTCATGCCAATCAGTCGCTACGCCACGCAAAGTTTTCTTTGTGTGAAAACCAGTAAAAAATAGAAATTTTGAAGCCAGCTGCACTGATAACATTGATAATTCTTCGGCCTCGGGGCTCTGATAAAAATAATAATAAAAACAAATTATTTTTTACGAAAATGATATCTAAGAAATATTTTTCTACTTTCATCAACTTACCAATTTTTCATGAGTCGATCGAGGATTATTAATATTGTGTGGGTTACAAGATACAAGTTTCTTTATAAATTGAAAGTACTCAGTATTAAATTGATTTCTATTATGCATAAATTTAATGTTCTGTTTTCTAACGCTATACTCGATTGCCGGAGGCATTTTAGTAACGCCCAATTTAGTATCTGAAAAAAGGACAATGTTTATAAATAAAATACTCCCGTTGCATTTTAATCGGTCGAATAAAAATCACACTTACACAATGATAATTCGTTAACTTTCTTAAGCTGTGAATTTGGTTTGACATCGTTTCTAGTATAAAAAAGCATGTAGGCGTTCCACCATCGTTTTTGTCTTCGATAGTTCATTCGCTTGAGTATGTGGTCGAACACCTCGCCCATGTAGTCACCTCCGAAGCACTGAGACTTCATTTCTTCGTCCTCTTCCATTTTACAGTCGGTTACGTCGCCGTCATCGAACTTGTACCACTTTCCAGTTCCATCTGGTTGTCTGTAATTTTTTAAATTATTATTTTATCCACTATCCAATGATGGGACACAAACTAATTAATTTTTACTATTGTAGGTTTGAAGAATGAGAAAATAAATAAGTGAATAAAATTTTTTTTCAAACCTGTGTAAAATATAAGAGTAGTAGTGACCGCCACTGGCTTGTCCGCTGTGTACGACGATACCACTAAGCTGGTACTTGGTGCAAGTTCCCTTGATGGCCTCCTCATGGTCCCAGTCAATGACTTCTCCTTCCAACTTGGCGAGCCCGGAAACCGTGTAGGGTTCCATGTCGAGGTCCCTCGGGAATTCGAAGTAATCATTGAACTTGATCGCGCAAACCCTTTCGAAATCGTACTCGAATCTCTTTAACTGTATACCCAGTATGGGAGGTAATTTTTTAACACACAATCTCTTAACTGTCACGACCTGAAGGAATAACAATAAAAATATTATAATTTGCAGATTTTTGAAAAAAAAAAAAAAAAAAAAAAATTAAATTAAATAAATACTCACTTTTTTGTTACATTTATCACAGTGATATGCATCCGCTCCTTCGAGCAGCTCTCCTTTGACATACTGTTCCAAGGAATCCAATAAATTACTATGGTTTCTAATATCGACACTTATAACACTAAAAGGTTCTTCTTTTGAATACCTGAAAATACATTGAACCGATGAGTAAAGGCGATAAAAATATGTTGAGAGAAATTGAGAGAAATAGTGTTACCTATGGGGACAGCCTTTACATATTTTTTGATCACTGTACGAGCCACCAAGAATTTTGCTCATAATCTGCTCGTGACCGAGAGCTTTCAAAGCTTCGTCCAAGCTTTCCACTAGGCTCATGAAAAATTCTACGGCATCCTGCTGTTCTCGCAGATTCACGGGTTCACCTTGAAGTCTGAAACAACAATTCAGTTCTCAGTTCAGGACATATTTATTTATAATCGAATTGAATTTTTATAAATTGAGCTGTTTTAGTATGAAATGTAGAGCTTGCAAAAATATTTCAAAGATTTTATACTTTTCATGAAATTAAGCTTTAATCAAGATTTTTCCTAATTAGGCTGTGGTTATAAATTTTCTTAAAACCGTAAGGGGACGACTCGATAATACGAAATTAAAATTTCTAAAATTTCCCAAGTTGCATAAATAAAACTTAATAATCGCACATTACGCGTTCATTCAGTAACTCGAAAAATTAGTCTTATTATTTCCAGTTTGACTAGTTCGATTAGAAATCATAGCTAACTGTATTTAAAAAAATTTTCGTTTGACTATATCGGTCAGATGAAAAAAATTAAAGTCTCGACTAACTTGAAATGTTTCCAAAGACCACGAGGTATGTAGTACTGTAGTTTGCTGTACGCCAAGTGCCCGAAAATCGCCTGGACCTGCTTGAGTATTCCGATGTTGTACTCCTTCCTGCTCTCGTCGGCGGTGCACTTCTCCTCGTTGGTGTCGTTGTCGCTGGCCTCGATCGTCTGCTCGCCCTCGAGCCTCTCCTCCCCCGAGAAGTCCTCGGCGAGATCCGTGGCGGCGCCCTCGGCTGCGAGCAGCCCGACCCTTATGCTCTCGACCATGTAAAGCTGCTGCAGTACCGAGTTCATGTAGCAGGTCGCCCCGGCGTTCTTGAGCCCAACGAAGCCTTGGGGAGGTCGAGGGCCCACCGGGGGCAGGTAGTCCCACTCGACCAGGGGCTCGTCCTTGTCCGAGTAGAACATGTCGCAGAGCATGCTGACTAGAAGCTTCATGTTGGGCACGCAACCCGTGCACAGGCTCACCAGGAGGTCGAACGCCGCGCTCGTCGACTGGGGAGTGCTGCAGACTGGTATCGACTGGGACGAGCTCAACTCACCCGAAGTTCGCAGTACCAGCATGCAGCACGAGGCGGGGAATATAAAATCTTGTACTAATTCCTAAGGGAAAGGTAATAAATTATATAGTTATTGATAGTTATTGATAATTTTGTTTCTTTGTATATTTACGAGAGTTGAGGCTCTAATTATCTGAAAATATTTTAATTCATTTTGAGAACTTTGTGGAAATCTTTGTATGGAAAACAATCTTTGTCAGTGAAAACATAAGAAAATTTAGACTGAAATATAAGTTAATGTTTAAGATATGAAAAAAAAAAAACAATCAAATTGATTGAGTCAGTAATCTAGTTTTGATCCTTAAATGACCCCGGCGTGTTTATTTGAGTGTTGAATATTTTTTTGTTGTAAAATTAGAATTGATTCTATGCTACAATTTAGCACTAGTTTGAAAGCAATAAATATATACTAATTGTTACATAAACACTTTTTTTGGCCAGCTAGAACTGCACTGCTTTTTTTTCATTTTCAGTCTTCAGAAAAAGTATTATTTTGGCAAGACATGTAGCAATTTAGTTACTTTTGAATACTTCATTTGAAAATATCACTACAAAAATTGTTAAATTTAATTTTGAAAATTAATTATTTATTTATTTTTTGTACCAGCTAAAAATATCAGTTTAAATTTTTTTATAAAGTCTTAATATAAATTTTTTCATTAAAAAAACAGGGTCCAAACGGATAAATTACATTGAAAAATTTAGATTCGAAATTAAAAGTAAAAAAAAAAAAAAAAAACCACGAACCTTAATTAAATTAATGCCACGTTCCTTATCGGAGCCCAATTCGTATTTTTTGCTAGGCGGTAGGAAGGACAGTAGTTCTTTCGTAAGGCCGAGGTGTCCCTCCAAAACAGCTTCGTCCACTTGGCTGTCTCCCGTCTGCTGCACGCGATCGCGCACATCCTTGAGCCACTGTATCTCGATGTTCAACCAGTTTTCGGCGGACGACAGGGGACACCCAGATATGTGGGCGTAATTTAAAAGTCTACACAAAAGCTAGAAAATGAAACATATATATATATTTAATTGCGACCGCAAGAGTGATTTCTTTAATCCCCTCTAGTCTACGAGACAAATTTAGATTAGGACTTACAGAAAAATCTGGCAGAATGTAATTTTTTAAATTAAATAAAATCTTAAATAACAAATTTTTCACGAAAATTTTTTGTAAAATCATTTTTACGAAACAAAATTTTAGTAGACTTCAAGGGTTACAATTGAACAAATGTATTTACTTGAAAAAACTCGTGGCTCTGCTTAGCGTACTCCATTACGGTCGTATTTATAACTGGGAATAAACGAGTGATAAAAAATTGTAGTGCCTGGTGTCCACTGCTGCGCCACGTGGAAATTAGTAAAAATTGTTCGGCCGCACTGGCGCGAATTGCCCGAGACGTGCTAACCAATACAAGGTCTATTAAAAACGTGTTCCACATGACGTTTTCGGTTGCATTTTGACGCATTGAATCCTTTGTCAAATCTTCCAATGCTTTTGGATTTAATACTAAAGCTATTGTCAACACTTCTAATGCCTCTTTACAAACTGTAACATTAAGAATTTATATTCATTATTTTGAGCTCTCAAGGTAAGAAGCTTTTTATTTTTTATTGATTTAGAATCAAGTTTTCAAATTAATATTTACTTTGTTGTATTTAAAAATTTTTTTCTGAATACATTAAACATCAGACAATTGACACAAAAATGTCATTGTTATGCACATGAGGTTGAAATTAGTGATGCCAATGACCCAGGTACCCGTAATTAATAGATCTGGAAAACCGGATATCCGATTTTGTTTATAATTTAAAACAGTTATTTGGTTACCCGATATCCAACTCTAGTCCGGGGTATCCTGGTGATCTGCATCACTCGTTGAAATAGTTTTGATTCTCATTTATAAAATACTCAAAATAAAAAAGCAAAGTCATGAAAATATGATTGTAAAAAAGTAAAAAAAAGCTACAATTCAGTGCTTTTGTAGGCACTAAATCACAACACTTTTCATTACTCATGTAAAAAAAAAAAAAAAAAAAAAAAAAAAATTCTTTCTACCTTTATAAGCGTCAATACCTAAAACATCGTTGTTATCGAGGGTCCTCTGCTCCTTGGCGTTGGCCTCGTGCATCTCGTGCAGTACCTGGGCTCCCGCATTAACATGATTAAGACTTCCGCTTGAGGCGGCCCAAGCTAACCTAATTATGGCACGTATGGTGGCGACGTCCGGTAGTTCCCAGGAGAGTGCTTGCAGTACCAGCTGCCTGCACCTCTCCAGCTCCGAGCCGCCGCCCATGACCATCTCGTTGGCCAGGCAAGTCGCGAGCTTAACGCCCACGGATTTGAGTATGAATTCGTTCTGATTCGGCAGGTTGTGCAGGGCCTGCTTCATCACGTTCATCGGCACGTGTTTATTCGAGCCACCTTGACTGTCGTGGTTCGCGTATGGCCCCTCCTCGATCAGCAGTGCCATTACGTTTGCCATGACCGTCAAGAGGAGCTTGCAGAGCTTTAAGACCGTGAGATACGCTGATCGTTTGGTGCTCTCGTCGGCGTTTGGTAGGAAGTTGTTCTTTGTGAGCATGTCCAGGATTACTATGGCCTCGCCGCTCTTTATCAGGTTCAGTTGGAACTCACACGCCCGATCCGACATCGGGTCTAGGGCTGGCATCAAAAGAGTGTATAAAACCTGAACAGGAAGAAAGGATTTGGTTCGTTAACAGTACTCAATGATTCATTGATCGACACAGAATTCTTAGAATCGTGAAAAAGAAAGAATCATACCTCTAAATTGTACAAAACTTGACTGGGGCTCGCCGTGAAAAATAAGGAGCCGACGCTAACGTTAGACTCGTCGTTCGGGGGCGGTTCATTTTCCTTGAAACGACCGAAGAACCACTGAAGCCGACTTATAGTGAGGGAATCCGGTGGCACCAGTTGCAAAAGGTGTCGTGCCCCGTCCCGAAGCTGAGCGTGTCCGATCGAACAGCCCAAGTCCGCCAGTTGGAAGAAAAATTGTACGTAGTTCGGTCTTTGGGACAATATCTGAAACATTCAAAAACGTCAATGGCCAACCTGAATATTTTACTTTTTTTTAGAGTTTAGAAGATACTAACCACTCCTGGTAAACTACTTTCGGCTTCTAGGGTCGACTGGTGACCTTCCATTTTGAGATAAGGATGATGAGGCGAGCTTGTAGAGCTGTCGGAGCTGCTGTCGGGAGAACTCGGCATGTTCGTGTTGGCTTGACTGAGTTTTGCAGACAACAACTAAAAAAAATATTGATTGATCAAATCGTGAAAATTTCAAAACAATTGTTACTCGATGTTTGGTTAGACAAAGATAAGCAAGACTCGCGAGACCGTACTTTTAATTTAGTCTTTTCATAGTAATTCCAGACGGAAGTAAATCTCAGTCAAAAATTAATTTTCGTTAATATACTTGAAAAATTTTGCGATTTTTATACTAATTATAAAAAAACGTAAACAAAGATTTGAAATTACAAAAAAAAACTGGATTTTCAAAGATTACATTTAATAGTTTTTCGGGTTTAGTATATGAAATTTTTAGTAGAAAAAATTTGTTACAAATAAATGATGTAAATTTGACATCTTATTTCTGTTTTTTAAAATAAATCTTTAGTTGAATAGTAATACGAGACATTATAAAGAACATTGTTGAATTAAAATTTTTTTTTTTTTGTAGGAATGCATGGCTTTCAAATTTGCATTTTAGTACAAGATCGACAAATGTAGCGATCGTAACGTACGGAATTACCATCGGGACTCGTTCCAAAAAAATTTTTATTCTCTTATTTCAATAATAAATTGTAGAAACTTTTTAGGAACAAGTCAGACCCGAAATTTTTTGGTCTTTAGAATCGGACTCGTTATTGTATCATGTACCAAATTGTAGTTCAAGAATCAAATTATTTATTTACCATCTTATCTCTCAAAGGAATTTGCGAGAGAAGCTTTCTGTCATCAGTTTGCTCCAGTGACTCTCCGTTGATGAACAGATCGAGCTTTATGTTGGCGCCGCTGGCCTTAATCTTGCGCAGTATCGTCCGCCTCAATGACGCCAAAGTGTCGTTCGTGTGAGTGAAAACCTCGATGTCGTCGACATTGCGTCCAGGATTGGCGAATCTTATTACTAGACCCAAATGCTTTCCTCGCGCGGCTCTGTGCAGCGGAAGAATCTTCCTTTCGCCGGGAAAAGCCATGTCGCACTCGTTTATGTACTCCTGAAGGACTTTCATGACGCGACACATTTTCATGGCCTCTTTTTTCATCTCGTCGGCGGCTTTCTCATCCTTGTCGTCTTTGATGTTGAGTGACTCTTTTCTCAATATAGACAGAGTGTCGTTAAGAGCCTTCAGTCGGTCCATACACTCGGACATGAAAGTTTCGTGATAAACCACGCGTGACGATTGCAGTCTAGGTCCTAAATTTGTGTTCACCTCTTTCAAGAGTTCAATACCTCGGTTTGCTATCTCCTCCGGACTATTGGTAACAACCTGAAATGATAAAAATCGTTAACATCTAGTTCTTGAAATAATAATAATAAAGCTTGTAGTTAAATCAAACTTTATCTGCTGTTATCTAGCTTACATATGAAATACAATAATGTAAAAATTACGTTATGTTGGAATGACTTATTCTCATAATGAACTACTAATTGATTAAATGCTTTATATTTATTTCTGTTTGTTAAAAATTATTTACAGTCTTAAGTACAGCTAACTTGAATATCACTTTAGCTTTATACCAAGGTAGATGAAATAAATTTTTTTAAAATAATATAATGTTGTAACAATGTGACTAGCAAATTAAAAAATCATGCACAAGCATTTTAATTTGAATAAATATTACAATTATTATAAGACACTTACTTTCCACAGATACTCGGTTCCTATCAAATCTACGTCGTCCAACAAAACCGTACGTCTCTTCTGCTTCAACTTGTTCTCCTTAATATTGACTGCCTTAAAAAATCTTTCGAAACATTTAATACCACTTTCTGTGAGCAAGACCGGATCCAGCATCAAAATGTTATGCGTGAAAAAGTCTCGGTTTATTGCGGGATCAAGATCGGGCTCGTCTCCCATAAGCTTGGAAAACCACTTGAAACAGGCCTCCCTGTCAGATACAAAAACTGCTTCTTCTGCCAAGCACTGCCATATTTGTTTTGCTTGTTCAGCGCAGAGCCACAATTGGCCGTCCTTAAAAAATAAAATTTCATGTTATAACTACTATATACCTAAACGGTATTTGATTTTCAATGTTTTGTAGCCTTTACCTTCAGTAAAAATCGTAAAAAATTTAATCTCTCTTGAACCTGCATTATGTGATTATAACGATTGTCGTGCTTGTAAGTATTAGGATCGATGTCTGGAAATTGTTTAACCAACAATCTCATTTTATCCATGTATGAAATCAAACTTGTGGTTACAAGTATAACGACGGAATGCTGATTCTGAAGGCGCTCTATAACTTCTTGCCTGAATAAATGAAAAATATTTATTATTATTACGATTAGAAATTCAATTAATTATTAGAAAATTGATAGTGTTTTTGTAAACTGAATCAAATATTTGGATTATTCTTCTGAATAGGGGTACCATTTTTTTATTGCACAATTTTACATTATTCAGTACTATTTATTTATTACGATTATACTTGAATGTAGAATATAAAATACTCTTTATTGATAAACACATAAGCTAGTATTATCAATTTTATATCTGATTTATTCTTTTGATTGTAATCTTTATTATACTACTTGCAGTTTAAATTAAAAAAAAAAAAATCTCATTTATTAAAGATATATTAACACATGTACAAATTTATTATCTATTTATTACAGAAATTTAAAAAATTTTAAATAATAATAAAAATTGACTACTCGACTGATTCAGTAAAAAAATAAAAAATGAATTCAAAATAATAATTCAACCACAAAGTATATAACATAAAAATAAAAATATTGTTTACCTATAGTAAGCATGATGAGAGCGTGAATTGTTTCCCATATTTGGATTAGGTTCGTAAAGGCAGCAGATCTCTCGTATCTGTTTTAAAGCGGGAATAGCCCATTTATCACTAGTTTTTAATTCCTCAACGCACTTGTCGAGCCATATTGTTTTCTGTGCGTCTCGCTCTTGTGAACACGAGTAATCCAATATTTTGACGTGAGCGTTTAAGGCTTGATCCATAATCTCCGTAGGCACCTCGTCAGAATGAGCCAAGTTCCAAAAAAGCATTAGTACCTGTATTTTTTTTTTTTTTAAAGTTATTATTTACTTTTTTTGTTTACAACGTTTAAATAAATTTATAAATATTTTTAACCTTATGAGCCATGACTCCATCCTTGTCATCTTCCGCGAGTCTACGAATTAACTCGAGAAGCTTTTCGCGTTGTTTTTTGTTGGCAGTTTTCCAACTTGTCTGGAATAGTAGAATATGAACATTATAAATATTTTCTGGTTCAACAAAGAAATAACTTTACGCGCTATATAACTCATTATTAGCAGCAAAGAAAAAAAAAAACTTTTTTTTTTTTTTTTTTTTTTAGAGCAGAAGGGCAATATTTTTATCAATTTTCTCTACATACTCTCTGGTATTTTTAACTACAGGAAAATCAATCCCTGTGCAATTAAAAAGATAAAAGTCACAGTCAAAATACCTGGAAGCACTCAAAAAGATGATCCAGTTGATCCGGACTGAAATCCCAGGCCAATTTGGCCAACAAGTCATGAACATTTTTCACAATAGCTTCGTGTTTGCCAGCTTGGGCAGCCCAAACGGCATCCAAATCCTCGAGGGTCAGCGCTCGTTCCTTTATTATGAAGCGTAATATTTTTTCGAGTTTTTCGACATACTGCGGTTGATGCAGCGAATCTCTCAATACGATTTCCAACACACCGTTTTCTTTTATCCATTTCTGAAATTAAAAATTCAAACGTTGAAGCTTTATAATCAAATAATCAATATAAAAGCAGTTTTTTTTTTTTAAACTCACCGCCATACGTTCTGCTGTCAGCCACTCTTCCTCCTCGAGATTAGGATTCCTGTGTAAATAATAGTTAACACTAGCAATAACTTTGTTCACTTCGTTGAGAGCGTTCATTTTTCCGTTGAACGAGGATATCTGCAACAGTCTCAGGATCATTTTTAACCTCAGGATCTCCAAGTTTTTGATCATTTCTTCCTGGTAGGGCAGTCTCGAGACTATGCACTTGGCTGCTTTTATTATGGAGGAAATTGCGTCGTTTTTCGACTCGTTTTTTGCTTCTTTCTTTAATTCTGCGTCCGTCAAGTTATCTAAAATTTGAGGCACCATTTGCTGAAAAAAATAAAAAGATAAAGAAAAATTCAAAGTTACTATGGTATACTTCAGAGGATGAACTCACCACTATGGGCATCAAATATTTATTGATTGTGTTGGCTGTCAGCAACTCACAACAAAGACCAAATGGTTTTATCAGTGCATAAATTACTGGCACCGTTAAATTTCGACCGCTAGAAAATCTTTTTAGCAAAATTTCAAAACCATTAAGACTACCAAACCTGTGAATATAATTTATTAATTTTTTTTCTTCTTTTTTACAATCACGGTAGTTAGTATGTAATTTTAAACTCACTTATTTATAAGATCCACCAGCCAACCACGAGGGTTTCT
Source organism: Encarsia formosa (assembly GCA_038277355.1). Lineage (NCBI taxonomy): Eukaryota > Metazoa > Arthropoda > Insecta > Hymenoptera > Aphelinidae > Encarsia > Encarsia formosa. Next base: position 3,716,883 of record CM076184.1, read on the forward strand.
CGAGTCTGGATGTGACTTGGCATAAATTTCATCATCAGGAATGTTACTTCCTGGTGGAACTGTCTCCGATGCACGGGACGCATTGAAGGTATGAAATCTGATGTAAGAGGATATTTTAGTAAATGTACAATCAACTGAATAGAAACTACATAAATTCATGTAAACTCACTTGTTGTTGGGATTAAAAACCATGGCTAGTAAATCAAGCAGAGGAAACCAGTCTTCCTCAAGCTTCAAAACACATAATTCAACCAATCGCTGACAGTTGGCGTTTATATAATTGTGAATGTTCAGTTTCCAACTGTTGACAGCGTCGTCTGTTAGTATTTTAGTGAACGAAATCGTCAGACCTTCCCGAAAAAATCGTTGACACGCCTCACTTTGAACGTCAATTCCTAAAAACATCAAACTCGTTAGTTTGAAAACATAACCACTAATTTTTTGTTTCATAAATATCAAACAAGTAGGCACCTTTTTTGCACAAATCAATACTAGCTTGTAGCAGGCACTCCAATTCTTGTTCGGGCAGTACGGGTACAACCCATCTTGGACTAGATATTTTTTCATCCAGCATAGCAAGCTTGGCATGAGGAAAATCAGGCTCCATTTTCTGTTGATTGTTCTCATCTCCACCCGATATTGTTGATTCGCTGGGACTATCGGTTGAAGCTGTGTTTTCTGATATCTGGAGGCTAGACATGGAAGCTGCCAGTTGGTGTTGCTGGCCTGGTGAGCTGGGATTCTGAAAATTTAAGATTTTATACACTTTTGAAAAACTGTACAACAATATGTTTGAAAAAAATAATAAGTTGGATAAAGCACAAACCATCCCGCTTTGATTGTGAAGATTGTCAGGTGGATCCATTCCTATTCCTTGGGTTCTAGTCGCAATTGTCATCCTCCTTGCAACTGAACGCCGCATAAAAATAGATCAGGACTATTGTGTAGTAAAAATTTTCACCTCTTACAAGCATTCAGTATACTTATTAAGTGTCTTACTAATATATATTTTATACTTAAAAAAATTGCCTTGTCTTGCTAGCCTATATCTACATTATCTGAAACAAAGAAAAATAAAAAAAATCACATCACAAACCATCTTGCTTGTAAGATAACAAAAAAATTTTCGCAATAGCCAAAAAAACATGATGATGATGATGATGTGTTTATCTGTACATACAAACGCGCCTTCTCCAAGTTTGGTCAGACAAGGCCTGCCTCATCCCCCGAGTGGTAGTAAGTAAAAACGGTGTTTTAAAATACCAAGAGATGAAAAAAAAAAAAAAAAAAAAAAAAAAAAAAGAACAAGCTCCGCACAGCCGTAAGAAAGAGAGAGAGAACGATCTTAGTAAGCTCTCGTAGGAGAAAGAGACACTTTAATTAAACTCTCCTGCGCGATTTTCGGAGGGACAATGAACGGGTAGCTACGTGTTTCGGAGCACACATACACACACACCACACTGCCGGATCACAAAAACTGCACCATCCGGGGTGGTGCAGCAGTACACCGTAGATTCAATATTAAATACTCGTCGACGACGACGGTTGTAAATCGGGGTGTAGAGTAGCCGCACCCGGGTCGAGGCCACCTCGACGTTGGTATAATCGCGACACAGAGACCGGAACAAATACACTTGCGGGTAAAACACTACGCGGTTCTAAAGTAGGACCACCGACGGAGACGACGTAGCTGCAGCGTATCGCTTCCGGGTGGTGACTGGTGGTGCAGGTAAAGGTGCAGAAACTTCGCAGGTAGTTACCTTGGCCTACGGCAGGATTATCCAAGGCTGCCTGCGGTTGCAGGAAAGAAATATCGAAGAAGCTATTATTTGCAGCGGCGGCGGGTCGCTGGCTTATCCTCCTCGGCAGCCAGCTCCTGCTAAACCGGGCCGACCGAACTCCGGACAAAATGGCGACTAGCCTGCACTCATGCCATGGACGATGATAGCCGAGGAGGCCTGCCTGCTTGCCAGTCAGTGGGTAGTGTAGGTATTTTGCAGCTCAGTTTGCACGCACGTAGCACAACTCACAAACGAACTGTACTACACCGACTACCGAGGGGTGCGAGTACTAACACTGTGGCGCTGCTGCTGCCGCAGTAAACACCGTCCGGTACTCAATGTCTCGAACTATTATTTTTTTAGTTAATTATTTATTATTACTTTTGGTTATTATTTGTAAGAGTACGTACGTACGTTGATAATTTTTTTTCGAAACCTGAGTATTTAACACAGGTGGCGTGAACAATTTTATTCCTTTTGGTTGCAGCTAAATACGAGGGTTTTTTTTAATTAGCCCTTTAAACACCCAGCTTGATTTGTTTACATTTTTTGTTTTCGAAAAAAACATAATTTTTATGTTGTAAATCCGAGACTTTGAAAAACTGATTTATTAAACTATGTATGTAGAGTGATTTAAAGGTGTAAAAAATCATGTCTGTACAAATTTTCAATAATTATTTAGTTTTGAATTTATTGTTTATTAAAATATATCCTAATTATTTTTTCAATCAAAGACTCTGAAAGAAAACTATGGATTTCATAATTATTTCTCAAATTTATAGACTAATTTTAACAATTTTTTAAGTCTAAAGACTATTTATAATGGTTTTCAGCTTATTTATAATTATTTGACTAAGTGTAAATCTTTTGAATTTGCATAAATTATTTAATTTTGAGCTGATTATTCTTTACATTTTTATTTTTCTAAAAAAGTATATCATGATTTTTAAATTATTTGTGATAATAATTTTAAACAAATTGAGAGCAAAACAGCTAACTACTGTGAGTTTGTTACTTGTATGTAATGATTAATTGTTTTTTATTTATAATTTTCAATTAAGATTGCATTACTCAAAAAATTATCTTGTATTATTTACTTACTAATATTGAAATATCTCTATTTTTAAATGTTTAAATTAAACAGTTCGAAAAGAAAATATTGATGATAAAAAAAATTTTGAATATTGCTGGTGAATCACCTATTTTATTTATTACAAATTAAGATTGTACAACAAATAATTCGAAACTACTTGATGTGTTATATTAATCACAGTTTCAAAATCAAAATTTCTTATAAAAATAATACAGCGGTAAATTTTTATACCATTTAAATTTTGACAGTCAATTAGCTAAAGCATTTACAAAAATTTTAAAAGTTTAAACTCATTAATAATATATATACTTTATGTACATACATTACACATTTCCTTTTATTGCAGATTTTAGAAATTTAAAAGTGTTAGGAAACTCCATATTCTAATATCAAAAAGTAAAAAATTATGATTGCAGTAGTTAAAAAATCAATAACCAAAATAAAGTCTTAGAATATTTGTTTATTTGTTTTTTAAATCAAAATTTAATAAAAGTTTATAATTTATAGAGATTAATCACTTTTTTCTTTCTTTCTTTCTTTCTTTTTCTGTACATACATAATTTTAGAAAAAAAAAATTGTAACAGTCCTTGTTAAAAAGAAATTCCTTAGAAATAGTAGTCATAATACATTTAGCAAAATTCACAAAACAAAAAAAAAAAGATTATAAATATATTAATCAAACGAAAATGCACTCATTTGAAGATTGATAGAAATAGGTCAACAGTGTGAAAAGGGGTACAAACGAACACTGAGGGTAAATTTATTTACAAATATGTTCAAGTTGTTACTTGAAGGACCAAGTTGGTTTTCACATGTAGCAAATTTCACTTTTGTGCTGAACTACATAATTAAATGCCATTGCTCTTATGTCTTTTGTAACACAATAGGTATATTTCAGTTTTGGAAGAAAAGTTACTTTTGTAATATAAAAGTTTTTAACTCAATCTTTTTTTTCCTTTTTTTTCCTTTTTTTTTTTTTTTTTTTTTTTTTTTTTTATCTTTTTTTTCTTTCTTTCTTTTAAGTATTGGAGAATCATTTACATCAACTAGTCAATGAATAATTCAATATCACTACCGATTCATTGTTTTTATACACCATTTCATATCGGTAATCAATCAATGAATAGTTAATCACAATAATGAATCCTTAATGTATAGCGAGATGGATTCATTAAAATAGTGCATCGAGCCCAGAATATTACCGATTTTTCAGTACCATTGGATACATTCTTAGTAGATTCGAATAAACAGTATAAGCTGTGCATACTACCAAGCATCATAAAATCAATTCCTCAAGTTCTTTGACAAGCTCTGCTTCTTTCTTGATTTTATCCAATTGATTTATTTCCAGCTGTTTACCAGATTGTTGCTGTTCTTTCAGTTTGTTGATTTGTTCCAATTTCTGAAATAATAAATAATAAATAATTTTTTTAACTTTTGATTGTTACATAAACCGATTTCTTGTAATTATTTTAATTAATTCAATCACTGCAAACATTAACTCTAGTAAAATTTTAATTAATTGAAGCCTAAATTATCATAAATTTGAAAGTTTTTATTTTTTACATATGATATTTTTAATGATCCAAGTGTTTGTGGATGAAAAAAGAGTAATAACAAATTAAAGAAATATATTTTTTCTATTGAATCAATCAACTTCAAATTTCTGTATATTTTAGTTACTGTTCCTGCCAGATTAGTCATCATTCATTGTTGTTTACAAAGTTATAAAAATTATATCATTATTTCAAAAGACCATGCACTTTTTTTTACAATAGAGATAATAATTCAATGAGTGTCTTTGATTATGACTTTGAGACCATGTCACATAGATGAGATACGTAATAATTATTAATAACTAAAATATCTCAAAACTAGAAAAAAAAAATGTTTGCACTGAATTGAAATTCACTTAACTTACACTTTTGATTTTCTTGATCTTTTTATTTTTTTCTGGATCATCTGTAAGCTCATTGTTTGCTGAAGAGGCAGGAGGGTTGCTGATCTTGGGAATAATACTTGATTGCCCATTGGAAGTCACGCCTGCACTGCTTTGACTTTGAGACGAGGCGGCCTCTTGCTCCTTCTTGGCTTTCTTGTTTTCGCGTTTCTTCTTAATCTTAAGAGCGTTTTTCGACAGATTAGCTGAAGATAAAAAATTTTAAATTAAATGATCTAGTTTTTTAAAAACAAAATTAGACATATATTAGGTAAATTCTTACATTCCGGCTTTGCATCATCTTCATCGTCGTGTAGTTTGAAATTAGTGGTGCGTCCTCTTGCAGATGGCGGTCTGTATACTTGTTTGGATGCTAAACAAAAATTAATAATAATAAGAAAATAAGTTTACTATGATAATTATTAATTGTTATCAAAAACATTTGAAATGAATTACTTACCCACTGGTTGACTAGGTGCAATTCCTTCTACCGCTTTGTAACTTATGGGTTTTTCTTTAAAAGTGTTTGGAGGGAATCTTTGCCACAATACTTCCCACAACTCTTCTTGTTTGTTCCAAGGACGTTCATATAACAAAGTTCCAGAGTAATGGAATATTTTGAATCTGAAAACATAAATTTACCTGATTACTGTTTTTTAATGATTATTATTATCAGGGTCTGTTTTTTACAGGTAAAACAGTAAAAAAATTGAATTTTTTTATTTGACTTTTGGGTTTAATCAAACTTTTATTTAACAAAATCTGAAAACTCGAAACACAAACTAATTAATTTCATTTTAAAAATTAAGAAAAAAAAAATTTTAAACAAGACACTGGAAAAATTTATACTTTGAATTTGAATAATGACTTGGGTTTTAATAAAATTTTTACATAAAAAATCATTTGGTACATACTAAAAGTACTAAAAAAAAATCTCGTAGGTGTTTTAAACTCTAAAATTTTCCAGATTTTAAAGAAAAATATTTAAAAATTTTATGATTGTTAGAATTTTTAAGTAGATACTTTGTTACATTCTCGATAATTCTAACATAAAAATTTATGTTAAAAAAAAATGTTTATACAAAATTGATTAATAACAATAATAACAATACAAAGTTATATTTTTTTTTTGCAATTTAGCAAACTGACTTGAAAATTTATTCAAAAAGTACTAACCCATTGCTCATCCTTAATCTTGGTGCTGTGGTTGCAGTCATATAGTGTTCACCATCGGGCGACCATTCTAAAAGTGTAGTGTCAGGAGCTTCAGAAGTACCAATGAGTTTTTTATTTGCAGTGTCCCACAGTTCAATTCCGCCTCTCAAATTTCCAAAACCAGTCAATATCACAAGTGCTCAGTAGTTAAGGAGAAATTTTTTAAATTTTCATCACACAAATTATATTATCAATACTTGTAAGTATGGAATTATATATTTTATCAATATTTGTATTATAAGGTTGAAAAGGATATTGTTTCCCTGAGGATTGTAGTAAATCGCGTTTCGATGTTTTGTGCCAAAGTCAAATACAACTTCACACTTAAGATTAAATAGAGTCGCTTTAGACGGCATGAATCCATAAATAACTAAAAATTCAGTTTGCTTAGGAGACCATTGTACAGCGTGAATAGGACCTTCTTTACCTGAATTAATACAATAAATAAGTATTTGAAAAACTTTTGTTAGAAAAAAAAAGTATTTATTTCTTACTTAGCATAACAAGTGCGGTTTCTCCTTTCGTGTCGAGATAGTGCAATGTTTGCTTTCCATAGTAGGAAGCATTAGTTTTGTCAACATCTGTACTCGTCAGTAACAGTACACTTGTTCCGTGTTTGTTCCAGAAAAACTCAACTCTGTCATCCTGAATGAAAATTAAATTAAAATAAAATTCAATTCTTATATTTTTAATAACTTCTTTAATAAAAAGAAAAATCACAAAACTATTAAAAATATATTACCTGGAAAAAGCTTTTGTTTGCAATTGGTTGACTTGCTTGAAATTTAGGATACTGAAACAGTCTTCCAAAAGATGGTTGGCCAGATTTTCCTGTGAAAAGAATTGTATAAAATATCAGTGATAAAAATATGAAATTTAATAACCTGAATGTTCATATTCATAGAAAAAATAAATAAAACTTACCAGGCATATAACAAAGAATATGATATGGTGCACCACCTGGACCTATGCTGAACTTAGCAACTTTAGCTACATTAATTTTATGTAAAATTTTATCAAAATTGGCATCTTCATAGAGTACAACATCATTATTAACCAGCATACCACAAATTTTTTCATCACTCGACCATTGTGGTTCCCTTTAATCATAAACTTTAATGTAATAAACACAACTTAAAAAAAAAAAATAATAATGATAACAATTGAGAACCAAAACAGAAACTTACCAGTCTATTTGTTTTTTGTAAGTAAAACTTTTCATGAGATTTCCGGTTTTTGGATCCCATAAATGAAGATTTTGACTACCTTGAGGATTGGCTTGAGAAGCTACAGATAAATTTAAGACATAAATTTTTTTTTTTAAATTATTTTTAAGTTGAAAAAAAGTAATGAATACTTACATATACATGGTTCCCAAGTCATAAGGTATGTATTTTTAGGTGAAAACTGAAGGGCTTGTACTTTGGGTCGACTGATCTCGCACTGGAGTAACCATGTCTCGCAGAGCACCACTTTAATAGACGTTCCATTGGTCCAGGCAAAGTAGCGCCCGTGAGGGCTGAAAGTCATTGCCTTACATGATTTACTATCATCTTTAACAAATGCTGAAACTGTTTCATAAGTGGGAGGGCCCTGTGAGATACTTATTCCAGTGGAACCTCTGACTGAAAATAAATGTTGTTTTAAAATTTTATAAAAATCTTGATCAATATCACATATATTTAATGTCATTGTGTTTTGAGTCGTTTACTATCTCATGATAAACATTCAGGTCAGATCACCTGGTAGTAAAATGTGCAAATTGTGCATTAAACCAACGTGTTAGGTTATCCTAGGTTGTGTTACGAAAAAATAATTTGAACAAACATTGATATTATATTCAGTCGATGACATGATAACCTTTCGAATAAACTATTAAATTTTAAACTTTGTTTTGAGATTATGTGATGATAAATGTTTTTACTTTCGGTCAATATCGGTCAGTGCAGAACCGAGGGCTTATCAAAACTGAAATCTCAACAATTGCCCAAAACACAAGTAATAATAAGTTTATTATCAAATATGAGATCCTATTGTTTTTGTAAAAAATGATAATATGATATTAAATAACAATTAAAGTTTATAAAAATGCTTACTGGCCACACAGGGAACGGGTAACGCCATTTTATCCTCTCTGAATTACCATGTGGTTGGAAAGGTACCAGCCGCGTATCTGCTTTAATTTTTTACCGTGTTGTATATAGATATAGTACCAAACACGCATTTCTCGACGAAAATCTCGACTCTCTCGCGATTCGATCTAACCTAAAAAAAAATTTCACAATCGCAAGACACACATGACACAGTACACAGTACACACCACAATCAGATGATTTCTGTGTGTCATTATTTAGGGGCCAAAAACAATAATTTGTGGTATGGCCACTTCATGTTTCAGGTAAATTCATCAATAAAAATATTAAATTTCAATGAAAAAATCAATGCAAAAATTTTTTTAATCGTCTTATAAATGAAATTCCATGTTTTTTATGATAATAACATGTGAAATTTTTTATTTTCAAACTGTAAAAACACTTGTATCAGTTAAAAATAAAAATATCAAGTAATTAAATTAAATGTTTTAAATGAATTATTTCAATGAGCAACATATGTATTGAATTTTAGCAATGTAGATGAATATGGTTTTGAAAGGCCACCAAACTTTAACTATGAAACTTATGAAGAGTTCATGTCTGAATACTTAAAAGTTCTAGCTAAAAGAGCTAAAAAATGGGCTGATTTAATTGGAGATGGCAGATCTCCACAACGCAGTATTACAATTAAACGATATGTTCGTAAAGGTATACCTGGAGAACACAGAGGTTTAGTAAGTATTATAAATTACTGAAAATTTTTCAATTTTTAATATTAACAAACTATTGCCTTGGTAAAATTATTAATTTGATATTATAGGTATGGCTTTCTGTAAGTGGGGGACAAGAACTGAAAACTAAGTCTCCCAATTTATATCAACAATTATTAGCTGGAGATCATGATCCTAATGTTACAGAAATTATAAAAACAGATCTTCCTAGAACATTTCCTGATAATATATTTTTTAATAACACAGATCGCCACCAACGTCAATTGTATAATATTTTATTAGCTTTTGCTCATCAAAATCAAGAAGTTGGATATTGCCAAGTGAGTATCCAGTATTGTAAACAATTTCAGAGAATTTCTTTTAACTAAAAAAATTTATTTTTTAGGGTCTGAACTATATCGCAGGACTGTTATTATTGGTCACCAAAAGTGAAGAAACAGCATTTTGGCTGTTGAAAGTATTGATAGAAAAAATTTTACCTGAGTATTACACGCCAACCATGAAAGGATTACTGACAGATATTGATGTTTTAGCAGAGCTAGTCAAGTATATATGTTTTTAGAGATTTATAACTTATCACAATTTATTTTTATTTACTTAAAAATTTAATCTTTAATAAATTTGTTTACATGATAACTGAAGATTGAAAATGCCAGATGTTTATCAACATGTAACAGACATGGGTCTACCTTGGGCAGTGATAACAACAAAATGGTTTATATGTTTATTTGCAGAAGTTTTACCAACAGAGGTAATAAATTTGATATGAATTATTTTAGAAAATTGATGTTAAATTTAAAAAATTTTTTTAGACCACATTAAGAATATGGGACTGTTTGTTTTATGAAGGTAGTAAAATTGTGTTTCGGGTAGCACTAACATTAATTAAAAGAAACAGAGAAAATTTATTGGCTTGTCATGATTTTACTGATCTGGCAGAATGTTTTAAAGGAATTACCAAGGATAGTATTGTTCTTCATTGCCATGATTTTATGCAAGTAAGTGAAAGATTAGTTGAAAGAAAATTTTTTTTTATTACTATTTTAAATACTAATTCAAAATAATTAATTTTCAGAGCATTTTCAAAGTTCCTGGTTCTTTATCTAGTAGTACAATATTGAAACTGAGAAATAAAATTGAACAAAGCCACAAGGATAGACAAAGTTTGAAAGAAAGATAGTAATAGTTTTAAAAAATTTTCTACAAAAGGGAGTCTAGTCATTGTGGTGACCAATTTTGTAATATTTAGCCAATTGTAAAAATATGCATAGTTTTATACAGTGTACGGTATTTCCTGATATTGTGATACAGTAATTACATTACTGATGTGCTATGAATTAGCAAAAATTTGCAAAAAAAACTTGCAATTTTAGTTCAAACAAGTCTTTCAATTTTACTGTTGATATTATTGTACTGCAGTATAATATATACATACTATAAACTTTTAATCTTCTAAATATTGCTGCCAGATTACAAATATATTTCAGGGCCAAAATTTTTATGTATTAGTTGAAATCGATTGCTTTTAATATTGACTATGCTTCACTAATGTTTTTAGATTAAAAAATACTTTATGTTATAATAATAATTTAACAACTGATTTTATGATTTTAATTTGTTGAATGTGTTCAATTAATTGAATGTGTGTGAGTTCACAAATGCAAAGAACAAAATTTTTTTTTTAACATTCTTATTAAATTTATCATTAACTATGTACATTTTAGACTATTTACAATTTTTATTTTACAAATTTTATCAAGTTTATAATAAAACCGAGTTTTGACATTAATAAATTTTGTTTTTAAAGCAATTGATTTTTTATTTCCAAAAAAACTCATTCATTTTTTAAAAAATCCATAAGCTTCTGTAATTTTTTGAGATATGTAACTTGATCCTCCAAAATCTGGATGATTATATTTTATAAGTTTACGATATTGATCCTTAACTTTGGAACTTGGTGCTGTAGGTGAAATTCCTAGGATAAGAGCTGCTTCTCTTTTAGTCATTTTTGGTTCAAATCCTCCTTTGTAATATTTACTGTTTGCCAAAGACTACAATAAAAAAGATAGTTGATGTTAAAAAACAATAGCCACTAAAAATAATAATACAATTGTATTTAATGGACCTGTGCATCTAATTTGGGCATTGCTTTCACAGCCTCAGACATTTTTTGAGTTATTGTTGGCATTTGCTTTAGTATGTAGCGTCCAGCAAATCCTGCTGCAGCTAGCCCTAAGCCAGCTATGATAGCACTAGTCTGAAAAATTTGTCAAAATCCCAAAATTAAGAGAAAAACCCTTTTTAGATTCTTAATTTTGAAAATAAGATTTTTTTACACATTTCACAAGTTTTTATTAAACTTCGACGGTAATAGCTACTACAATAATTATCATTAAAAAAAAGAGGATTTATTTATTTGTAAACAAATGTAATGCTTTAAAACATAATTTATTAATAAAAAATAAAAAATTTCATCACATTACATCACGTATAGGTTATAATACCAAATTTACCTTTAACTACTTAGATTTTAGTTGTAAATAGATTTTTTAAACATTTTATAATAGTTATAAAGTATTGTTAAATAAATAAAATAATTACCATCTTTTATTAATTTTTAATTGGATGAGAGCCGAAAAAATAACACCTGAGAATATTCACTACAAGACCGTCACTATCACTAAAAATTTCAACAGGTTAGGAAACCGTTCGCTGTAAATTATCAAGTATTAAATTTTCATATTAAAAAATTTTTTTTTAATAATTGAAACCCAATAATTGAAGGTAAAAAAATATATTAAAAAAAAATTATAAATAAATAAACGAAAATTATAAATTAATAAAAAATTTATTTATAAACTATAAATTAAATTGAAAAATTGATCATGATCACTCAAAAAACTATAACGTCCGCAAGAACATATTGTTGAATTTCACAAAAGAAATTTAAAAAATTTGAATACTGTAAGTATTTATTAATGAAAAAAATTGCATAATTCAAAAAAATTATCTTTTTCTATTAAAGTTATCTACTTACACATTAACAAATCAAAATTATGTATTTATTTTTTTCTTCAGAAATTTAAGGATCCAATTAAGAAATGGAAATTTTTTTTGTTAGTTATAAATTTATAGCCGAAATGTCTGGTTTATGTTTTTATTAATGTATAAATATCACTTTATCTACTACATCAAAATAAACAACAATGTGCCACACTGCAAATGATTGAACATAAAACACAAAATAAATTTTAGTTACATTTATAACTAAATTAAATACAAATTTTTTTTTCATTTTTTAAATCAAATGCATATTTAAATCAAAATTGGTTGCTTTTTCAAATTTGTATTGCAAACAAACTCAATTGCAGATTACTTAATTATACATTTTAAAGCTAGTATACAAAATATTTTTTCATTCAGTTCATTACTATGTATAATAGTCTTAGCTTCATACCTCAAATAACATAATTAATCATAAAAGATTATATTTTTACATAACAAAACATGATGCCATGATATACAGCATGACATAATAAAAAATCAACGCGATATGCGATAAATAGTTTATATAAAGCCTAATTTAAAACTCTAAAATAGTGTTTTCTTTTTTAAAATCACGATTTCTATTATATTCTATTTACAGAAATTTTTTCTTACTTGATATATTTTTCATCAATCTATTATGATTTTGATGTTTACAATGTTCATATTAGCTGTATATATAAAAAAAAAAAAAAACCCTTAGTCAGCAATTACTTGTTAAACAATGTAATGTCAATGGTTTTTCCTCAATGCACCATATTTTTTTCATAGAAAAACTCATGAAAATTGACATTCATTATCATTCACATCTATACCTCCGGAAAAAACTATTGGCTTATCTTATGTAAACGCCTAGTTGAAGAGCACTTTGAAGTAATACTTTGATCCCAGGCATGAATGAAGCTATTTGACTGAAATCTGGCCCTGAAACCAACTGCGTGTGAATTGCCAGACCCTCGGGATAATCTCCACTCTGAATGAGATTTGAAATTTGATGTAATCCTTGTAACGTGTTTGGCGAAATCTAAAAAAAAATTAGATTTGAGTTTTTATTGTGCATAAATGAGTGTGAGTCAACTTACTTTTTGTTCTCTCAGACAATCGTAAAGCACCTCCAATTTCTTAGAAACGTCGTCTATTTTCCTTTTAACTTGCTGGAAATTAAAAATCCGAAATTAAAATATAATTTATGATGATAAAATTAAGAGGTTTATTATAATCTTACCGAATTCTTGGCATTTTCGAAACAACGGTCTTTCAGCTCATTGAAAATGATTTGCAACTGTTTGTGTTCCTCCGGTACTGGAGGCTTGGGTTTTTCAGGCTCCGGAGCTCTGACAACTTGGGCTGGCTGCACAGGCGGAAGAGGCTCGGAAACTCGGTTCAATTGCTGAACTCCTTGTGGAGGAATGTTTTGATTGAACGTGCTGTATGGAACTTGGGAATTTAAGAAATTGGGTTGCATCTGCTGCTGTTGCGACTGTTGTAAATGGTATGCTGGATCTGGCTTGTACCCCTGATATAAATAACAAGTTTCATATAAACGTTAGTTTGATCAATAATTTTAAATAATTTTTTTTATCAACTTACAGTTATTTCTGGCTGTGGTGCTGCGACTCGCAAAGGATGCACGATTGGATTTTGACGCTGGAATTCTGACTTTTGCTGTGAAAAATCAAAAAAGTATATTTATTCTATACCACAATTTTTCAGCCTTATTTAACAGTTATAAATTACTCAGCATAGCAACTTTTGCGAGTTAATCCAAACCAAATTGAGATTATTTTTAATCGTAATCATGAAAATCAGCAAACATGCTATCTCGAAGAATGAAAGTAACGATTCTCACAGTAAGAACGTTGTAAACTAATAAATTAATTCTCGGATTCAAAAGAAATTTTACGACGTTACTTACTCGAGTGATGAAAAACATGTAATAAATAAGTTTTCTGAATCGCTATAAAAAAAAAAAAAAAAAAAAAAAAAAAAAAAAAAAAAGTAGTCACACTATTTTTAACAAATTCACACTTATATCATGAAAGATGACTGGAAATTTATTCTAAATCGAAAAAAAGGATTCAGCTTATGACAAAAGCACGTCCTACTGTTACAAAAAAAAAACCTTTCAAAAAGGTTCATGAAAATTTAGCAGGATTATTCACTCAGGGCAATGCAAATGCAGTTCTACCTTCGCATCGACACCTTTTGAGTATTTTGCTTTCCACTTTCGGCTGCCCGCATGTTCTGCACACATTTCATTTTTGGAGAGCAAAGCCATTACTGGCTGCATATAGTTTATTAAAATTATGTTTAAACTTATAAATAATTGTCTAGACTACTTTATTCTAATAATTTAAACTACTGATCTATTTTTTTTTCTTTTTTTTTTTTTTTTTTTTTTTTTGCGAACTTTGGCAAAATAAAACCAGTAATTTTGGTTCATTACCGAGAACATGACAAATTATTTAAAAAATTTTTATCAATAATGTATTAATTTGAGTATATATTTTTGAATTTTAAGATCGAAACAAAATTTCTTAACACTAGTGCTGATGAAATTTAGTTATAGAACATGAAGGAAAACATACAATATAATATTGAAACACTCAACTATTATAAATTAATTTTATCAATACTAGTTGCGAGACTGTATCAAGCGTTTGGTGAAAATTCAAAATAAAAAACTTAAGAAACTTACTTTTCAAAAAATTCAAAAATCAATACAAAAATTTACTATTGGCCATTTGGTTTTATTAAAGAGTGGCCGCAAAAATAGCCCACTTGGGAGTCAACGAAATTTAAGTCAATTTTTCAAGTTTCAATAAGGAAAATTTTTTTTTGCAGAAATATGAATCATTATTTATACAGACGTTTAAAGGGCCAATTCTAAAAAGTTTAATCTTTAGAAAACAAAAAATACCATCGGATTGTGAGTGAAATTATAAGAAGAAAATATACATGGTGTTTTTTCGATTTAGGGTGAAAATTCATACCAAATCACTACTCAACCATTTGAACTTAAATTTGTCGATTTTGGCGGTCACTCTTTTTTCGTGTTTCCTATTGTCAAAAAAAGAAAAAAAAAACATTTTAAAATCTCACCTGTGGCTTGTTAGTTTTTGAAATCGGGGGATCGTTCCAGCCAGCCGACTGCGAGCCCGGTACATAAGCGTTTTCGGCTGAAAAGTCGTTCGTGGGCTGCATCGGGGTAATAGCGTTTGGAATATTCTGCTGAGGTGCTTGAGCAGTTGTTGGATCGTAGAAGGATTGCGGCTTTGCCGGAGTTGGATTCAGCATAGAAGGCTGAGGTAGTTTTTGGGGC
Organism: Encarsia formosa; assembly: GCA_038277355.1. NCBI lineage: Eukaryota > Metazoa > Arthropoda > Insecta > Hymenoptera > Aphelinidae > Encarsia > Encarsia formosa. The sequence goes on from CM076184.1 coordinate 3,732,103, forward strand.
TGTTGCTGGAGTTCTGGCTCGGCTGGATTGTATATGGTGTTCTGAGCTATGTTACTGCTGTAACTTCCAAAGCCCATTGGTTGCTGTTGCTACGGAATTTAAAATGTAAAGTTTTTTTTTAGATAGTGGTATTAAAAATGATCTATGAATATTTATCGAATCATTGCGATCTTTAATATGAATTTTCATAACATTCTTATTGGACACTTCACGAACCTTATGAATAATTCTAAGGGTCGCAACAATTTTCGAAATTATTTTCAGAATCATCGCGCAATATTTAAAAATGATTCTTAAGATCATATATCAAATCATCATGATCTATTAAAATAATCCTAATGGATTGTCGCGTGATCTTAATGAAATGATTTTACGAATCTTAAAAATGATCTCGTAATCCTTGAAAATGAATAATACTTAAATATTCTCGTGATTTTCAAATCTGATTTTATAGATCATCTCGTGATCGTTATAAATGATCTGGGTGATCCTTAGCTTCATCTTTAAGGATCTTCAGGACCTCACTTCAACATCATTGGCGGCCCTTGATTTATTAAAACTATTAAAACGATTCGATTATATTATACCTGGTAAGGAGACTGCACTGGGAAGCCGCCGGCCGAGGGGAACGTTTGCGGCTGGGGATTGCCATACATCTGCTGGCTCTGGGGGAACCCGGATGCTCCATAGGACGTAACTCCGGACTTTACCGAGGGATCCAGGATGTACTTTGATTTCGAGTGAGGACCCACGCTAGGTGGTCTCGAGGAGTTCTGACTGACGGTCGGCGGCGGCGGTGGAGGCACGGACGGACTCAGGGTTTGAGGCTGGTTTCCGTAGGCATGGCTTCCGTAGGGATCCTGGGGTAAGCTGGGGTACGGCTGATTCGTCACGACACCGCCGTAAGTATGATTCGTCCCGGGATTGCCGAAGGATTGCTTCGTGGGTGCGGTGTTCCACGCAGGCGGTTGGGGTACCGCTTCCGGAAGATGGTGTTGCAGAGGCGCCGTGGAAGTGAACATGCTTTGTACAGTGCCTGGCAATGACTTTCTTTGCTGTGGCAGATTTTGCATGTAAGGGTTCTGAAAATAAATTTAATGTTTTATTATTTTTTTCATCGCGCGTGACAGTTTGATATGTACAGCTAAATAGCTTAAGGAGGCTCATTCATTTGGTGCCGTAACAATTGTAGGGCTCTAAAGTTTTTCATCTTGGAATGAGAAAAAAAACATAATTCATACTAAAATTAACAAATTTTGGTTCGAAAATAACATGCGGTAATTTCTGTTACATAACTTACTAAGTTGTCTCAATTAACAAGCAATTTTCTATTAAATGAAATTAACACTAGTTTGCCTAGTTATCGTTTCTAAAATTTAGTATAAATATAACATTAACGATGATTATAAATATTTAGTTACATTACTTTTTGAAAAAAAGATAAAAAATTTAAGTATTCTGAGAATATGAAAAAATTAACCTGATGAGGAGGATTGCGAACGTTCGAAGAACGATTTTCCATTTTGATGTGTCCTAGGGCTTTGTAAAGTCTGTCCCGGAGCATCGCAATTCTCGGCTCTTGGCTGTTACCTAGGTAGCTGAGAGCAGCGTCCAGATCACCCTCGGCGGCAAGCATTTCGGCGTAGCTGGTAAGAACAGAGGCGATGTTGCCCTCGATGTTGACCGTCTTGGACTGAAGCTCGAGAGCTTTTTGTAGAATAGTAACGAGCTCGACGGTCTCTTGAATTCCACCCTCGAACGCCTCGATGGTCTTGTTCAGGTTACCCGCGTAGATGTAACAGATTTGAGCCTCTTTTTTAAGGTTCGCGTTGTCAGCGGCAGCAAGTCGGTCTCCCAAAAGATCTGTTGATTTATATTTAAAAAAATGATAATTTTAGTAGTATTGCATGTATACTGTAGTCAAGAAATTTTTTAAGCCTTTCTTTTAAACAAATAAGACTTTTATTTTTGGTTCTTACTGAAATTTTTCAAAATCAATGAATATTTTTGAAAGTGTATAATCTAATAGTCTTAAATAATTCTAGAATTATAACACCAACTCTTAGAAAATTTCAGATATTTCTGAGTAAAAATGAAATTCCTATTCTCTGACAATTTCAGGCGAATATGTCGACTTACCGCACAAATTACTCCGCTCTTCTGGACTGGTGTGGGTAAAGATACCGATCAGTACTTCTTTCCAACACGTAACGTCGCAGCTCTTGATCACGTCCACCCAATTCTCGCTGACCAAAGAGTTTATCAGAGAATTAAGAGCCCCTGAGTGCTCGTTGAAGTATCTGTACTGAGTCTGAGCCAATAGATCTGGTCCACCGGCCATGGAAAGAATGACGGCATCCGCGTACCTTTTGTTATCGAAACATAAGGCTACAGCCGCTTCTATGTTGCCTAACAGAATGGCCTGAGTGATGAGACCGTTATCATCTGAATAATAAAATTGCATTAAAAACTGTTTTGTTGAGAAAGTATGGTTTAGGTTTCATTTAATTACCGTCGGATATATTTATCTTGAAATTACTGTCTGCCGATTTACTGGCCGCTGTTGATATTTTCTTCTGCTCTTGGGCGGCAATAGCGTCAAAAGCGGCACTTCCGTACAAAGAATTGTCATTGATACCCTGATTGTTCAAAATTGTGAATTAAAAAAAAAATCATAACAGAATCAAAAGAATTGAATGACGAGATAAGTTACGTACATTGTTTAACTTCGAGATGCCGTCGGTGACGTTGGCTACGTCTTGCTGAGGTACATACTGATTTAGTTTGTTGTTCATTTCTTCAATGTTAAAACCCAGAAGTCCCAAGAAACTTTGCGTAACGTCTTCGCTGAAGTAGGCACTGATGCAGCTCCAAACTTTTCTCTTGTGCTCGTCCGTGGCGTTGTCAATTTTTCCTTGGCAGAAATCACCGAATTGACCGGTTTTCAGAGCTGCCTCCAGGTCGTTGGAACGCTTTATTAACTCGGGGTTCGTGATAACTTGCGATACGAATACTTTTCTGTTGGAATTGGGCGGCATGTTTGGATCGATTGGTTCATTTTCAAAAATTGTGAGCTTTCCTCCAAACTAAAAAAAAAAAAAAAAACGATTTAACAATATGTACAATTATTTTGTTCTAAATAGATTAAGAAGAAACTAGCATAATTTATCTATTAATACAAGAAATTGTAATAATTAAATTAAATAATTTACATTAATTTACTTAACAAAGATATGATTAGTAAAAATATTAAACATTGAAAGTTTGAATAAAAGTGTTAAATATAAAATTAATGTTTTTACTAACTCCAAAAGAAGCACCAAAAGGCTTTTTTAACCACTTTGGGGCTTTTTTCAACAGTGCAGCTTCTTCTGTATGAACCGAGGGCGGAGGTTGTATGAAGGGATCCATACCGGGAAACGAGTCAACAATTCTGTTCGAAGTGTCGATGTATCCTTGATCGTAACCACCCAACAGAGAGTAAACAGTCGCAAGACCATCAGAACTGCTTCCCACAATGAGACCTGGATGGCGAGGACACCACGAAATATCGAAGTTCCGCTGATTCGTTTGAGCCAATTCACAAACGACTTCACCATTCTAAAAAAATTTGTTTTTTTATTTACTAACAAAGATATTTTGATCTGAGCAGTTTAAAATATGTATTACTAACAGGTGCATCCGAATTTGGATTCCAGCAAAGTATCCTATTGTCTTTTCCACAGCTAAGCAAAAGATCAGAGTCATGATTGCTCCAAGCAATTGAAGTTACTCCTTGATGATGATTGTGTAATGTTTTCAAGGGCGATGTTGCAAATCTCAAATCCCACAATTCAATAATTGGAGCTTGATCATCTTTTGAGGCTAAACAGAGTTGTGTTGCAACATCTGGATGCCACTGCACTGATTTCCACTTTACCTAAATTGTATAATTTTTTAGTTTAAAAATTTGTGTTGCATAAGATTGAATTGTCTCAAAAGCTAATTTTTACCCTTGCATTGGTATCTGTTAATTTCAAAATAGCTTCATTTTTCTTGAGATCCCAAATGACACAGCGCTGTGAGAATGTTGAAGCAAGAATGTGTTGCACTGAAAATAAATAAAACATCAATTTTCATTCTACAGACAGAAATTATTTTCTATAAATAAGTACCTTGTTTGTTCCATGCAATAGACTGTACTTTTTCAGCGAGTATGCTTTTACTACCAGGAGACATTGGCTTGTTTGTGTTGTTAAGATCCCAAATGTAGATTTCACTTTCGGTTGCTCCAGTTGCCAACAAGTTTGGCTGGAAAGGGTTGAAATCCATAGCCTTAACTGGTCCTTTGTGCTTCTCTGGGCTGCTGATCAAACAGTTACTGTCGTTTGCCAACATTTTTGCAGCAGAGTATATTTTAATTTTTCCCTTGTCACAACCGCCAACAATGATACCAGCTGGGTTGTTGCCATATGAGCCCCAAATAACTTTGTAAAATCTGTGAGATAAAAAAATTTGTTTATAACAATCTCATGAATTAAAATTGTAGGATGTTAAAACATTACAAACCTCTCATTGCTTGGAATACTTGTGCTAAGATTCATATCATAACCTGGCTGTTGCAGATTTAGCGAGTATAAATCCAAAGTGGCATTGGCACCGCTACTGGTGTCTGATTTTTGAGCAGCAGTTCCTGCAGCCAGCAGAATTGGGTACTGACCAGCTGGTGACCAGGCCACATTTACTTTACAAGGTTTTTGTAACTCTTTGACCCTCATCTTGACTATCTAATTACAAAAAACAATCATAATGTAAAAAAACTTAAGTCATTCATGAATCAAGGTTGTTTTTCACTTAAAATATAATCACAACAAATCTTTTTCTAGGTTACCACTCACTTTAGAAATCACTGTTACAAAAGGAAAAACAAATTTAGGTGATTTAATAGCGAAAACATAAACAATAAACGAAAATTACACAAGTATGGTAACCCTTCATCATGACCTTATTTGTCTATTTTCAATTAGAACTAACGACGGAAATCAGCAGAAAAAATAGGGATTAAGGATCACTAGACTCAAATTGAAAACACTTACTTTATAAATTGCTGATAAAACAAAAATTATCAAACTTTTTCTAAAATTTACACTTCACAAAAATATACCGCATCCATCGGACCACATCAGTTTTCTTCTCTCTTTCTTTCATCAACGTGGCGAACGGAGACCGACCGACACACAACATAAATTAGAGGGCAGCACTTGCCGCCGAGAGGGCCTTTTATTTGAGGTTAAAAAAATAAACGTTTCGTTTAATTTTGCTGCTAGGAGAAGTGTGAAAATCGGTGCTAAGCAAATAAATAAATTTTTGGTGATGATTAGTTGTATACCAACGGTCCGTCATTAAAATATTCCCTAAGTTGATTTGAAGTAAAGAAAGTTTAAGTGAAAACTTATTCAACATGGGTGGTGGCGATTTGGTATGTATTTATTAAAATTTTTTTATTAATTTATTCAATTTACGCTCATTAATTGACGAAAGATTGTTATTTTTTAAAGTTAATTTTCAATATATTTTTTTTCTGTTCAAAAATCTTGTTACTTTTATACTGAAAAATTTTCTTGTGATGCTTTCCACTTGCTGAAAAAATTTGTTTGGTATTTTCTTTGGTGGAAAATTTTTGTTCACAAAAAATTTTTGTACACAAAACTTATACTTTGGAAATTTTTATCTACAAATTTTTATCTACTTATCTATTCTAGATGGGAATTTTTTTGTACAATATTTTTTTTTTTAAACAAAGCTTGTAGTAAATAACTTTTATGTATAAACATAATTTTTAATTGTCTATACCATCCCAAATAACCCCCCTAGTTTTTACCTGAACACTATACTATTCAACCTTGGATCCAATAACCCATCCCAAATAACCCTCCAAGAATTACCTGGATACTAGCTTTTACAACCCTTTTTGGTGTCGAGATAAAAGCTAGTATCCAGGTAAAGCTAGGAGAGTCATTTAGGGAGGATCATTTGGGATGGGTTATTGGATTTCAGGTAAAGGTAAAGAGAAAATGTTTATTTAGGAAAAATTCTTATATATAAAACTGAAAATTTGCATAAAAATTCCTTAACGAAAAATTTTGTATGCAAAAATTTTACAAATAAAAGTTTTGTGAACATAAAATTTGTTGTCCACAAAAATTTTCCACCAAGGAATATAGTATGAAATAAATTTTTGTACACAAAAATTTTCAGCTACTGGAAAGTGTCATAAACAAATTGTTGTATACAAAAATTTGTGAATAAAATTTTTCAGTATAAAAGTCACTAGATTTTGGTAATCAAAAAATTTTTTGTGTACAAATTCTTCTGATTAGCCATATGATCATATTTGTATCATCTTGAAAATAGCATTTAAATTTTTTAATGTTTTCACTGATAAATTATTTTTTGCATAAAAATGATCAATTTTTTATAACTCTGTAGAACTTGAAAAAATCATGGCATCCATCAACCATGAAAAACATGGAAAAGGTATGGAAGGCAGAGCAGCAGGACAATCAGGAGAAGAAAAGGATCGCAGAGTTGAAAAAAGAAATAGCAATGGAGAGAGATAGAGAAGAAATGACGAGTTTTGCAATGGAGCATGGAGCAATTGAAAAGAAAGAGGATAAAAAATTAGACTGGATGTATAAGGGACCAAATCAAAGTGTTAATCGAGACGAATATTTGCTTGGTCGTAAAATTGATAAACAGTTTGAACAGATGGTACAAGCTGAAAAAGAAACTGAGGCGCAGAGAGCACAACCAACTAAAAATCATGTTGAACACGGTATGCTTTCTGGTGGCACAAGTAATAGTTAAGTTCTTTTAAATCTTGAATAACATTATTTCAATTCTTTCTTTGCAGAATGTATTCCACCATCATTGAGATTCTTTTCAGGCAATGATCAGGTGGATATAAATAGAAAATTACAAGAAGATCCATTGTATGCGATCAAAAAAAAAGAACAGGAAGCAAGAAGTCAGTTGTTAAAAAATCCTGTTAAATTAAAAGAATTGCAGCAATTGGTAAGTTATCAATATAAGGCAACTAATATATTCATGCGATCATATAAACTGATATATATTTTTGGCTTAGGTACAACATATGAGAGAAAAAAGTGGAAAGAAAAAGAAAAAGAAGAAAAGACACTCAAGTGAAAGTGAAAAATTAGATGATCTGTTAGCTGCTAAGTTTAAAAAGTTAAAAGGTGAAATTAATGAAGAGGATCTCATGAAATCCATTCAAAAGCTTAAAAAAAGCAAGAAGTCCAAAAAAAAATCAAAAAAAGTTAGCAGCAGCAGCAGCAGCAGCAGCAGTGACAGTGACAGTGATTCTGTTTCAGACAGTGACAGCAGCTCTGACAACAGGTCAAAAAAAAAATTAAAAAAAAGAACAAGAAAAAGTTCAAGTTCAAGGGATCACAGAGAAAAGCACAGAAATAGACGTGAAAAGAGTCCAGACAGATATGCAAAATCACGGGAAAAAAGTTCTTCAAAGCAAAGTTTGGGTTACGGTTTGATGGTGAGTAGAAAATTTTAAACTAATAAACAGGGGATGGTATATATATGTACAAAAATCAAAAATTATTTTATTTTTAATACCAAAATAGATTAATTCTTTTTACGGTTTCTCGCGGTTAGCTGCTTTCATTTGATAACAATTTTCAAACATTTGATTCAATTATTTTACTTACTTGAATTATGACTGATATTATCATAGGATCAAAATGAAAATTATAATTTAATTAATGTAAATTATGATTAAATTAAATTAGGTACCAAATTATTGTATCAATATGAAGAACCATAATAATTTCAGTTTCTTGAATTTGGTACCATAAGAAAAATTAATATTGATCTCTGCTAATAAATATGTAATATTTAAAATTAATTGATAAAAAAAATTTTTTTCCTTTCAGAAAGCAGATGGCACCAGGATTTCGCCACTCAGAAAGAGGTCAGCCCATAGTGACAGTGACAGTGACCATTATAAGAGGAAAAAGCCTGAAACGAAAAGAAAAGAGCAGAAGTGGGTTCCACCAAAAAAGCAGAAGCTTTCGGAAGAAGAAAAAGAGCGTCGACGACAGGAAATGATGGTTAACGCGTCGCGTCGAGATATAGAAAGGAAAGATAACGTAAGAAGGTACGAGGAAGAAAGGAAGAACTCTACAAAAAAGGAAGACTTTGACAAAAATTTTGTTCAGTAAGTTTAAAAAAATTTTAAATTGCGTGTTATCAAAAAAGAAGCTCGGTGATTTTTTCAACTTAAAAAAAAAATTTTTTTTCAGCAAACATTTGGCAGCTGCTGCTAATAAAGAAACAGTTGCATCAAGAATCAAATCAAACATCAATAACATACAAAGAACAAAGTTTTCAATGGACAAAAATTTCGCCAAGAGGTAACAACTCTGACGACCACGATTAATAAGCTTGTACATAATAATAATAATTTTGTATATAATTTTACTTTGTTACATCTACGGAAATTGAATTAGGTAGACGACATAAATATTATAACAATCATAACTTGGTTTTATTGAAAATACAATCTTTGACTATAAAATCAATCTCATAAATAAACTTAACACACAATTCGTATCAACAATTATTTTTTACAATTACGATATTTTACACATTTCGTTGGCTTCTAAAACATCGTGAGTCTCCGAGATGTTCGTTACGCAGTCTCCCGTTAGGACGTTATTTACAATAGCTCGAGCCAAACAGCTCGTTGTCATTGAGTAGTTTGCAGAAAAAAATTGAGTCATGTCGTTTGATTTTTCTAAATTGTGATCCTGTAAATAAAGTCAAAATAAATTTATTTTTGTTAAATAAGAACGCATTAAAAGAATTTCTTTTTTTATTTACCTTGCAATACATTATAAAAGCGTCGTCGACCAGTTTGTTAAGATCCAACTGTCTTTGAAAAGTCAACTCTGGGTTTCTTAACAAAATCGTTGACACTATATCTAGAAGCTGTAAACATAAATTTCATTCAAGCATTTATATACAATACCGACTTCAAAAGCGAAAAAATTTATATTTCAGGACTTTTTACGAAAAAAAGGACGTGTCAGAGTAACCTTTAATTTTTCAAAAATTTAAGCAAAATTTAAGGCAATCATTCCGATAAAGTCTTGTATGCAGCAGTATTTATGAAAAAAATATCTAGACTAACGTGGCCACGAAAAAAAAAGCACAGTTCAGTTTTATTGAGTTCTAAATAAGATTTTATCAGTAGGAACCCGGTTGGCTAAAGTTTTTTAATACTGTTAAATTATTCAATCATTACTGACATAATCATTGAAAACTTTTATAAATGCAAAAGATATAGAAAACACGAAAAAATATATCTCTAGCGCCTCACACTCGGTTACTATAATAATTTTTCTCCGCAGGATATAAATAATAAAAGTCATTGAAACTTGAAAATTCATCTAATTATTGATAAAATAAAAGTCTTATGTACACACGTTGCATATTAAATTCAGAATTTCTTAATATTTATTAATTTTTAATTTAATCCAACTAGTGTATTGAAACATGCTATGACAACTGAGCACACACGATAAACTTGTTTTTTAAACAATGTAAGTAACTTGCTTTTTTTGAACAGTCGTCGGACTTTAAATCATTCCTCAGTAGCTATTGGCGATGAAATAAAAACTGCGTTAATCCCGTTGGTTCGAATAAATTAAACACCATGAATTTGATTTCAATCATACTCGTGATTGCGCCTACTTTCTGGGTCCGAGTGTGATATTAACTCTTGGGGCGAGCGCCTGCTGGAGACTTTGGCCTCCGAGGACCCCGAGGAGACCGCCAACATGTCCCTAGCGGAAACGATTGTTTTTCATCAGGTAATTTTGGACGCCTACTACGACGTAATGGAACGTGGACTGTCCCGGGTCTCTTCCAGACTTGACATCCTGAATGGCTCAGTTCGTAAGTACCACCTAACTCTCAGATCGAGACACGAGGACCCAGACTCCATAGACAGCCGGGCCGCGAACATCCTGGACGAAAATCACTACTCGACGCTGGTTCACGATTTCGATCTCATGACGTATTACGTGAACAGGGACATGGACGGTTTCAGCACGATCGTCTCGGTCAAGGTGTTGCTCGAAGGGTACGACGTTGCGTACCGACGGCCGAGAAGTGCGGAGGAACCTGGAGGACAGACAGTCGCCGTCGTGGCAGTGCAACTTCGACCGCATGCTCGACGACTACAGGAGGGAAGACGAATCTTCCTGCAGAACCTTTGGGAAGTACGTGCTGCAGGTGGTTCACCAGGCTTGGGTTAGAATCAGACTGAAGTTCGAGCTGGGTGACGAGTACGCGGAGTACTGGAACGACGTGGACGCTCTCGTGGACTATGTCTCGAGGAAATTTGTGTCCAATAAGAACAGGGTTTCGGGAGATAAAAAATTCGGCTACTTGGAGGATTCTTATGGACAGGAGTCTCTGTTCATGCTGGCAGCGATGAGTTTTGTGGATAAATAGGTGTGCTTTGTTGTACGTGGAGTACATAAATTTTTTATATATTGTACACATTTGTCTTTTTACTTTCCCAATTATTGTTTGGTATAAACTTTAAAGTTTGTAAATTTAGTTAAGTATGGGTCCTTCAAAGCATTTTTTTTTTTTTTTTTTTACTAACGATTCGAAATATTTTCTGAAAAAAAATAATCCTTTTTTTTGGTGTTATATTGATTCTTTAGTTATATATAAATATTATATTAAAGATCTTCTGTTAAAACTATTAATTAAATTTTTTAAATCGAACAACAAGTTGACTATTTAACACGTCGTTCCTTTTTCACACAATTCTGGAAAGTTTTGAAAACCCGATAACTTCTATCAATTGTTTAAAATGCTTGACGAGAAAAAAATACACGTCACTCCAATCATTATACACTGCAGCTCGTAAAATTAATAAAATCCTTAAAAGAAAGAAGAAGAAGAAGAAGAGTGGTAGCGAGTAAAATTTTAAAACTGTATATCAAACTTGATATACTACGTGGTTGTCCAAGTCAAAAACTGAGTTTTCGTAACACTGTGACAAAAAAGAAACTGTTCGGTCAATTTTGTCACATCGTTACAAAATGCACTAATCAATTATTGTATCAGACCCTGGCGTCTATGAAAAATTTCTGACTTTCATATCAACTTGATTCGGTTTCATAGACCTTAAAAAATATTAACTTACAAAAAAAAAACGATATATTTATAATTTTTTACAATTTAATACTTCTGAACTGTGCTTTTTCCGAAACCTTAATTTTTTCGCTACACAAATCGACGGGTGTTACGAAAAATAACGGTACATAAGTTCTATAAAAATCGAAATAAAATCTTGAGGAAAAAAAAAAAGTTTACCTCCACCACGATTTGTCGGTACTCAGGAATATGTATGTGGTGAAGCGTGGACTCGACGAGCAGTGCGAAGGTAAGCTCGGATCTCGTCATGTTCGACAGGGTCGGTTGCTGGGGTACCTCGCGGCCGTTCACGCTTATTCCACCGGGACACCTCTCGAGCACCTCCCACACCTGGTTGTAGAAGTGAGCCGGTACTCGGCACAAGCTGCCCTCGATCTTTCTTCTTCCGAGGATGGATAAACTGTCCAAAAAAATCGATTAATTATTATCAATGCAAACTTACAAATAAAAAAGTATAGATGCAATTTTTAAGGCAAAAAATAGTTTTAACCAATTATATTTTTAGTAAAACTGATTTTTTTGATTAAAAAATTTTAAAATTAGGGTTTGAAGTACTTACTTTTCATCTACCGCCCACTCTTTGACGGTAAGAACTTTGATCAGAAGCTGTCGCACCTCGTAAGGACTGAAATTCTCTATCGGCTTGGACGTCTTGCCCAGAATTTGCAGGTAAAGCTTCATGGCTTCCAAAACCCAACTGCAACGTTGAATTTTAATAAGAATACATTTTTCATCTCGATAGACGATTTTTATCTTACCCTATTCGAATTTTGAGTATACCCTTGAACATCTCCGGATTGGTTCCTATGAGTCTACCGCAGTACAGCAAAACTTCCTGCTGCAGTACGGCATGAACGACGTTGTGGGGTTGGATGGTCGAGTACATAACTGATTGAATCTCACTGGGTGTCATGGGCTTGTCGAAAACGGTCTCTTGGTGTCCGATAACCCCGACGGTTATCTGAAACGAATCAATGGTTTTTAAATCAACTATATTTTTATCATAGTATGCGTAAAGTTATTTTTTACGCATCGATTTCAGTACGTAAGATGGTCGATTTACGAACACTTGAAAAAAAAATTTAAAAATAGTATAGTTTTTTTACTCTTTTACTTTTTGCTCAGTGTTCGTCGAGCAATCATTCCACAATATAAAATCTCAACTCAGTGCGTGAAACATTTTTTTACACCCTTGTTATGAAAAATATTATTTTTGCCGAGTCGAAAAACGAAAGATTATAATACCTGTTTTCCTTTGACTAAAACTCCAGTTATGAACGGACTTATACTGTCTACTGTGTGGTTCAACAAACTGCTGCAGTACCGGACCGCCATCCAGTAGCGAAGACTTCCGGCTTTTTGGTACAACGATCTCAAAATGTCTCCGACTAAAATAAATTTTATTAATTTAATAAACAATTAATATTTTATTATTTTATAATATCCAATGATACTATACATAATTCGTAACTTTTAACTTCAATTACAAAATACTGTGATTACTGCTAACGATTTTGCTATTTTATTTTTAATATGTAGGTATTTATAAAAAATTATTTAGGTATAATGTTTTGCACTTGTAATATTTTTTTCAAAATTTTTTCTTTTTGTACTAAATCTATTTGTTTTAACTTGTTTGTCTATACCTTAGAGAAGGTTGTCCTGACAATGAAAACGTAACGTCAGACTTTCTAATATTACAAATAAATTAAACTTTGTTCGTTAAACCACTTGTTCGACCAATTACTTGGAATTACTTTTTATTCAATCTACGAATAATCACTATTTTATTTATATTATTTATTGATTTTTTAATGACTTTATTAATCTAACGCAATACTTTCTATAGAACGACCTCAAACTACTAACTATCACATTTAAATTTCAACTTTAAAAAATAAAATTACTAAAAATTTATATTGCATTCAAATATAATAATAGTAAGTATTTACGTGTTGAATCGTTGATCTCGTAGTTTTCACCCTCTCGTTGCAACAAAATACCGTAAAGCTGACACTTCGCGTACAAGCCCGAAGCGTTTCTTATGGCGTTTATGATATCGGGCGTTGATTCGTTTTTGAAATGCTAAAAATAAAAACCACACACAGTTATTATATATATTCAAAGCTAAGTATTTTCTATGAAAAAAAATTTGGTCACTTACCGAAAGATCTTTGATGTCCTCTTCGTACGACAGAGCTTTCGGGACGTCCGTCAAGCTTTGGTACCCGATGTAGTCGTGCTCCATCTGTTTGAACTGATTCAGTTCCAAATCCGTTTCCATTGTATTTATAAAATCGAGATGCTCTGATAAATAAAAAATCTAATCATAAGTAATGGAAAAATTTGAAAATTTTTTAACAGTTGATCTATTTGAAAATTACCGATGCAAGATGACGATATCAAATTTTGAAGTCTACCTATCCGCACTTTGGTCCCATCGCAGTAACCTTTTTTAAGCATCGCAAGCAGATCGAGCATTTCTTTGAACTGTGGATCTCTGTAAAAAAAAATTGTATTTTCAATCGAAAAAATTTGACAATGATTATATAAATAGTAACAAAAAATTATTAAACGAAAAAAAAAAATTCAGAGGTTTACTTTTAGAAAAAAGCTCGAAAAATAATAATCTCAGTAGGCTAAAATAGCAAGTTAAAACGAATAAACGACCTTCCGGAGAGTCGTAAATGTATCGATAAGATTTTCATTACCTCATGTGCTCCTCGCGTATCAGCAAGCAAACGGTCGGCCGTCCAGAAAGTCTCCAGTATTTACCGACGAACTGAAGCTCGGTCTTGATGTCGTCTATGAGTAGGGCCATGTCACGGTACAAGTAAAATTCGGAAACTTCGAATATCAAAGGATAGCAGAGCACTGTCATACCGCACACGCGATATATCTGGAATATTTAATGGTAATGTCGAAAAAACTTTTTTACTTCTAAACCTCAATAGAACTTTTGAAAAATATTAAATTATTTATATTTTCCTACAGAAGTCTTGAAAAATTTTAATAATAAATAAAGAAATCAGTCTCAATCAAATAAAAAAATATAATATAAAAAAAAAAAGATTGTGTCAGCTTGAAAGCTCGAGTATAAATGATACGATTCCTTTTATAAATAAAAAAAAAATAATTATAATAACGTAAAAATAAAAAACAAAGTTTAAACGGCAAATAAACAGATGGACAAAGTATAGGTACTTTTTTCACTTTATTAAAAAGAAAAAAAAAGTGATGATTAATATGAAAAAAAAGGTGTCTTGGACGCCTGTTAGAAGCAAAGCATAATTATTTTTTAATTTTAATTTGAAATTTGAAATTTTGACAATATAAAAATTACGTATATAATTAAATTTATATATTGTAAAATAAAACTGAAAATTTAGAAAAAATTTTCCAACTTAAAATTTTGTACTGGTAAAATAACATCTACCATAATCTGCAGATATATACATATCTATGTATATATCTAATGTCTAATATATATAAATATCTATAGTAGAAAGGATGCTATATATATATCAACTCTTTTACTATAGATATGTATATACTAGATATGGCCTAGCAACCCTTCTTATATCTAATATAGGCTATATTAGATACTATATATACACATATTTGTATAGTGTATATATATATATATATATATATCTTGGTGTCGGATTTTTGGGTCGCTTTTATGGGTCGGATTTTTACAGATTCACTCCTCATATAAAAAGCTTCGCTTCAAAATAGAAGAATAGATTTTAAATTTTTCTGTTTCTAAGACCTCTTCTTCTTCTAAAATTTTCGAGACTAAAATCAAAGTTAAAAATTAATGAATTTTATTGTCACCTTGCTGGTGCCGAGGGAACCAATGGGCCTGGCCGGTCTGCCCTCGAGTCCGAGTTTTTCGTTTACTCCAAGGCACTGGTAGGCTTTCACAAGCTGGGTAGACGAGAGTATCTGAACGGGCTCGACCTCGTGGGGCGTCTGGGTTTGGATGCCGTAGGTCGCCATCATAGCCTGCAGTCTCATGGACTCGGCGATCAAAACAATCTGCACCACCAGATCCGTGTGCGTACCCTGGATCATGGGAATATTATATTAATTACTTATGGGACGTTCGTTTGATTTGACGTATATTACAACTTGATAGAGACATGCTTTCAGCAGTATAGTATAAGCATCGAGTTATCTCAAAGTGGTAAATAGATATTTTTTTTTTTTTTTTTTTCACAGCTGCGGTTCCTTTTATGCGGTAATAATGTGAAAATTCTGTAAGAGAGGTCTCGTGAAAATATTTTTAAGTTTATAGATTTTTTTTAATCATTCGCGCGTAGCTTACTTAATTTATTTTGTTCCTTTAATTATTTTTATTTCAACGCGATACATTGAAAAAAGTTTATTACACTAGGTGCAATCAGTATAAGTTTAAAATTTAAGGAACTTTTAAAGAAAATTTTATTTTTACGGTTTTTCTAAATTTTTGAGTCGAGAATTTAATTTCGGAAAATTTCGAGTTTTTAGACTTAGATTTGAATTCCAATGTTCGAATTTTTAAATCATAGCTTTTTTCAAATGAACATTTCTTATTTTCGGATTTTTAATGTTTTTTGTTTGGGATGTATGTCAGACGTACAAGAAGTAATGAAAGTTGAAAAGCCGAATTCTCGGACCTCTATTATCCAGTCATTATAGTGTTGGATAAAAAAAAAACTTCGCTCAAATAAGATTTTTTAAAATTATTGATACAAGTTTCATTAAAAACAATAGGGAAACAATGAAATAAAGCGTAGATAAATATTTATGAAGAAATATTTTTGGCAGAGTAGCAAGAAAAAAAATTAAAGCCATTCCTTATTTAATTTCAAAAAAGGTTTTGAAAAAATGCACACGAAGCTTTTTTAGCAACATTAACATGCTTTGAAGTTATTGAATCGCAGTTTTGTCTAATTATTTTGCTAATATATGAAATTATTGTTTATATTTAAAAAAAAATCAATCATTAGCGTAAGTAGTAATGCACTAATATAAAATCGATCGGATGAAGTCCATTTTTTTAGCATGAATTTGAATTGTTAATTAATAGATTCTTTAAATTCATTAGAATACAAACGAAAGATGTATTGGGTAAAGTGTATAGGATTTGTGAAAATTTTTTTTTCGTCAATTTAATAAAGTTAAACCTGCAGACCGTAGCTCGGTCGTTCTAAAAATTAAGTTTTTATATTATATTCGATTATAATATTTTTATATTTAATAAAATTTAGAATGAATCATTTGTTCAAGGTCCAAAACTTTGTTCAGGTAATTGAATATTTTCAATTTCCCATCATTCCAAAATTAATATTCAAAAAAATTTGAAACCAACTTTTTATAAACACAAAAATTTTTTAATAAAAAAAATGAAATGTTATTTTTGAAAAAGTAAACGTTGTCAGTAACTTTAATTATGCGATAAAAGCTTGCTTGTGCTTACATTAATTTTTTGAGTGAATTTCACATACATATAGGTCTACTATTATATATATTTACCATTCTCGAATTTAATTAAAACTTTACTTACACTGCTTGGTTTTGCCTGTATAAAACGCAAATAACAAATTTAGATCTATGTAAGACTAGCATAGTACTGAATGCTAAAAAGCATTCCGAAAATTTACGAATCTATTGGACTATTCTAACAAAGATTTCTACAAGACATTAAATTTTTATTAATACCTGAAAAGCTGAATACCGTCCGGCTTTTCTCGGTCTATTGTACGAAGGCAAGTACCGGCGAATCGGATCTAATTCATTGATGTGCAATAAATTGGCAGTCAAAAGTTGTGCAATTACGAACATTGCCTGATTCCATAAGTAAATTGGGGCGCTTTCCTCTCCTCTGTGACCTCTGCCCACGCTACTTGGTATTTTCATTGTACTTCCAGGCTCGCTTTTTTCATTTTCAATACAGTCTTCAGGAACATAGTAATACATTGGAATCACAGGATCTAAAAAATATTTCACAATTAAATATTTTATAATTCTTTTTTTAAATAAATTTTTAGGATACTTACCACCATGTGAATCCTTAAACAATCTAGTTTTGAGTAAATTTTGGTATTCTTCAATTTGTTCTGGCAGAGTGTTAAAAACTCCATCTATTATCATAAAAATATAAAAAAGTGGCCACTCACACTCAATATTATCAAAATCCTGTAAGATGTATACATTTTTGAATAACTTTCTTCAATTGCAAAATCAATCAAATATTTTTTTAAATACTAACTTTTATTTCTCCAGTTTTATAATAACGTTTTTCCGTATCTTCAAGCGCAGTTTTGTAGCCATCTCTGCCAAATCTTTTAAAACCATAGCTTCCTTTCAGTCTTCTGATAATGTTGGCCTTAGTTTCATTGTACAAAACTTCCTCGTGAGTGGAAAAAGCAGGAAACGATATCGTCGGGAGCAGAGCTGCATCCACACTCTATAAAAAAAAAAAAAAAGTAATTTTACGTAGAACAACAACCAATATTGAAAAAAAAAAAAAACAAAAAAAACAAAAAACCAAAATTTACTTTAGAACTGGACTCTCTGGGTAGCATAGTTTCAAAGATGCTCCTGTTTCTGTTGTGAGCGTCTATGTCAACGTAAATGACCGACCAAGATGCGCCTTTTTCACCAAAAAGATTGCAACCGTTGATGGCCTCGAGGGCACTTTTGGCCATACCAATGGAGCTCGCGTGTATCTCAGGTGTGCCGTCGTTGTACCTGCTTCCTCTCTCCCACATTCCATAGTCTGGAGTTCTGTATGCCCTTTCAACGTAGTACACCAAATTTTGAATGAAAGCCACTTCGTCTTGGGTATAAATAATTTGCAAACCAGACGAGATCATTTGCACCAAAAAAATTAAATACAAAGATACCACATCGATCTGTAAGAATTATAATTTGATGACTATAATTATTTTAAAAATTCATCGATTGGTGGTGAATTTTTTTAGCACTTACTTGTAAGTGATTGTAATCTTCATCTTTGAAAATTTCAGACCCATTGTCCAAGTGAAATTTACAGTGTAGGGCAAATTTATTTGACTGATTTTTTTTAAACAGCTCTACCCTGGAGGATTGCTTCATCCAACACTCTAAGATTCCACGCATGCATTTTATTGCTGATTGTCCCAGTTCATATGATTTTCCTCGATCGTCGTCGATTCGTCTAAAACAATTAAAAGAAACTCACTGAGTGATTCTATAATTTTTATAAAGAAAAGAAAATTTGTGTTGCTAGTACCTGTAAGCTTGGTGCAAACTCCATACAGCAGCTGCGCAGTATATACTTTCTCTTACACTTCCCACAACTTTGTCATTAGATACTTGGGGAAAAAGGCCAGTTATGCAGCTTTGGTAGTGAAGAATCTGTCTTTTAACTAAGTAAATAATTCAGTTAAATTATATAAAATTCCTTACAAATTGTCTCTACTGACACAGAAAAAATCATTACCAATTCCATAATAAATATCAAGTTGTCTCACGGTATCTTCATAATTAGAAATTTTTAAAAACATATCAGCATCAAAGTCGATGAGACTTCCCTGTCTCACACTCCTGAATTGAGGAGGAGCTCTAAAAAAAGAAAATACTCTCAAAATGTGTGAAGATTAAATTAGACTTAATTAGCACTAAATCATACCTCACTGTTATGACTGGATTACTTGTTGCTACCGCTGCCATGTTTTTAAATTTAGATCTTATAATTTAAAAAAAACAGAAATCTTAAAATAAGTTTTTAATTTCAGCTTCTAAAATTTAGGAAGTGTTACAAAATTCGAAAAACATGCTCGAGACATGTTTCTAAAGTAATTTCAGAGTACTAACAGTGTAGAGTAACAGAGATTACGATCGGATTTCACGTGGAACTTTAAAACAAAGTTTATATAAAATATATTATTATTAAAGGTGACATTTAATATTTTTAAAACACTGTATACGAGTGTAACTCATAGCTAAGGTCAGGTATCAATTTATTTTTATAAATAAACAGTGATGGCAAGTTAAAGAGCCAAAAACATTTAGTGAAACACGATTTGTCAGTTTGTGACACTGATATTTCTTTAGTTCCTATTGGCTAAAAAACCGAAAAAGCACGGCTGCTTTTCATCTTGCGGTTCGTTTTAAAATTAATTAACATTTTTAGTAAAATTTATGATCTTTACTTTTATAAATATTTTATAATCGAATAAAACGATAATTTTTTATCTTTATGAGCTTTATCAAATACAAATTTGAAATTTTTTTTTTTTTTTTTTTTAATAATTAAAAATTTTATGACAATTTTTGAAAATTGTTATTTATTTTGATGATTTGTTCTTTTCTAGAAAATTTGCATCATTAGAGTCGCTGAAATGTCATTGACATTACGTACTTCTAGTGAATACCTATTGTGGCAATAATTCGCTGGTGGTCTCACGAGTCACGACTCGCGATACGTAGAATATGTATATCTATATCGCGTACCCGTAGGCAATAAAACGTAGCAGACGCAAGAATGCATTTTGGGGACGTGACATAACCTTTATTTCTCCGTCAAATATTTATTAATTTTTCAAATTAATACAATGTAAATGATTGCAGTGAGTTTTAAACTTGTGTCAAACACTAAAGAAACCACTGCAGGTAAAAAAACCTTATGAAAAATGGATAAAGAACGAATTTCAGCTGCTCGAAAAAAAGTACAGTATTGTCCCATATTTACAATATTTTCAACTAAATAACTTACTTTTATTCAAACTTAATCATTAATTTTGGACGATATTTATGTTAATCTTTTCAATTTTTTTACTTAGCTCAAAGAATTTCAACGCAACAAAAAAGATCAAGCTCGCAAGAGTGATAATGAGTATGCTAATAATCCAGATGCTAACAGTCAGGTACATAAATTGCCTTTATATTACTTTGATTATTCAATCCAATTAAAAAAACTTTATTTACTAACATTACTCCTTTTAACTACAGATAACATCTGCAAGTAGCTCTCCTGTAACATTCCAAGATGGTATTCAGCAACGTTCTCAAATCAAAACCGACAATGGTGAATTTGATAAAATTCAAGATCAAAATTCTCATGAATCTCCTCATTTACTGAATGATGATGCTACCTTCAATCATGTATCATATCCATTTCAAGAAAACTTTAATTTTTCAAGTGCCCAAGAAGTTCACGAATCAACAAATGGGACAGTGGAAATTCCACAAAATAGTAATTTTACTCCAAGCCATAGCAGAAATGAAAGCAATTCCACTGTGTGTTCACAAATAATACACGAAAACGTCGATCACATGCAAGACTTGTCAATGCAAAAGTTTCAAAATATAAATTCAGAGCTAAGTATAACCAACAATGGAGTGGGTTTGCTACAAAGGGAACATCTGTTACACATGGCAAATGCAGTTGCGGATGTTTTGGTTGATCAAAAGGGATTAGATGAGTCGGTCTTAAAAAATTGTGACCTAGAGCAGAGAAATCAATTTTTAACTTGTTGTTTAGAGGAGCAAAAGAAAATTGCTAATCAATTGCATATCCAAGTTAGCCAGTGTGTGAGTACATTTTAAAGTTTTTCTTTATTACTTTCAATGATATTTAAGTGAAAAAATAACATTTCTATTTAATGTTACAAACAGAATAGTAAAATATCTGATTTAGAAGCAATTATTAAAACCAAAGATATGGAGTTTGAGAGCAAACGTGTCATGGAAGTTGCTCCCTTGAAAGAACAGATAACACTGGATGCTCAAACAATTGGAATTCTCGTTGCAGAAAAAGCCGAATTGACAGCTGCAAATTCACAGTGCCAGATAGCAATCAAACAAAAAACTGGTTAGTAAACTAAATTAAACTAGATTTATTTTGTTTAGTTTAAGTAAATAATAAATTTTTTTTACTTGTGTTTGTTTTTAGAGGAAACAATCGAGTTATCTAGTAAATTGAAAAACTTACAACAACGTGAGTATGAATTGGAAAGGGAACTGAGCATAGTTAAAAGTAACTTGGAAGAATTCGCAATGTCTTATCAACAATTGCAAACCAATTATCAAGAAGCTGTTGAAAAATCATCTAAACTAAAGTTAGTATCTCTGTTAACGTCATTTTATTTTTCTATTGTGACGTATCATAGTTAAGTTTAATTTCAATAATACAATTTTAGGAAAGAAAATGAAGATTTCGAGTTGGAAGTCTCTGAGTTACGTCAAAAACTTAACTATAAAAACACCGAATTAGTAACTTTGAAGCAGGAGCTTCAAGAGAAGACCGCATTGTTATCTCTGAGTGAACTCCGAGTACAGCAAGTAAGTTTTCAAAAATTTACTCTCAATTAGTTCTTCAAAGAAAGAAAAATAAAATTGAAAAAAACTTCATTACAGCTTTCGAGCGTACCGGAAGAAGCCAACGCGCTCGAAATTCAACACCGTACGACGAAAGTCATGGAGCAGCAGCTGGCACAAATGAAAGATGCTCTGGAGTGTTTGAGTGGAGAAAAAGACGAAGTTAGCAAAAAGTATCAGAGCTACGTGCAGCAGTTGGACGAGAGATATTCCAAAATGGTCACAGAGGTCAGTTGAAACATTGCCTGTATAACAATTTTCAATGCTAACAGTTTTATTTTTATTCGCAGCTCGAAGCAGCCAGAAAAGTCATATCCGATTCGGAAATTCGCGAGCAGAGCTACATTCAAAGACTGTCCGAGTTGGAGCAGCAGTTGCAGAGAGACAAAGATAAAGCCTCGTCGAAGCCTGTAGAGGATCAGACGGAAAAAATAAACGTATTAACTAAAAGTATTGATAACCTAGTCTTGGAACAAGAAAATTTCCAATCCCTGTTGAATGAAAAAGTAATTAAAATTTTACTAACCCTCAGTTTACACACTGGATACATCTTACCTAAAAGAAAATTTTCGTTCATCAAATTTTTAATTTATTTAAATATTTGAAATTTTCATACTCCTGATAGATATGTCAATTTTATATAAATATATATTTTTTTTTCGAGTTGAATTTTATTGTGTATTACTCTATTAATTTGTTATTGTAACTTTAAAAAATCTCAACTCTTTTTAGTAGAAGACTTGATTTAAAACTTTTTTTCGGTTAAATAGCAAAAACCGTTGTATTACGAGCCGGTGGAAAAACAAGTGTGTGTACTGATACTTAACTAACAATAATAATATTATCTAACGAGAAAATTTTAAAATTTTTATCAGGATAACGAAATTGAATTGTTGAAAAAAGAACTAAAAGAACTTGAAGAAGTCAAAGATCAGAACGTCGAGGCATCTAAGCTGGCCGAAGCTCTTCAGAGCGAGCAACTCGGAGCGTCTCGCGCGGTGTCGCAGAACCAGCGTCTGAAAACCCAGCTGGACGAAATGCACGATGCCTTTATTTCTTTGGTAATAATCAATTATTTAAATTATTATCTTTTTTTTTTAAGCTCAATCAAATTAATTATTTTTCTTTCAGAGCAACACAAAACTAAATCTGACGGAACAGTTGCAAGCCGAGCGCAGTATCGGTAAGAAGTTGAACGCCAAGCTTAATGAAGTTGAAGATCAGGTCAATGAATTGAAAAACCAGCTGGCCAGTAAGGAGTCTCTAATACAGGAGCTCGAGAAAGAAAAATTACAGACGGCGCAGATTGAAGATCAAATTCAACACTACCAGGCTCAATCGCACAGTTCCGGTACACTGCAACTCGAACTTCAAAAAGCTCTGGTAGGTACAATTAAAAATTAATAACTTTTTAATTCAATCTAGAGTTTTGAAAATATTTTTCATACAATTTAAAATTATATTTAGGCTACTATTGAAAGTTTGAAAAAAGAAAATCAAATTTTACAATCCAGAGGAGTAGCTGATCAAGACGACACTGCTAAAGACACAGTTTCTGAAGAAGTTTCGCAAACTTCGCCAGATACTTCAGATGAGATAGATACTGTAAAAGCAGAAGATATTACTGCAAATGTTATTGAAGAAGTTGTTACAGCAACTCAGCCTTTGACAAGCAATGAAATTTCAAGCATTCCAGAGCCGTTTAAAAAACTTGAAAAAAGATTCAAGGAAACAATGGAAAAAGTGGCAGAGCTTACTGATGAAAAACAACGCCTTGAACATCTCGTTTTACAGTTGCAAGGGGAAACAGAAACTATTGGTAAATATTTTATTTATTTAGACATTTTTGGACTATTAACCTTTTTTTTTTTTTTTTTACTAAAGTTTAGAGTTTTAAAAAACTGTATTAAAATATGATTTACTTAAAACTAATAAGTTAAAAAAATCAATTATATATATGTTTCACAAATTTAATACAAATTTATTTAATTTTTGACTAGAAAATAATATTTAATTACAAAATATATTCAAATTACAATAGACACTGAAGTTATTATTTTGATACAGTGAATCAGTAATAAATTTTACTTGACTAATGTACTTTTCAAATAGTTCAATAATCTGAATCTACAAAAAAATTTTTTGACGTAAATTATTTTCGTCGTTTCACTTGCAAAATAAATACCAAAGAACTTGAAGTTTAATTAAATTTACTTTTGTTTAATTTTCAGGTGAATACGTAAGTTTGTACCAGAAACAGCGAGCCATACTTCAAAACAAGGCTCGAGAGAAAGAAAATACATTCCGTCAACTCGTGGAACAGCGAAATCAGCAGCAGGAACAATTGCATAAGTTAAAAGTGCTTGTTGCCGATTTGATAAAACTTAAGAATTCCAAAGCTACGGTGCCGGTGGCGACAGCCGCGGAAGAAAATATGCCGATTTCAAGCTTGCCTGCAGGTGAGTATCGAACTATCTGATTTCATTGATAAAATTACATTCAACTGATTAACATTAATTGATGTTTTAAAAAGATAACATTAACGACAACGTAGAAGTCATAGATGGCTATGGAAATGAATCGAAGGAAGTTATGTACTCAGCTGATGAAACAACGTCGCAGATTTTAGATCTTCTTACGGAAATAAAAGACTGTAACAACGCGTGCACTTTAGAGCCAAATTTTCATCCTTGTCCTTGGTGTTCCGGTAAATTGATCACAGTGTAGCAATAAAAAATACAGATCGAGTACCACTCGTATTTTAAAAAATTTTGTTATTAAATGTATCATAAAAATCTTACATGAAAATGCCTGGAGTATTGTAATAACTGTAAATAGATGCAAAAGTTTTCTAAGCACTTTTATGTATTGACAATTTGTTAAATATTATACGTAATGGACAAGTTTTCTGCAAAACTAAAAAGAAAATTATTTTCTCGCAGAATATTGAAAAAGAGAATGGAATAAAAAAAATATTCTTGATAAATATTGCTTATAATTATCAATATTATATTTATGCATTTTATTTTAAATTATAAATTTAAAATATTTGTAAAATAAGTAAACTTATGAATTAAAAAAAACTATTGTAAAAACTTATTATATTGTCAGTGAATATTATAATATATTTTAATCGTTATAAGAAATCAAAATTATTTATTATTATATTACTATGTACACCCCAGGATGAAAGATGAATATTTATATTGATTTTTAAAAAATTAATAAAATTTATTTTACAGTATGATGTATCATTGTAAATCATACTAGTAACAATTAGCTTGTACAATCAAGTATAATCATTTTCTTATTTAAAAACAGACTTATAAGGCACTTTTTAAATAAAATTATTCAGCTTAATTATACAAGTTGCTCTGTGTATATGATTAATACATTAAAAATACGATATAGCTAAAAACCTATGTTCGGGAGATTGGAATGTTTAATAATTTTACATAAAATCTTACTTAAGTTGAAAAATTGATTAAAATAAAAAAAAAATATTAAAAAAAATTATATGTATGCTGTAAATATAAATCACCGGATTTCAACTGTAACGGATTTTTTGGTGCTTTTACATTAGGAATTCTTGATATTCTACTACTCTTCTATATGGCACGAGCAAACCGTGATAAAATATAGGTAATTTACCACTTATGGTTCTTTATCAACAATACATGAATGATCAAATGTTCAAAATTATCATTTTTCGAATATTTTAAACAGTTTTAGATACAAAAGAGATTAAATAAATGTTGCATTTTATTAACAGAATTTCGTTAAAAAGTTTTTTTTGAAAATTGATTCGTCAAATAATTTTTTTAAATAATTGATATTAAAAAATGTTTCCTTTAAATAAATATAACTAATCGTAATTTTATTATTTGAATACATTTTCAGATATTTGATTGTTCAAAATTATAAAAAAATTATCTTCGTAGCCTGCAGAAAATTTTTAATCGTAAATTTTGATATTAGCTTATGTATTATGTTAAAAACGGTAAGAAAACCTGAAACTTTTAGAAAAAAAACTAATTAATTGAATTAAAATTTTGATAATTTTAACTGACTTGAAAAAATGAAATTTTGTATTCAAAATTTACTCATTGACCAAAAATGAAAAAAAATATTCGAAAAGTGATTACGTAAAATATATGAGCATCCATGCGTTTCAACAGGATTTTCCAGGTTTCCAGCAAAAATCACCTAACACTGGTTAAAAACTCTCTCACACACAAAAAAAAAAAAAAAACAATTTTCCTATAGCTTGTCGTTCGAGAAAGATATATTCGGAGCGGTAACATCGGCGCTCTGGTTTTCCACGACGATATTCAAATCCGAGGAGAAGCTCCCGAGGGTCGACACAGTTCCGTCCGTGTTCGTGAAGTTGTTCGCCGTCTCGTTCTTCTCGAGTCTGTTAGGCGTGGAGGTTCTGCCCTTTACGAGAACGGACCTTTCGGTGCTTTTGTTAGCGTGCTTCATGGATATGGAAGAGACGTCGCTAAGCTCCGCGGGTATGTCCTGGTGCTGCTTCTTTACGGGAGACACCCTGGTGTTTACGGGAGTAGCGTCGGAGCTGGAGGACGATCCCAAAGCGCTGGCCTCGCGGGTCTTCTTCAGGGTGGTCGCGCCCCATCCTAGGCCCCACTTCTTGAGAGCCTGCTCCATGTCCTCGGGCGAGGACAGGCACTTGTAGTTGGGGTCCGTGGACGGCGCGGTAGAGATCTCGGACACCCCGGACAGCCCTGAGAAACTCGTCGAGCTCGTCGAGGACACCAGGGTGATCTTCGGAGGTCCCTGAAGGTCGATGTTTTCGTCGGGCAGGGAGTGCATCTCGGATATCTGGCTTATCCGGAAGTTGTCGTAGTTCGCGTCCGTGTTGTCCCGGCTCGTCTGCAGGTTTTCGATAAGGACGTCCGGCAGCGAGTGCATGGAGTCGGACGAGTTGCTCTTCTTCAGTATGCTCTTAACTTTTTTTCCAGGTGATGACTTTTCGGGGAAACACTTCAATTGCGGAGAGGACCTGGTCGCGGGCAAGGGTGCCACGTGCACCGACGGTTTTGACTTCGTTACCGGCAAGTCGATGCAGCTTTTGGGCGGTGATGGGTAGGCGAAGTCGCTCGAGGTGGAAAGCTTCTTGCGAACTTTGTTCGACGGACTTTTCGTGCTGACTTGGCTCTTCTTGGCTGTGTCGGGGGTGTCGAACTCGACGATGGTTGATAGTTCGTGAACCGGGGAATTTATGTCCATCTCTTGCCTGAAACAATAAAATTCAAATGTTGTACTTTGCAGATTTGTCGGAGATTTTGAGCACCTATTGATAATTTCACTTAACTTATTTATATCTGAATTCGAGTATTTTGTTTAGCTTATTGTGGAAATTTAGAATGGATCTTTTAATCAAAGTTTTGTTAAATGGCAATAATAATATACCAGAAAAATAAAAATATCATTATATATTAAATACGATAATATTCCATCAAGAAATTTTATTTAAACAGTTTTGATTAAAATTATTTTTAAAAAATTTTCAATAAAAAATGGATAAATAAGAAATACATAATTGTGTAATGTATCAAAAGAAATAACATAATTTTACTAATACAGTCAAGTATAGTTGAAAAAATTTTCACAGACAGTCCCCAATCTACAATACAGTTAGTTCTGTTTACTTATTAACATTGGAAATTAGTTTTAATTTGAAAATTTACCTATAAGGACCACTTATAAGTGTGACCGGCGGTCTCGGTCTGCCGCTCGAGGAAGTGCTCTTAGACCGAGAAATTTTCGGTATCCCGGCCAGGAAAGAAATAAACTCTGGCGGTGTAGTCTGTAAACAAAAAAAAAAAAAAAAAAAAAAAAAATTTTAAACCTGTGCCAACTTATTGGATTAATAAAACCAATAACATTACTTGTCGTCGTCGACTTTGATCTTTCAAACAAGTTTAGTACATACGCTTATGTCCTGGTACTGGTTTTCGTCCTGTTCCTCGTCGTCTTCCACAACCTTGACGGACTCCCCGGCTACGTCCCTCACAAGGACCCGACTTGATTTCAAATTTGAAGTATCGTCAGAATTTTTAAAAACATCGTGCGACTTATTATCGATATTTTTACTTTGATCGATAATCTCCTTCGGCTGGTCCGATCCTCCGCAGATTCTCCTCGAGGGCTTGAACCGGTCGAGGTCGATGCTGACTCGCTCGTCGCACTTGATCTTCGGTTTGCTCGACCCTGGCTTTTCCTCGCAACTCTCGGAGGTTGATACAGATGGGCTGGGTTTTATAGGATCGCACAGTTTGACCCCCTCGCCCGCGATTATCTGTCGTGAGTCCGCGAGCGTCCTTTTAATCTGGGTACTTATGGACTCGACGTTCTTCACCATCTGCTTGATTTCGTCATTCGAGGACAATTGGCTGCTGGATGGCAGCTGGCTGAACGAGTTCGAGTCCTTGTTCGTAATAACCGATAATTCCAGACCTAGTTAAGTTGGTAAAATGCAGATTAATAAATGAATTGCTTTTTGCATCGGTTGTAACGCAATTTTCATTTATAGGTAAACCAATATTTACTTTTACTATTGAATGTTTTTTAATTCACAATCAAAATTGCACTTTTTGAATAATTTCGTTGGTTTAGTTATTTACAATAAAAAATTTTGAAAATTGAAAAAATCAAAATATTTTGTAACTTAATAATCCGTTTCTTATTATTTTGTCAATCATTATTTGGCGATTTCAAGAAGTTTAAAAAATTATTTTTTTTTTCAAGCAATGCTCACCTTTCTGTTCATTTCTAACTTTCTGTATGAGATCCGTCAGCGAGGCGATACGTTCGGCGCACACGTTCTGCATGTCTTCGTACTTCTTGAGAATCTCGGGTCCGCACTTCAAGGTCTCGACGTCGGCTTTCCGACTGGACTGTTCGGGTACCACACTCCTCCTGGTCTCGCAGACTCTTCTACTGCTCCTATGACTCTGTGCGTTGATCAAAGAATTAAACTTTAGACACTTGTTCGCTCTACCAGACCTGGGAAGGTTGGACGGCACCATCATGGTCCTGGGCGAGGGAGTCTCGGGGGACGACACCGGACTCACGTCGTGCAGCCTCTTCTTCAGGGACTCGTTAGTGGAAGAGTCGAGGAACTCGAGAATCGTGTTTGTGTTGTCGGAGGCGTTAACTATACCGTGCTCCAGTGGACTCGGGTAGGCCGTCGAGGCGTCCGAGGTATCCTGGAATTGGGTTATCACTTGTTTTTGGTACCGGTAGACGTTGCGCGTCTCCGAGGAGCTTTCGGTGCTCGTGTTTGATACCTGGGTGCACTGGGTCTTGAACCGCCTCTCCCGGTATGGTGCGGGCTTTCGGTGCGGGGACTTCTTGGGACTGGAGTGCCGAGACGGTGGGTTGGACGTCGATGATGGTTTCCTGCACGGAGAATTCCCTCTACTACCTGGTGGATCAAATTAATTTCATTAAATATATCCGATAATTATACATTGTAGAACAATAATGTACAAGGTGTTACAGAGATTTATAATATTAGGGTTGAGAACTGCTTGAAATTCATATTTTTTTTTTTTTTTTTTTTTTCAATATTTCGGTTTTTCCTTGGTGATAAATATAAGTTTACTCATCATGTCAAATTCAACTACTTTCCTGTAATCAAAGTTAAACCTGAACTCAAAAATATCGCAAAGTATGACTGACATTTTACGAAGGGCAATGTATATTCATATTATAAAAAATCCTAAAAACACTACTCCATGCTAATATAAATATATATAATTAAACTATTTATACCTGGTAGACTCCCAGTGATGACGGGACTCGCATCCCTGATCTCGGGGTTGGTCTTCTTCTTGGGAATCACAGTGATCTCCTTCATGCTGGTATCGATAACCAGTCCCACGATCTGGTACGACCCGTTACCATTCTTCTCGTCGAAACATATCTTTACCGGGTTTTTGGTGGTGGTCGACTGTACGGACGATATGGAAGTGGTGTTCTTCGCTACCCTCGTGCTCTTGTTCCTCTTGTCCTTCGATATGATCGTCAGTTCCTTCTTGCTGACCCCTATGACGACGTCGGTGCTCATGGTGCTGGAGTTGCTGCTGCACAGGCTGCTGGTGCTGTGGCTCTCGACATTATTAGCAACTATCTCAACCACGGGCTGCAGAGGACAATGCTTATCGGTCTCCACCTCCTTGTCGGCCTGCTCCAAAGTTACCTGAACCTGTTGGTCACAGGTTGACCGCACGACTTTCTTACTCGGAGTTTTAGCTGGTACGTTTTTTTTGGGAGTGCAAGAGTGCTTCTTGAGCGGTGGTTTACTGCCTGCGCACAGGTTACTGCTCTTTACCGGTTCCTTAGGTTTGACTTTATCTTTTCTTTCGAGGACTTTAGGTTTGCAGCTCTGATTGTTGTTGTTGAAGAGGGACTTTATGCTGGCGTCGAACACGGCGTCGGGTAACTCGGTCCCGTATTCCTGCAAAAGTCTCCGCTTCATCTTCTCGAGCTTGATCAGGAGCTCGGAGATCTTACGCTTGCGGGTATAATCGTCGCCTTCCTCCGAGATCTCGGTACCCTCGTCGTCGTCGCTGAACAGACCACGGTACCGGCCCGGGTTGGTGGCCGGGGCTCGGCTCGGATAGCAGAGGGTTTCCAAGGGCGGCATGGTTATGGGCCTCTCGGCGCGCTCGATTAGCTCAGGGTTTGCCGGGGGACGGGACGACTGCAGGATGTTGCGGAACACGCGGTCCATCTTTTTCTGCTTGCTGGTGAGATCGGAGTTTCTCTTGGATGGGGCGTTCAGACGCTGGTTCTGAAATTTAAAAATATATATTAATTATTACAATCAGAAAAAAAAATCGGACGGATAAATGAATCTAGTTATCTCGAATAGGAATTTAATGAAAAAGTTTAAACAATTCAATTATAATAACAACATTAATAATAATTCATTAAGTACTTAAAAATATTATCGAAAATAATAATCTACAGAGTTACTGTTCTTCACGTTTCACACTAAAACAATTATTACGGTGTAAGAGCCAAAGTAGAATATTTTGATGACAGTTTTCGTTAAAAGAATAAGTAACTGTGTGTAGATAAATAGTATAAAGAATCCTAGTATGAAATCTTTAAATATAAATATAAATATGTTACTTGCATTGATTCTCATTAGTTAAATTTAAAGTTCAAAATTATGAAACAGCAGCTCTATAAAATTAATTAAAAATTAAGTCTGTATTCGTTCAAGGAGATCCAAATTTCGAGAATTTTCTTGAGAGATTGAAAGTTATAATTCAACATTATAAGTTGCTTAGGTAGTGAGTTAAAGAGATTATTGTTGAAACTTTATAGGGTAATAAGCGTAAGCGAACAGTAAAACGAAAACATACCGTGCCAGTTGAGCACTGCTCTCCTTCGTATTTTTTTTCTTTTTTCGAAAGCTCGTCAAGTTTTTTCAACAGCATATCGTAGTCTCTTCTGATTTTTTCACGTAGAAGCGCGTCCTGACACCTCTGGTTCGACGTTTCCTTCTGACTGTCCACCACATCTGATACTTGATTTTGTAAGCTTACTATCTCCTTGGCTAGGTCATTGGCATTTGGCTGTAATGAATTTTAGAAAATTAAAGTGAATAAATAATATTTTACTAACTTAAGTAAAAATTTAAAATTTATTTATATACTTTATTTTTAACGTTCAGTTTTTCAACCAACCCTGGCGGTCTCTCGTATGTGTGTTTATGTCGTGTTTCATGATCGTAAGATATAACTTTACTAGCGGCTGTAGAAGTATGCTGTTCCCTCGTTTTTTTTATTGTTGTGTTTTTTGATGCAGTGTCAGAAAAATAGGAAGAATCCTCACTTATGGAGGAAGAAGATGTGGTGGTGGAACTAAGAAGATTTGAACTTTTCTTTTCTATGTCAATCCTGAAAAATTTTATTTATTTAGAAATGAAATTTTATTACACTCTTATCGGGGAATAATTTATATCTACATTATTTTACATTTTAACAAAAAATAAAAAGAAGATAAGGTTATTTGAGTTTTCATTTCAATCTTTTACCCAGAAATAATATAAATGTTGATTTCAATGAAACTTTTTTGAAACTTTGCCTTTGATTTTTAATAAAGTTTCAAATTCACAATTTAAAGAGCTTTTTTAAATATAATTACCTTAGAAGTCGTTTTGGTTCTTTGGATGTCGGCACTTTTTTTCTGGGTTCATTGTCATCTGATTCACAAGGCTTGGTTTTACTTGATTTGTTAGCATCTACTTTTTTACTACTATCGTCTACAAAGTCTGTTTTAGGAACTGATACTGATATTCTTGAAGGTGTTTTTGTGACCTAAGTATAAAAAAAAGTGTTTTTAAATAGTTTTCAAAAACTTAACACAAATGGATAAATTTCTTACCTTCGTTTTTTTAATTGGAGTTTTTTTAGAGACCACATATTTGGCAGGTTTAGGCTTATTATTATTATTACTATTGTTTTGATGTTCCACAGGTGGCCTCTTTGGCAAGTGAGAGACTAAGTTAGACCTTTCATTTTCCAAGTC
The DNA here is from genome assembly GCA_038277355.1 of Encarsia formosa. Lineage (NCBI taxonomy): Eukaryota > Metazoa > Arthropoda > Insecta > Hymenoptera > Aphelinidae > Encarsia > Encarsia formosa. The sequence goes on from CM076184.1 coordinate 3,764,272, forward strand.
TCTCACACCACGTAACCGCTCTACATGCTTTGTGTGTGGACTGACTTGCTACAAATAAATTAAATTGAAGTTGAGTCCAATTGTAAAAATAATTAAATAAATTCCACTCATTTTTGCTTACCCTTTGTGATTCTTTTATTTTTTCCAAGGCTTCTGTCTCCCTTTCTTTGGCTTTTTCTCTGTTTCTCTGTTCCTCTGCTTCTCTAATACTAGCTGGGTCAGGCTGCCTGGCAGCATTTTTATGTGCGTATCCAATGTTTTCAATATCCTGATACCTATGGTGCAATTCCATTAATTTCTTATCATGCGCTTTTCGCATTTCAGTATTGCTACATTTTTCTAGACGCTCGAGCTGCTCTTTTCTTACTTGTCTTGCACGTTCGAGTAAAGTCTTTGAAAGAGCTTTTGACTGTTCTTGTACCTTAATAAAAAAAAAATATTTTTTTGTAAATGAAATTTTCATTCTGCTTGAAAAACAGAATAATATAAGACGAAAATTTGGTATTACTTCACAGTAAATAGCAAACCACACTAAGAGTGATTGTTTAAAATTGGATAAAATGATTTAAAAAAGTAAATACCTGTTCCAATCGTAACCTCTTTCGATGCTCTCGTTCAGTCTTTTTTAAATTTTCTAGGTCCGAAAGAACCATTTTACCCCGACGAATGCTTATAGGATTCCCATTGACCGTTACATTGATTGACATGATTTTTTGGTTTTATTAACAAACATATTGTTTAAATTATTCACTTGTAATAAGTAAATTACACAGAGTGTATACACAAATATTCAAAAAGTAACGGCTGCACGAGACCGCATCTCCGCTCCATTCTCAGATGATTCGGCGGCCATTTTTAAAATTAAAGCGTTGTGATTGGTTGAAACAGTGTTTTTCTTTTACTGCGGCAAATTTAAAAAATTTATTAAAAAAGTGAAAGTACTTTTACTAAGTTTAAATAAAATAATTGAATTGTTTACATTTTATTTATGAAAAACATATTTAAAAAAATTAATACTTTGATTTTCAAAACAAGAAAATTTCAGAAAAATTTATAAGGAGTCAGAGGAGAAGGGAAAAAAAAATTTGAAACAAGAATTATTCTATGTAACATTATACTTATATATTTATTATATGCATATGTATATGTAATAATTAATAAAATATAATGTTTATAATGTTAATTGTATGTCTACAATATATTATTATCTCGCTTTTCAGCATCGTCATTGTCGTCGTTTAATTTTTTATTTAATTTGTTTCTTTATTTATTTATTTATTTTTTATTATTATTATTTTTTAAATATTTTACGGATGAGTTTTTGAATGAAAAATAATTTAATTTCAAAATTCTATAACATAATAATGTTCGCATGGTTTTTTGTTTGTTTTATGGTACCGATGACTTCAGATATATAATAAATATGGTTTATGTTTTATTCATTTTATTGCAGTTTTATATTATAAAATTATATCGCACATACGTTAGAGAATCATCATTTTGACCGTATTTATACAAATATAATCCACTTGTAATTCGTAACAATAAACTTGGTAGTCTTGGTACAATTGTCTTTGTCTTGCTTATTATTTTTTTCTGTTTTCTTTTTTATTAAATAATTTTATTTTTTTTCATCATAAAACATTTATCCGAATTATATTTATATCTCTTTTTTTTCGTATTTTTTTCTCGTAAATATATTGCATCTTTTAATATATATTTTTTTTTCTTCGTTTTTTTTTTATAATTATATATTTAAATATAATATATCTATTATTTTAAAAGATTTTTTGCTATAATTTTTAGCACGCATTTTCATTCACTGTATTAGCATACTCGCTTATCTCTTTGTCATAGTAACTTTTTTTTTTTTTTTTTTTTTTTTTAATTCTTTTATTTTTATTTATTTTTATTTTTTGTAAAATTTATCAATAATTCAAGAAAAAAAGAAAAAAAAAAATCGTCGCAAATAAACGACGAAGACAACGACGATGACATCAAATGTGTAACACATGATTTAAAAAAAAAAAATTAAATTAAAAAAAGAAAAAGTACGTACAAGAGTATACAGTAGAACGCAAACGAACTTATTCGAACATAAAACAAGGAATGAAATTCGCAGTTGTTTTTGTTCAAAAAAAATAAATAAAGTTCATTTGTTATAATAATAATCTATCTTCAGGAGCGATATGGTTAAAATTAATTATACTAATTGTTCAGCTCCGAGTCTTTGTATGTAACAAACATTTTGAGAAAGTGGAGCTGCGCCCTGGACTGACGATGCCCGTCTGTCAATAGGCTGTTTTAATGTACTAAGTTAAATTATATTAATTATTTATAACATTTCAATTTGTTTATTTTTTCGCACTCACGCAAATTCTCAGACGCACAAAATCTCGCTTACACGTTAAAAGAAGAGGACATTGGAGCATCCTCGGTTTATCATATAGGGCTAATATTTCATTTTCTTTTATCTAGTTAATTGATATTTATATATATATTTTTTTTAAATAACCTATCATCATCATAATCATCAATTATGCACGTGTGATCGTGACGAAGCGTCCTTTATTTATTTATTTATGGTTAATTTAACTATGGAAATTCGATCGTCATCGGCATCGATACGTACAATGGCTACCGTGCAGCATTCAAGATGTCAAGTTCGAATTTTTTATAAACGAAATCGCTCGAAACTAAACGTGAATTTTTTTTTGTACTTTGAGATTTCAGTTTATTTGTTGTTTAGCGAGTCTTAACGCGCATTAAAGAAAAAAAAAATTTTAATTTTCATGACCTCAAATGCTGCACGGAGTTGATGTATTTTTGTGCTTAGTGGAAAAAGTCGGGTAAAATGTCATCAAAATTGGGGGAATAAAGTTTGATCGAACACCTCAGCAGCTTTATTGAGTCTATTCGTCCTGCATTTTTTTTTTTTTTTTTTTCTTTTCTACTTAAAATCGAGTAAGTTTACCAGACTTTTTCCGTTTACAGAGTTTCATTCTCTTTATATATCATCTTTTTTTTTATATTCTCAACTAAACACGTAACGAATATATATATATATAATATAAATATTTATATATTGCGAAAATACAAGTGATTGGATTAATCAATTTTCGCGCGGTGCGTTGCGAGACGAGACTGCTATTAGCAAATATAGGTACCAGTGTGTATTTGAGATTTTTGTTTGTTTTTTTGTTTTTTTCTTTTGTTACGCTCTTTATTTTTTTAACTTTTACATTCTTTATTACTGTTTTTTTAAAAAAATATTGGACGCGATCACGAATTTTACTTACTCTTTTTTCCGCCTTCATAATCAATTTTTTTTTTTTAAGCTATGGGCATATAATATTCGTTCGATGGTGATCACTGAGTTTGGACGAGTTTAGCTAAGACTTCACACTCGTGTACGGAAACATCAAATAGTAAAAATTTTGAATCTTTTTTTTTTACGTTTTTTGTTTTTCGAATTTTATTAAAAATAAGGTAAATAAAAAATGTTCGTACGTCAGGATTGATTTAAAAAAATTTTTCCGGATCCGAGTGGAGTCTGAACTTGGTAAACTGCTTTGTTTTACCAGAAAAATTATGCAACTCACAGCTGAAGTCGACATTATATATGTTTCGTTCAAAAATTAGTTTCATGTAGGATTTCGCGAGCTCAAGGTTTAGTACGGATTATTTACTACTTTAAAATTGTGTATACCTTTTTTGTTTACGTATATTATCTGATGTATACATATACATATTCATTATTACGTAATGAATACATACACATATATTTATTCAAATATATATATATATATATATATTTCGTCCGCGCTCTCGCCGGTGAGAGCTTTTTAATTGTATTGTTTTTTTTTAACGTGGGGTTTTTGACTTTCTCAAAGCGTTTTTATTTTTATCTACACTATTTATATATTTATGCATTATAATATTGATGAGAATGCTTTTTAAAGTTTAATATACGTTATATATAGAATACGACAATTTTTTAAATAATTTGTTTTATTTTATATTTTTTTTCTCAAACTCGTCATCGTCATATGTTTGTTTTAATATCGAAACGTCGCTCGCTGTACACATATAATTATACTCACGCGCTTAATTAACTACTTTTATTAAATATATTTACGTGAGTCCTCTTTGCAATATACGCATAGAGCGGTCAGTCTTAAAAAAGTCATCAGAAACACATTGATTTTAGATTAACGGAAGTATTAACGTTTATGTGTATTTGCATTGAATATATTTATTTATATATTTATGCATATATTCTTTTTGGAGAAATAGCAGTGTGTTTCTCGGTAACTTTTCCAGTACATAACAATTTTTTTTTTTTTTTTTTTTTTCCTTTTTGCTCTCGTCTTTGTATATTTCTTTTTATATTTTCATCGTCCGTTACAGTTTTATTTTTATTATTTTTTTAAAGATTGTATATTGTTACTTCGGATGATTTATCGTCCAAGGTAAGATTGCTGTGAATGACGCCCCGTACCGAGATTTTCATGACAAATTTACTTTTCCATCATTCTCATAATTCTCTTTTTCTTTAAAATATTACTAATTAATCGTAATTTTTTTCATAAAATCATCGTTATTTCTGAATAATAATCATATATATTTATATATAATGAATAATAATATAATAATAATGATAATAATTTTTAATAATATAATAGCTTTAATATAATAATATATAATATATATATAATAATGCAATGTAGATTATGAAATAATATTTAAATCATAATTTATCATAATCATAATAACTAATTGTGTCGTGTGGTCGACCCAAAATGAGAACATGGTCAGATTTCAAGAAGATTAGATTAATCACAATGAAAATGTTTTATTTTTTTCACTGATAAATTTGCCCTTTTGTATAATTAATACTAACAACAACAATAATATCGATTATAATGATCATAATAATAGAGATGACAATAGTAACAATAAATATAATAATAATAATTATAATATAAATAATAATAATATTAGTAAAATAATGGTATAAAAAATTAATTTTTAAATGAGAAAAATCAAAGTATTTTGGCAGTCTAAAGTCCAATTATATACGCATTAACACCACACATAAGTATAAAAATTTTACAATTAATAAATATATTTTATAACATATTTATTGCTTACTTTGAAGCTATGATTATCCTTCTCTATTATTTGATTAAGAGAGAAGTAAGGGCAGTGAATTTTTTTCTTGATCGACTCTAAGACATTTGGATCAGCCACACGTTTTTTTAAAAATTGCATTAAAAAAAAAAAAAAAAAAAAATTCATTTATTACATTACATGAGATCGATTCGGTATGATATATCCAGGCCATTGAAGTATCATGAACGGTTGCTTAAAATTTTGAGTCAGCGAATTTATTATTATAACACATTTTATTTATTTTTCACAGCCTTGAAAAAAGCAGCAGTTTATTTATTTATTTATTTTTTTCGGGTATTTTCGAAGAATGCTGTCTTTCAAGAGTAAAAAATCAAAAATTAAATGAAATCGAATCGATCGCGCGCCACATTTGCATAAATTATTCGATTTTGGTAGCTTGAACTTGCTTTCATTAGCCTCGGTGTAATCACAACTGCATTATCAAAGATATGACTTATTCATTTCTAAATATTATTAAATAATTAAAAATTTTGAATTAACACACTAAATAACAATTAAAAAAATAATAATACAAATTAAGTTTTAAAAATAATGTTAAATAAAAAATATAAGTGATGTTGATTTAATACTTGAAAAAATTAAAAAAATATGTATATATATAGATTTCATTGATCACTTGGGCTAGACTAAAAAAAATCAAAGTATAAAAAGTTGCTTGTAAAAAGCATAATTCAATCAGTTCTTTAAAATGTGTAGAAACTCATAAAATTTAAGAACACAAAAAAAGGAGAAACCGAAAGCAGTTGCGTTACGATTGCGTACACCGACTGTGGATAGGAAATCGATTCGATTAGTTTTGTTTCGAACAACGATGCAAAGTCGAGGAGAGTGTCTTGCTTCTTAATTAAGACAGTCGCGCTCGGTAAGCTCTGGCACTGACGAAAAGCACGCGCGCCGCGACAATGTATTTATGCATTGCTTGGATATCAAGGCCTAGCTACATGTACATGTTTTACAATTCTTTTCTTTTTTTTTATTCGTTTTTTTTTTTTTTCTACGCAATGTATACAAGAAGGGAGTGGTTTTCTTTCTTGCGTCAAATAAATAAATTGTTTATATACTTTGCTCAATTTTGTCGGTGGCAGTATGCGTTGGTGTCAGTTTGAAAATAATAATTTTGACCTCCCGACAACGTCTTGTGAGTTTGCGTCGTCAAATCTGTAATTTATCTCTCAAGATCCATTATTCCTTCGATATACATTTCGTATTCATCGTTTTTCGGCCCGAGGGGGGTCTCTGATTTATTACATAAAATATCACAATTTGCTTTATTTTAATATAATAATTTTTTTTTTAATGTTTTTTTTTTTTTTTTTTTTTTTTATTTCTTTTCATGCGATTTAAAACTTTCTCTAATAAATCCCGCCAGCTGCGCGAGTATCGAAGCTTTCGCGTTCTCGCGAACCAATCATGGCCGATATACACGAATGTATATTTTTATATTTATTACTTCAATAATATATTCTTTTTTTTTTTTTTGTATTTTTTTAATGCTTTTTTTGTAATATTGAACTATCTATAATAAATTTACTTTAAATCTTGTGAAATATGTCATTAGTTTTTTAAATTTTTTATTAATTATCTTAAGGACATGCGTCGAAAATCGCGGGTCACGCGGGTGAGCAGTTTTCGGGTTTGTTTAAATATTTAATTTTTTTTTAAGAGAGCACCACGCGTCGGCCACACGCGTGAGCCCGCGGGTTTAATTGCTTTGTTCCGAGTTACGTCCTCGAGTACGCAAGCTCGACACCTTTAAACGTAGGTGCGAGTACTTGCAGTAAGCGCTAGTGCGGTCGTCATTCCGTCATGGGAAATGACGGGACGGGCGCAGCGCATGTTGTTATATTTATATATATATAAACTTGTGTGTGGAGCATGACGTCATCGTAATTACAGCTAAATCTCCGTACACAAATTGTAAAATATAGAGCGTTGGTGTTTACAACAAGTATGTTGCCAGTAAATCGTAAAACAAGTTTTTTGTTTTTTGCCCCTCTTATACGCGAAGACGATTTCGCGATGTTTCTCTATCCAGATAAGTGTTTGTTATCGTTCGAATCGTAGCGGAACGAATAAAAAACAAATAACAAAAGTCGTTTACAATAGTAGCAATGAATGTGGTATCATCATAATGATAATAATAATAATAGTATAGTACGTGTTAATAGTATTTGTGCATTAGTATCGAGGCGATATATCAGGTCGGCAGTTGCAGGCAACAGTCGGATTCGCAGTCGCATGTACCGCCGCCGCTGCTGCTGCTAAAGACGTTGATCGTCGTCGTCGTCGTCGTCGCTGCATTATTATTATTATTATTATGCTGCTGGTGCTGCTGCTGTTGTGGGTAATTGATGAACCGTAGTTGTCGGATGATCATCTTCTCGGAGGAGGATCCGACAGTGGCCTCGGCCTAATTGTCGTTGAACCGAGTGCACGCCTTCTTCCACTTGCACTGGGTGCACCAGAGCTCTCTGTGTTCCATTCCGTACACCTTTCGGCACTTTTTCGTCTCCCCTCGTACGCGACGCGGCGAATGGGGGGCCTTGTTTATCACAGAAACATTTATCAGGGACGTCGACGCCGGTGAGTTGTTGTACGACGGCACGAGCTTCCCCGGAGTTGTCTTCAGTTGCTTAGTCGCCTGTTGAGTTCAAGAACAAATAAACAAAAATTTTAATTGTTATTTAAAAAAAAAAAAAAAAAAAAAAGTGATTTTGATGAGTTTTTGACCACAAATATATGGTAAATTTTTACTTTACTTTACTTTGAAATTTTACTCAATCAGCTTGGCATGCTCTTAAATAATTTGTGGTTCAAAAACAACGCATTGATGAATTATCATAGTTTATTCAATTAATATTATTATTCTTTACAAGGTGAGGTTAGATTACACAGATATTTTATACAATATTTCTACAAACTCTTAATAAATATCGAAAATTTTGTCATGTTTAAAGAAGAAAAAAAAAAAAAAAAAGGGATGCATATTTTATCAAGTTTTGTCTTTTCTTTTAAGACGCGAACCGCGACCTCGACCGCCACCCCGCGCCTTCTTCAGAGATTGTTTTGCTCTTGATGTGGAAGAAGGTTTTCTGACCTTTGGTGGGCTTGACATTTCACCATACTCTATGTGCGAAACCTAGATTGGGACGTATGGGAAGGAAAAAAAGAAAAAAAAATTTATGAATAAATAAGAGCCAAGCTTAGATATCTCCAACTCTATGATTTTGGTCAGTTTAAAAATTGTCTAAAAATAAAATGTAGAAAATATTGTATAAAAAACATATGCTTTTTTGTGTGTGTGTATGTGTGCATGTCACAGAGAATACTTAATGTTTTTGTACTCCTGTGTGCCCTGAAAACTACCCAACGACCCGACTAGACTCTAAATTAAACTTCAAAAGCATACCTGAGTTGACGTCGAAGGTGCCATTGAAATGACATTGGCGATCATGAGGTTATTTTGATTGGTAGGCTGAGGATTTGTTTGGTTGTCCTGAACTAAGAGACGTATATGCTCCTGGTACTCAGGATCTTCAGCTCTGGGTCTGGCCATGTCAAAGTGCGACTTTGTGGGTGGTGAAAAGCCACTGACACCACCATTGAGATCAGCTGGATCCTCTTCATCCATGTAGAAGTCAATGTTGTCCTTTGTTACATGAGCCTGTCCCCTACAAAGGAAATCATCATCCTTTAACCTGAAGTATTGTAACTTTAAATGAGTTTGTGTTTTTTACAAGACTTGATGATTTATTTAATTATTTATTTTTTTATTTGTTGGAGTAAAAACATTATCAAAACACAACTGACGTCCGGTCGAGACTTACTGTAAATGTGTCTTGAGAACGTGGGCAGCCACTACGTTCCAGCTAGGTCCTCTGTGTCCGCACTCGTTCGACCTCGAGTTGTCAGGACGCCACACGCATTTCCAAATAACGTTGGATTTCTGTAACATAAACAAAAAGAAACGAGGTATGATGAAAAATGTTATCGCAAGTGTTGCCGATTGTGGCGCAAATAAACGAACGAATGAAAATCAAAAATAAATAATTAAATAAAGCAAGACCCTATACGCACTTTTTTGCGTTTAACCGCACCGGTTTTCTTCTTGGTCTCCATTTTTGACATTCGGTTTAAAAACTGGTAATATTTGTTTACAAATAACGTAAAACTGTGACTTTTGAGGTTAGTTAAAACTGCGTAAAATGTGTACGCAACGCAACGGTCAACGAATCAAATCGGTAAATGGGGAGTCCGCATGGCGGGACTACAGCGTGGTCTGAAAAAATCATAAGTGGCGTCCTCTGGGACCTCAGGGCGGGAAAACTTGAATTATAACGAAAATAAAGTCCATCTTGTAAACGTCGACTCCTACGCAAGTTTAGCCGCGTCAACCCCCATAACGCGTCAGAGGTGCGTGATGGGGTGACGTCAGGATAAACTACGTAGGTAGCGTCGTCAGCCAACCTCCCCCGCTGGGGGTTGGGCTTTCGCTCGTATACTTTGTTTACATCGACGTCGGCGCGCGTCGTCCTTCGTCTGACTGACCAGCCACGTGCTTATTGATCGGGTCTAAGGGCCGTCGATGTTTACATCTCTTTGTCCCTCCCTTTACTACGCGTGCGGTGCGTTGACTCCCTCTTTTTTTTTCATCGTCTGGTGTTAATAAAAATTCGAATTTGAATAATAAAAAACAAAGAAGGAAATAAGCCACCGGGTGTCCGCTTGGGGACACTCTACGCACAAAGGAATGGAACGGAAAGGAAAATCTGATGCGCAGTTTGGAAAAACGCCGGTTCTTTGTTCGCCGGCAGCAGGCGGCGTCGTCGTCCCCTCCTCCTACCTCGCGCGTGCAACTGATTTTTCGGGTTTTTCTCTTGATAAAGAATAAATACCGCTGAGCTTGGGAGTTCGATGCCCCCGTCCGTTGGTGCTACTGCTACGTCGTGTGTTTAATAATTACCGCTGACGAAATACGTACGCAGGAATTTTTTTTCCTCCTTCCTGACTAACAGTTTTTCCACGGCGCACGTGCCACCGCCGTCGGGTCCCCGTTATACTTGTTGCTTAGAAGATTTCGGGCCGTCGGGCGTCGCGTCGGTCGTTGCATACCATAAGTGCACCCTTATAACAAATCGACAGGCGGGTCACGTGCATTAATAAATACCAAACGAAGACATATTCATTCCATTCTCGTATGTAGATACGCCGCCATTGTACCGGCCGGTGGCCAGGCCGTCGGGCCCGCGGGGGTCATTACCCTAGCTTCCACGTACGAGCATGCATTAATCGAGTGAACGAATGAAAAGAAAGAAGACTCTAAAATCATGCACAAGCGGGAATAAAAGGGGGCAGTTGTTTGAGAAAAAGACCGGCCGGCCGGCATGATGGTGGTAGGTGGGTATGGTAGGTATGGCATAGCTGCAGGAGGGAGGAGCAGGAAGGTCGTAGACCCTAGCAAAGCGCCCGCTGCCGGTTCTTCTCCGGTTTGCTTTGCTCCGGTCTTTCTTCTACATCTTCTTTCTCTCCCTCCTGCAGGGCCGTTCGCGTCGCACCATCACAACACACGCACGTGCAGCTGCACCAGGAGCGTCCCTACTGCATCCTAGAACCCGCGCTGGCTCCCCCTTTCTTTGTTTCTTTATTTAAACCGAAAATCCTGCACTACGCAGTTGGATCAAAACAAAGAACTTTGGAGTCCCTTTAAAGGGCTCGCTGGCTACCTGCGGCTGCAGTGCGCGTGCGCGACCGCGACCAGGAGACAAAGGCCGGCCGGCGAGTTTTACCTCCCCACTTATTATTATTACAGGCTGCGAGCGAGATCTCGCGGGGTAATGGACGTAGGGCAGGTATAATACGAAATATGCAGATATCTGATGCAGGGATCGATCTAGGGAGGGGAACCAAAACAAACCCACCCGACGCTGGCTGCACGCGATACGTGCACCGAGGGTCGGACGTTGACCCTATATATATACGGTGTAGGAAACGCTAGTCGAGTAGTTCCCTACTCGAAATCGAAAGCTACCAGGAACAAAGAATTTCCCTTCGCTGCTGCTGCGTAGATAGTTCTCGCTTGGTGCAAGAGAACCGCGACAAACGTCCCTTTGTGTTTATATTCCGTGCAGCCGGCTGCCGGCCGGGTCTTTTAACTGCGCAGTTCGCTCGCGGGTCAGCTGATTCTTCCTCTCGCCGCTGCAGCAGGGACGCACCATACCATGGGTATTGAAAAAGAGTCTGAAAATCGTCCATTAAATTAACTGTCTGGTGTAAATCAGCCTTTTTTCCTTTATTTCTTTCTCCGATTCTACACTCTGGGTTTTTTGTCGTTGCTCGGGATCGTTGACTCTCTGTCTCCATGCAGGGCAGCTGCCCTATTATCCCTCCGCGGACTCCTCCTCCTCCTCGCGAGCAGAGCAGAGCAAGCAAGCAACAGAAGAGGGGAACGAACGTCGAACGAGCCGGCCGGCGAGAGGGCCCGCGCACGCGCACCAGCCTTGTTTACGTCGCCATTGGCGCACCGTACGTTCTTTGTCCTACTAGGCACAGGTAAAACGAAATTTTCGTCGCTAAAAGGGCCCTTTTTTTTTTCTCGAACTTCGAATTTCTACGAGGGAGCTTGAAATTCCAGGTTAGTCATCGTCGCGGAGGAGGAGGAATGCCCGTGCGTCCGATGACGCAGGGGTCAAGAGCCCCGCTCGACTCGCGATATCTGTCTCTCTCTCTCTCTCTTGTGTGTGTTTTTTTCGGTCGGTGGAAATATTTTTATCTCCGTATATACCGCGGGAGCAAGTTTTTTTTTTTTATTGTTATCACGAGTTAATTCCACCGTGTTTGTTTAGCTTTCGGGGTAAGATCGATCGGTTGGTCGTTATTAGCCGAAGGTCGTCGGTGCATTGTTCCCTCCTCCTGCTTCCCGATTTGGGGAGTTTACTCGCTGCAGGTGCACCTTGTAGGCAGGATCTATCAGCGCTAGCACTTTGTTCCCTCGGCAGCGAGAGAATAAAAAAAAAGAGAAGCCGGGGGGAGGGGGGAATAAGCCGGTTTACAGCGAAGAAGAAGAAGAAGGTGCAACGTCCTTGATGCCAGCCACGGCGAACGGAGGAGCTGCTGTTGATGCACCGGATTGACGCTACAGCGCAGCGCACTGGAGTTGAGAGTTTACCAGCTTGGGGTTTATTTTATTGTTCTCTATGCGGAGGATTAAAAACACTGTTATAACTGGTGCGCGCGTTCGAGGCAATTAACCGTGAATAAGCTGGGAATTTATGGTTTTAAAGACGGAGAATCACCCCGCGACAACCTGTAAATAATACTCGGTAACCGTTAATAAGCTGGGAACTGTCGGTTTTAGTTTCGTTACAGGTGCGCCAACACAAAAGTACCTACCTACAATCTTGCACCTTCGGTTACTTGTTGCCATGAACAAACTAAAACGATTAGTTAGTTTGACAATGTTTGAAATTAACCTTCAAATTTCTTCCATCTACTGTACTTAAGTTGCTTTTTTAACATTTGTAGACTCTGGTCTAATATTTCTCAGCTGTCAATCCATCTATAGGTACCTACCCGACCTCGCAACTTTTTTCCCTTTCCCTCTCTCTCCTCGTACACAACAACGTAGTTTCACATATTTTTTCCCTTTTTTCAAGTACACCCATAATCGTCCCGAGGTCGGTAACCCCATCGCAACGTACTCGCTCTCCCCCCTCTCCAGCCCTTGCAGGGAGTAAGGATCATTCGACCCTCAAGGTCGCTTCGAATCGGTCTCGAGTTGTTTAAAAAACCTTTCGAGAGAGCCGCGGTTGACACGAGAGCGGGAGGATCAGCTGGGCCTACCATGTGATCGGCCAGCTGACTCAGGCTCCTGCTTTCTCCTCCGTAGGCCCCCCCCCCTCCTTTTGGTAATTGCGGAACGGAGTTAATAACACCGCGGATCGGCGGCGCGTGTGAATGCCGCTGCTGCGTAGTTGTTGCAGCGGGAGAGAGAGAGATACGTTTATTACGCGTGAGTTTTGGTCTCAGATTAGAAGGAGAAAGGGAGATTTAGGCCTTTACGTGAAAGCTGCGCTGGTGAAAGCGTTTCGAAAGCGACGACTCCCCGAGTGAATAAAAAAACAACGACGTACTCGCACACACACACACACACACGATGGGTTTTATTGCGAGGAGCCGAATCGATTCGCGAACTTCGGGCTAAACAAAGCCCCCCGGCGGGGGAAGATAAGGAGAGAGAAAGGGGGGGGGCGGCGGCCTATACATGTGTATAGGTATATATACACATTATTATTATTTTTTTTTTTTGCACAGACGACCTTGACTTTCGTCGGTCGTTGGACTTCCCCCCGGCCAGACGTGCTAATAGCAAACATTTCTCCTCTTTCTTATTCTTCTTTTTTATTTCAACCCGGTGAGTACGTCCCCGTTCGAAGGAGAGGCGTTTGTCGCAGCGTACATAAATTCGCAAACTGCGCCTCGGAAAAATATCATGTTGGTAATTGCGCAACGCCCGCCGCCGCCGGCCGGCAACAGCAGCTGACGACGACATAGCTCGCTCGGGGCGATAATAAAAATTGCTCGAAAAGCTGCTGCACGCGAATCGAACGTGCAGCCGGCGGCCTTGTTTAAAACCTACGGCGCTCCTTTTAAAACCCACACACAGCACCGAGAGCCGTGACGTAGGTGCATCCGGGTCCCCGCTTGCGTAAGGTGAAAAATTTCGTGCGGACGTTTTTAGTGTTTTTTCCGCGGAGTTTTATAATGTTTTTTTTTTTTTTTTTTTTTTTTTTTTTTAAAGAAGGCACCCAAGGCCTGAAGATATTTTTCCGGTGTTGCGCAACTAATTTATTAGCTCGGCAGTCGCTCGGACTTGCGTAACCGGGTGCGCGGTGGCAATGACAATCGCACTTTCGTATCTCTAACTAAAAACATATACCCGCAGCAGACTACACTATACGCACTTTTTTTTTTTTTTTTTTTTTTCTGGTAACCTAAAAAAGGACGCTCGCGATACACGCGCCGTGTAACTGTACCTTTCCCCCCCGCGTCCTCGAGCAGCGGACTCGTCCCCTTCCCTTCTCCCTATACCGCGGTACCGCGAGTCAGCTGTGCAGCGCAATAAAGCTCGAAAGAGGCAAAGCTCGGTAAGTTCAAAGCTCGCGCCGCTCGCGTCCTCGCTCAAGTTCGCCGCGGATAAATCGCGAATCAGCTGAGCGCGTTGCGCAACTATCGTAGGTAATACGCCACCGAGTAGTTGCGCAACTCCGGCGCGCTACCAGGAGGAGGAAGTTTTTCGCGCGGCAGCCTTGATCTTTAATGTGTGTCCCCCCTCCCTCCCCTCCCAGCTTTTTCGATAATACACTTATCTTACACCGCGCGCGGGTGTATTTATAGATTCTCCCTTGTTCTTCCGTAACTGCGCACAGGCAAGCTTGCATCGATCAAAATTCGCGCATGTGCAGCTCATTTTTTTTTTCCTTCTTTTTCCGTTCTCGAGTTGCATAATGCTCCTCCTATACTCCTAGCCGGCCGGCCGGCACGTAAATAATCCGCTGCACCGCGCACACATACATACTCTACCGAGATCAATGCAGTCGTATGCAGGCGGCGCGTGCAGCTCAGGGCCGGCGTCGCGGTGACCTTACCTCCCCCCACCCACCGGATCTAATGCTGCCTCCTCCTCCTCGAAAGCGCCAGCGGCGTCCTTCGCCGGCTGTAAACCGACACGTGCAGCCAGCACTGGGTGCATACGACCTGACGTCACTCTTCTCTCGGTTGCAGCCTTTTTAGCCATGGTACGAAGCTGCTGCACCAGGACTGCGATAAAGTTTACGCGTTCGACCTTGCAGTAGCCGCGCACGCGCGACAATCCGGTCTTTGTTCTTCTCCTTCGAATATTTTATTTTTTCTAAACTGCATTTACGCTAAGAGCGAACAATGGATTTGAGATGGCTAGGATTGTTAGATCAACTCACGTGATTGTCGCTCTCGTAGTAGTCCTCCATCTTAGCCGCCATCGTAACGTCCTCCAAACTGTCGTTGTTGTTGTTGTTATTATTGTTATTGTTGTTGTTGTAGTAGCTGCGACCGGTGTAGTAGGGCTCGACCCTGGTCCGGTAGGCCTGAAAATCATCGAAAGGAAACCCGGGTATGAAACAAGTGTGTCCCGGCTTCATCTTTTTTTTTTTAAATATAGACCTAAAGCGGGGGATCGTTTGAGAAAAAAAAAATAAAAAAAGAGAGAGACAGAAAGAGATGCGCCTGGGGGAGTTTATTTCGGGTCCACATTTGTGCAGCCCGGTCGCTAAATATACCCCCGGGCGCGAGAGTCCCCCCGGCTTACGAAACGGCTCGGCTGCCGGAAAAACCTCGCTTTCGTTACGTCACACGCGTACCAATAAAAAGAAAAAAAAAAAAAAAACTTACGGTTTTCTTGGCCTTCCGGGGTGGTACGTTGCAGTCGAGGTCGGAGAGACAGCCCTCGTCGGTTCTGGGGCTGCACGAGGACACGCTCGCCGTGCTGGTCACCCGGTGCTGTCCGGGCTGGTGGTGCTGCTGGTGGTGGTAGTAGTACTTCTGGGTGCTCGAGGACGCGAGGTTGCTCCGGGGTATGGACCCGGAGCAGAGACTCCCGGTTCCGCTCTCATCGCTGAGGTTGTCGGTCTGGGGGCTGGGGGAGCTCCTCGAGGACTCGCTGTCGCTCCAGTTCCTCGCGTCGGTCACGTAGTTGGACAGGTGCAGCTGGGTGCTCGGGGACGTGGACAGGGACATCAGGACCATGGCGGCGGAACATTCGTCCATGCACTCCGGGGGCTGGTCCGACCTCACGGAGTCGTTGCTGCTGCTCGGCCTCCGCTTCCTGGAGGTCCTGGAATAACAAATTTCATCGAGATTTAAAAACTCGTCCCACTTTTTTAAATAAAAGCAAAGAGTTACAGTGTTGTACGTAGGCGGGATTTTTTTTTTTTTTTTTTTTTTTTATGCATCAGCGGCGCAGTGACGAGAGGAGGATAAAAGAGCACGAGGACAAACTACGACAGCGGCGCGTGCTGGTATAAGTAAGTGAGGCCGACCGCCGGCCGGCTTAGACTACCTACATATTCGCTGTATCTAGC
The DNA here is from genome assembly GCA_038277355.1 of Encarsia formosa. Taxonomy (NCBI): domain Eukaryota; kingdom Metazoa; phylum Arthropoda; class Insecta; order Hymenoptera; family Aphelinidae; genus Encarsia; species Encarsia formosa. The sequence goes on from CM076184.1 coordinate 3,780,582, forward strand.
CCAAGCGAGACCCGCGACTGACCTTAAAATCATCATTCTCGAGTTCCATCTTCGACTTGCAAAGTGCTCTTTTTAAAATGGGTCAAACGGTGGAATTGCCCGGGCCGGGCTAACTGGGTCGGGGCGGTCCCCATGAGCATGCAGACTCCCCCGGTGACCCACTTTTCGAGGAGCGAGGGCGCGAGTATACCCGCGGATATCGCCACGAGGATTGTTTCATTGGCTCGTCGATGGAAAAACGAGAGCAATGTTATAACTCCCGAAACCGGGCTACCGAGTCAAGTTCAAGCTTGTTTTAAAATTCGAATGTTCGAGCTTTCGCGGGAGCTTTCGGTACCCCCTTCGTCGAGTAGCCGTTACCCAACCGTTACGTCGTACACCATGAAACTCCTTTGAAACACCGTGGCTCGTACCGTTACAAAAAAAAACACAAGCCCAACTCTTTATCTCTTCCCTGTGCAATGATGTCCCTGGCCAGTATCAAATTGACTACTTAAAAATTTCCCAAGCTCCGATATCGTTCGATAAAAACCCCATAGAAGCGCTTTGGGGGGGGGGGGGGGGGGGGCGTTTTCCCTCGTTGGGAAAAGTATCGATCTCGGTTCTCGATGGGGGCGGCCGAGAGAGAGAGATGATAAAAGCCGAGCATTGACCCAGTTTGTTCGCGGGGGGAGGGTAGGAGGTTACCCGGTCACTTCCAGGGTGCGCGCACCCTCCCCGTGTCCCTTCCAAATGGGTCGAGACCTGGTTTCCCACCCCCAGGGGTAACCGGGTCAGTCCTTTCTTTTTGGTCCTTCCGGGTGCTGCAGGGGTGGTAATGAACGACGCCCGTTCAAGTTTAGACGGTCACGGCTCGCCCCGAATCCGACCTGGTTAGGAACGACTCGAGGAGGAGGGGGGGAAGGTCGGGGGAAGGACGCGCCGGCCGCTGTGCACTCGACCCACTTCCTCCTCGGGGATTATTTTTCGTAGTCGTTGGCTACACATGGTGCTCGTGGAGATGAGGAGGACTACACCAACCGGCTGACCCATTTCGTAATAGAGCGTGCGCGCGGCCGGCGCGCGGTTACGGAGTTATAGAGCTGCATCGATCGACCTCGATTTCCCCCTCCCCGCAAGCCGCGCACCAGCTATTTGTCACTCCTCCTCCTCCTCCTCGGCGCTCTTTATGCACGACCAAATATTCGGGATTTTTAACTTCTCTTTTTCGTAACTACACCGTATCTATGGCTACCCACCGCGTTTATCTGGGTCGTATGCTTCTTTACGTTCCTCCTCCATTTATTATTTTTTTTTTGTTTTTTAACTAGCTAACTACGTGTTTGTGACGCTAGCGTTCGCTAAGCCAAGGTCGACGCCGGTGCCATCATCATCATCGTCGTCGTCATCATCACGAAACTACGCGCTGTTTTTTTTTTTTGTTTTTATTATTCTCTCTCTTTTTTTTCAATACGCGATGTTTTGACGACGTAGTTGTGGGAAACGTACGTCACGAGGAGGAAGTGTTTACCGCGGGTAGAGATAAGAAGGTGTTTTTTTACGTGGGTAAGTTAGCGCGCGGGGGGAGGGGGAAGAAAAATTGGGTCGCGGGAGGAGGAGGAGGCACCGCTGCACCTGACCCATTTAGCTTAGCCGGGTAACCCGAGCGCGCCCGCCGGAGTATTGATCGGGTGCGACCCGAGGACGACCTGACCTATCCCACTTTCCTCCAGCGAAGAAGAATATTTTTTTTTTTTTTTTTGGCCACGAAAAAAGAGTTCAACGGACCCCGGATACGGCATTTTTATGCGCTTAGTGTGCAGCGATTAAAAAAACCCGAGCTGCGGAGAGAGAGAGAGAGAGAGCGAGTGGAAGAATTTTTGGAAGCCGGTTTCTCGGAGCGAGTTTTATTTAAAACGCGAGCGGGACCGCGTCGCCGGAGATTTTAACGAAAAACCCGAGGGGCTTTTAGGTTTTTCCTCCCGAAGATTCTTTGTTTATCGAAAAACGCCGGCCGGCCGGCGAAACTACTGCGACGCAGAAAAATTCTTTGTTTGACCGAAATGCAGGGGGAGGGGGGGACCCCTTGGCGAGCTGGAAAAGTTTTTCCTTTGTGCCGAAGGTGACCCTTGGTAGAGTAAAAAGAGCGTCTGAGTTATTGAGGAAGCGGCCGTGAAAAGTCGTAAAGGAATCGATTCGGAAAAATCCCCGATTCGCCGCTTTATGCTGCCTCTCGTCCCGCGGTGCATTAATGACGGTGCACGAAGAAAAAAGACCGTCGTAAATTCCGTCTCTCTGGGTACTCCGCGCTTACCTGACCCGGAGATGCGCGGGCACGAATTTCCGCAGCTAAATTTTTACCAAATCCAGGCAGGTGCTGAGTTCTTGGAGAAGACGATATTTATTGTACGCCGGTACGTGATTAAAATCGTGTTTCGGTATTTCGTGAAAATCCGTCGTTGCTTCCGTAAACTGATAAACTTTGTTTTCCACGGATTCGTCCGTGTTTATTTATCGTTGATAAAGAGCTCGATAAGTTTATCGACCTTTTTTTTCCACAAACAAGAGTCCAAAAGAGAAGAAAATACTCACTGCGTCACGATCTGCTGCTGCTGTCCCTGCATGGGTACGTCGATGCTGGCCGTGGCGCGCTTTCGGTCGCTGCCGGCGCAGTCGGCCAGTCTGGCGAAGTTCAGGTCCGTGACGGCGAGCCGGGCGCTCTTCCTGGACTCCAGGAGCCGCACCTCTTCGATCTTCTTCGTGACCGTCTCCCCGGGTGCCAGACCCTGGACCTGGAAACGAACGAAACGAATGTTGTGAGAGCGGGTTTACCGGTGCGTTGCGGAGTTTGTACTGATATGCCGCGAGTGCAGGAGCGACCGCCGCCGGCCGGCGAGAGTGGGAGTGCGAGGGGGAAGAGAGCCTATGACGTTGGTGCCGATGCGAAGCGAGCTGTGTTTCGTACCCGCGTGCAACAAATTTTTTTTTTTTTACCATGTTTAACGATTGGTTGAAAAACGTGAATTTTCATTTAGCTCGATAATAACAGATTTTTGTACGCAGTTAATTATTGTTTGTATTTAATTTTTTATTACGCAAGGCCTTACTATAAGAAAGTCCAGTCTGCTTCGATCCATTTAATAAAAGTTTTGAGGAAACGGATCACGCGGATCTCAACGTTCGGAACGGAAAAATTACAAAATGGCGGACATGCGGGTTTTCTTGAAAATTATTTTTTTTTTCAAGTTTACTCGTACTCGTGTGAACAGATAATTCTAAAATCAACAAGCGCTTACGATCTAAAATATTTGTTCCATTCGTTTGTCTCTAAAAAAGTTAGGCGAGCAGTTGGGAAAAACCCTCTAAGCAAGAGGAGCCGCTCAACCGCCTTATCGACGGCACGTGCGAAGAAAATCAGTGGATTTAAAATTACCCGTAAAAAAATTCGATTTATTAGATACCAACTTATCAAGATTCTTGATTTTTTCGCAGTCCTTTATTGATAATTTTAAATCGACTGATTTGGACTAAGGTTTTTCTTCGCACGAGCCGTCGGTATAAAAAAAAAATTGTTTTCAAATCATCTCAACTTCAAAACCTCTTTCATCCTCTCAAGAAATCCCCGAAATTCGATGTTCCCCCCCAGGTGGCGCTGCGTCGGCCCATTTTTTATTCCCTCAACTATCGCACATTAGTTAAGACCCCCCGGTGCAATTACAGCGGTGAACCAACTCCTCGGGATTTTCAGACTTTCACCCACGTAACGAGGTGTCGTAAGTCCGACTCGGCCGCCAGATGGAGCCCCGGTCGTCTAAAAAATAATCAAAGCACAGTGGTAACAACGGCACTTTCTCCCCCGGGCGCGCTGCCGCTGCTGCCACGCGTCTACTTTCAAATTTTCCCCTCGCTTTCCTCCTCCTCCTCCTCCTCGGGTACGATTCTCACTTGGTCGTTGACCCAACCACGCGCTTTTTTTTTTATCCCGTCCCAAAACCGCCATTTTAGTTCGGGGGCCCGGCCGACCTTGCCCTTTGAGCCCGAGATGGTAAGCCACGCGGATGTTTTTCGAAATACGCGCGTCGAAACGTGAGGTTCTTCTGATCGTTAAAACCGCATTTATAAACAAGAAGATAAGCTTCTCTCTTTCCCCCCCGGGTTTCTTGACTTCCAAGCCAAATGGGATTTTAATCGAGGCACCGCGAAAGTGGTTACTCGATTATACCCGGCAAGTGGAGCGCGCGTGAAAGTCGCGAGGACTTGCGTCACGTCAGCTGACGATTTAAGGTAAACAATGCCCCCCTTCCTTCCTTCCATGTCCCGCACAAGGCCGCGGTGCAATGAAAATATATATTCGAACGGACCCCGGAGTATCCGGGTGCAGCCGAACAATCACTTTCGCGAGAATCAAGGCGAACACCTGCGAATTTTTTTTTTTTTTTCCGACACAGCTGCTGACGACTGAGCTGATAACAAAAGGTTAAGACAACAGCCAGCGGAAAATTACGGCCGACAAAGGAGACGCGCTCGTAACCGAAAAATTATTAGAAAAAACATCGAAATCTTTTTTTTTTTCCTCCTCCTCGAGCACCTTTTTTTTTTTACCGCGAAGAAAAGCTCGAGAAGCATCGGGGCCGCCGCGGCTAAACTCAATCGTCGTCCTTCTCCGCGCCTTCGTCGTCGTTTTTCACCATGAAAATGACCTTACGCGTGCGGCGATTGTGAAAATGAAAAAAAAAAAAAAAAAAAAACCGCCAACCAACCGACTCGGCTTAGATCTGTGTCAGCGTGTCGCTCGCAACAGTGACGTCACTCCCCCCCGCAGTAACTCGCACTCGTTCATCGATAGCTTCCTGGATGACGCGGGGAAGAAGAAGAAAAAAAAAATCGGGATCCAAGAGTTTCGGCGTTACTCATCGGGATCGTCATAATCCCGCGAGCTTGCGCAATGGGAATAGGTGTCAGTGCAGCCGGTCCGAGGCCCGGACACGCGCAGCGCTGACACACTGACCTCCTTAACTCCGGCGGTGCAGCTCGCCTTGCCCGAGTTTTCCTCGCGCGTCTCCTCCTATTCTACTAATACACCTACGTCGCCGGCCGGCCGGTCCTGGCCACCAGTCCTCCTCAAAATGGCCGACCAAGCGACGACTGCACCAACGCGGAAGCTTCCACAAGAGCGAGCTGGAAAATTCGGCCTTGCCAAAGTTGTGAAAGCCAGCCAACTCCCCCACCTTCCGCGCAGTGTGACGTCACGTTGCTTTCACTCTCGGTGCAGCAGCGAGTAACTTTCAAAAAAAAAAAAAAAAAAAAAAAGAAAAAAAAATAGCCCGAGCCAAAGTGATTGGGAAAGGCCGGCCGGCTCGACTCCGCGGCGAAGCTTGCTTGCTTGGTCTAGTTGCGAGCGAGGAGTGGGAGTAGCTCGCTTGCCGTGTACTACTCTCACTTTTGCATCTGACCTACGATGTGACCCACTTAGCCCCACACACACACACACACACAAGCGATTCAGCGTGAGCTAGCAGCGAACAAAGACTAGACCAACCAGCGGGCGATTTAAACGGGCTTGCGTAACCAGCCTTAAAGCGTCCCGGCCGGTTTAAATACCCTAAACAGCGGCCGCGCCCTGCAACTTTCTGCTATGCACGCGCGCGGATTTCCTCCAAAATGGGTCAAACCGTGCACAGTCCCTGTAGCGGATAAAAAACGCCCGGTGCGCGTGCGCCCTATACGCGCTTACCTCCCCGAAAATTGGGGCACCAGTGAGAGAGAGAAGAGGGAAAAAACTGGGTCGACCCCGCTGCAGCTGGCCTGATTAAGCCCGATTAAACAAAACTCGCGGCTCTTATCTCCAGCTTCGAGGATTCCGTTCCACCTGTGCAAGCGACCGAGCTACCGAGACATTGGCATTGGTACCACTACGGCTAGTGCCACTGATACATAAACGCGCGATCGATGGATCGATAGCCCGGCCGGCGGTGTTTTTTAAACTCCGAAGATAAGACCGCCGGCTTCTTCCTCCTCCTCGAATTTCGGAGCTCTCCATAACCTATAAATTTTTTAATCCATCCCTCCCACCACGTGCACATATTTAAAAACTGTTTCTAATTGTGGATAGTTACCTCGTGGGTGGGCAGCATGACGACGTCGTCGGTTTCGTCGCAGTGGTTGACCACCTCCGCCTGTATCTCCCTGCCCTTGAAGGTGAGGTAGACGATCTGTCCGGGTACCAGACGCGCGTTGGTGGTGTTTCCGAAGCCGGGCCCGATCAGCTCCCGGTCGGAGAACTCCGTACCCGGGTGCGGTGAGCCGGGCTGGTCGCAGTCGAATATGACCGCGTACCTGGTGCTCGGGGTTATGTTGAGACCGCCGAGTTGCTCGAGGTGCGACTCCTTGGGATTGTTGACCGCGCTTATGATGCCCGTGTAGAACTTTCCGTCCTTGCCCAGGGCGCATACGCGGGTGCCGACGATGCTCCGCTTGGCCAGTTTCCGGCCGGTCGACATCGTGGAGCAGGAGTCCTCGTCGAGACCCCCGCCGACGGCGTTCTTGTGGCGGGTGTAGCGACGCCTGCGACGGGCCTGCAGCTGGGGCCGGCCTCGCGGCGACGACGACGCGGTGCTGGCGGCGGTGTGCTGGGGCACTTGCTGTGGGACTTCCATGGTGGAGCCTTCTTTCGGTGCTCACTGGGAGGCACCGGTCACGAATAAAAAACACTCGATACCGCACCAACAACAACGACAACTATTCCGCACTTTGTGGTTTCTCTCGGCACGGAGCGAGAGAGAGAGGTATAACCTCGGAGAGTTCGAAGGAGGGGGGTTTTTGTAGTCTTTTGTTTTTTTTTAAATTTTTTTTTAAAGGGTCTCACTGGCACTGAAACTCCGATGCACTTGTGCAGGTGGCGAAGTTTAAGTAAACGACGTATTGAACATCGGTGGGTTAGGCCTAGTTCGGAGTACCGTGGGCTGAAGTTCGCGCTGTATAAGAAGGTTTAACCTGGAGTAGTTGCAGGCGAACATAATAGCAGCAGCGCAGTGGTAACAAACTTAAACAACTACCGCCGCACAAGGTCGCAGCCCGTAGCGGTCCGGTGACGTATACGGTAATCTCAAAACTTGGTTAGTTAAACCAACGAAAATTAATGGGTCGCACGCGTAAACGTCGCAGGTGTTGACTCTGCAAAGGCTGAGGAGACTCTGGTGGTGCGTACCAAGCGCAAGCACTAAGCAGCTTTCCTCTCTCCTCTCCTCTCCTCCCGAGCGGAGCGGGACAGGTGGTGGGGGGCAGCGGCGGTTGCAGTGTGGTGTGCGTGCGCCGGCGTCGGTGCAGCTCGCTCGCTCTCTCTCACCCACGAGCCGGCCGGTGTGGAAGCCAGCCCGGGCGGCGGGGTAACAGCTGACAGATAACAACAAAACCACGTGACCCGCGCCCCATTGGACGAGCCGGTATGACCTACTTATCCCGATTGGTCTCCTCCCCTCCACCGTAGGTATGCTGCTATGCACCCGCGGGACTTCCCCTACCGCGGTGTGTATGCAAGCTGCCCCCACCCAGCGACGCAACACATGTACGCGATGATATTTTCCTTTGTCGTCCCTCTCTCTCGCATTAGAGCGTTTTCTGCGCCTTAAATTTTCTATCCTATCCTGGCTGCAGCCAGCCGGTGACTTTCTAGCCGGCTTTGTTGCTCTTTGTTGCAGCGGCTTTGATACCCTTGCTGGTGCAGGGGGGGACAAAGAGAAGGTAAAATCGCCACCGCCTGCAACAACTATACCTTGCCGCGTGCATTAAGCAGCGGTACTTTTTTTTTCTTTCTTTCTTTACCTCCCTCCCAGTCTTTTTTGATCGCAGTCATAGATACTTTCACCGTTTCGGCCGCGTAAACAAGCCCTGGAAGCTTCGATAAACCAGGTAAAGAGTCCCTTTGTTTACGGGGAAAAACGATCATCATCGAGAGTGGGCACAGGCTGGTGCATCAGGTATTTACGTCGCTCAGCTGCTGCGCAGCAAAATGCCGGGTGTCGAAACCGGTTCGCGCACCGGGCATGCGCACTCCCGGCAAGCTCCTCTTGGCAGCAGCCTCGGCTTCGGTCGCTTGCAAGCCGGTTACCTCCTCCTCCGCCGCTATACGTCGTCATTGTGCTGCAACCGCGCGATAGAAAGTGCGTTTTGCCGGTCGCCGCGGATTTTCCTAGCCAGCAACAAAGGCTCGCTCTTTTTCCTAGCCTCTCGCCTTCGGAGGAGGAGGAGGAGGCGCGATGGATGACCCCTTTTTTTCGTGGAAAAATTGCCGTAACTTTTTTTTTTTCTTCTTCGCGCAATTACGATTGATCGTCATCAGAGCAACCAGCTAGCCGGGCTCTAATAGCGAGCGCACACTTTTTCCTCTCTTTCTCTAGGCGCTCTCGCTCGCTCAATTAAAGGCCGACGCGCATGCACGCATTCCTCCTCCTCCTCTTGAACGGTACTTTATTTATTTATTTATTTCTTCATTCAGAATTGACTCGCTTTATTTTTTTATTTACGCCCGTCTATTGACTCCGCCGGACACCGCTCGCTGGCTCAATTTTAAAAAAACTTTCTCGCTCGTCCAAAGATTTTCTCCATAATTCGAGGATGTATGAAGAGCGAGAGAGAGAGAAAAATCCGCGATTTAAAAGTGTGTTAAAGGGATTATTACGATCAAAATAGCCAGGACATTTAACTGCGCGGCGGCGGAGAAGAAAGCCGGCTGGCTTGATGCGGAGGAGTGGGGGGCGCCACCGACCGGCTGCCGCCGCGAATTCAGCTGAGCGCGGCGGCCATTTTCCATGCATCAGCTGTGGAACAGCGGCGCGTGACGACACCGCGTATACGGCTTACGTCGTAATTTCGCGGTAGCTTTTACGATCACAAAGAACTCGGATGGATCGTGCATCGTCGTACTAACTAGCAAAGTACAAATCTCTAGTGCGTATATAACTTCGACCTAGTTTTTTAAAGGTACCGGGTGTACGGTAGCTGACAAAGGTCTCTCGCTTATGGATTTATTTCCGTGGGAGTTGCGCAATGTAAACCTTGTATCTTCTTCTTCTTCTTCGGTGGCGGCTAATTTAGTCGTACGACGATCGAGTTAACACTCGCATTCTCCCGAGCACGAATTATCTTTTTTTTTATTCGAAAGTATATGTTTACCGCGATTAGTATGACGATTTTTCGTGAGAATAACGCTTGCCCCTCTTGCCCCGTCAGAGAGATAAGATGGCACGAAACGACCGCAGAGTCATCCTTGCTGGAACAAAAAGCCGGCCGGGTCGATGTAAAAACTAAATAATTTCTCAGCTCGACGCAAAGCGACGATTAAAAAAAATTTACAAGCCGCTGCAGCGAACAAAGCTGCGATGTTGACGTCACTCGTTACCGCGATTTAACGATTCAGCACATTTCGTGCCTCGATACCGCGGGGCCTTACGACGTAAAAATGTATTTCGTAAAAATTATAAAAATTCTCTGAAAATCACGTTCTGCGCGTGCGCTATGGATCATCTGTTACCGAATCCTTTTCCTAAATTTACAGACTGAACAACCATTTATAATTTATTTTGTTTATTTTGAACTTTTAAATGTCGAAATTTAAAGTAGTTTTAAGGCATTCAAAAACTACCATTGCTCGTACATACAAAAAACTGCCCTTTTAGCGACGCAATCCGGGGCTGGAAGAAGGGCAACAGGTGATAATCTTCGCGGGGGGGATCACGGATTTCACAAAGTTTCTTAGCGTCGGCACGTGCGGTGATAGTCGGTTGTTATTGTTAACACGTGTACTGTAAGTTCGGCTAGAATCGAAAGTCAGTCCCGCGATGGCCTCCTTAGTCAAGGCTTCCCGGGGCAGAGAAAAACCCGCAGCTGTCAATCATACCCAGTCCCCCCATGCGCGTATTAATTTTAAAAAAATCTTAATCTTAGCCCGTGTATAGCTACTTTCGGTGGTCGGTGCATATATTTATTTATAAAAACCGTGATTCACGGTATTTTCGGTATTTTTATCTGTCCCGCGGGGCCGGCCGAGTCACACCGTCAGGAGATAATCGGCTGACTCGCGTTGTTTTTATTTCTTTGTGGTGCATGGCAGCCTAGATCGATGAGCAACTGCACCCCCCCCCCCTTCTTACAGTTTTATTTTCCTCGCTTTCTTTCTTTCTTTGTACGCAGGAAAACCGCAGAGTAAGCGTGCTCCCGTCGGCTTGACTTACCCCGCGATTATCATCCTGGTTACGGGACTCTCGACGAGTATGAATAATTAGTTTTATTAATGAACGAGGATTGTTGTGTACGTATATAAAGAGGATAAACAACTGTTTGCTGAGACCTTGTAAATCAAGGAAAGGGACTTTCGAACCGGCAACTCACCGGTTGAATCACGGAATCCGAGTGTTTTGGTTTGGTAGCCATCGAACAACTATTTAAACAATCTAGATTTCAATATGTACACACGTATATAGCCGGTAGGGTACCTTTTTCCTTACAAGCCTACCAACATAAAAAAAAAAATATTCAAAGCAAAAGTATATCTTTGGTGTAGGCTGGTTCAGGCCCGTATCGTCGATAGAGATGTGCATGCATGCAGTTATGATATTATTCCCGGAGCATGAGGCTAGGCTGGTAGGTGGAATTTAAATTACGCAAAGCCTTCGGCTCTCCCCGCGATGGATACCGTTACGATCGTTACACTACTTACTCTCTCCCTCTCTCTCTCTTGGGTCTATAATATACACAGAGAGGCTCCTAAGCGAGCCTTGCTTTCGAAAGTGGAGGGGAGGAGGATTACAAGGTGCACCTTGAGAACCTCAAACTCTAATAACACAGCTGGGAAGAGAGCTAGCTTAGGCGAGGAGAAAAATTCATAAAGCTAATGGCCGTGACGCCGCGAAGCTACGTACGAATTATCCGATCTTTGCTTTTGATACGATGTGAGCTCTCTACGGTACACCCGAGATTGACTTTTAACGACGACGTATGCTGTTCTAAACTCATTACCTAATTGGCCCTGTCTCTCTTTTTATTTTCGAGTATAACTGTTGTAGGTATTTAAAAGACCATTTTTCGTAGTTTCGGTATTATATAAAATACTGGACGCCGCTGCCCCGCGCCGGAAAAAAAAAGAGGGGCGACAAAAACAAGATGAGTAATGCCCGGCGGCGATCAGACCAAACAACAAGATGAGCCGTGGCGAAAACAAGACGAGCGTAGTTTGGAATTTTACTAGATGTACCGCGGCGATGGGAAAAAACATGTTTGTTGGTAGCGAATAGATTAACTACGCTGGTACTGCAACCGGCTTTGTTTGTTTACATGTACCGTGGAGTGATGGTAGCCGACTTACCGACTCCGGTTCTTGGAAACCCGAGAAAGTTAACCGTGGCGCCATCCAGCGTGATCCATGGGCACTAAAGTACGATGGTCTTTTTGTTAGGCGATCGATAAAAGAGTTCTGGAAATTAAATTTTTATGGGGTCCAATAAAAAAAGTCTGAAAAACCATGTTTGATAAAAAAAAAATTTTTACAGTTGTAAAATTTTATTAATTAGTATAGTAATATATCGATGGTACCAGCGAAGAAAAACCTTAGCCGAAAATCTGCTACGAATAATGTTACAACGAGCCGACTTTCAGTGACTAAAATTTCTCTAAATCACTTTATTCATGATTTTCAATTTTTTAGATTGGAAGATAATGAGCTTTGCTATCAGTCTCTTGATACAAGAGTAAGAAAAATTTTTTTTGGACACATCAGCCGCGAATAAAAAGACCTCCGCGATTTTTATAAGCTGAAAACTTAGGTGTGTTGAGAATTTTTTTATTATTATAATATACCAAAGGATTGGTAGCAAAGGTCATTTCAACGTTTTTTTGCCGCAGGCTAAAAATGATAAATAAGGCCTTTTAGAGGCATTTTAGTCGACAAAGGTACGCTCATTGTAACTTTATTGACAAGCAAATTTTGAGCTAAGGTTTTTCTCCGCTGGAACCATGCATATCGTCGTGTGAATTTATATGGTTTTGTAATAATTTTTACAGGGTAATATTGTACCCAAGCAAAAATTGTTACTGTGGTTTACCGCAAAACAATATTTTTCACCAATTAACTAGTGGTCTCACTTTAAAGCTCGATTCCACCTTATAAAATGTTTATTTACTTTAGTCGTCCGTTTCTTATGAATTGGTTCAGTATGCCAAAAGATTTTGATAAAATTAAATGAAAAATGATAAAAAACTCATTTTAAAGGCAAAAATATAGTTCAAATAATGAGGGGGGGGGGGGTCCATAATGCGTACAATACGGGAAAATTAGACTAAATATCAGAAAGAAAAAATTAAACTAAACAGAGAAAGTGATTAAGAATCGAGTCTTAGGTTTATCACGTTTCAACTCAGATCTCAAGAACAGAGGTATTAAAAACTAATTAATTTTTGTATAGAACGACTGCAATAGATACGTTTAAGAATTACGAAACGACTACATACAAAATCACAAGGGGGTCTGTATAAACTATAGATCCACATTAGGTACATTTTTACCTTTTAATTCAAAAACCATGTCAATTGTAAATATTTAAATAAATAAAAAAATTAAATGTACAATGTCCAGAGGAAAAAAGAGGGATGTTTTAAATTTGATTTAAAAACTCATTTCAAAGGTAACGAATAAATGTGTGTATTTCCAAAAATATTCTCTGATCTTTCTATAAAGTATATTTTGACATTTCATTAAAACTATGCGTTAATTTACTTACCAAAAAGACTGTTTAAACAATAATTTTTTGTCAAACTGAAGTTTGTTGATACAGTTTTTTTGAAAACAGTTTTCTCAAAACTGCAATTTTTCAACTTCAAGCGATTAGAACTTAGAATCTGATCAGTCATAATTCTGCACAACAGAGACTTTCATTGTTTACAAATCTATAAAATAAATATTTCAAAAAAATAAAAATTAAAGAGATTGTGCGTGGATCGCCGCTGCATCGTTATTTCGACATTATGTAAAGTTTTGATTTCCTCAAATGTTACTGTAAAAATAAAAACTTTGAAAAGACGCAATTTAAATTTACATTGTTTTTCGAGAAAAATTATTTGTCAATACTCAATCCAAAGTTTTAGCTATGTTTTTCAGACACAGTAAATTATTCTAACATTAGTTTTATTTTTTTAGTTTATTATTAATGTGATTACAAACGATTTATTTTATTACTTAATAACCTGATTTTTATTAATAAAAACTCCTTAAATTTTCATATTACTTTCAAAACAGAACAAGAAAATTAAAAAAAATTTAATTATTTATTTATCAAATTTATTTTACAAGTTGTCGTAAAATATAAAAAATTTACCCTGTGAAAAATGTGAATTAGCTTTTTCATTTGAAAGCCATTAAATGGCTAGTTACTAGAAAATATTAGACTGTAAATGGCTATTAAATGTATAACTTAATTGATACATTTATTACAGGGTACCATTTGAAAAAAAATTGCTAACAATAATTACTGTGTGCAACATAATGAAACTGTAAATCAATAATTTTTAATTTCGTGTTGACTAGAAAATTTTTTTTTTATCTACTTAATTTGTAAATAGATTTCAATATCTGCCTTAACTACAATAGATCTAGATAAGATAGATTGGCTATGAATAAATATCTTTGATTTCTTCTTGAAACCAAAAGTTAAGAGTTTGAATGATCAAAGTTATCTTCCTGGTCACACTGTAAAACGCGCATATCTCACTGTAAATCGTATCGTAAAATTTAGTAACACAGTTTAATCTTGATTAATCGCAAACTCAATTATCTGGAATGCCTGTTTTTATCAGCTATCATAGATTTTATTCATAATTTCGTAACTATTTTAAAGCAATTGAAAAACGAATAGTGGTCAATATAAAAAAGCGTAGTTATTATAGTCATTTAAAAAATGAGTTTTAGCCGAAAAACCACAGGAGAGGCTGAAATGAATAAAAAATTCGGAAACAGTCGAGAATCTTGATAAGTCGGAACCCATTTGATTTTTTTATTCACATTAGCCTATTAGTTCTTCTTCGCTGGGGTCATAGATACTTGAAAAATAGTTGTTCATCAAAAAACTCGACTGTCTGGAATTTTTTATCCTGTTCATAATCTTTCAAAATGCAATCGAAATATTGATGAAAAAAAAAAAAAAAAATTATCGTACCAAGTATGCGTTGTGCATGATTTCGATTTGAAAATTCTTTTATTATCTTTCTATATGTTCGTTTGCATGCTTATTATTCGTATTTTTAAAATATAGACTCTTATGAGTTACAATAAACTACTTTTGCTGTACATTTTATATCCGCGACTTTTAGTCGACTCGTTCATTTGTATTTTCGTGTAAAAATTTGAAAAAAAAACGCATTAATATGCGTTGTGCATACGTATCACGAGGATATATATATTAGCCGAGTTGGCTGCTGCAATTACATCGTCGTCTCGCGAGTTAATAAAACCGCCGCGGCGCGCCGGCCGGGTTCTCGTGTTTCTCGTCTTGCACCGCAGCTCGTATCTCGTGCATGATATAATAATCCAAAGTGACGATATATTTGGCACGCGCACCAACACTCCGCTAATCGTCCACGCGTTTGACATTTCTTGCACTCTCCGGTGCAGTTAAATTTATTCATCTCTCAAACTTATTCACCATGCCTCGACTACTTTAGATAAAATTACTTTTTTTTTTAGAATAAATACGTCGCAAGCTGTGCTTCAGGAATAAATAAAAAATATTTTTTAGTTTTACGTTGAATCAACTGTAAAAATGATAATTTACAGTTATAAAAACTTGTTGAGATAATTATAAAATGAAAAATCAGCTGAAATTTTGTCAATTGTGTCAACATTCTTGATACACATTGCATCTCAACAAAGTAAAACTTAAAATAATAAAACAGTAAGTTAAAATAAAATAAAATTGATTACTTTTTATTTCAAAACTTTATTATGATGAGTAATAAATAATTTGTGCTATTGCGATCCCATTATAGTCATGAAACATGTAACTGAACAATATTTAAAGAATGAACGGAGAAATAATTTTTTACCTTGGTAAATTATTTTTTGACTTGATTGAATTTGGAATTCACACGTGGACTCAAAAAATGTATTCTATTAGCCAAGCAGTTTTTTAAAATCTCTATTTAAAAAAATAAATTACCAATTTATCTTGCTAAATTATTCTATTTCTGAATCTATGGTGTCTTTAAATTTTCAGTAGTAAGAAAAAATATTCTCTCAGTCAAGAGTTCAATGGCGTTAAATCAAGTACGTTCACCTCAGCCGACAGATTTGCAATAAAAAAAATATTTATAAACTGATTAATGCAAAAGTATGAACCGACGCGCTGTATTTAGATTAAGGCTGGAATTGTATTGCACTGTGTGCGTATACATAAATCATAGGAGCATCAGATACGCATGAGAAATTGAAACAATCAACTGTTTAAAATAATTCTGATAAGCAAGCTAAACTTAAATTTAACCGAAAAATCGGTTAAAAATTCGCTCCTCAGAATGTGCCGAAAATAAATTTCACGGATCTCGATTGGACCAAAATTATTAATAGTTCTCTCCGCGGTCGAATCATGGTACTTCTCCCATCAGCGAAGCGATAAAAAATCTCATAAAAACAATCATACGATCAACTAAAAACCCAAAAACAAATTCTAGGAAAAAACTATATACCTACCTAAAGTGTAAAAATATACTAATAGGCGCGCCCGCATGTAGCTGCGTCAACATCGGCTCCGCTAGATCGCGCTCGATGAAAACGGGCCCTAAGCCTGCCTGCTTCGGGCGCCGCGAGTGGACCTGCGACCGCAGAGATCGCGCATCGACCGAGATCGTTCACTGAAAAGCATTCTTTCACCAACCCAGTACCCAGTGAAAAAAACAAGTAAATAAATAAATCGGTGTTTTAGTTCCCAGTGGAAGGTGTGGTTGCAGAATATCGTGAACGCGAAGGCCATGAGACGGAAGCTCGAGGTGGCGTGCGGGAGGCGCGGAGGCCGAGAGTCTTCCTCGAGTTCCTCTTCCTCGGAGCCTTGAGACTCTAGTGCACTCTGAAATTCCCAGTTAAACCGTGCGGATAAAAGATCATCGTTGAGTCGAGAATAAGACCGCGAAGATGGCGTGGACGATGTTGGTTGCGGCGATGATGGTGTTGGGGGTGCTGGTGAATCAGGGCGGATGCTACCAGGGCTTCGGAGCCAGACCCGGTGAACAGGATTGCCCGAAGATGTGCGTCTGCAGCACGTGGCTCGAGCTACCGCACGCCTCCTGCAGCGGGCAGCGGCTCTACAGCATCGACACCAGGGTATCGAACGAGGTCATGGCGCTCGACCTCTCCAACAACTCCATACCCAACCTCGAGGACCGACAGCTATCGGTTAGTACATAGGCATACCATTTTTTATTGGTTTATTTATTGTAAATATGGATTAATAAATAAATAAAATTTCGCACGAGCTACGCGTGTGGCCCGTGAGAGAAAAGGTAGGCGCGCGTGGGCGTCTGGCGCCTGTAGCCAGCCAGCCAGCCAAAGAAACGACGACGATTTTATCTCGATCTTTTTTTCTTCCTCTTCTTCTTCTCCTTTACGTCTTCGTGCTCTCTTCTCGTCTGATCTACGCAGCTTCTTTATAACAGAGGGGCGCCGCTGGGCCCTTTCCTTTTGGTGCAGTCTCGTGTTTCCTAAATCGCATACCTGCTGCTGCAGGGAGCCCCGAATATTTTTCAACCGATTCTAGAGACCCGCGAGGCCGAAACCGCGAGTTGTTTTGCACGCGTTTGTCGTGGACCAAGATATCGCGGTTGAATTGGGTTTTTTTTATACTTTTTGAACTTAGTTAGGCGAGGATATTTTTTTACGATTAATTGTACCTATAAAAGTTCTTTCGCAGACATTCTAAAGTGCAATAGCTATGAGCTCACACAGTATTACCGAATCTTATTATAGTAACAAAATAAATTATTGCAGAAAATTTTGCTGAATTTTTTGTATTTCAATTTAATTTATAATTTTCTCTGATTCGATATCTCGTAGTAAAAAAGCTAATAGGGTCAGTTTACTAATGTAAAAACCTAAAAAATTTACGATTTTTTATATAAAAATCATTAAAAAATTTTCTTCCTACAAAAAAGCTGCAAAATTATTGTTACTATTTTGTATGAAACGTAGAATTATTTTCTGCAACTCAACAATTTCTTCACTCCCTCAATTTATTGACTGAAAATACAATAAAAAAACTATCCCACTCGTTCGTAATTCGGTTAATTAACCTACTTTTTCCACCATCAATGAAAACATTTGTTTTAAATGAGGCTTTTTTTAATCACAACCACAATAATTATAATCAACTATGTAATTCATTCTTACATTTAACAAGAGATAAGATCGAGAGATAAAAAAAAGTCTTGTTAATTTCAATAGCGTGAGAAATTTAGATTTTTCGCTAACAAAACCTCGGGGGAAAATTACTCGAATCATAAGTTAACATGTGTTACGCGATATTAAATAATAATTGCAATATCACCTCTCGAGAGTTTTTCGAAGCCCATGATTCATTTTTTCCGCCAATTACAAAATACCTCGAATCGAGCGACTGCCGATTTGAGATAGATTTTTTCTATTTTCCTGTAGCATAGATCTTTCCCGAAGTGGAACGAAAATCATTAATAATATATTTTTTAACCACACGTGTAAAAGCTATTTTTATTGAGTCGTCGACTTATCGAGTCCGGAACTAAAAACCCGCAAAGAAATCGAGCTTACTTTTTTTTAATCGAGGAGCCGCAGCTCTTAATATTATTATTACCGGTTTTTTTTTTCATATCGTCGAGCGTGCTCTCATTCACACCCCATATTCGATAAGCCGCACATGCGCGTACCGCAATTAAAATTCAATGCAAATGCGAATCGTCTGAGAACAATCTTACTTACTGTTTGTTTGATTGCGAAGTCGACCGGACAATGCGCACACCGGTAAAACCTAATTTTGACTACTGAAATTTTCATCAAAATGGTATCGCATTATCTTTTGTAGCCGAATTTTTTAATTCGTTCTTAACGATTAGTTCATTGACCCGACACTTTTATACAGCGGATCCCTGAGAGGAAGCGATGATAAAAAATTGTCCCACATATCCAGCCCCCTCGTGTGGAGTATCGCAAGCGTGTCCCTTACACTCGATGCAGCTAATTAATTTTCTTATTCGGATAAAAAATTCTTAGAAGTTTTGATTTTTAAAATTTTATTATAAATAAATACTTTTTTTGTAAAGTATATTGATTGTATACTTAATTTATTAGATTGTAAATTTTTTAATGATCATCAATGCAGAATACAATTTCTACGAATACCTTTAAGTATTTATGAGTACATAATTGCAAATTTTTTAAATCTGACTTATTATAGTTTGTGGAAAAATATATAGAATTTCCAGCTCATCATTCAAAAACATTGAAGTTCTGTAGGACAACATAAAACATTAAAATCACATTAAAACATTGATCTAAAAAAAACTTTAAGAATTCAAAATGAAATTGAGTTCTCTAATTACACAGTCTCCAGACGTGAATGGAATCTACTACAAGATATCAGATTAATACTAGCAGACATTTAAAATTTTACAAACACTGTTCAAAGTAAAAACTTACATTGTATTTCATTATTATTTTTTTTAATGTATTACATTTGTAAAAATTATATTTATTTAATCTCCAGAAACATAAAATATTTTGAAAAATTAACGTCAAAATTGTCCTTTGATATGATTTCAGCGCGTCGGCCTGACGAGGTTGAGGTTTTTGAACCTCTCGATGAACTCGATAAACGAGATTGGCTTGAGAGCCTTCGAGGATCTGAAAAATCTGACCGTATTGGACTTGTCGATGAACCACATCGACTACATAGCACCGGAAACCTTCCTCTACAGCAGAAGTCTTAAGATCCTCCACCTAGCCGGAAACAAGTTCAATCTTCACGTGCCCCAACTACGCAGTGAATCTATCACGGTAAGTTTTTATATAAAAAATAATTTGTTTATTTATCTGAAACTATGAAAATTTCTATTATTAAATGTGCAATAACCATTGTTTTTTATTTTCATGAATAATGTATGTAAACTTTCATTCATTTTCCAGTAAGATACTTGGAACTTAAAAATTTATCTTACTTATACGAAGGTTTAATTATTGTACAAATAAATTAAAAATTTATTTATTATATTTTTCTAACGGAATTCCTACTGTAAGAATTTTTTTTTTAAATTAAATTATAAATGTTAAGAATAAAGTAAAATTTTAAAAAATAGACATGATTCAATTTATAAAAATAAGTTCAAAAATTATAGCTTCGGAAAAGTTGATGATTTGATAATTTAAAAAGTATGAATAAAGAAGGAAAAAAATTAATTTTTAAAAATTAAGTAAAATTTTTTATAAATATTCAGTTGTAAATGGCTCTATGAGATCTTAAATATTAAAACTAAATGTTATTGTAATACTATTGTATTTAAAAAGTTTCAAAAAAAAAAAAGAGAAGATTATTTGCTGAATCGTTTGTAAATATTAATTTCGATCCATCGCGTAAGACTCGCGAGCTGAGTTGTGCATTATTCATGGAAAAAAAAATGCGTAGATCATGATTAACATTCATAAGAATAGAAGACAACTTCTTTTACATACGCGATAAAAGTGGGAACGTAAAACGCAAACAAATCATATTATTCGTTGTTATTAAATCGTCATTGATGTAATTTTAACGATAACTTTGACCCATTTTCAATTAAAAGAAGTTTTTAAAAACTTTCGAGCGTAATTTTTCTATTTTTTCAAAAATATGAATAATTGATGTTTCAGGAACTTGACCTGAGCCGATGTCGAATCAATTACTTGACGGAAGAAATATTCTCCGGTCTGAGCGTCCTTCGCAAGCTTGATCTTTCCATTAACTCGCTTACCGAACTCAACCCTGAAGTCTTGCGTCCACTGCCTTATCTCAGAGAATTGGCTATTTCAAGGTGAGCTTTCAATCTTTTTCGCCAATACTTACTGCACCATTCTAATGATTTTATTGGCGAATTTAATGAAAAATCGACAAAATATATTACTTTAAAAAGTTTGGTCTCAAACTTTCTTTCTCCTTCTTCATAATAAAGTAAGAACAAAATTTTTTGGTAAACCAATGAACATTTAGAGCTTTCTTCTTATACTTACATGTCATGGAATTTTCGGATGAGAAAATTTAAGTTTTATTGCATTATTATGCTTTATATTGCTTTTGTTTTATAAAAATGAAGACTGATGATATTTAAATTATAAACCAATGAGTACACTCCAAAGTAACGATTTTTCTCGTTTTTTTTTTTTTTTTTTTTTTGCATCTTCTATATGTTACAAAAGTTTTTAAAATATCTTTATATAAGATCAATAAATGTTCAACTTTTATAGAAAGTATAAATAAAAGCCATTTAATAAGTAAAAATTCTTAAATTTTTATAAAAAAAAATTTAGATTTCTAAAAGCACTTTTTAGTCATATCCTAAAATTATGGGTGGTTTTTTAAATCTTTTTTTACAAGAAAACGATTCTTAATTAATGATGTCCTTGCTCAACTTTGCAACCAAATTTTCAAAAAGAAGCCAATGAATCTTGTTCCCTCTGCGCTTTTTTCCTACAATACCCAAGTTTTCAACCGTTTAATATTTTCTAAAATTTTAAACAGGAATCCATGGACGTGCGACGGTGCAATGTACAACCTGAAGCTTTACCTCCGCTCCAGGGGCATAAAGGCGGACCCAGTGTGCGTTAAGGCCGGGATGAGACTGGAGAAGATAATAGCCATTAAGCCGGTCCCCATAAACACCGAGCTCGAGACCATAAAGCCGTCCCTCAAGCTGGACTCCGAGACCCAGGACCGGTGGAACCTCGACTCGTGGCGCAACATCGAGGAGGCCATACAGCAGGCCCAGGACGACGAGGACGAGGATCGCAAGAGCACCAAAAGCGCCTCGGGAATTTTCTCCACGGCTCTGAACAACGTATCGCCGTTCTGGTTCTTGATGACCGGATTTTTTCTGGGCAGCGTGGCTACCATGATATTCACCTACTTCTGGCTCACGACGACGGTTTCGTGTTTGATACCCAGGATTCGCAGGGCCGAGGCTGCCGAATCGGCCGACGCTAACTCACAGAGGGTCTCGCTGCTCAGGTAACCATCTATTTCAACTTTCTCTTTAACAAGACCTACAAAAAGTCTAAAAATAGCTGTGGTTATGATTTAAGGTAGAAGTTTCGACTAATTGCACAACTAAAACTAATCCGAATTGGAATGTATTATCAATAAATACCTGATCTTTCAGAATATCGCTTAAAAAATCTAGGATTCGCTTAAAAAGTAATAGTCTGAATGATCTGATAGTGACTTACAAGATATTTTAATTTTAGAAATAGTTTGAATTGTATGATGATTTCGCGAGATTTTCCATGTATATATGGTGGAAGTACTTTAATTAATAGCGTAGTTTTTTCGATGTGCAGTGTCCGAGTTACCGTTTGATATTATTGTACACTCACTGCACATCTTAAATGTGATACTAAAATATAAAGGCCATGAAATTACCATAATGAACTAGACCACAATAATTTGAAAAAATAGTTACTTTAAAGGATTAAAATTTAAGTTGTGGAATGTTAAGATTTTCGGGGTGTGTAGATCTTCTAAGAAATTTGAAAATCCTGACACAAGTTTTTCTTTACGTAATACACGAATTTTAAAGTCAATTATTTTCTCTGCAGAATTTTGTGATTCCTTAACACCATGTTGCAAGTATTTTTTATTGAAATATTTTTACTAAAATTTGCCAAACATGACTCAAAGACTCAAAGACAGGATAACAATGGGTTAAGATGAGAAAAATTCCATCTGAAATTTTGTCGCTCTCACACTATAAATAAATGTATATCACCCACAGTACTGTAAAATTTTATAAAGTTACTCAATTATGTATATTAATCGTTATCTTGTGATGCTTTAGAATTAATTTTTATCATTATTCTCCGACGCGCGCGCTTGAATGTGGGCCGACGCGATGACCGAGATGTCGACGGCATGGCACTCGTGGTATAATTAATAATCGGTTCTTAATGAACATTTCGATGGTGGTTTTATCAAAATCCAGCTATTGTTGAGTTAGAATCATTATTTAAAAGTAAAAAAAAAATCTTATTAAAGTATCTCTTTATAGCTGGATATTTATATTTTCGACCGTTTTAGATTACTAGACTCTTAAAAAAGCTTTAAACATTTATTTTATTCAGAGTACTAATAATTTAGTGACTGTATTTATTTTTATAACTCACTAAAGTCTATTGTACTAAATATTATCTCATGCATTCAATTGGATTGTAAAAACGAATTTATACGCACATATTTTCATAAATGCGCTATTTTGTTTTTCAGTACAAAAAATATATATATTTATAATCAAAAAATTTTCAAATCAGTGCCGATTTTCCTGTATAATAACGACTTTTTAATCACACAACTAGATTAAGCTACCCATCTTACTTTTTACTCTTTCCGAAACTAAAAAATGAAAATTTTCAGGCACCTCTGGCATCCAGACACCTTGGGAAGCTCCGAGGACGCCGGAAACGCCAGCGCAGCAGCAGCAGCCACGACGACCACGACCGTCTACGTCCCCGGTAGCATGAGCTCGCACTCGTGTCCGGGAACTCCTCCGCCGCCCTACCGCGAGGTCATGCTCCACCGCAACTTGTACCCCAGGGCGGCCATGACGGCGGTGGCTCAGCAAGCCGCACCCGGCCCGACTCGGTTCTTCCGTGGCTCCTACAACATCTGATACCTGACCTCGTTGATCAAGTCAACCTCTACCGAATTCGAGTCAAGCTGACCTTTAGAGTACTCGGAAATCATTGTTATAATAAAGTGCCTTACTACTCGGTTTATCTATTTTTAAAATAGTTAATCGAAATGATTTTTGAAAGTCACGCTTTCTTGGTGATTCGCTAAGTGTACATAACACGTGTATATTTAGCGTAATTTACCTAGATTTTTATAGATCTTTTTATTCTGTGTAAATAAATGTAAATCATTGGATATTTAAAAATTTATAATTTTTTTAAAAAGTTTTGAAAGTATCACTGTACCGATTTTCACGCATTCTAAAGGTCGAGTATAATTAACTATGAGTTAGACTTAGGCGTTAAAGCAGCTTGATGAATTTTAAAAACAATCAAATAAAGTGCCAATAAATTTTCAAATTTCTCCATGGTTAGTGAGAATTTTATTTAGTTTTTTAAACATTAATAACTAAGATGATATTCTAGTAGTATGTAATTTTAATTTTCGGAAATACTCTGGTATTCTCTCTATTCTGATAGATTATTTTTATTATTCAACAATCATTTATCTTTTGATACCTACTAACCGACGACTGAGGAAAATACTCAATAATTTGTGTTTCGGAAAGTTGAATATTTTAAATTTCGTTTTCGGATTGATGAAAAAAATTATTGTGATTAATTGAAAATTTAAAAAAATTGTAGCAGTATTCGTTTAATAGGTCAATCAAAGTAAGAATATTAAGCCACAGGTTTCGATTGATTTCATTTAAAAATTTGATAAATTTTACGAATAAGAAATTTTTAGTATTAAGAACTCGTCGTTTTAATGTTAAAAGCGATCTGCGTTTTTCGACTTTTGATAGTATTTTCGAAACGAGGTTTCTCACTCGACTCAGATAAGACTGGATACAATCAGTGATATCGCAAATTAAAACGTTTCGATCGCCAGCCTTGTTATTCATATCAGAGCTGAAACAATTGTATTATAACTCCTTTTTTTTCTTCTTAATTGTAAGTGTATAAGTTATCGCTTGAAAAAATTTTCTTGGCTGCTTTTGGGAGCACGAGTGTAATATTTTGTCTCGTCGCTCCTTATCTTTTTGCTATACATACAACTTTCATTGATAAATTAAACCTCGACAACAACTCGTAACTCGGTTTTTCTTTATTTTCTGCTGCGTTTCTCGATGTGTTTACTTTAACTCATTTCTTTTTTTTATTTTCTCCCAGTTTGATAAAAAGCTTCAATTTAAACAGCTGTTTTTTTTTTCTCCGCGAGAATATGTAGTTTTCTAGTCTAAGAAACGCCAGATCGTCCGCGCGAGGCTCGAGAGTGCGATTCCCGCCTGCTCTAAGAAATAAGATAATCAAAGTCCGAGTGAATTAAAAATGAACACGTGACCCTCGAGCTATTTCACACAACGAGCCACGTGTACGCCGAATGATAGTAATCTAACGTGGCTCCGTACTTTTAGATATTTTTTTTTTTTTCAACAAACTATATAAAGAATCAGGATAAGGCCAAACACTTGTCAAATGTATATTAAACAATATGTATATATTATACTATACAATGTAACAAAATATATAAGGATAATAACATTACACAAACAACTGTGTTTATATCTTAAATCTTAAAAATTAATTAACCCTCCCTATTATCACGCATGCAGTCGTTTGATTCAGGTATCGTGCGTATTGTTCTCCGGATGCTATATGACAGTGGCCACGTCGCTCTTGTCCTGGGCTACTTCCTGATTGACGACCTTGCACCCTGTGGCGGCCACGATGCTGTTTGTGATCTCGTGGCTGTATCGTTCGCCCCGGAAGTTCGTTATGACGCTGGCGTCTTTGTTCAGGTCCGACGGCAAGGTCATCTTGACGTCCTGGACGATGCCCTTCTCTACCTCGATAACGAGCTTCATAACCTGATTGGCGTTACCACCCGGAGGCTCGAGCAGACGAGTTACGGTGAACTTGGGCGACATTCCGTAGGTCCAAGCCCAAGACTTGAACTCTTCCCTGAGTTTTTCGATACCTATCAAAATTAAATTACGTATATTGTTAAAACACTCTTACAAGACACAATCAGCTGAAAATTGAATGGTTTTTTTGGTACGTACCTGGAAACCAGTCTTCGGTGGGATTGATCATTTGAAAGCCTTTCTGCTGCTCCACGAGCTTGTGGCCGCCATCCTCCAGGGTGAGCGCCTTTGTCCTCAGATACTCCCAGCCGACGGCGTTTATCAGTATGTCACTCCTAACATGGGGGTTGATCTCCTTCAGGTTTTTAACCGGAGATCTTACGGACTCTGTCGCGTTGGTGGTTATGCCATTCTGATAATTATAGAAAGAAAGTTTGAATTTTAAAATCTCTGTTATTACTGAACAGAATACAAAGACTCATTGTTATCAAAAAATATTTTAATTTCAGTTACCTCGATTTTCTTGAGAGCCAGACTCAATGCACGCTTATCGGCGTCCACTAGCAGCGTGCAGTGATGATAAGTGTTCTTTCCCAACTTTGACGCTGTACCAGACACCTATAAAACAAAAAAACAAACAATTAAATCAACGATTCGCATGACGAAATAGAAGCGCGAGCTTGCGACACAGCAGCGATTAGAGACAGAATCGGTATGTTTAAAAGCACGTACTTTGAACTCGCCCTGCACGACTATATCTTCCTTCTTGTTGATAAGGGTCTTGAGACCCCATTCCCGGAACAAAGCCCGCGTTATGATCTCCAAGTTGTAACGACGGTTGTATCTGTCCCGCGGTGCGAAGAACGACAGGTTTATGTTGCCCGAGTCGTGGTACACGGTCCCGCCTCCGCTGTTGCGACGAGCCAGGGCGACGTTGTTTCGCCCCAGGATGGGTGTGTTGCACTCGAGCCAGGGGTTCTGGTGTCTGCCGATCACCACGCACGGGTCGTTTCTGTAGAGCAGCAACAGGTGCTGTCTGCTCAGGTCGCTGTTTCGGTAGAACCAGTCCTCGAGGGCCAGGTTGGTGAATATGTCCGTCGACTGGGATATGAAGACGGACTTCTTGATCTCGTCCTCGGGTACGTTGGTCTTGACCGTGCTCGTTGATACACTACGAGCCACCGACATTTCCCTGGAAAAAAATATTTAAAATTTTTATGAGTTTTTGAACGAATGAATAATGGAATAATGACACGCGAGCTAAAGAATAGAAAATCAAGAGAGACTCACCCGAACTTGCTAAAAAGGGCCTTGGCCCTGAGCACGCCGCTGGTTCTGCACATCACAGGCATGCTTGTTTTTTTATTTCTTTAAAATATCTTTGGCTCTATAAAATTCACTAATTATGAATAGTCCAAGTCTTAAAAAATCAGTCTTTTCAAAAAAAATTGTAGGTTATCTAGCACAGTCTTTGTATTTTTTAAAATAAAAACGAAGAAGCAGAATAATAATAACTACGTAGTAGCCGAGTGTTCAAGGTCGAGAGTGGGACGACTTAATGACACTTAGGGTAGTAGTCACACTTAAAATTAGATTGGCTGGCGGTTATGGAGATGAGGTACTCGTGCAGGGCGATGGTCTGGTGCAGCCACTTCCACGTCTGATCCAGGGTGTTGATGCGGTATCTGATACCCAAACAGTCTCGGCAGTCCTTTTGCATTCCTCTGGGTGAAGACAGTTTGATGGACGAAAACAGCCTCGAACGATACCTAATAATCACTCGTTGGCTTGCACGCAGCGGGTATAAAACAGGCAGGCAGGCGGGCGGTCACGCAACTTATACACTGATAACTAACAAAGATCACTGCAGTTGAGAGTTGAATTGAAGTTCACACGAGCAGCGGCGACGGTTGTTAACGAATAAATGAGCCTTTGGAGTTTAAAGATGCGTGTTTTTATTCGACTCGACGAGGGGCCCCGACGACTGGCAGGGGGGCGAAAACGAGAACCGCAGATAAGCGGAAGGTTATCTGAGTTCGTTACTTCGTTAGCGCAAAGTACAGCTGATGCGTGCGTGCCCACCACAACCACACGCATGCATGCGAGCCGTCACGTTTTTACACCGAACTTGCTCTAAGATTTTCTAAGATTCGATTTTTATACTTCATTTTTTACGACTGATTTTGCCAGCTGGAAAGGAAACTTCGCAGACGAATCACACAGCGTTGGTTTCGATATTAGAATCATGGGCACGGTTTGCCAAGTTCAGAGCGCACATTTCTCCAGAGATATAGAATGTCGACTGCTGTTCTAAAAAAAAATTTATTTTGATATTTTCAGAGTTTTTTGTTGTATTTTGGCGTGATATAGTCGTTTGTAAAGAAATAAAAAATTTTAAATTTATCGTTGCTCGGTTAAAAAAAATAGATTAACCTCTAAATAAAAATTATATTATTGTCAATGATGAAAGTTTTTTTTTTTTTTTCATCGCGAGTTTTTTTCAGAAATGAATAAATAAATAAATGAATAATCCCCCAAGCTGCTACAACCCCATAACACCGAGCTCGCGAGGCTTTTTTTTAAATAAATAAATAAATGATCCCCCAAGCTGCTACAACCCCATAACGCCGAGCTCACGAGGCTTTTTTTTAAATAAATAAATAAATGATCCCCCAAGCTGCTACAACCCCATAACGCCGAGCTCGCGAGGCTTTTTTTTAAATAAATAAATAAATGATCCCACAAGCTTCTACAACCCCATAACGCCGAGCTCGCGAGGCTTTTTTTAAAATAAATAAATAAATGATCTCCCAAGCTGCTACAACCCCATAACGCCGAGCTCACGAGTTTTTTTCAGAAATGAATAAATAAATGAATAAATAATCCCCCAAGCTGCTACAACCCCATAACGCCGAGCTCGCGAGGTTTTTTTTTAAATAAATGAATAAATGATCCCCCGAGCTTTTACAACCCCATAACGCCGAGCTCGCGAGTCTTTTTCAGAAATGAATAAATAAATAAATGAATAATCCCCCAAGCTGCTACAACCCCAGAACACCGAGCTCGCAAGGCTTTTTTTATAAATAAATAAATAAATGATGCCCCGAGCTTCTACAACCCCATAACGCCGAGCTCGCGAGTTTTTTTCAGAAATGAATAAATAAATAAATGAATAATCCCCCAAGCTGCTACAACCCCATAACACCGAGCTCGCGAGGCTTTTTTTTAAATAAATAAATAAATGATCCCCCAAGCTGCTACAACCCCATAACGCCGAGCTCACGAGGCTTTTTTTTAAATAAATAAATAAATGATCCCCCAAGCTGCTACAACCCCATAACGCCGAGCTCGCGAGGCTTTTTTTTAAATAAATAAATAAATGATCCCACAAGCTTCTACAACCCCATAACGCCGAGCTCGCGAGGCTTTTTTTAAAATAAATAAATAAATGATCTCCCAAGCTGCTACAACCCCATAACGCCGAGCTCACGAGTTTTTTTCATGAATAAATAAATGAATAAATAATCCCCCAAGCTGCTACAACCCCATAACGCCGAGCTCGCGAGGTTTTTTTTTAAATAAATGAATAAATGATCCCCCGAGCTTTTACAACCCCATAACGCCGAGCTCGCGAGTCTTTTTCAGAAATGAATAAATAAATAAATGAATAATCCCCCAAGCTGCTACAACCCCAGAACACCGAGCTCGCAAGGCTTTTTTTATAAATAAATAAATAAATGATGCCCCGAGCTTCTACAACCCCATAACGCCGAGCTCGCGAGTTTTTTTCAGAAATGAATAAATAAATAAATGAATAATCCCCCAAGCTGCTACAACCCCATAACACCGAGCTCGCAAGGCTTTTTTCATAAATAAATAAATAAATGATCCCCCGAGCTTCTACAACCCCATAACGCCGAGCTCGCGAGTTTTTTTCAGAAATGAATAAATAAATAAATGAATAATCCCCCAAGCTGCTACAACCCCAGAACACCGAGCTCGCAAGGCTTTTTTTATAAATAAATAAATAAATGATCCCCCGAGCTTCTACAACCCCATAACGCCGAGCTCGCGAGTTTTTTTCAGAAATGAATAAATAAATAAATTAATAATCTCCCAAGCTGCTACAACCCCATAACACCGAGCTCGGGAGGCTTTTTTTTAAATAAATAAATAAATGATCCCCCAAGCTGCTACAACCCCATAACGCCGAGCTCACGAGGCTTTTTTTTAAATAAATAAATAAATGATCCCCCAAGCTGCTACAACCCCATAACGCCGAGCTCGCGAGTTTTTTTCAGAAATGAATAAATAAATAAATAATCCCCCAAGCTGCTACAACCCCATAACACCGAGCTCGCGAGGCTTTTTTTTAAATAAATAAATAAATGATCCCCCAAGCTGCTACAACCCCATAACGCCGAGCTCGCGAGGCTTTTTTTTAAATAAATAAATAAATGATCCCCCAAGCTGCTACAACCCCATAACGCCGAGCTCGCGAGTCTTTTTCAGAAATGAATAAATAAATAAATGAATAATCCCCCAAGCTGCTACAACCCCATAACGCCGAGCTCGCGAGTTTTTTTTAAAAATAAATAAATAAATAAATAATCCCCCAGCTTCTACAACCCCATAACGCCGAGCTCGCGAGGCATTTTTTAAAATAAATAAATAAATGATCTCCCGAGCTTCTACAACCCCATAACGCCGAGCTCGCGAGTTTTTTTCAGAAATGAATAAATAAATAAATGAATAATCCCCCAAGCTGCTACAACCCCAGAACACCGAGCTCGCAAGGCTTTTTTTATAAATAAATAAATAAATGATCCCCCGAGCTTCTACAACCCCATAACGCCGAGCTCACGAGTTTTTTTCAGAAATGAATAAATAAATAAATTAATAATCTCCCAAGCTGCTACAACCCCATAACACCGAGCTCGCGAGGCTTTTTTTAAAATAAATAAATAAATGATCCCCCAAGCTGCTACAACCCCATAACGCCGAGCTCACGAGGCTTTTTTTTAAATAAATAAATAAATGATCCCCCAAGCTACTACAACCCCATAACGCCGAGCTCGCGAGTTTTTTTCAGAAATGAATAAATAAATAAATAATCCCCCAAGCTGCTACAACCCCATAACACCGAGCTCGCGAGGCTTTTTTTTAAATAAATAAATAAATGATCCCCCAAGCTGCTACAACCCCATAACGCCGAGCTCGCGAGTTTTTTTCAGAAAGGTATAAATAAATAAATAATCCCCCAAGCTGCTACAACCCCATAACGCCGAGCTTGCGAGGCTTTTTTTTAAATAAATAAATAAATGATCCCCCAAGCTGCTACAACCCCATAACGCCGAGCTCGCGAGGCTTTTTTTTAAATAAATAAATAAATGATCTCCCAAGCTGCTACAACCCCATAACGCCGAGCTCACGAGTTTTTTTCATGAATAAATAAATGAATAAATAATCCCCCAAGCTGCTACAACCCCATAACGCCGAGCTCGCGAGGCTTTTTTTTAAATAAATAAATAAATGATCCCCCAAGCTGCTACAACCCCATAACGCCGAGCTCGCGAGTCTTTTTCAGAAATGAATAAATAAATAAATGAATAATCCCCCAAGCTGCTACAACCCCATAACGCCGAGCTCGCGAGTTTTTTTAAAAAATAAATAAATAAATAAATAATCCCCCAGCTTCTACAACCCCATAACGCCGAGCTCGCGAGGCATTTTTTAAAATAAATAAATAAATGATCTCCCGAGCTTCTACAACCCCATAACGCCGAGCTCGCGAGTTTTTTTCAGAAATGAATAAATAAATAAATGAATAATCCCCCAAGCTGCTACAACCCCAGAACACCGAGCTCGCAAGGCTTTTTTTATAAATAAATAAATAAATGATCCCCCGAGCTTCTACAACCCCATAACGCCGAGCTCACGAGTTTTTTTCAGAAATGAATAAATAAATAAATTAATAATCTCCCAAGCTGCTACAACCCCATAACACCGAGCTCGCGAGGCTTTTTTTAAAATAAATAAATAAATGATCCCCCAAGCTGCTACAACCCCATAACGCCGAGCTCACGAGGCTTTTTTTTAAATAAATAAATAAATGATCCCCCAAGCTGCTACAACCCCAGAACACCGAGCTCGCAAGGCTTTTTTTATAAATAAATAAATAAATGATCCCCCGAGCTTCTACAACCCCATAACGCCGAGCTCACGAGTTTTTTTCAGAAATGAATAAATAAATAAATAAATAATCCCCCAAGCTGCTACAACCCCATAACACCGAGCTCGCGAGGCTTTTTTTTAAATAAATAAATAAATGATCCCCCAAGCTGCTACAACCCCATAACGCCGAGCTCGCGAGTTTTTTTCAGAAAGGTATAAATAAATAAATAATCCCCCAAGCTGCTACAACCCCATAACGCCGAGCTCGCGAGTTTTTTTCAGAAAGGTATAATAAATAAATAATCCCCCAAGCTGCTACAACCCCATAACGCCGAGCTCGCGAGGCTTTTTTTTAAATAAATAAATAAATGATCCCACAAGCTTCTACAACCCCATAACGCCGAGCTCGCGAGTTTTTTTCAGAAATGAATAAATAAATAAATGAATAATCCCCCAAGCTGCTACAACCCCATAACACCGAGCTCGCGAGGCTTTTTTTAAAATAAACAAATGATCCCCCAAGCTGCTACAACCCCATAACGCCGATCTCGCGAGTTTTTTTTATAAATAAATAAATAAATAAATAATCCCCCAAGCTGCTACAACCCCATAACACCGAGCTCGCGAGGCTTTTTTTTAAATAAATAAATAAATGATCCCCCAAGCTGCTACAACCCCATAACGCCGAGCTCGCGAGTTTTTTTCAGAAAGGTATAAATAAATAAATAATCCCCCAAGCTGCTACAACCCCATAACGCCGAGCTCGCGAGTTTTTTTCAGAAAGGTATAATAAATAAATAATCCCCCAAGCTGCTACAACCCCATAACGCCGAGCTCGCGAGGCTTTTTTTTAAATAAATAAATAAATGATCCCACAAGCTTCTACAACCCCACAACACCGAGCTCGCGAAGCTTTTTTTTTAAATAAATAAATAAATGATCCCCCAAGGTGCTACAACCTCATAACGCCGAGCTCGTGAGGCTTTTTTTTAAATAAATAAATAAAGGACCCTCCATGCTGCTACGACCCTATAATGCCGAGCTCGCGAGTTTTTTTTATAAATATTTGTTTATTTATTTATTTATAAAAAAAACTCGCGACCGACGAGCCTGGCGTTATGGGGTCGTAGCTGCTTGGGGGATTATTTATTTATTTATTTATAAAAAAAACTCGCGAGCTCGGCGTTATTGGGTTGTAGCTGCTTGGGGGATTATTTATTCATTTTTTTATTCATGAAAAAAACTCGCTAGCTCGGCGTTATGGGGTTGTAGAAGCTCGGGGGATCATTTATTCATTTATTTAAAGAACAGCCTCGCGAGCTCGGCGTTATGGGGTTGTAGCAGCTTGGGGGATTATTTATTCATTTATTTATTCATGAAAAAAACTCGTGAGCTCGGCGTTATGGGGTTGTAGCAGCTTGGGTGATCATTTATTTATTTATTTATAAAAAAAGCCTCGCGAGCTCGGCTCTATGGGGTTATAGCAGCTTGGGAGATCATTTATTTATTTATTTTAAAAAATGCCTCGCGAGCTCGGCGTTATGGGGTTGTAGAAGCTGGGGGATTATTTATTTATTTATTTATTTTTAAAAAAAACTCGCGAGCTCGGCGTTATGGGGTTGTAGAAGCTCGGGGGATCATTTATTCATTTATTCAAAGAACAGCCTCGCGAGCTCGGCGTTATGGGGTTGTAGCAGCTTGGGGGATTATTTATTCATTTTTTTATTCATGAAAAAAACTCGCTAGCTCGGTGTTATGGGGTTGTAGCAGCTTGGGGGATCATTTATTTATTTATTTATAAAAAAAGCCTCACGAGTTCGGTGATATGGGGTTGTAGCAGCTTGGGGGATCATTTCTTTATTTATTTATAAAAAAAGCCTCGCAAGCTCGGCGTTACGAGGTTGTAGCAGCTTGGGGGATCATTTATTTATTTATTTATAAAAAAAGCCTCGCAAGCTCGGCGTTAAGGGGTTGTAGCAGCTTGGGGGACCATTTGTTCATTTATTAAAAAAAAAGCCTCGCGAGATCGGCGTTATGGGGTTGTAGCAGCTTGGGGGATTATTGATTCATTTTTTTATTCATGAAAAAAACTCGCTAGCTCGGCGTTATGGGGTTGTAGCAGCTTGGGGGATTATTCATTTATTTATTTATTCATTTCTGAAAAAGACTCGCGAGCTCGGCGTTATGGGGTTGTAGCAGCTTGGGGGATCATTTATTTATTTATTTAAAAAAAAGCCTCGCGAGCTCGGCGTTATGGGGTTGTAGCAGCTTGGGGGATTATTTATTCATTTATTTATTCATGAAAAAAACTCGTGAGCTCGGCGTTATGGGGTTGTAGCAGCTTGGGAGATCATTTATTTATTTATTTTAAAAAAAGCCTCGCGAGCTCGGCGTTATGGGGTTGTAGAAGCTTGTGGGATAATTTATTTATTTATTTAAAAAAAAGCCTCGCGAGCTCGGCGTTATGGGGTTGTAGCAGCTTGGGGGATCATTTATTTATTTATTTAAAAAAAAGCCTCGCGAGCTCGGTGTTATGGGGTTGTAGCAGCTTGGGGGATTATTTATTTATTTATTCATTTCTGAAAAAAACTCGCGAGCTCGGCGTTATGGGGTTGTAGCAGCTTGGGGGATCATTTATTTATTTATTTAAAAAAAAGCCTCGTGAGCTCGGCGTTATGGGGTTGTAGCAGCTTGGGGGATCATTTATTTATTGATTTAAAAAAAAGCCTCGCGAGCTCGGTGTTATGGGGTTGTAGCAGCTTGGGAGATTATTAATTTATTTATTTATTCATTTCTGAAAAAAATTCGCGAGCTCGGCGTTATGGGGTTGTAGAAGCTCGGGGGATCATTTATTTATTTATTTATAAAAAAAGCCTTGCGAGCTCGGTGTTCTGGGGTTGTAGCAGCTTGGGGGATTATTCATTTATTTATTTATTCATTTCTGAAAAAAACTCGCGAGCTCGGCGTTATGGGGTTGTAGAAGCTCGGGGGATCATTTATTTATTTATTTATAAAAAAAGCCTTGCGAGCTCGGTGTTATGGGGTTGTAGCAGCTTGGGGGATTATTCATTTATTTATTTATTCATTTCTGAAAAAAACTCGCGAGCTCGGCGTTATGGGGTTGTAGAAGCTCGGGGCATCATTTATTTATTTATTTATAAAAAAAGCCTTGCGAGCTCGGTGTTCTGGGGTTGTAGCAGCTTGGGGGATTATTCATTTATTTATTTATTCATTTCTGAAAAAGACTCGCGAGCTCGGCGTTATGGGGTTGTAAAAGCTCGGGGGATCATTTATTCATTTATTTAAAAAAAAACCTCGCGAGCTCGGCGTTATGGGGTTGTAGCAGCTTGGGGGATTATTTATTCATTTATTTATTCATGAAAAAAACTCGTGAGCTCGGCGTTATGGGGTTGTAGCAGCTTGGGAGATCATTTATTTATTTATTTTAAAAAAAGCCTCGCGAGCTCGGCGTTATGGGGTTGTAGAAGCTTGTGGGATCATTTATTTATTTATTTAAAAAAAAGCCTCGCGAGCTCGGTGTTATGGGGTTGTAGCAGCTTGGGGGATTATTCATTTATTTATTTATTCATTTCTGAAAAAAACTCGCGATGAAAAAAAAAAAAAAACTTTCATCATTGACATTAATATAATTTTTATTTAGAGGTTAATCTATTTTTTTTAACCGAGCAACGATAAATTTAAAATTTTTTATTTCTTTACAAACGACTATATCACGCCAAAATACAACAAAAAACTCTGAAAATATCAAAATAAATTTTTTTTTAGAACAGCAGTCGACATTCTATATCTTTGGAGAAATGTGCGCTCTGAACTTGGCAAACCGTGCCCATGATTCTCATATCGAAACCAACGCTGGAATCACATGGGTGCACTCGCATTGCGCATGTGCCAACCTACGGGGTTTCGTGACAAACAGCTGATCAAAGAGGAGAGGAAAATCGGAGCAGCCTTTGTTTATTTTTTTAATAAGATGAAATTTTCACTTTCTGGGTTGAAAATATACTATAGTATAAACTTTTTGAAGTTTTTTTGGATTTTACTTTGACCTCTGATTAATATGAAAGGGTTTTTTAGGTGCTGAAACTTTTTAATTTATAATTTCAGTTGTTCAAAAAAATTTTGTTTAAAAAAAAAATCAAAATTTTCTATAAGTTTTAAAATTTATCAATTTAAGAAGTAAAAGATTTTAAAGTTTTTTTTTAAAATTTTTTCTGCCATATTTTATGAACAATTAGTTCAATAATTATGTATTCCAAATCAATAGTTTCCAATATTTTAAAATTTTTGTTTTTTAATATTCATCTTAAAATTGCCGCATTTTATCATGCAGTTTTTCAGACACTCGAATTGAGATTTTACTATCATCAATATTTTCGTGACCCTTAATGCTATGGGAACCAAAAATAATTAAATGTATCTTCAGACTATCATTTTTTGCTGTAGATGTGAATACGAAAAGGTCAAATATATTTTGAAAATAACTTATCTTACAAAACGCCGATAAAGACAATTTATTTCTAGTGAATATAATAAAACCATAAATTAAAAGATGATAAATGCAAACAAATTTATTATGTATAAAATAAATCAACATATTTTTATTTTACTCAATAAAAACCGATTGTTTGTTGAAATATTTGAAAAAGAACTTACACTTTATTTGAATATCGATACCAATACAAGCTTGTTGGTAAATAGTAATTTTTAACTGTTTTATTTTATAAAATGAAGTTTATGCATCGCAAAATTCATATGTGTGAAATTATGTTTTTCCGCTAGTCATCGTCAAGTAAATAACATCTCGTAAGAAAAGCATGTAAAAATATATCAATTGAAA
Organism: Encarsia formosa; assembly: GCA_038277355.1. Lineage (NCBI taxonomy): Eukaryota > Metazoa > Arthropoda > Insecta > Hymenoptera > Aphelinidae > Encarsia > Encarsia formosa. The sequence goes on from CM076184.1 coordinate 3,816,430, forward strand.
GACCGGGTAAAACCAAAGTTATCTTTAGAATATTTGTTTTGAAAAAAAAATCTCAAACATTGAAAATGTAAAATTATCGCACACATTTTTTCGCTTTACATAATACAAATCATATCGGGTTTTTATTGGTTTAAAAAATTAGAATAAATTGTTTTATAATTTACAAAGCCAAATTTCTTTTACAGGTAATATTTATTCATACAAACTTGGATTATCATATTTTTCTCACTTCTGAATGGTTTTATTGATCCAGGAAATTTATTTATGTGCCTTCTGTACACAATTGACACTCAAAACTAAAAATACCCCGAACACTTCGTCGTTTCTGAATTTCTTTGAGCGTGTCGCAATTAAAATAAGTATACATAATAAGTCGGGGATTTTATTTTCAAAAATAAAATGTGAGCCTTAAAATAACCAAAAGTTCAAAAAAATTATAAAAGTAGAGTCGTGCCGAATTAATTTTTGGGTCAAACACGAGAACAAAAGTATTATCAACGTTAATCGGGTGAGTCACGTCAGAATAATGATCGAAATTGAATATAAATTTAAATTCGTTCTCATTTTTTTATTACATGGCTAAATATTTAATTTGAGCTCAAATCATTTTCGAATGGAAATTTTCTCGCGGCTTTTTTATAATAACTCTTATCAATTTAATTTTTAAACTCAAATTACATTACATTTATTGAAGTGTTGTTGTTACTGCTTATCAAACGAATCAAAGCGCGACAGCTAAGAAAACTGTCTCGTTAATGACTGTAACTCAGACGCGTTTCGGAGAGGCTCAAAGTCCAATTTCGTAAATTTCAACCGGCTAGTTGTTTGTTGTTTACTCGAGATTTGTTGTTTACTAGATTTACCAAATTTTATCAGAGAACTGTGGAATGGTACAGGAAAAATTTTATTTTCAAAGGTTTTAAATTTAATTTAATTAATTTTTTATATGGTCATCGTAGGTTTTAGTTAAGAAAACAAAAAAAATTTTTTTGCAAACAATCGATTTTTTTCAATTGTCAATAAAAGTTAAGTTAAACCATTAAAAAAAAAAAAAAAAAAAAAATTAGTTGAATTGAAGTAAGGTTGATGTGATCAAACTTACTGAGTAATTAATTATCAAATAAGCATCGTGTATAAAATAAATTAGAAATAGTTTAATTATAAATACTGTCAACTAAATAATTGTTAAAGCAATTCTGTTCAAATAATTTAATTTAAAAAATTTTTTTTACATACGCTAAATAAAGGTGAATTTTTCAAATACGTTTAAAATTGAGTTCATTTAGTGTGTATTTTCAGACCCATAATTCAAACTTCAGGCAAACGAAGTATTTCTGATTTCCGTATACGAATTCATCATAATTAATGCAAATTCCAGATGAAACTGGAATTTCATAAACAAAACGCTGGGGTTGAGAATAATTTTTCAGATTTCTTCGCAAAGTGCTGACTATAACCGATTCGAACTAAATTTTTCAATTTTGTTTAGATAAACCACTGCATGTATGATCTTGAGTAACTACATGTTACGCTTATCAAAGAAGTTACAAAAAAACCGAGTCATGCGAGCGATAAAACCGACTCTGTCAAACTGAAGATCTCCTTTTTTTTTTTTTTTTTACTTTATAGACCTTTGAGTAGGTAAAAACAATAGGAAATTTCGATTTTAAAACAATTGAACTCTTTTTATTAAGGCCGAATGATAAATAAACGATGCTTATTGCTTAACTTCAACAGTGCGACTTTTCCTCGTTGCGAATAATATTAATGCGATGTAAATAGTTAAAGGCTTAACTTCATTCGGTATTAATTTATTTCGATTTTCCTTGCGAGCACTTTGATCTTCACTTATTTAAAACAACTCAGTCGCAGCCTATTTTATCATCTCTCATGTGTGTTAAGCTGTTTGCGGATATGCACGCGAGCGGCAACAATGTACGCAAAATTATCGGTTCGATTGTATTTGCATTTAATTACGCCGCTGTAAGCGACACCATTGATGAATTTTGAATGATTCGATATATTATTTTTCGATTTTTCGGGATACGTGCTGAGAATAATTAAAATTACATTTAAATATGTCAATAATAACAGTTTTTGTTACAGTCTGGTAATTACGAGCGGTGAAATTAATTTATTTGTTTATTTGGTGAATCATTTACTCTTTTTATCTTGCGCGAGACTTTAAAAATATTTATTGTAAATTATAATTCACAATCTTGAGTTTTTATAGATATTTTTTTATACAATTATTTTCAACGATTTTTTTTTCATGTCGTAGAACATGTAAAAGAAAATTGTTTTTACAGTAGCTATGAATTACACAAAGACTCACATGAATATAAATTTTATCTAATTAGTAAGGATTTGAAAAAAATTAGAATTTTTCAGTTGAAAAAATTTTTTGTCCATCATGAATTTTTGAATAAAACTCTTAGTAGAATAAATTTCAGTTTCTATAGGTTTTTACGATCAACGATCTTTTGTTTTTTTTTTTTCTCGTGTTTATAAATACAAAAACAACTCTCCTTAAGATGAAATTAATTTAATTGTTTGAACTTTTTTTTTCTTAAAACTTAATTTATTTTAAACAATATAACTTTTATTGGTTCAAAGTCATTTAATAAAAAAAATTATTTAATTGATTTAAATTTTAAAGATGTTTGCAGACCTGAGAAGTTTATAAATTGATAAACATTTTCATAAAAGTAAATTATTTAAACTTATAAAATTTTAAAATTCCTTACTTATCAACAGATTTAAAGCTAAAACACAAAGCTATACGTATACATATATGTATATGTATATAGAATACGGCACAGTGTTTTTCTCTTAGCTCAGATAAAGTAACAATTATTGTTCAATAAGTTTTATAAAATGTTGCAAAGTTTACGGGAACGTTCACAAAAGAGAAAGAAGTTACTAGCACAAACGGTAAATCGAAAAAATTTTAATTATATTCATAAAATATTCAGCAAAAACTTTTGAAGCAGGACATTTGAGGTTATGTCCAACGGTCAAACGTAAACAATGTTTATAATTAATTTTTTTTTTGCTTTTAGTTGGGTGTTTCAAGTGTCGATGAGCTGCGTCAAATTTTGGGAACCGACATCGACGAATCGAACAAAAAAAAAGGCAAACCAAATTCAAATAAAAGCGAGGACGATGCCAAGGAAAAACAAAATAATTTGTGTGTGGCAGATGAGATAGTTTACAAGGATTCGTCCACCTTTTTAAAAGGAACACAGTCTTCAAATCCTCACAATGACTACTGTCAACATTTTATTGACACAGGACAGAGACCACAAAATTTCATCAGAGATGTTGGGTTAGCCGACAGATTTGAAGAGTATCCAAAACTGAGAGAACTCATCAAACTTAAGGATGACTTGATATCAGAAACAGCAACACCTCCCATGTACTTGAAAACAGATTTGTCAAAGTTTGATTTGAAAGATTTGAACTGTAAATTTGACGTCATTCTGATTGAACCACCCTTGGAGGAGTATCAAAGGACTTGTGGTGCCACAAATGTACAACTATGGAACTGGGATCAGGTTAATTACTGATAAATTGATTGTAATGAATTGTTGAATGTGAAAATCTTTTAATAAAAAATTGCATTTTTAGATATTGGAATTGGACATAGGTGAAGCATCTGCAAGTAGGAGTTTTGTGTTTTTGTGGTGTGGTAGTAGTGACGGATTGGACATGGGAAGATTTTGTTTGAGAAAGTGGGGTTTCAGACGTTGTGAGGATATTTGTTGGATTAGAACAAATATCAACAATCCGGGTCATAGTAAAAATTTAGACAGTAAGGCTGTGCTTCAAAGGACTAAAGAACATTGTTTGATGGGTATCAAAGGAACTGTGAGACGATCTACCGATGGTGATTTTATACATGCTAATGTTGATATCGATTTAATTATCTCCGAGGAGCCCGAGTATGGTTCTATTGAAAAGCCAGTGGAAATATTTCATATCATTGAACATTTTTGTCTTGGCAGAAGACGGTAAATTTAAATTTTAAATATTAAATTTAAAGAGGTTACATTACTTCAATTCTTTGATGATTTACATGTTAATCAACTTTTTTCAGCTTGCATCTTTTTGGCAGAGATTCCACTATTAGACCTGGATGGCTCACGGTTGGTCCAGAGCTGACTAATACTAACTTCAACTCAGAAATTTACAATAGTTATTTTGCTAACAATCAAGTGACGACTGGTTGTACTGAAAGAATAGAAGCTCTCAGACCGAAATCTCCACCTCCAAAGGGAAAAGTTTCTGGCAGAGGTAGAGGTGGGTTTAATCGAGGAAGAGGACGCGGAAGGTGAATTGAAATGCAATAATTGACTTTTAAAAAATTGTTATTTCATCAAGCCTGAATTTTCGATTGTAAGAAATAGATATTGTAATGATAAAGTGACCTGTAAGAATAGTGTAAATTATTTTGTTTTAAAATTGTAAAATTCACGTACATATGATGTATGTACATACAATAACTGCAGATCTATTTGAAAAATTTGTTAATTTATTTTGTTAAATTTTTTCTATGATTTTTATTTAAAAAATTGTATATTAGGACGCATTTGACTGTATCCAGAGATTCAGGTACTTTTTTTTATTACTGATAAATATTGAAACAAAGCTACTGTAATCAATGCATATTTTTCAACAAATTTTTCCACGATGTTGCTTATCACTAGAGAATAAAGTAAAAATATGGTATAAAAATTTTTTATTTATGTAAACAGAATTAAGATTTTCATGTTGTTAAAAATTTGTAATATTTGTAATTTACCAATCAAATAGTTTTCAATTGTTGTATATATTTAAATATATTAAAAAAAGAGTATAAAATGAAGGATAAAGATGGTTTAATTGACAAAAAAAAACTTGAATTCGTTACCATGTGGCGAATTTAATAGAAACAATAAAATTTTTTTATGCATACAAAAAATATGAGTTGTTTAATTTAAAAATTCCAAAATTAAGATGCCTATTAAAATTTTTTTTTTAAAGATGTAATACACTCTTTTGGTTCGAAAGTATAATTAAACTCGACGGTATATACATTAAAGTATAGTAATAATCTTGCATGTTTAAACAAATGCGTTTATTTATATTTACTACTTTTTTATTTAAAACACATTAAAAATCATACAAAAAATGAATAAGTGAAGTCACCGAACGTCTCGGTTTAAAGCGCACAAGTTTCACAAAAATTATATTTTAAAAATCAGCCTTATTTTCAAATCAAAATAAATTTTTCAATAGAACAAGTAACAGTTTCGAAATTTATATTGCACTTGTGCATTTTTTTTTAACAGTGGCAAAATAATTAACGAATCAAATTACAATAAAAATTTTAACAAAATACTCTCATTGATGAGTATTGCCTACGAACACATTCATCATAAATCAAATCAAATTAATATTTAAAAATTTTCGAAGTATTATTAACTAAACGCTAAAGTCAATTTCTATTCCTTGCGCATTTTTTGTGCACACAATATTAATCAAATTTTCAATCACCACACATTTAAGTAGGTACAATTCGACTCAAAATTATTCGTATGCTGAATAGATCCATGTACACTTATTAAAAATTAAAAATTTACATTTAATCAATGAATTACTACATTCTCTTAAAATTACCGCAATAACTTTTCATAAAATATAGTTAAGATTTGTACTTTTATCTTTACAGAGGCCGATTTCTTTTTAATTTTTAATTAACTTAATAAATAATTTTTTAATATATAAATTCAAGTGTTACAAATAAAAATTATAAACAAAAAAATTGAGTTTTAGGCGTAAAAAAAGTGAATATTGTACATTCATAGGTAATTCACTACTATTCACTAATATCAAAAATAAGCCTGAAAAAAGATACGACCTCGCAATATTGAATTAAATTAAATTTTCCTACATTTTAAAAATAAATAGTTAAAAATATATTAAATAATTTAAACTCAATCATTGAAATGAATAATAAAAGATGAAAATTTTTTTGTAGCCTAGGATGAATTATTATTATTTTTAATTTTAATATATTGTTTTGGTTCTAGAAACGACATTAAAAAATTCTCGCTTTTCAATTTTAAATTTCTCGTTTCACTATTATTAGCAAGACAAAGTTAGCAAAAAAAAAAAAAAAAAAATTAATCAAATTGAAAAAAATGTTTTCATGGGTACTGTTTGATGAGAAACTAATTTTTAAAAATTAAATACTCAAAGTAGAGTCAAGAGTTGACTCCTCGCTTAATTATTTTTACCACACAGTGGTTAATTTTTTCAAAAAACCTTAATGTAAAATAGTATTTTATTATATTGAAAAAATTTTTTAATTAAAAAAATTCAAATTTTAGTAAGTTGTACACACAGTGTCACAAAACTAACTTAATTTATTCAATTAGATAATCATTTAATTAAATACTCAAAATAGAGTTGAGAGTTAAGACTCTTCATTCCTCGCTTATTTATTTTTACCACACAGTGGTTAATTTTTGTTAAAAAAAAAAACTTAATGTTAAATAAAATAATATTGAAAAAATTTAAATTTCAGTAAGTACACGCAGTGTCTCATAACTAACTAAGACCAGTTTCGAATTCGAATATAAAAAGAAATTTTTTGAAAACTCAGAGCTGAATTATTTGGTAAAATATATACATCGATGAAAAGAAACTCAAACATAAAAGGAAAAAAAAAAAAAAAAAAAGTTAGTAATGTTTTACGATGAATGATTGAAAACTCGCATGCTTTGATTATCATCACAAATTTGTTTATACACTTAGTTTCCAAACACATACTTAGAACGAATATAATATTAAAAATACGGTTGTGCGTGCGTAAATTGACCGATCTTTGGGGTACGAAGGTTGCTTTCGATCGGTCTTAGCACGACTGATTGGTCCTATCCATGATTATTTAAGACACGGATTTTTTTAATTGCAAAGCAGCGGTGTGTGATTGGGTCAGAGAAGATGCAGATGATTTGATGCGGTGCGCTAGGATCAATTGTTCTCGAGCCGTCACAAGTACGTCGATTCTCCTGCAAGCATACCTAACGTCAGCAGCTGACCTTTTTTTTTATTTATACTGAGTATTATAAACTTAAAAGTTATGATTAATCAATATTGAAATCAATAAATAAATCTCTGAGTTTTTATTTGAACGATCGAGTTTTTCTATGAATCACGAAAAAGTTATGTTTGAAAATTATTTAAAACTATTAAAGTAAGGTTTTGAAAAAATGGTTGTCATGTAATACTTATTTTATATGAAAAATAATTTCAAACTTTTATGGATACCTGGAAGTAAAAAATTAGTAGGTTTACGTATGAGCAGGTAAATTAGTTTCAATTTTTAGTTTGAGCAATTTTCCCAATCAATTCTTAAAAAATAAACTTTTTTATAACTAATATGTCTTTTTTTTTTTACCATTATTTTAGCAAAGTATTTTTAATCAAATACGTATCTGCTCATAAAATTGAGTTTAATTTTCGCGCTGATGATAAAGTAGAAAAATATTTCGAAAATCAAAGTTAAAAACATTATTTCTAATTTTCTATCAAATATATCGTTTTTTAAAATTAAAAAATTGAAGTTTAATAAAATTTCTCAAATTTTTAAAATGATAGATTTTGTGTGAAAAAAATTCATAAACTTATATATTTTTAGGACAAAACTATTTTTTACATAAACAAAAAAAAAAAAAATTATCTTGTTACCAAAACTTTAAATTCAAGGTAATTTAACATGAGTAAAAATTATAAAGAAATTAATTATTTAAAAGCAGACTGTGTTGATGAATTTAAAATGTAATCAAAATTAAAAAATGGATGTTGATTGGTGAATGACAAAGGCTGAATTTGTTTAGGATCACATACATGTTGTACCGACGGAAAATCGGTTTGTTTTCTAAAAATACTTTGACTTACACATTAATACATTCATAAAATATAAACTACGCGAAATAAATATATTTTATGTGTTATCAGCAATACTATTACTGTTATTGTTATTGTTATTATCTTTATTATAAACTAGTTTCACTATGTCCATTTTTTCGATTGTACGATACATTTATCTAACAGTTACAGTTTTTTGAGGTATGTACACATACAAGTGGATAGAAAATGATTTAAAAAAATTTCAGATACGACTAGATAGAAGAAATAAAGTTTGGTCCTTTAAATTCTTTGATTAATTTTAGTTAGATTAACAATTCGAATTTTTCGATTCTACACCAAACTTAAAAACATTAATGGCTATGACAGCAAATATTCGATTAAAAAAAAAAAAAAAAGGGGTTAGTGTTGCACAGAAAATAATGGTGTGTTATAGTGTTAAAGTTAATGCTGAGATGTGTATGAAATATTAAAATATCGTTTTAATCAACCAACATTGTGACGCGCTTTATTTCTTATTAAAATATATAGATTACATCGTACATGTTTATCAAACGTTACCTCTCTACATATACACATACATAGAAGTTAAATAAAAAGCCTTACTGGTTTTTTTTTTTTTTTTTTTTTTTTTTTTTTTTTTTTTTTTCGGACAGAAGATGCATTTTTGGCGTAAAGATTGCAAATTTTTCTTTTGCTGTAGTTTTTTTTTCATACGTGCTTAAGAGTGTCGAGAGTACAATTCAATAACGTTGTGGTGTATGAGAATTTATCTCTTCGTGCCTTTGTGATCTTAAAGGCTGCTTTTTAATTTTTTTTACACCCATTTTTTTTAAAATAGAAATCGAGTTTTATTGTTTTATTTTGGTCTGATTTTTGCTATTCTACAAAGATATTTTGTTTCTTAAACACCAAAAAAGTAATTACAATTATTTATTATTTTACAGTGTGGTTTCGCAACGAATCGTGATAGCTTCAATCACGATAAAATGTGGTTTTTCACGGGAATTTTTGCAGCAGTTTCTTACAATTATTAGAAAAAGTTTGGTGCTTTGTACTTCAAACTAGCGTGATTATATTGAAAATTTTTCATCAAGTTCATTTTTTTTTGTTTTACAACTATTACATCATGTTTGAAGTTTTTTTTTTCCATGAAAGAATATCGTTAGTATTGCACATTGAGTTATCACATTCTAGTCACATTTATTTTTTTGCTAAACGTGAAACAGCACAAATATATTTATTTATTCTCTTAAATTTAGAGTTGTCGATCAAAAGTTCTGAAAAAAAACTTTTGAAGAAAATAGTACAAATACTGGTGAAACTTTTTCAAATAATTTTCATTTTTTAATTCAATTTAGGTAGTTTTTACGTCAAAATATCATTATTATTATTATTTTTTTATTTCATTAATAATAATTATTGAGTTAAAACTGATCTTCAGACTGTCAAAAAAAAGCTGATTAGAACATAAAAAAACTTGCATAAATAAAAAAGATGTAGAAAAACACAAAAAATATTTTTAAATGATTTAAAATAATTTTTTGATCAAAATTAATTCGATACCAATTTAATACATCAGTAAATTTAATACCACAAATTGAATTGTAAGTGAAAGTTGTGTATTGAGTCTTCTGAGCTGCCATTTACAGGTTTAAAAAATAATGATCAATTTTTTTTTTTACTTTTTTTTCTTTTTCTTTTCAGTTGCTACCCTCATACTAAGAATATATTCACTTTTACAATTTTTTCTTTCCCTACGAAAATAGTTTTCATCTTTATTTCATTACGCGCTTTTTCCTTACGACTACCTACAATTTTTTTTTTTATCAGTCCACACTTTACAAAAAAGTCACGCTCTCACTCTCTTCTTCTAACCCAAAGTGGTCACCTTAGGTTTAGTTCTTCTTCGATGTTTATTCGATTTGCATACACGAACTGGCACATCCATTTTTTCTTGAATATAAACTTAAAAAAAGAATAATACGTAAGTTTATCAACTTCATCTTAACATAAACATATTATATTTTTTTAGTGATGGTACAAAAAATTTCATGTTTGATTAATAACGACTACCAAGTACTAAAAATTTTAATTTTTTATGTTAAGACTTGAAATTGTTGGTATCATTGTATAAATTTATATTTGTTTGATCGTTTTTCTCATCTGTAGATTGCAATTTATAAATTCTAACATGCAACAACATGTGTGGAAGCTTGTTAAAAACTGAATTTTTGAAAGTGAGCGCAGCGTATATTCGAAAATATTCTTTAATAAAAGTTTTCGAGTATGATTTAATATTTATTATACACAAAATGAGGTGATGAAAAAACAAGTGGATGAAGTTTAAATTTTTTTTTTACAAAATAACTAGAGAGTCAAAAACATGTACATTTTTTTTTTTTTTTTCAAATAGCTTCAAAAGTTAATACTTAGTAACAATTCAATAATTTATAAAAGAACTCGAAAGTACTTAACTAATTTAAAAATTAATATAAGCTTATATTATTTACTATAATATAATGGACTTGCAAAGAATATTTATAAGAATAATGAGTTTTGATGGTATGACGATGCGGTGATTGCCGACGAATGTTAATGCTAATGGCTCTGCACTTCCAGGGTGAATGACGATGATGATGATGCGGCTTGGTCTCACAAAATGTCAATCATTCCTCCGTCCGACAGCAGACGGTAACGTCCCACGCGTCCACGATCCAAATCCACTGCGAGGAGAGAGCCAACAGACATTTTTTTTTTCAGAACGATATTATGAATTTATAATAATAAAATAAAATAAAATAATAGTTATGTTCAGCTAATTTTTAAAGCAAATTAAAGTCACACACACAACAGGTTCTAAAACGCATACAATGAATACGATAAAATGGCATTTTACAGTTTTTAGTTCAAGTTTGTCTACTTTCTTGATTGTCTAATTTTTAAAATAAATTCTTTTGATAAAACATTTTAATTAAGTTAAAAAATCTGGTTTTTTTTTTTTTTTTTTTTTTTTTTTTTTTTTTTTTTTTTTTTTTTTTTTGGGAAAAGTATAAATTTATGAAAAGCAGTAGTCAATGATACTCGTGAAGAGGCAGTAAGAAAAGAATTAAAAAAAAAATTAAACAAAATTATGGAAGCAGACGATTAAATAATCACGCAACATGCAATAATATATTTTCATGTAATTTGAAATGATTTGTTGATGATTGTAAAATTTGTCTTTTTTTATGTTCTGTGTGTATGTTTTGAACTTTCAAAAATTCGTACGCACACTTAACTCGCTACATGCTTTCTATTGAATGAAACAAAAAAAACTGCTTTTTACAAAATTTCATTAAAAAAAAAAAAAAACATGCATAAGGAGACAAACTGTTAAAATTTGAAACGTTATTTAATTAAAATTTACGGCTTTTTATCGACTCTTCACTCAAATAAAAAATATATATATGTATGAATTTATATTAATAAAAGCCGTAAAAGTGAGCCATAAAAATCATATTTCAAAGTAAAATAATAAAAATTACACACACTCAGATACAATAAAAACGTGCTTGGAAAATAGGATTTAAATTAACGAGGCCTTGTAAAATCTGATACATAATGATATATTATGATCAATCAATTTGATATATGTAATCTAAACATAAAAAATAATTACAGAAATACAAATATAAAACAATGGATTTTTACATTTTTGATAATTATCATCCAAGCAATAATAATGACTACAGTTATAATAAATACAACACTCTAATAATCACGATAGTGATGGCTGCAGCGGTTTTATACTTTTTTTAAATAAATGTAGCAGAATTAACAGACATAATAATAATACATGTGTATCAGTTGAAAAAATAGTTGTTGTAGTGGATAGCGATAGTTTAAGAAATAATCATAGTAATAATTATAAAATAATAACAATAACAATAGTATGAAAAAATAAAATGTAATATCACAAAATGATGATAATAAACTACCTAATTTTAAACAATGCATTCAACTTTCATATTAATAAATTGCGATTATATTTTACATTCGTGCATTTTTCAGTACGTATTTTTTTTGTGTTCTTTTTTTTTGTATTATTATTATTATTTAAGGGGCTAAACTCCCTATGGTGGTATCTGAACGGTCACCCCAAAAGTAAATTATTACGCTACATGTATCAAATTTTTTATAATAATTATTCTTTGTAATGGGTTTTACCCATATATTAAAATAAAATAAAATAAAATAAAATAAAATAATAATTATTCTAATTTGAGCAAAACCACTGGATAAAAATAGTGTTTTTTTGTTTTTGAAAATTTTATACTATGTATCAATAAATGATTCTACCTCTTATCGAAAATATAAATTTAGTAAAAACTTTTTGGCACTTTTGAAAGATTTTATTATGTATTTTGTAATAATCAAGTAAAAATTAAAATTTCACCGGGCTAAAACTACATCTGTATTTACAAAAATTATTTTAAAAGATATATATTATTAGATGATTAACATTTCCTTACAGGCTTAATATTTATCGTAATTGAATACTCTACACTTAAAAAATTTATGATATGAAATAAAAAAAAAAAAAAAAAGAAAAAATGTATATACTTTAATTAATAAAGAAAAAGAAAAACTTATATATTAAATTTTTTTTACAATTTTGTACATTTTATGTATTTGAGATCATCTTTTTTTTGTTTAAAAATTTTTCCCATTTTTATTAACTATAGTCAGGTAAAAAACCATTTCAATTTTGACTTTTTTTTAATTATCGTTTGTAAAATTCAAGGAGTAAAATATTTAAAAATTTTTTAAATAATAAAATAATATAGTTTATATGAAAAAAGTAAACTATCTCAACTGACCTTGACTCTAGGTCTTACCAGGTACAAACAATATTTTTCATTAAAAAAAAAAAAAAAAAAAAAAATAATAATAATAATAATTAGAAAAACTAATAAAAAAGAATCTAATTTAGCAGCAAAAAAATATTTTTCTTAACTAGTGCAAAGTTTTTGACATATTGTACCTTAAAAGCATTTAATACACCTTTTTTTTTTTTTTTTTTACTAAATGATAAAATAATTATAATTTAGAAAATTTTAACAACGATTTAAAATTTTTATGCTTACTTCAAAAGCTTGAGAAAACAATTTATTTAATAATGAAAATAATAGCTTTTACAACATACATTTAATTAATTGACCACGTCAACTGGCAATAAAAATTATTTATACAGTTTTTTTAAAAACAAATTGATTGTTTTTATATAGTAAACTTTCAGTTCCATCAAATTAAAATTTTTGTGTAACAAAAAAAGTTACAATATTGAATGAATAGAGAAAGAAAAAGAAGACAGTAATGTTAAAAATAATCTATTATTACATGAGAATATTTAATAACTTATCATAATCAAAATGTTTAATACATTACTGTTAAATAAAAAAGTTTTCATTCAACTTTTTCAATTTGCAACTTTTTTTTGGATTTGAATATTCAGTTCTACAGGGAACAAGAAAAAACTTGAAAAAATTGCAAAATTACTGTGTTTATAGTCAATAGTGAAACTGTGTATATAGTGTACAAAAATTCATAGAAAATTTTTTTTCCCAAGTTGAATCAACTTCTGAAATTCTAATATACATAGTTAATTTCACTATCAACCAAACAGTTTTAATGAAAATTTTTTGTCAAGTTCCCTATTGAAAAAAATCTCAACGAAACGCAAAAAATATTGAAAAATATCGTTAAACCTGGTATGTAGACAAATCGCTTAAGTACCTTTTGTAATAAAAAGACAAAAAAAAATCAAAGCCGTTTGAAGAAACCGGTGATATTGGGAGAAAATTTTTGCTTTTGAGGAGACACCTTTTGAGGTGACGGCTTTTGAGGTGACAACTTTTGAGGTGACTGCTTTTGAGGCGACAGTTTTTGAGGTGACAATTGCGCCAATTCCTTAACAACTATATTGATACTATCTACGTGCTGTTTTGTCATTTGTTGTGGTTTTGGTGGTGTAGTTGGTGTAGTTGGTGTAGTTGTGTTTTGTGTGCGAGTATGGCGCGGGTGGAGGTTTTTTGTTTTGTCCGGAGATCTAGACTCACCCGATTCCCATCCATCCTCGTCGGCGGTCGATTCACCTCCGGTCGTGTCCCCGGAGTCGCTAGATTCGTCGTTCGACTCCTGGCCCTGGGCTACGCCCACCTGGATTCGCTCTTCGGCTGGACCTTGCTGAGCCGCCGGTGTTGCCAGCACGTTTGACGGTATTATGGCGTTGTCCTCTCGGTGCATCAGTAAACTTACCTGGAAAATTTAAAATTTTTTTTTATTAATTTGAATAAACTTTCATTTGAACGGCAAGTGGAACAAATTGATGGTAAATTTAGAAGATATTTAGCTTTTTTTCATGATCAACTAGTACAAATTTGTGACATGACGATTTTTAAGATTTCTTTTGTCAAATAGGGTTACATTTAATTTTTTTAATTTTACAGAAATATGAAATCTGATCTTGAGGTTACCAAAAAACACATCCTTAAAAATTCCTTAAATCTTGAAATGATTTTTGGGCGCTCAATAAACGAGGATTCAACCCATTCCGCTGTTAGGCAGGTCTTGGCAAAAAAAAACCCTTTTTCAGGTCATTAAAAATAAAAAATTTGAATATTTCTGTGAAAAAAAAAGGTTGAAAAGAGTGCTAAAAACGCGTTTTTTTTTTTTTTTTTATCTAAAAGGGGTATGAGACCGGCCTAGCATCGAAATGGGTCTTTGCTGCAATGAGCAAAAGAGTCAGTAACTTTCATCCGTCACTTTTCGAGTATTTTGCGTTCAAAGTTTGAAATCTTTTGAATGTTCGAAGTTATAAAATCAATATAAAAAAGAAATAACGAAAGTAAACCTTACCTTACATTCATGTATTTTTTATTCATTTTATATTCATCTTTCTATTTTATTTCAATTTTTTGGTAAATGAAATTAGAAATTAAAAAAAAAAATTTATTTACTCAATTTCGAACGTTTCTGAATTTACGGACACTTTTGATTAAGGCGACAGGTCTTATCATCGTTTTTTAGATCCTCAAGAAACATATTAAAATTTCAAGGATTTTTAAGGATGCGTTGTTTCAAATTTTGGCGAATTTTCAAAATACACTTTCATTAAAACTTTTTTTTACTTTCTACTTTCGTACAAAAATCATATTTCTATTTGTCAACAAAAAGCTTAGAAATATAAAAAAAAAAGTTTCAAGAATTCACAACTAAGGCTACAAAAATTCAAAGCTTATAAATTGGACTTACTTTGAAATCTGAACTGAAGATTTTATTAGATTTATCCTTATGCGCTTTGTCTATTTCCATTTTGTTGAGAGTTAAAACGAGAGCCTGGGCCGAGGGATTTATATTCGCCAAAGAACCCGTCCTTGGTTTCGTCAGGATGATCGATTGAAACTCCATGGCGCTCCCGTCGCAGCTCAGGGCTCTGGTCGTTCTTTCGATCGGTCCACCGTTGTTGTCGCAGCTCTCCCGCACAAAATATGTATTGAACCAAAAGTGGAATAACTTTTCCTGTGAACACAAAAATTTATTTATCAAATCTTCTCATAATCTGCAGCTCCAAAAGTTCGGAGAGCTTAGGTGGTTCAAACTTCAGACTTTGAACTTGGACTCTAACTTCAAATTTTATAATGTTATCATCATCATTTTTTGATGACATATTTTATTTTATTTGTATTTTCACGAATACACTGGAATAGCCCATCAAGTTCAAACAGTTCGAGCCAAAAGCACAAAGTTTAAGTTGAAACTTACTTTTCGTTTAACTTTGGGTAGAAGGAAGAATTCAACTCTTATGTCACCAGTGATGGCCAAGCTCTCTGACAAAGTAATACGAAGGGAGGAAGTTCCCTTTTGTATCTCATATTGTTCTGAAGTAAAAAGTTTATTATTTCCTTCCGATATCACAAAACGATCTGAGAACAAAAAATTCGAATTTTAATTTAACACTGTGTTGAGTAGAATAGTGAAATAAATAAATAAATTAACTTACAGCAACCCTGGCCTCCATTTAAAATGGGAGGTGGATCAAGTTTGATTTCTCTAAGTATTAATTTTGTAGGTTCATAATTAAAATTTTCCTTAACAAGTGTGGCATAGTAATTAACGTACCGCCTCTGAGATGGTATTGTTACCCCTTTGCTGAAAATTATCATTATTTCTAAGTTAATTAGTTTGTAAAAATTATTTAGAAAATAGAGTTTATTTTACGGGTCATTTGTAACTTTAATTTTGTAAAATTATAATATATTTTTTATAATAATGAAACATTTTTCCATAAATGGTATGTGATTTGTTTAATTGCATCAAAGTGTTAAAACATACATAGTATGTTTAAAATTGTACTTTCGTGATTTTAATCAAGCATAGATGTTATTTTTCAAAAGTAATTCATAATAATTTGAAAAAAACTGTAAAAAACTATTTGGTTAATCCCTGTTCATAATGATGAAATAAGCATTTTATTTTAAATGAATATGACTGTTGACTAAATATATATATATATTGCCATTCAAAGCACCAAATAGTTAAAAAATAAAAAAGTAAAATAATCCCTTAAATAAACAGTTATTAGGTAAGTCAGATAGTTTACTTGTCGGTCGTTCTCTTTGAGCCATAGTAATGAAGAGCCTCGGAGGCAGTTGTGAACAGCTTGCTGTGGAGGAGGTAGCAGCTCACCATAACCCCGGTTCTGCCCTTGCCCGCCTTGCAGTGTATGGCAGCGACGTTTTTTGGGTCTTCCGAGAGCCACTTGTGTACGTCGTCGCAGAAGGGTTTTATCAAATTTATCGGGGGTGGATGGTGGTCATCGAAGGCATAAACCGATACTCTGTTGTTGAACTTTCTTCCATCGTAGGATCTTTCGGAACAACTGCGTGAAGAAACAAAATTAAAGCGTTGTTTAAAAATTATTCTGATTTTTTGGTAAAATAAATTTTAAGGGAACTGGGTTGCCACCATTATTTATTTAAAATTTCCTTTACTTTTGAATCGGCATGTAAGCAAGACAATAGAACGACATTTCAAATTTTTCTTTTGACTTAAAAAGGTGATAGCTCAAAAACACATACTGATTAATTTCATTACAAAAAATTTGAAATAATAAAATTATTTGAATTTTTTTGGAATATAGGCCAGAAAATATAGCCTGTGTAAGGTTTTGCAAACATTTCTGTTTGTGGAAAACTTCAGAATGTTTCAAGTATTGGTGACCTAAACTATATTAAGCTAATATGAGTTTGAAATTTTATGCTATCAAGAATCAAAACTTTAATTAATTCGTTATTATTTTTTATCCAATGTTTAAAAAAAATGTATTTCTTATATCTTTTTCACAAGTTTAAAAAAAAATTTGCTTTTCAGTCCTAAATATAAATTTTCTATGTTAAATGTAAAGTTAAATAATAAAGTTTTCTCTTTAAAAATTAATAAATACTTACAGATTATATACATAATAATGGTCCTTATGACTTTTTTCTAAGAGTTTGACAACATCGTCAATGTGGTTTCTGTAACACCCTTCTAATTTTTCCGCAGGAAAACCCATAGCTATTAAATTACTTGTTATATCTGTTATAAAAATTTATGTTAAGGAAATTATATTTATTAAAAAATTTGTAATCAATATTTACTAATTTGGTATTTGTGTCTTTAAAAAGGATACATGTGAGATCTAGGTCAAAACCATAATCCTTGTAACGGACTCGACGTTTGCTGACTATCCCCTTAATGGGGTTGGTCATGTTTACATTTTTTAAAGGATTAGACATACTTTGATTTTGCTTGAGCTCACTTGTTGTTCCAGATTGAAGAAGCTCTGTTCCAGTCTCTTCGTATGTACCAGATTCTCTTCTGTTTTCTCTGATCTTATGATTTCTTTCAGCCTGTTCACAAAGCAAAACAAAATTTCATATTTTCTAAAAAAAAAAAAATTAATGTTTTCTTTTACCTTTGATCCAAGAGCATTGGTATCACACAAGCCCAATTCTGGTTCTCTTGGCTCTTCCAGACAAACATGGAGAGGGGTTACCGAAGCTGATATGGATTCGGAGATCCTGTTATTTAATCTGTTATTCCCAGGCCTCCTGCAGGAAAAGCATATACCTATCAATTCGCAAAACATAAGTGTTTTGTTTTGTAGATCATTCTATGGGAGTCTAAAAATTCATGCCTTTAAAAGGCTATCTGAACACAACAGTTTTTTAAATGATTCACTGCCACTTTAGCACGACAATTGATCAAAGATGGATTTATGAAAGTGACACGTATTAGTATTTATAGCACCATTTTCAATATGAAGGTGAATGAGGACCATGGTTGTTGTTACATGATTTACTAATTGTGGAAGCACCCGACACAATGATGGTGGTGACGATGATGCATGTTACTACATTTTACTCTCATTTTCAGCACATTATTCTTGATCATAACACAGGAGAGTTCCAAATGAATGATTTAAATGTTCACAAGTTTTACTGTTAACAATGTGATCACAAATACTTTTAATACCGAAAGTAAAAAGCACGATTCATAGTCACCTTAGTTATTAATAATCACTAAAAATATTTTCAACAAACCCACCACCAACAAGAACTAAATCGTGAAAACATGAAAAAAACTACTTTTTTCTTAGCAAGAGATCAAACTTTGAGGTTAAAAATCACATGTAGTACCGCGGTTGGTGTAACGAATAAGTATATGTAACCCTATGATGAAAATTTATCTTCTCTCTCTCGACTTACGATCACTCACTGGACTCAAGATTCAGGGAAACATTGAATTAAATTCGATGAATTTTCTGGCAACGCGCTTAGCTGTCAGGTTAAAGAGTGTCTATCGGTACACAAAATCTCGACCACAGCACGAACGAAGAACAAAAAGTGAAGTAAATACAGCTTTACGGGTGGAACAATTACTGGATAAATCCGTTAAAATAAAAGCTACAGAGCCGCGTTTACCCTTCGCGGAATAAATTCATCAGTAGCTGCTCGAATACCGACACCATGGCGGAAAAAAACCTCTGCTCTAGACCCACGATCCAAACGCGTCGACTCCTGTTCGCGAGAGCTGCTGCCTACCCCCCTCGCGCCCTCTAGCGATGCATTACTCGGGATGGCAAATCGTATTTATCGTTTTACAGTTTTAATAATTATCCGATTAAATTAAAAAAAATCTTAAAAAATTCAAAAAAGCGGCCCTAAAGTGTGGTACTATCCAGTTTTTCGATCCAGGTCAATAGAAAAATTATAAAAAATGTCTTAATGATCGCGGGTTGGGAGGCGGGCGTCTGCCGTCTATCGGTGCGATGTAGCAGACTAAAATCGCGACTCTCGATGTATCGATAGCCGCTCGACGATAGTAGGAAAAAAAAAAAAAAAAAAAAAAACAAATACTTGAAAAGACAAACTTATGTTTTTGAGTTTTTAGTTGTAATTTTATTATTTTCCTTGGTTTTAACTCGAACATATTTGGAAGAAAAATTCGTATAACATGGGTTTTTATCATGAAAAGGTTTTTTCATGTAAAAATATCTTAATAATAATATACTTATGCTAAGAAATTAATGATAAAAATATTAAATCAAGATAATTATACCTAAAAGTCAATAATTCCACTCGGGTATCCTTATTTACAAGCAAATTTATTTATTATTCACCGACGTTTCGGATGTCTAAGCATCCATCTTCAAGGCTGTTTATTAAAAAACCAATTTTATCATTAAACATTTAGCATAGATACAAAAATTAATAAAATAATATAATAAAATAACATATAATTGATTGTGTAAATAATTAAAAATATTAAGTAATATCAAAAAGTGATTTCACAATTGATAACAATTAATTACAATTTTAAATGATTTAAAGAAATTTTTTTTTTTTTTTAAATAGTTTTTTACACATAAAATTGATTTTCGCAAGTAATTACAATAACGATTATATTGATTTTTTAATAAACAGCCCTGAAGATGGATGCTTAGACATCCGAGACGTCATCGAATAATAAATAAATTTGCTTGTAAATAAGGATACCCGAGTGGAATTATTGACTTTTACCGAACCACAAGCAACTGAGAGAAACTTTCGAATATAATTATTCCTAAACAATTTTTCAATGTAATTAAGCTTTTATAATCAATTTAAATGTAAGTTCCAAACTAATCATTGCATCGAAGTGCAGAGCAACACGGCAAACCAACAGCAACAACGATATCACCTCCACCCATAAACATCTTCGAGCAGGATTCAAAGGACACAATCAAGCTTCTCAAGACCAAACTCAAGACGAAAAGTTTCACAATAAAGAAAGTACATAAAAGTAAGCATGTTTTGTATGTTAATATGATATGGATGAATATAATATTGTTAAAAAACTAATTTTAATATTTTTTATGTTACAACAGTCTATTGGCACTTGAACTTTTCATAATTTTACTAAATAAACTAAATAAAAGTTCAAATAGAAAAAAATTAGTAGAAAAAAGCTCAACTTGAATCACATGGAAGTTTAGCTGGCAAGAAAACAAGGAGAAGCTGGGAAACTTTCAACAACTTTTATGAAGGTGAATACATTCCTTGATTTAATAGTTGATTTTTTATGCTTCTAACTTTTTAATAAGAAATTAATACCTTTAGTAGTTTAACCAAAATGAAAAAAAATAAACTTGATTATCGTATTTACTTACGTACAAGACAACCAAGAACCTCAATTTGTCGAATTTTCGTGAAATCAGGTGGATCGATCGAAACTAACTGAGCATAATCGAGTGAGGGAATTCAGAGTAGCTACATTATAAATTATAATCATAATAATGACTATTTCTCTTGTTGATGTTATGTTCTTAAACCGTATGAGTATATAATATTTCTTACTAGATTTACCGATTATATTATAACTACTTATTGAAAGAAAAATAAACACGCGTAAATAATACGCATTCCCATTTTCAATATCAAAAAAACGATTTTTTGTTGCGTCGTATAATGAGAGTAAATACGGTAGTCCTTTAAGAAATAATCATTTTAATCAGCTTAAAATACGATTTACGTACTCTACAAATAATTAAAAAACATTATTTATTTTTACGTGGGTCTGGCATGATATGTGAGTTAAACTTACAACGGCCACGTAGAACTTCTGAGTTAAATTTAAGGTAATATATACCAATACGTTATTAGCATGGCAATTGGTAATTTAATTTATTTATCTATTTAAATTTTATAAATTACAATACGCCAGAAATTTCCTTTCATTTTTTAAATAATTATAAAAAAATTTTTTTATACTATAAAAAACAAAAAATCGTGTATCTGTTAAGATTAAAAAGTCGTGGAGAAACAACGCTATGCAGTGGATTTTTGAATAATAAGGTTTGATCAAGTACAATGTCGGACCGTCACCCCCCTGATACTCAAGGATGATAAGTCTTATACTATTTTTAATTTTTTTTTTTTTTTTTTTTTTTTTAATTTATATTGATGAAAAAAGTGTTGTTACAAATGCCTTAACCCTTTGATGTGGTTCATGAAAGCTATGTGATAAAATTTTGAATGTATATTTTGTATACAGAAGTCGTATTTGTAGAACAAAATCTGTATAATCTGTTCAAATAAAACAATCTAATTAATCATTCAAGTTTTTATTTAATACTTTTTTTTAATTTAATTTTTATTTTTATTTATAAAAGCCTTTGAGATTTCTGATACCAAACAGGTTGATTTGGCATTAGTCTAAGATCTAAAAATATAAAACAGGAGTGAAAGTTGATACAGTCAATTAAAATACTTCTGCATGAATAAATTCAAAATAATGCAAGGTCCACAATAACAACCGTTGCACATTTAAAGTACTCATGTTGGAAAATATTCAACAATTTATCTGTGTAAAGCTATTATTATCCCATTAGCGCAATATAATGTTCATTAGACTCGGCACCCTGCAGAGGAACGCCATTAAGGGCAGGTCAATCCTTCGTCACGCCCCACTTGCCTGGTAGTCTTAGCACAGTCCAGTGCCGGATTAAGAAAGTGGGGGCCCTAGGCTAGATCTGTGTGGGGGTCTCTTCAAGGAAATTATTTTGAAGCTTATTTAACTTTTCGATACAGATTTTTTTAATATTTATTACTAGATTAATTATCAATGTTTTAAATAAACAAATCGTGTGTATACTACTTTTTAGACAAGCCAAGGAAAGTGTAAATGCACGTCTTGGGGCAAGGAAGAAAGTTTGCGCTTTCTGCGCCGTGTGTTGAAAAATGATTAAATTGACAAACCTAAAACCCCATAACCCTGGTCAGAGCAAGTGAAAAACCGATTTTTAAGTAAGGAAATAACCCGACCAGTATACAACCATATAATCCTGGACGTAAAAAATAAATAAATTTATAAATAAATAAGTTAACTGACGAGCCTACAAACACAACTTCAGGCGTGGAAAATAACAAATGATTTTATTAATCAACACATAGTCTGACAAACCGAGAACACATGTAATTAATAAATTAGTAAATAAATCTTCAAGACATGACCTCTTTTTTATTCATAAAATTATGTATAGTTTGTTTCTCATTGCGTTATGTAGTTATAGGTGTGATTAGTGAATTATTTGTTTGTTCGCTGATTCAATTTTTTATTTTCTACACTTAGGGCAATGAGTAAATATGTGTATCGAATTATAAGTTCATTGCTAAATCAGTTTATTGTTCTTTCGCTCAGAGGTACGGGGTTGTGAGCTTGTTGGTTTGTTTGATAACTTAAAAAATTGATATTTTTTACTGGCTTGGCCCAGGGATGTTAGGTTGTTATTGGGTTGTTGGTTTACTAGTTTATCAAAAAGATTGATAATTTTTTTACTTTCAATAAATGAACAATGAAAAATTATCATTCAACTTATATTAAATTAATATCAAATAACTTAAAAAAAAAAAAAAATTGATTTCCCCGTAAACGGGTAAGAAAAAATAAATAAAGATGAAAAAAAAAAAAAAAAAAAAAAAATTATTGTAAGAGTTTTTTATTTGTGGGGGCCCATAGACCCGGCCTACTCGGCCTATGCCTTAGTCCGGCACTGGCACAGTCCTTAGAGGACCAGTTCCCAGTTTAGGCTGCCAGCAAAAGCCGGGTAAAGCAGGCATGGACGGAAACACCCAATAGAGATAGTCTGTCGGGGGAAATACTGACTTTAAGTTTTCAGCTTATAAAACATCGCAAGAAGTCATTTTATTCGTGGCTGGTGCATCTAAAATTTTTTTTTACCATAATATATCATCGGTATGGTATCAAAAGTCATTTTAATATTTTTTTTCGCAGGCTAAAATAATAAATAAAGTGGTTTAGAAACGTTTTGTTTAAAAGTTTAGTTACATCCATTCATCTTGCATTTAAAAAAAATGAAAATAGTAAATTGACATTTTTGATGACGGAAAAATTTATCTTGAGCACTCCAAATTATCATTAATATGCATTTAAAAAAAAATGAATAGAGTAAATTATCATTTGCTTTTGTACTCAGCAGTGTACGTGGTGTAATTTTTTTTTAAATTGATTTTCTAAAAAGTAAATACGGTAATTAAGCCAGCACATTTTCGGAAGAGCGAAGGGTGTTTTATTTTAATGGATCGATTCTTTTTGGTCAAGAAACGAATTTTGAGCCCTTTCCCAAGTAAATCTGAGCTTAATTAAAGATGCCTGGTTTTTACGTGCATTTTACTTCGAAATAACATAATTGTACCAAGAACATCTCAGACTTATTCGATTCAACTTTGGTAGCAGGATTCCAAGGCGGTTCGAGCCAGCGCGTACATACGAATTTTAAATATAGGTATACAACACGCTGGCTCGAACCGCTCCGGAATCTGCTACCAAAGTTGAAACGAATCGAAAGGTCATCCCGTATTGACCAAGTTCAACGAAAATGTTTGTTTCTGTGTCCCACATTGAATTCTATTTCCAATAAGGTCAGATTACAAGCCACACGTTTTAATTTAAATAAAATCTCTAATTTTTTTGAAAAATCTCTTAATTTGTGAATTTAATTTGAGATAAAGTTAAAATGTCTTACTGTTTAAGTAAATTATAATTCAGTTTTTATGTATTTCACAAAGTTGTTAATCAAAAATTATAATATCTCGAGTACCAATAAACCAAATCGAGGTAGCAGAAAAAAATGTTTGTTTTTATATTTTGTTAATTATGATGATTTCATTTCGAACTCGATTGATTTATGTGAGAAATAATTACCTATACAGATAAAATATTTTTAGTGTTATTTTTATCGGTCGGCTATAGCTTGTGGTTCCTATCGCGCATTCACGACACTTTTTTTGGTACCATTGTATTCATACAACTTATAAAAAATTTTTTCACTAAAAATTAAAATTAGTTTGATTGCAATAAATAATAAATACATCATCTAGTGTGTTAATCTTCTCTTTTTCAAACGTAAACTGTGCTGCAAAAATGTCTCGGAAAAATGAGACGAAAAAAAAAAATTAGCTTGATATGGATTCGAACCAAAGTAACCTTTTGCTCGCCTTTGCAAACCGCAAAGCCACCAGATCATAGTTTTTGGTAGGCCGTAGCAGCAATTTTTGCTTAGGAAGTCCATACGTTAAGTAGAATCATCTGATTTACTATACTTCTTAATCGATGACTCAATTATTTTGTTCGTTTTTATCTCTTTAATTTTTAACTTAAAGTAAATAAATAAATAAATTTTGTAAACAAATACTGTCTTGAAAAAAATCCAATTTATATTAATTGTTTATTTGTCGTTCTCATCTTGTCGCAGTGAACGCACTTTTTAGAGTCTGATATCAGCCAATGACATAATAGGTACTCAATACCTGCTAGACATTAATCAATTAATACCATATCAGTTTCACATAATCGTCTGCGTGTTTTTGGCTGTCTTCTTTTTTGAGAATAGTAAACTTTTTTTCGTTGTTCAGTTTTCGGCGAGTCTTTGGTCAAAAAGTTGCAAAAAAATTCATGAAAATTTTTCACAGTTATTGAGTGTCACTAAATAATTGCGGTGAAGTGATTTAGATTAATGATCGAAGTGTATTTTAAGTGTTGAAACTAACAAAATTGACTTTGAATGTGTTTTTTTGTGCGAAGTAATCGTAATTTTCTTCCTTGGTTGTGCTAGAATGTAATCACTCAAACCGCAACATATTCAAGGCGATAAAATCGAAATTCATTGACCTTGATGGTAGTTGAACAAAAAAATAAAAATTATTTTTCCATAAAAGTCAGAAGCAAAATTGATAAGTTTTTTCGCTTCATCAGCCTTCGGAGCCCCTTAATATGAAAATAACAGAATGAAGTTTGTATGGATTTTTTCTACCGTTTTGATATCAAGTGTTATTTTCGGAGATGGTGTGATTGTGAATAAATTTAGATTGAACAAATTCAGTCCTCGATCCGCCCTCACGATTATATGTTTCGATCCTTACGACGATCCTGATGCAGAGTCGAACTTTTCAGAGCTAAACTACAGGGGTAAACTTTTGCATACCCGACTGGACATTCGCAACTGCAAGTTAACTACCGAAAATATTATTTTTCAAGTAATAAATAAATTGAAATTGCCGATTGATACAGTTACCTTGAAGAATCCTCGAGATGTGCTTACGAGAAAACTCTTCAGTGGATTGAGAATAAAAACGTTAATTGTAGCAAATTCCAATTTCGATAACGATGTTCTTTACGATATTCGCTATCTCGATACTCTTGTTATCCAAGATTTAGATTTTAGAGTGATTCCTGATAAGTTTTTTTTAAAATCTGAAAATTTAAAAAATTTGGAAATAAGGTCGACGAATTTGACGAGTATCGGACAAAATGATTTTTCGAGTTTTATCGAGCTAGAAAGCATGAGATTAGTGGAAAACAAAGTTCTGAGGGAGATTAAATCGGATGCTTTTGAAAATTTGATCGCACTTGGTAAGTTAGAGATAACCGGAAGCAGTATTGAAACTCTACCAGCGGGAATTTTTAAAAATCTGCAATATTTGGAAGAACTTAATCTGAGAGAAAATAAATTCAGTAACTTAAGCGACGGTTTATTCAACGGCGATTTGAAATTGAAGAAATTTTGTTTATCCAGTAACTCGGGTAACTTATCGAACCTGCCTGGTGGATTTTTCAAAAACTTGAACCAAGTGGAAGTAATAGTTTTGAAAAATAACAATTTCACGAGTGTGCCTGAAGATTTATTTTTCGAAGCAGTGTCACTCAGAGAACTGAATCTTCGTGGCAATAATTTGAAAGACTTGCCAGAAAAACTATTTGAAAATAGCGTTAACTTGAAAATTCTCGATCTATCCGGCAACAAACTTGATTACATTCACAAAAATTTGTTTAAAAATTCAAACTTAACCAAGATTGACCTGAGCTACAATCAATTAACCAAATTAAATTCGTAAGTTACAAAGCTCAAACTTACAATTCCACAATAAAAGATCAATATTTTTCGCAGAGCTGTTGAAATGCCAAATCTCAGTGAGCTGGTGATGACACACAATAAATTGAAAGAAATCGATCCGGATTTTTGCAAAAAAGCTAAAAACTTGAGATTTATCGATTTATCGTACAACGATTTAGTGTCGAATCCATTGGAATACTCGCTAGGCGAATCTGCGCAAGATAAAATACCGAAACAAGAATGTAAGTAAATTTTAAAACGATTTTGTCTAATAAATATATTGACATGATTTTTTCACATTTAGCACCCGAGATTTATTTGAAAAACGTTTGGAGCGTTGACTTAGTGAACTGTTATAATCTCAAGACAGTAAATTTATCCCACAATTATAATGTTAATAGATTGCCACGCTGGGAAAGAAGAAACTTAAAAAAATCCGAAGTTGGAAACTTGTATCTGGAGTATAATAATATTACGGAAATAAATGTAAGCAGTGTGGAAAGACAACATCTTAGAATATTTGGTTGGAAACGCATCATCTCGGAAATGAATTTTTTCTTCTAAAAATTTCTTTGTTTTTAATTGAAAATAAATTCGATAAGCAGTTTTTAAACGTATAAATCATGATTATTGATCTACTGGATTCATAAATAACTTTTTATCGAATTTATTTTCAATTTATAATAAACAAATTTTTTGAGAAAAAAATTT
The DNA here is from genome assembly GCA_038277355.1 of Encarsia formosa. Lineage (NCBI taxonomy): Eukaryota > Metazoa > Arthropoda > Insecta > Hymenoptera > Aphelinidae > Encarsia > Encarsia formosa. Next base: position 3,843,536 of record CM076184.1, read on the forward strand.
ATTTCCGAGATGAGACGTTTCTAACACCAAATCTTGAGATGATATGTTTCTCATCCGATATCCTGAAATGTTGTCTTTCCACATTAAAGCGAAGAATAAAAAACTAGTATACATATATAATAAAAATTTTTTTGATTTAAGTTGGTAATAACTTTTCGATATCTTTCTTTATGTTGATATTTACTTAGTAAAAAAAATATATATACAATATACATGTAAAAAATGCAAAATAAAATATTTAAAATTTACTATATAATGAGGTGAAAAATTATCAAAGTATAGTACTGATTTTTATTCTTAGATAGTGGGGCTAAATTATAGAAAATATATTTTTTTTTTAATAAGACACTGCGCTTTAAAATCTTTTTTCATTGATAATTCTTTTTTTACTCTTTTGGACAATTTTAAATATTAAGTACCTCGGAATTACCTTACATTGAAATATTATTGATAACGATGTTTTTTTTTTTTTTTGAAGATTTTTACTCTAAATTAAGTTGTTTGATTTTATTGATTTTATTGATTTCTATCTGTGATTCTGTTGATTATATCTAAGTATACAGAACAGATGGCTCATTAATCAGTGAAGTTCCTTAGTTATTTATAAAAATTTATCAGCTTTTTCAGATTGCATACCAATACATTGGATTATTCAACGTTCATCTGAGGGGAAACGAGTTGAACAGAGTTTACCCGGGAAACGGTAGACTCGAACCTACGGACGCGAACAGTGCCAATGAAAACATCTGGTTGGATACCGAAGCTTCCGATCCACCAACGGAGTTTTACTTACGCGACATTCAGCTGCATTGTGACTGTCAAGTACTAGATTTTCTTAAATTTTTGAAGAAAAATATACTCAATGAGCGTTTGATAAACCACGTCAAAGTAAATTACGAAAATTTGACTTGCAAAAGTCCTCGCGAACTGGTAAACCAAACTTTGGTTCCCAATCCGTCCTGTTCAAACGGATTTCTCGATGAAAATGACTTGTACTGCGAAAATGAAGAAAACTGCCCTTTGGAATGTACCTGCCTCTACCATCCCAAGAGTGACATTATGAAGGTTGACTGTTCGAACAGGAGGTTGAATACTGTAAACGACAGTGTTCTATTGTACATCAACGAGTCGAAAAGTGAGATAAGCTTGGATCTCAGTTGCAACGAGCTGACCGAAACTCCAGATTTGTCAAATTGCTCTGGTAAAATTAGATCTTTGGACCTGTCCCGCAATAAAATAACCAAAGTTCTCGCTGACAGTTTACCGACCAAGCTTCGAGAGATAAAGCTTCATAGCAATTCACTTTCCAGTATCGAAGACGAGGTTTTGGACGAATTTATTTCAATAACCGCCGTAAGTTTGGAAAACTTGACCCTTCATGAAAATCCATGGAGCTGCGCGTGCGAAACTTTGAAATTTGCGGAATTCGTTCACGGGAATATTGAAAAGATAGGCTCGCACAAGGAAATTAAATGCAGTGGCAGCCAGCGCGAAGTGTCCCTACAGAACAAATTCGAACTTTGCGTTTTGAATAAACTCGTGGCAGCTGTACTCATATCGATTTGTGGAGCAGTTTTTGGAATTTTAGCTGCTGTGTATTACAAGTACAACAACTCGATCAAAATTTGGTTCTATTCGAGACAGTTGTGCTTGTGCTTCTTTGCCGAGGACGAGTTCGACGAGGATAAGGAGTACGACGCGTTCATCAGTTTTTCCCACAAGGATGAGCCTTTCGTGAAAGAGATTATTGCTTATGAGTTGGAAAACTGTACGCAGGGTTACAAACTTTGTTTGCACGATCGAGATTGGTTGGCTGGTTGGTTTGAATTTTTAAATAAAATTTTATATTTAAAAAAGCAGTATTTTAAAATTGTGTTGAGTTTTTTTTAAATAAAATTAATTTTTAAGAAAGTTACAGTTCCAAAAAAATCAACTTAATTTTTCGAGTTGAATATTGCACAAATTTTAATCTGTTTTAGTTTAAAAAAATTATTTTGAAATTTAACAAGCTTGATGACTATTGCACTATCAGAGTTCTGAAACTTCTCATTTGCTTTAATTTATTATGAAAAACGTAGGAAAAACGTTTAAGAATCCAAATATCTTGCTTTTGAACAATATATTATCTTTAAGACGAAAATGAATAAACGGTGCTTTTAGAAATCTAAATTTTACATCAAACTTATCAAAAATACAATTATAAATATTTTTCCCGGAAAAACAAAGAAATTGCAAGGTTCTGCTAGTGCAATTTCGAGAAAATAATAAATATAGGATGAAAAATCATAAAAGTGCTGTTTTTACATTTTGACAATGGACGTAAAGCACTGATGAAATCCTAAATTTATCCCGCTGTACCCTAGTTTATTTCAATGTTTACTTAGTTTTTATTCTAAAAAATTTGTAAACAAAATTAAGAACAATTGATTAAAATTGAGATTAATTAGTATGAACCGGAAATCAATCTGAATAAATCCGGAAAAACAGAATAAATATGGAATGTTGGATGATTTTGAGATAATTAAAGGCCTGGATTATCCTTAAAAAAAAATTCATTTAGATACTTTTCTTATTAATTTATAATTACATTTGTTTATAATTTATTTCAAAATTATCTATCTAGTCTGGTCATATAATTATTGTGAGTAAATTTTTTAATTGCTTTAGGAGAGTGGATACCAAATCAAATAATACGCTCTGTAAAACAATCGAAAAGAACAATAATAGTACTATCTCCAAATTATCTCGAGAGTTACTGGGCCAAAGAAGAGTTTCGGGAAGCTTGTCGCGAGGTTAGAATTGTTTTTTATTAAATTAAAATCATCAATGGGCTTTAATTTATTTTCTACTTTTTAAAATTTCAGATTGATAGCAACGGCAGAGTTCGAGTTATCGTCATTCTGTACAAGGATATTAGGAACGTTGACGAAATAGATCATGAAATAAAAGACTATTTGAAGAATTACACTTACATCAAGTGGGGCGATTCTAGGTTTTGGGATAAACTTAAATTTGCTTTACCGCACAAACGTAGAAAATGTAAAAGTAATAGTAATCATTACAAGCAAATACCACAAAAACTGGTAAACCAAAAAATCACCTGAAATAAGTAGAAAAATCACAAAAGTCACTGAAAAAACCAGAAAACTACAAAATTTCCCGAGAACTACGACAAACAATATCACAGAAACTGCGACAATTTACTGAAAATTACAAAAATAACCATGAAACTGCAAATTGTATAATATCACACAAATTTTTACCAAATAAAAAACTATAAATCTCTCGAAAAACTGCAAATTTACACTAATTTTCTACATTTTCAGATTTAAGTACTAAATAATACGGTTACTAAATGACGGTTTGAAAAAAAGTATCCAGTTTTGATTATTATGTGCCCCTGAATAAAATTAGATATTCATCTTATCGGAAATCAATTTATTTATAACTTTGTTAAAGATAATAATTCGTCACACCAGTTCTGATAATACATTTATGTAGATAATTTATATCGATCAGCTCATGAAGTATGTAGAAGATTCAGAAAAGTACTTTTAAAATATATTACTAAAAATCCCCAAAATAGTCATTTACCTTTGACTTGTAAATAATTACCTCGCTTTTAATAATTATACTTCACTACGTTAATCTAAAGTGCATCGTTGATCTATTATGACGCATTAAAACGCAAAGCATGAGGTGAAAGTGTATTACATCAGATCTTTTTAAAATTATTTTACAGCTTTTCCAGATATTAGTGAAATTTTTTTTTTCTTTAGAAACTAGGTTTTTTGAAAAAATTACATCACAACCTTCCTTTAAATTTTGATAACAAATTTCATTTAAAAAATTTCTTTTATAATATATATTCAGCATACAATAAACTAATTACAATTTTTACTAATCACAATAAATAATACATTTTATTCGCATACTTCAAATTGTTTCCATTCGACCATTAATGTAAAACAGTTGGAATGTATCAATCCAAATAAAAAGACAACCAGAAAAAGAAGGCAGTCAGCAGAGAAAACACTAAAATAACTCCGGCCAAAACGTACGCTTCAACGGAACTGGTTGATCTTTCACCACTTCCTGTGTAATAGTAATGATCATCGTTCGAGTCGTAGTGATGGTAATGGTTACTCTGGTGGTAGTAGCTCGAGCTGTGATAAGAAGGTTGCCAGCCGCTCGAAGATGTTTTACTGGAGCCAGATGAAGATTTTGAGAACTTCGAGGATACTCTTTCGGGAATTGACTTTACTTTGCTGGCTATGGACGATACTTTTGATGATATCTTGGTAGTTATGGAAGATACTTTGCTGGATAAGGAAGATGTTCTGCTGGAGCTGGATGAACTTTTGCTTGAGGTCGAGCCTCCAACTCTGACGCTTCGGTTCGTTCTTGATTTAACGGCATTTTTTATTCCGTAAGTCTCGTTGTTTATGAGTACAGTTTCTTCCTTTTCCAGTATAATTTCGTTTAGACCGTTGTGTTGGACACCGTTGATTGACACTGAACCAGAGATCCAAATGTGTCCTGAAAAAAAAGGTAAAATTAAGTACGAATGTTTCTTTTTTTTTAAGTTCAAATGGGGGAGAAAATTAGAAGCATTTGATTTTTTAAATTTTCTTGTAATTTCTAATTATTTTTAATTCATCTCATTTATCAAAATTTGACATGTTTATGATTAACTTGGGTTTTTTCCAGTAACTAACAAGGGGACGGACAGACCAGATTAGCATTATTTTTTTGGTTTTTTTGTCAATTTAAAAAAAAATTCATGTTCCAAGCCTGTTGCATTTACATAATTCTAGGACCCATAAATTTTTTCATATTTTCTTGAATTTTGAAGGAAAAATATTTTCGGCATCAGAGTTTTTTTATTTTGGCATGAACAAACGAGACTTAAAAATGTTTTTTGACTATGACTAGGTTTTGTATAAATTACACATCGACGGCCCGTGCGAAGAAAAACCTTAGCCAAAAATCAGTCGATTTAAAATTATCAATAAAGGACTGCGAAAAATTAAAAAATTAGGAGAAATCAAGTATCTTAATAAGTGGGTACCTAATAAATCGAATTTTTTAGTTAAAACCAATTTTTAAATTCAATTCAGCCTCTGACGGGTAATTTAAATCAACTGATTTTCGGCTAAGGTTTTTCTTCGCATGGGCCGTCGACATGGTCAATTTATTCAAATTTAAATTTAAAAAATATTTTCCTGGGAAAATTCATGAAAAAAAAATGCAAGGTTCTAGATATCTGTAGGACTTTGAGCATGATTTTTTTTTAATTGAAAAAAAAAAAATAACAAAAAAGCCAAAAATTGTGTTAGAAGAACCATTTAGTAGAATTATTGGTAATTTTTCAAATATTTTTGTTCAAAAAGTGGTCCCTAAAGTTATCACAGCTTATTTATCAGGTCAAAAAATATAAGTTTTAAAACATAAAAAAAAGTGCCTTATAAATATATTCCCAGATTATAAGCCCTTAAATAAGTAATTAAATTATTAAATTAATAAAGTCTCACCTGATATTGGTACAGCAGCAACAACAGCATTATCATATTTCTTCGATTTGATAAAATCACTTTTGTCAACTAAACACCTCAGGCATGCGGATTTCGAACGTGAAGGCAAACAATTCCTCACACTCGCAAAATCTTCATTGCACAACGTAATTTTTCTATCCAATAGCTTACATTTTTCAAAAGTTTTATTTCTCGCAATTAAGACGCACTCGTTCTCGCTAGCATTGTGATTTTTAATATTCAAGCATGTAACTACGTGAAAAACACATAGTGGCAGAAAAATAAAATTTTTGACAGTAGAATACATTTACGCTCGTGCGAGTCTCGCTTGTAAATGTTTATCCTCCGTTTTTGGTTCTTCCCAATTCATCCCGGCTTTCTTTCGCCATATACAGATATATCGAAGGTACAGGATGGAATTCCCCAACTGCGTCATAAGTGCACTTACCTTTCATCTACCCTACTTTTTAAAGTTACCTCTCTTTTTCACATTAGTGCTAAAAAATTTGTTTTAATATTTGTCAAAGTTCATAAATAAATTAATCATGCGATGAATTATGTTTTCAAAACAGATTTTGAGTAACGTATGATTAATCAAGTGATTCATAATTTTTACTTAGTTTATATATGTTTCATGAAATCAAATTAATCATACTGTAGAAAACAAAATTTACATCAAAATGCACATGTAATGCGGAAGTTTCCGGAAAAAAACTTTCGATCGAATGGGTCCTACGAGATTAGGACCCAAATTTCGTCTTTTCAAATGGAAACGAAAAATTTTACGATTAATAAGTATTTTTTGAAATTTTTTATGGGCCTTAGTAACGCCCATTCCTCTCTAGGCCTGATTAACTTCTAAAAAACGCATCTTTTGTGTAGCACCGACAATGGAGAAGTTTCTTTGTACAAAATTTCGTCCTGTGCTACACAAAAATTTACAGATATTTGTGAAGTTTTCTTTTGGAAACTAGTTTAAAAAAAAACACACAAACTATAAACTTCCCTTACATTTAAAAATTTTATTAAAAAAAATTTTTTTATAAGCTATCAAAACTATAAACTAATTAAAATTTTAAAAAGAATACATTTTTATACGCATGGAGATGAGTCTTTTTGTTCATTTATTTTTTTCATTTTTTGGCTTTTATTGTATTTGGGAGGGCTTACGCGTATGGATCTCGGAATGGACATACTATTTTGGATTATTCCAAAAATATATGAAAGCATAAGTAAACAGCAGAGAAATCACTCCGCGGACTACGTTTAATATTATTGTAGGTATGAACAATAATGTTCTGGATGTGGAAGTTATTCTACTGGAGCTGGACAAACTTTCCGCTATGGCGCTTCGTTTCGTTCTTGATTTAACGGCATTTTTTCTTCCATAAGTCTCGTTGTTTATGAGTACAGTTTCTTCGTTTTCCAATATAATTTCGATTAGACCATTGTGTTGAACACCGTTGATTGACACTGCGCCTGAGATCCAAATGTTTCCTGAAAAGTTAGATAAAATTTAGTACGAATGCTTTTTTTTTCAAGTTCAAATGGGGGAGAAAATTAGAAGCACTTTATTTTTTAAGGTTTCTTGGACTCCCTGTAAGAAATGTTAATTAGGTTATCCATTAAACAGCCATTAAATGGCTAGTTACTAGAGAAATATTAGATTGAGTCTATGAAATGGCCAGTAAATACCTAATTAACATTTCTTACAGGGGGCCTTTGAATTCATTTTTAACCCTTCTCATTTATGGAAATTCAACATGTTTATGAGTAACTTCTCAAATTGGATTTTCCCAGTAACTAACAAGGGTATGACCAGGCCAGATTTGTATTTTTTTTTTTTGGTTTTTTTCCTAATTTAAAAAAATTCATGTTCAAGCCAATTGCATTTCCAGTTCTGGGACCCATGATAGTACATTTCGAAACTGGTGCGATGTCATCACCGGGGCGATTTGAAAGCACCGAGGGCAAAACGAAGCGGAGCCTGAGGTTCGTCAAAGTGTCCTGGTGATGATGTGCACCAGTTTCGAAATATATTTTTTGACCCGAGTGCGTAAAACCATTTCAACCAGTGTCGGAAAACAATTTTTCGACTCTAGTGCGTAAAAAATGAACTTTGAAATGGTTTTACGCACTCGGGTCAAAAAATATATTTCGAAACTGGTGCGTATCGTCACCAGGGCTCGAAATTTACTGTTTATATTTATTTGAATTTCAAAGGAAAAATATTTTTGACTCCAGAGTTTTTTTATTTTGACCATATTGTACACTTAGCTATCACAAAAAAGATTTGAAAATGCTTTTTAACTGTTATCTAAATTATAAGTGGTCAAAAAATATTCTCCCAGGAAAATTCATGAAAGAACACATAAGCGATATTTGTAATAACTTTAAGAACGACTTTTGAAGCGTAACTTCTATACTTATAGCTCGAAAAAACTCACCATCGATAACTTCCCCAGGAAGTTTAGTTACAATCGATGTTATGTTAGTAAACTTTTTTTTTTGCAAAAGCCTAAAGTTATCACATGATTAGTCAAGTATAAATATAAAACAAGTTTCGAAACCTCAAAAAAAGTGCCTCACGAATAATTTCCCACATTTTGAGTTCTTATTAAATTATTAAATAAACAAAGTCTCACCTGATTTTGGTACAACAGCAACAGCAGCATTATCATATTTCTTCGATTTGATAAAATCACTTTTGTCAACTAAGCACCTCAGGCATGCGGATTTCGAATGTGTAGGCAGACAATTCCTCACACTCGCAAAATCTTCATTGCACAACGTAATTTTTCTATCCAATAGCTTACATTTTTCAAAAGTTTTATTTCTCGCAATTAAGACGCACTCGTTCTCACTAGCATTGTGATTTTTAATATTCAAACATGTAACTACGTGAAAAACACATAGTAGCAGAAGAATCAAATTTTTGAGAGAAAAATACATTTGTGCTTGTGCGGGTCTCGCTTGTAACTGTTTATCCTCCGTTTTTGGTCCCTCCCAATTTATCTGTGTTCTTTCCCCATGTACAGTTAGATCGACGATACAAGACGGAATTCCCCAACTGCTTCAGCTACCTGTTATTTATTCCATTTTTTAAGTTCCCATTCTTTTAATAAAGGATTTTTTTTTTTTTACATCAGCACTAGAAAATTTGTTTTGGTATTTTTAAAAGTGCTTTAATTTTGTGATGAATTAGCTAGAGGTGCTTAATATGGCCATGCTAAGCGAGAATGAATGATGTGGCTCATCAAATTAGTATTTTTTGACGTTCAAGGTTCCATTTTAAAGCTTGATCCAAGAACGTTTTATTCACTTTTTTCATGTTTATTCCTTGAAATCGCACAAGTATTTAACGTTTACTGCTATTTTTTGTTGGAAAAGTCAAAATAATTGTATAAAGAAGCATAAAAATTGTAATACTTATAAAATATTCATTTTTAGGTTATGAGAGGTGATTTTTAAACGATTTCAGTAGGGTCCGCGGTGACCCAAACAGAGTTATTCGGAAACTTCCAACTGAAAAACGAAATGTATTAATAAAAGAACTAATGTGGATATATTTATTGTTGATTTTAATTGTTAAAACATTATTTATTTAAACAATTGAAAAAATTTTGACAATAAAAAACCATTTTTTGATACATTTCGTTTTTCAGTTGGAAGTTTCCGAATAACTCTGTTTGGGTCACCGCGGACCCTACTGAAATCGTGTAAAAATCAACTCTCATAACCTAAAAATGAATATTTTATAAGTATTACAATTTTTATGCTTCTTTATACAATTATTTTGACTTTTCCAACAAAAAATAGCAGTAAACGTTAAATACTTGTGCGATTTCAAGGAATAAACATGAAAAAAGTGAATGAAACGAAAAATTCGAGATTTTCGACTTCGTTTTATGGCTGCCATTTTGTTGAAAAAGATTTTTATAAAAAAAAAAAATCCTACCGTAAATTTCAAGTATCGTGATCACCTCTGATCACATTTTTGAAAAAAAAAAAAAAAAAATCCAACTGAAAAAATTCATTAAAAAAAAAAAAATTGCAGCAAAAAATTGAGTTTTTTTTTTTAATTTGTTAATTAACAATTGAAAATGACATTTTTGACTTTTTAAAATTACATCATCGTGTAGAGCATACCCGAAAATAATGGTATATGGTCTTTTTGAAAATATTTTTTATCGTTTTCATCAAAATTCCAGAGCTCAAAGTACAAGAAAAATTTAAAAAATCCTGGGACTTAATGAGTTAAATATGAAATAAGCTATACAAGATTAGGCAAAAATTTTGTATAGTTCAAAAAAATTCCAAACATTCGAATTTGAAAACAGTATTTTTTCATCAAATTTTGAATAACTTTTAAACCAATGAAAATCTTTTCGCGTTGTTTTTTTATTTTTATAACTTTTAACTTTCAATGGCATGGATTTGGAGACCCCGAGGGCGCAGCGAATCGAAACCCGACGTTTTTCAAAAAGCCCTGTAAAATTTTTCGTGGAAGTATACATATATTTTATTTCCAAGGAATAAATTTAAAAAGGGTACGAGAGTCATGAGATTAAAAATATAGTTTTAATTTTATAAAAGATATCCTTCAAGTTAGATTATGAACTAAATGCAACTTTAAAAAAATAATCTTGCATATAAAAATCGAAGAAGCGGGTATCTGCTAGTTTAGTAATATTGCAGTAGGGTAGAGCGGGGTACCTACGCATTCAGTAGTATACTTATTGTTAGTAATATTTTAGTTGTCAAGTCATCTGTATATAAAACCAATTTTTTTTTTTTCAATTTTATTTTTACTACATACAAGTTTTTCTCTTTTGAACAACATCTTTGACTTTATGTTAACATTACTAAATTTTTTTCTATATTGGGTAAACTTAAAAAAAAGAATCAATTTAAAAAAACTTTGAGATCTGAAGTTTCTTAATAGTTGTAGTAACCTTACATATTTTCTTTTAATTCCTCGAATTCCAAATAATAGTTTTTCAGATCAAAGACATTTTTTATTTTGAAAATTCGATATTCTAAGTTCAAGTGCCTATAATATCTTCAAAAAAGAACTATTCTTAATAAAGGAAAGCAAAATTTTTTCAACTCAATTCAGTTAATAAACTGACAAGGGGAGGACCACAAGCATCAAACGTCAATCTTTACCAAACTTTGCAGAAATGTTTGTTTACATGTGAAAATGATAATCCTGAGTTCCTAGATCCTAACACTTAGCCATTTTTGAGTACCATCGTTTTTTAAATCATTTTTTAAATGAATTTAAGGTAAATGTCCGGGATTATTGGACACTTTTCAAACGGGAATATATGGTTTACGCTCAGGGGCGCAACAACTCGTGTGAGCAAGGGGGTGTCCTGATCAATTTTTTTCCTGACACCCCCTAGTATTTTCAGGGGGTGTCAACGAAATTGTACAATTCTAAATCAAGCCTTAAACCTCAATATGCCTAAGCGCCCTGGGCGCCTGAGTTCAACAAAAAAACTAATCAGTTATCTTTCAAGCTCTGAATCCCCAAATACCCTGGGCGACCGACTTCAACAAAACAATGATCAGCTATCCCCCAAGCTCTAAACCCCCAAAACCCTGGGCGTCCGAGTTCAGCAAAAAAACTTATTGGCTTTCCCCCAAGCTCTGAATCCCCAAATACCCAGGGCGCCCGTGTTCAATAAAAAAAACTGATCAGCTATACCCCAAGCTCGAAACCCCCCAGAATCCCTGGGCACCCGAGTTCAATTGAACGAAATTTTTTTTGTTGCAACAAAAAAAATTATCAACAAATTTTTTTTTCTAACTAGAAAATAAAATCCACAACCTTATTGTGGAACAAAAAAAAAAAAAAAACACTTTTTTATGGACTTGATATTCAATTATATAAAGTACGCTTAACTTCGAGCTTAACTTCTAAAATTATTCCACTCGGTAACCAGAGTTTTAGGAGATTTAGAGCTTGGGGGATAGCCGATCAGTTTTTTCGTTGACCTCGGGCGCCCAGGGTTTTGGGGGTTTAGAGCTTGGGGGATAAATGATCAGTTTTTTTTTTTGAACTCGATGCCCAGGGTTTTGCGGGTTTAGAGCTTGCCCCCCCCCCCCCCCCCCCCCGTTGCGCGCCTGTTTACGCTAGATTATTACACTAAAACTGCATGAAAATCTATAATTTTTTCACAGGATGATGAAAAGATAAGTCAGTAATAGTGTTCAATCATTTTTTTTTATTAATTGTTCATCATAAAACTGTTTAATTTACTATAAACTAACACAAAAGTCATGTCCACGAAGTTGGCACCACCCAAAAAAGAATTTTCAGAAGTGTCCTCCCGAACCGTCCCCCAGAATGGCTCCCCTAAATTTCGCAATTTACGCGTATTTTTCGCATTAAACTCTCTAACCTTAATTAAAAATCACTTGTTTACCGCTGTGGATGGTTAAAATCATTTGGTTTTAATTTGATATCACTAAATACTACACTCAACATCAGCTCCTCAGCATAAGATCGTAAACGAAAAACTCAACTGAGGTTATCTTCACCGGTACGGGCGTCGAGTGGTTTTTCGTAAAAACTACGTTAACTTTGAAAGCTCTGATATAAATATTCTACATGTTTCAACTCACAAAACTTTTTTTAAACTGTGTGAAGATGATATTCAAGCATTTTTATGCATAAACACCGGTGAAATTATCAAGGTAAACACCAAAAAACCGTAAATAAAAAAGGTGCCACCTACACGGAAAGAAGGACCCACTGCAAAGCGGTGGTTTCAAAGAGCTTTAAAAAACTGAGTAACCGTCACTACTTTCTGCATGACAGGCACTGAAATTTCTGTACCTTGCACCGATTTTTCGGTGCTTGGCACCGAAAATTCTAAAATCGACACTGTCGGTAAAGCAGTAATCCTTGTAGAGGTTATAAATTTTGAGAAAGCGATTTTTCGGTGCACGGCAGACTTTTTACAGTGCGCCTTTCTTTCCGTGTACAACATATTATACTTATTACCTAGTAATACTATTATAGGGATAATTTTTTTTCTCTCTATCTTCTGCTGGTCCAGACGTACAGATCGTCCAGGAAACCTATTGTAGCGCCTCCCTAAACTTGAGCTTGTCCGGGTGCCACTGAGGGGACAAGTAGTCTCAAATGTCCCCCTGAGCGGCACCCCCTCGATAAATAATGAATAAAGATAAATTCACGGTAAAAATTGATTTAAATATTTTGTTCAAGATCTTGAGTAATAGAAAAAAAAGTTTTTAAGTTTTTTAATCAATTGTACTCTTACCGATCGATTAAACAAAAGTGCATCTTTTGATGATGATTCGAGATTTTCCTGGGGGGTGCCAAACAACTTTTGGAAGTTTTGAAGGGCTCACTTGGAAGTGATTTTTAAGCTAGTTTTAAGGTTATAATCCAAGTTTTTACTATACTACAGTAAAGTTTAGTGGTTAAACTAAATTTAGAATATTTTTTCGGTGTCTAAAGTGTGATTTTATAATAAATAAGGGGGGGGAGGTGCCACTGTGGTGGACAATTACGTTCTTGATCAGTGCATCAATAAATATTAATAAAAAAACCATTATTTATCGGGGGGGGGGGAATCTCACGAAAACCTTACCAGCGACCAGACGCGAATTGACAACAATGCTTAAAAACAAAATTGAACTGCAAAATGCTCCATTTTTTGGTAAATTTGTTTTAAAAAAAAAATCAATAGAATTAAACAAGGAATATTGATGAATAAACAAAACCAACGACTTTTAAATTCATAACCTAATATCGTCACTATTACATTTAATAATTCTTTATTCCTCGTTCTCCATTACTCAAGTTCAAATTGTACCAAAAACATGCAAAATATATAATTGTTGTTAAAAAAGATAGAAATAATGTTCAAGCATAGATCGATAGCACACCTGAGTCGCTCTGAAAACCTCGTGCGTAGTCTCAAGTTATTTACTCTACTAAATCAGTCTGAATTGCCAAAAAATAAAGTACAGCCTGGTTACGCCGTTGCGTAAAGCCGTTTGGAAAAACAGCTGTTTTATAGAAGATAATTTTCACTCGATATAATAATTAGAAGATCCATAACTAGTTCAACATGAAAAAAAGTCGGGTTAAGTGACAAACAATCTGCAAAGGTAAGTTATGAGATTGATTAGGAGCAATCTTTTTTACAATACTATTACAATACATAAACTTGAAAATTTTTTAATTAACTAATTTACATAATTTATAAAATAAACTTTGTAATCTATCAAACTTTTGTGTTACTTGTAAATTAAATTGCACTTTCATAAAATAAGTTTTTTTAAAATATATTTTTAAGACCAGGCTTTATGTTTAGTGGATAAAAACTTGTGGATTGTAAAATTTTGTGAAAAAATTAGTTTTTAGACAGTAACTTGATTTAAAAAATTTTTTTTTAAATAGTCCATAACACTGCTCGTTTAAGATTTTCAGGACAAAAAGAATGGAGTTGATCGTTGGGGCAGTGGCAGGTGCTGGCGCGGCATTATTTACTCATCCAATGGACGTAATTAAGGTAATTAGAGCTCCTTGAAAAAAAATTTCTCAGTAAAATAATTTCCTAAACCATTAGTTATTGATTGAAGTCAATTTCATTTATTCCTGTATGGTAGTAGTATATAAAATAGAAACCGTAATCTGGGATGAATTTGGAAACTTTTTCAAAGTATTGCCAAACCATCCCCAAATTAATAAAATTCAATTCTGTAAAAAGACTCTAAAAAAAGAGATGAAAAATTTTCAGTCTTAATTTACAGAATTAAAATTTTCTAATTTTTGTTTTATTTTTGCAACACTTTGAAAAAGTGTCTAAACTCATCCTCGGTACATTAAAAATTTTTATTTCATTAATGCGCTCAATACAGCTTTATTAAAACTTAATTTATCCAAAAAAAATTTATCATCGCGTAAATGAAATTTTTTTTTTTCTTACGCGGATACTGTTTTAAAACACTAATAGGATTTTTTTCTTCGCCTGCAAGACGAGACTACAGCTCCAGGGTGAGCTAGCAGCCCCGGGAAGCTACAAGCGCGTCTACAAGAACACGTTTCACGCCTTTTACTTGATAGCTCGTAGCGAGAGCTTTAAATCTATACAAGCAGGCTTGGGACCATCCGTGGTCTACTCGATGTTCCTCGGAACTCGACTGGGCTTTTACAAACTGGCTTTGAACTATGAATTCATGTACAACGAGTCGGGACGCATTGACGCCCTCAGGTCGCTTCTGGTGTCCACTGTGACCAGTAGCATTGCCGCTGGCTTAGGAAGTCCTTTGTTTTTGGTATTTTAAGTCTTTGATTTTTAATATTTCAATGAATATTAAACACATACTACAATTAGCAATACTAACTATCTAGCTTAGAAAATATCTTTAATCTCACTTAAAACTCAGAACTAATTTACAATCTTTCAATTTCAAAGTATTAATTTCCAGCTGGATTTCCATCTGCACTAATCAAACTGGACTAATCCAGCTGAAAAATTTTGAAAAAAAAACCAAGTTCAATTTTTTCAAAAACATTGAAAAATGAATTATAACTTGATTATAAGCAATATTATCAAAAAAAAAATTTTTTCGATATCCAGAAGGAATTCCAGCCTGATATCCAGCCGTCAAATTGGAACCGAAATCCAGCTGGAAATAACAACATAACCAAAAATCTGCAGATCTGACAATGAGTCACCCTATATATCTATACACACACTTGCATAATACAGTTACCCATTCAGAAGATTTTTGAAATTTTCATGCAAATATAAGGTAATAATTGACAGAAAAAAATTCCAGGTTAAAGTTCAGATGCAGTCACAAGCGTCGGCTCATACATCCGTAGGCACTCATCACGGCCACGAGGGTACCTGGTCGGCGTTGAAGAGCATCTGGAAAAATGACGGAATTCGTGGACTCTACAGGTAAATATTTAAAAACCCAAACACAATATTGAAATGTAAAATAAGAAGAAAAATATTAAAAGGGACAGTCACATCAACATACCCAGGGTAGCGTTCGGTTCGGCCTTTCAGCTGACGACCTACGGCCTCGCCTTGGATTGGTTTCGAGAAGTAAGTTGATAAATTTTTTTTTAGTAAAAAACTAGATTAATCTCGTGAACCTTAGTCACAGATTTTCGATGACAGACCAATGCTAAAGTATTTCTGTAGTTCGTTCATTGCTTCTGTGGTACTTGTGGTAACTACGCATCCGTTCGAGATGATTCTCACCAGGCTGTACAATCAGAGTTAGCTAAAATATATATGTATACGTATTAGGTAATTGTATCTATATATAGATCTGTATAATATACAGTTACTTTACGTATATATATTTTAAAATTAGTTAATACTTTTATTTTAATTTTTTTTACATTAATGATATTTTTTTTGTTTTTTCAGAAACTGAGTCAGGAAAAGGTACTATGTACAATAGTTTTTTTGACACTTGTTATAAAATATGTAAAACCGAGGGCGTTTTAGCTCTATACAAAGGTTCATAGTTTACATTACATTTTTGGGGGTGGATCATATACATTACGAAAGCATTATTTTCTTTTACTATTTTTAATTCTTTCAATTTAATTGATATTTTTTCCTTGTTTTTAGACTCTAGACAAATTAGATGAATAAATTTCTACATCAAAACATTTCATTTTTATAAAGTTGATCGTTTTTTTTTCTATTATTGCTGCTATTTTAAAACGAAAACCGAGACAGTTTTATTCATCGGAGCAAAAAACGAATTTTTTTGAAGTGCTTAAAAATGAATAAAATTTTTTTTATTAATCAAAAATAATGAAAAAAGTAGTGAAAGTACTGCTTTCTTAGCGTATATGTACTTAATGCTTTCTACCAAAATTCAAGATTTTACTAATCCAAGCTTTTTTTTAGGATTTTTTCCGATGTTCCTTCGGATGACCCCTTACTCGATTTTGTATTATATGTTTTATGAGAAAATTTTTATAATTTATAAGTCTTGGGAGTCACCCGTTAAATTATAAATAGTAAACTAAAAATCAGGACGATAAAGAAAAAAATTTTTAAAGGCCTTGAAGCGAGTACGAGTGAGGATTCATTGATTCGTCGTCTGAGATTCAAGAGCGGCATCTTTATGTTTGATGTATATAAAGCACAACTCGAGAATTGAATGCAACAATAATTTATCACGTATTCATTTAAGCAATTTTTCATTTAAAAAAAATTAAAAAATCTCAATTTTGAATATTTTTAAAGTTATGAGCTCTTCTGTTTAAGTTGTCCGACTATTTTAAGTTTTCATTAATTAAGTATGCGACGCATTATAAGCGGTTGTAAATAGGTGTGAGGTTGTAGTATACATATTTATTTAACAATTTTTTAAAATAAAGTTTCATTCAAGATATTTTCTACCTTTATTTTCAGCCTGATAATAAACAAAAATAAATAAAAACTATTGGAACACCTGTAATCTTCTCTATTAATTGATATTAAAAGTTATACATGATTGATTTTTTTTTAACGCTTTATAAATGAAGCACCCTAATTCAGAACTGTCACACTGACAATTACGTGCGTCAATTTGATCCAAGGATTAATAAAATAACATTGAATTTTTGTTTTTAATCATCTTACAAAATATTTTGAAAAACTAAAAACCGTTAATGTTGTAAAAAAACAATCAAGATTTCATGATATTTTTTTTATTCAAAAGTAACATTAAAAAAAAAAAAAAAAAAAATACTATACTTACTATTTTTTTTACAAAGGGCGAAAAAATCTAGGTTATAAAACAACTGTTGAGGTAGTGAGCACTCTTAAGGACAAAGCTAATATTCAGGTAATGCTAGGAGGGTTATTTGGGGTGGGTTATTGAATCCAAGGTTGAATAGTATAGAATAGTATCCAGGTAAAAGCTAGGAGGGTTATTTGGGAATGGTTATAGGATTTCAGACGGAGGTTTTTACGCCTTTCTGAAAAAAGAGCATAAATATTTTATCTTACTACCGTGGGTATGTCATACTGCAGCGCTTGTAGTCAATGATTGCATAAAACGGTTTTAGCACGTAGTCGATAAAATAAAAGGTGTCATTCGATACATTAAGAACAGCACGAAAAGAGTAAAAATTCTGGATGAATTTATACATTTTTTTGAACTACCGGAATTACAACTGCTCAAAATTTCAGGATAGAGCTACTGAAATGTATTGCCCGCCTATTAGTTCTGTGGGATGCAGTTGAACATTTTTTTATCGATGAGGTCTATTCAAAAAACTTCTCAAAAAAAAGGTTAAATAGCTCCGATAATGAAGAAAAAGAAGATACGGCCTCTCTTCTATTAGAATTTCTCAAAAATAAAGAAATGAAAGCATACTGCCAATATTTAAAATATGTCCTACAGTTTTTTAATCAGTTCAATGCGTACTTTCAAACGAAAGGATTACTTATTCATAAGTTATACCCTGAAATAAGAAGCTTACTTCGAAGTCTAGCTTCTAATTTTATAAAATCTGCCGTACTCGAAAATTGTGATTGTTACGATATAGATCTTTCATACGACAGCATTTTTATTTCCATTACAAACATTAATTTTGGCAGTGATTGCAACGAAACCTTGAATAACCCAAATCTGTCTTCTATTGTATCCGCAAAAATTTGAGATATGTGTTTTGGTTTTTATTAAGACTCATTCAATGAACTCAGAAGGCGATTTTCTGTAAAAATGGATCTTTACAAAATAGTTCAATTTATTGAACCAAAGTTCTCTCTTTCTATTTTAAACAGAGACAGATTAGGTCTACCAAAATTGATTGAAGCTCGTAAAAATTTTCAAAATCCACAACTAGAATATGACCAAATCGACTACGAGTGGAGAATAATACCATCTTGTTTTGACATTGAAGAAAAAAAGGAGCTTCTTAATTTGACACCGGAAAAGTTTTGGAAGAAAGTATTCGACATCAAAATACCGGGCCGTGATGAAATTCGATTTGGTAACTTAAAAAGACTAGTGGTTATTGTCTTCTCTTTATCTCTATTCCCGAAATATTTTGCATAAAAATTTTTTCTTTATAACAACAATCTAATATAATTTTCAAGGTTTTTTTGTTTGTTTGTAACTTTTCAAAATTTAAAGCATATTTAATGAAGTTTTCTGTGATTGGTAAATTTTTAACGTCTAATACTTGTAATTCAGTTGCCGTGGAAAACAATGTTTCAAAAAAATTTTCTTGGAGAAATTTACTTCGAATGCAGCTTAAAGTTTTCACTTTTGGCGAGATGAGAGGAAAATTTCCCATCATCTTGTACAAATCTTCAATAAAGACGTGCTCAAGATTTGTCATTTTCAATACATGACTAAGTCCAAAATCTGTCACGTCAAAGTAATTACCTGCAATGAAAATATTTATTAAAAATATGTCTTAAATATTAAGTATTGGTAAGTAAATTTTCAACTTACGACTGATATTCAAACTTTGTAGACTTCGAAAACATTTGGACAATTTAGTTAAAAAATTATCGTCGACAGCATATTACTAGAAATGTCTAAGCTTTTCAAATTTTTTAGTACACTCAAACTGTCAAAAATTAATAATGATTGTTGTTTGATTGTCGTAATCTTCAATCCAAGAATCGTCGTACTCATCTGAAAGCCAAGTTAGAGTTATACTGGATATATTTTTACATTTAGTTGAAAAATATCTAAAATGACTGTCATCAATTTTTAGTTCTGCGGTGATTGATTTTTCTTTGATCAGGTTTCGAGCACCAGTTCAAACCTCGGAACGATATGGTGTCAGGCCAGTGTACATACCTCAGTAAAGAAGCTCGTAATTTCAAAAGAGCGTATTATATGACATGAATGAAGTCAATAAAGTTTGTTTGCAAGTTCGGTTATTGATTCGAAAAAATTGCTTGTTAAACATTTTTTACATCGAATTATTTTGAAAGTTCTTTATATACCGGAATCTTACAATTTTATAAACAATCTTGATAAAATTATAAGTGATAAATTACAATATAAAGGGTAGGAATCGGAAAACAATTAAAATTAATTTATTTTTCATTATTTAACTTTTACTATCTTCACAAAACTATAACTTTTATATTAAATGTTTTACATACATACATTATATGTCAATAAATAGAATTGTACTTCAGGTTCAGGTCACCTTAAGCTCGAATTGACAACAATGCTTAAAAACAAAATTGAACTTTAAAATGCTCCATTTTTTGGTAAATTTGTTTAAAAAAAAAAAAAATCAATAGAATTAAACAAGGAATATTGATGAATAAACAAAACCAACAACTTTAAAATTCATAACCTAATATCGTCACTATTACATTTAATAATTCTTTATTCCTCGTTCTCCATTACTCAAGTTCAAATTGTACCAAAAACATGCAAAATATATAATTGTTGTTAAAAAAGATAGAAATAATGTTCAAGGATAGATCGATAGCACACCTGAGTCGCTCTGAAAATCTCGTGCGTAGTCTCAAGTTATTTACTCTACTAAATCAGTCTCAGTTGCCAAAAAATAAAGTACAGCATGATTACGCCGTTGCGTGAAGCCGTTTGGAAAAACAGCTGTTTTATAGAAGATAATTTTCACTCGATATAGTAATTAGAAGATCCATAACTAGTTCAACATGAAAAAAAGTCGGGTTAGGTGACAAACAATCTGTAAAGGTAAGTTATGAGATTGATTAGGAGCAATCTTTTTTACAATACTATTACAATACATAAACTTGAAAATTTTTTAATTAACTAATTTACATAATTTATAATAAACTTAAAATATTGGTTTTTAGACCGGGAATTTCATTTGAAACTTTGTAATCTATCAAACTTTTGTGTTCCTTTGGTCACAGGTACATAAATTAAGTTGAACTTTCATACAAGAAGTTTTTTTAAAATATATTTTTAAGACCAGGCTTGATGTTTGGTGGATAAAAACTTGTGGATTGTAAAATTTTGTGAAAAAATTAGTTTTTAGACAGTAATGATTTGAAAATTTTTTTAAATAGTCCATAACACTGCTCGTTTAAAATTTTCAGGACAAAAATAATGGAGTTGATCGTTGGGGCAATGTCAGGTGCTGGCGCGGCATTATTTACTCATCCAATGGACGTAATTAAGGTAATTAGAGCTCTTCAAAAAAAAAAAAAATTTCTAGGTAAAATAATTCCCTAAACTATTAGTTATTGATTGATTGGAGTCAATTTCATTTATTCCTGTATGGTAGTAGTATTTAAAATAGAAACCGTAAACCGTAAATTTGGCAATACTTTTTCAAAGTATTCTTTTTTTAGAGTCCTTTTACAGAATTATTGAATTTTATTAATTTGGGGATGATTTGGCAATACTTTGAAAAAGTTTTTTGAAAAAGTCATCCCAGTTTACGGGATAAAAAATTTTTCGTCCCTCTAACCTCAAAATCGGAACTTCGCCCCTTGTTTTCGGTTAGAAGGACGAAAAATAGTATATTTCCCTTAGCCTCGCCTTCGGCTAGGGTCGCAAACCTCTCGGAGGCCAAATCGAACCATCTCGCCTGCAGGAATAATATACTATTGTATTTCATAAATGTGCTCAATACAGCTTTATTAAAACTTAATATATCCAAAAAAAATTTATCATCACGTAAATGAATTTTTTTTTTTTTCTTACGCGGATACTGATTTAAAACACTAATAGGATTTATTTCTTCACCTGCAAGACGAGACTACAGCTCCAGGGTGAGCTAGCGGCCAAGGGAAGCTACAAGCCCATCTACAAGAACACGTTTCACGCCTTTTACTTGATAGCTCGTCACGAGAGCTTGAAAGCTCTGAAAGCAGGCTTGGGACCATCCCTAGTCTATCAGATGATCCTCGGAACTCGACTGGGCTTTTACAAACTGGCTTTGACCAACGAACTCATGTACAACGAGTCGGGACGCGTTGACGCCCTCAAGTCGTTTCTGGTGTCCAGTGTGACCGGCGGCATCGCCGCTGCCGTAGGAAGTCCTTTGTACATGGTATTTTAAGTCTTTGATTACCATCGTCAGGGATTTTAATGTTTGAATGAGTATTTAACATATTCTACAATTAGCAATAGTAACTAACTAGCGTAAAAAATATCTTTAATCTCACTTAAAACTCAGAACTACTTTACAATCTTTCAATTTCAGTCTTTTTTTTTTCAAACAACGGACCCAGATTGTTAATCAAAGTTAACTGAATTTATAATATTTCTTTCTAAAGTTGTTTTTCGAAGACAATAATCCATGATGAGTATTGGCGTCTAGCACGACCGTAGCGACCTCGATTTGTAGGCTATTGCCGTGTTAATTCTTATGAAGAAATTTTTAGTTCGAGCGGTTGCCACCCGCGAATTTGTGGGCTTTCCATTAGATTACGTGTAAAAGCGCCCTCATTCCCCCTCTCCAACTAGAGTACCAGGCGAGGTACGCCCGCCATAATTATTTCAGAAAATTTCGAAAAATTATAGCAAACGTACTAATTAAATGAAAAAATAAAACATATTGTTTCACGGTTATAATTTAAAAAAAAAGGTTGCTTCATTTTTTACATTCGTTAAACAGCGAAAAATTAGCCAGATCGAGTCGGAATGCGCGCGCATTTCGTCGCCGATGATGACATGTTCTCGCTGAGTATGATATTTATGATAAGATAGGACCTTAATTTTAAATAACATTATTAAAAAGTAAAAATTGTCTATTAAAACAATAATTTTTCTCACATTATATTCAAACATTTACCTTGACCCAAAGAGTTTGATACCAGGGAAAACAGTACCCAACCCCTAAAATCCAGCTGGATATCCAGCCTTCAAATAGGGTTGGCAACTTTTTAAAATTTATAATATTTTTTTGCTTATTTAGTTAAAATATCAAAAAATAATCGACACGTATTTTTTCTTTTTAAAAAAAAACTAAAATTAAAGGAACTACAAGTGTTTAAATTTTTTTAAATTTCAATATATATAGATATACTTTTAATGGAATCTCGGGTTAATGACGTCATCAACCCGTAGTTTTAAAAACTTTTCTTAATTTTCTTCTTGCTCAATTTTGATTTAAAAATTCTAAAAAAAATGTTAAAATTCATTAAAAATCGAGTACTTTTAAACAAATATATTTTTAAAGTACCGGTTGCCAACCCTATTGGGACCGAAATCTAGCTGGATATCCAGCAGGAATTCCAGTTAGATTTCTAGCTGGAAATCCAGCTGGATTTTAGGGGTAGGGTACCTAAAACATAACCAAAAATCTGCAGAACTGACAATGAGTCACCCTATTTATATAAACTCGTATAATACAGTTACCCCGTTCAGAAGATTTTTGAAATTTTCATGCAAATATAAGGTAATAATTGACAGAAAAAAATTCCAGGTTAAAGTTCAGATGCAGTCACAAGCGTCGGCTCATACATCCGTAGGCACTCATCACGGCCACGAGGGTACCTGGTCGGCGTTGAAGAGCATCTGGAAAAATGACGGAATTCGTGGACTCTACAGGTAAATATTTAAAAACCCAAACACAATATTGAAATGTAAAATAAGAAGAAAAATATTAAAAGGGACAGTCACATCAACGCACCCAGGGTAGCGATCGCTTCGTCCTTCCAGCTGACGACCTACACCCTCACCTTGAATAGGCTTCGAGAAGTAAGTTGATGAATTTTTTTTTAGTACAAAACTAAATTAATCTCGTGAACCTTAGTCACAGAATTTCTATGACAGACCAATGCTAAGGACTTTTTGTAGTTCGCTCGTTGCTGCTGTGGTAGTTTCGGTAACTATGCATCCGTTCGAGATGATTACCACCAGGATGTACAATCAGAGTTAGCTCAAAAAACATATGTATACGTATTAGGCAATTGTATCTATATAGATCTGTATAAGATACAGTTACCTAACGTATATTTTAAAATTAGTCAATACTTTTATTTTAATTTTCTGTACATTAATGCTATTTTTTTTCGTTTTTTCAGAAACTAATGAGTCAGGAAAAGGTACTATGTACAATAGTTGTTTTGACACTTTTTTAAAAATATCTAAAACCGAGGGCGTTTTATCTCTATACAAAGGTTCATAGTTTACATTACATTTTTGGGGGTGGATCATATACATTACGAAAGCATTATTTTCTTTTACTGTTTTTAGCAGGGACTCTGTAATAACAAAAGTTTTGTTATGTTTTGTTATTTTTTTTTAAGTAACAAAATTGTGTTAAAAATTCAAACTTTTAGTTCAAGACTTTTTTTTAGGTCGGAATGGTTTTCCTGAGCAATATTCTTTCGTTTAGATAAGCTCAAAAAGTGAACTGAATTTTTACAGCAATTTTGTTACTTAAAAAAAATAACATAACGTAAGTTCAATTTGTTATGTTATTTTTGAAAATAACATAACAAAACTCAATTTTGTTATGGTATTTAGAAAAACAACATAACAAAAGTCTGTTTTGTTACGTTTTTTTTAAGAATAATATAACAAAAGTCCATTTTGTTATTTGTACTATAACAAAATTATAACATAACCAAAGTAACAAAACATTTTGTTATTACCGGGTCCCCGGTTTTTAGACTCTAGACAAATTAGGTGAATAAAATTCTACATCAAAACATTTCATTTTTATAAAGTGGATCGCTCTTTTTTTCTATTACTGCTGCTATTTTAAAACGAAATAACCAAGACATTTTTATTCATCGCAGCTGCAGCAAATTTTTTTTAAGTGTTTAAAAACGAATGAAATTTTTTTTCATTAATCAAAAATAATAAAAAAAGTAATGAAAATACTGCTTTTTTAACGTATACTCAATGCTTTCTACCAAAATTCAAGTTTTTACTAATCCAAGCTTTTTTTTTAGGATTTTTTCCAACGTTCCTTCGGACGGCCCCTTACTCGATTTTGTATTATATGTTTTATGAGAAAATTTTTATAATTTATAAGTCCTGCGAGTCACTCGTTAAATGATAAACTTAAAATGAGGACGATAAGGAAAAAAAATTTTCTAAAAGACTTGAAGCGAGTACGAGTGAGGATTCATTGATTCGTCGCCTGAGATTCAAGAGCGGCATCTTTACGTTTGATGTATATAAAGCACAACTCGAGAATTGAATGCAACAATAATTTATCACGTATTCATTTAAGCAGAGTCATGTGCAGAGGAATGTGATTAAAAAAAATTAAAAAACTTCAATTTTGAATATTTTCAAAGTTAGGAGCTCTTTTGTTTAAGTTGTCCGACTATTTTAAGTTTTTATTAACTAAGTATGCGGCGCATTAAAAGCGGTTGTAAATAGGCGTGAGGTTGTAGTATACATATTTATTTGTATGTATATTTATTTAACAATTTTTGAAAATAAAGTTTCATTCAAGATATTTTCTACCTGATAATAAACAAAAATGAATAAAAAGTATTGAAACACCTGTAATCTTCTCTATTAATTGATATTAAAAGTTATTTACTTGGTGTAAATCCATGGTCCATTGATCAATTAATAAAGCAAATGTTTTCGACTTTCACAAATTTTTTTTTTTTTTTTTTTAAAGGCCGTTTTGACGTAAATTCAGAAAATTTGTAAAAGTCAAAAAAAATTGTTTTATCAATTAATAATTAATGTGTAAAATGTTGATTAGTTTTAAAGCCTAGAATCATCAATATAATAAGATGTCTGTGGGGTGCTTGGTGGGCTGATCAACCAAACTCGGTCTAAACCATCTACAAAAGTTTAAAAAAATACATCTAAATTCTCTGCAATCAAAAAAAAAAATAAATTCTGTGCTCCATTTGACTTTTGCCATTTCCTGAGCAGTTGAAAGTGTAACTTAAATGAGGTCACATTACCGTAATAAATGTCTTCTGTAACTATTACAGCTTTAAATATACTAAACACGTAATTATTCAAATTTCAAAAGATAAGAGTTATTAGCTTTTTGAAAAAATTTTCTAATCCATTACTCGCGATCTCAGGCCTATGTTTTGCATAAGTAATTATAGTCTTTTCACAACGATTAGACTGCAAGTTTCATGATTCAGCATTATTAATTTTTACTCTAATAAAAGTACGAACATATGGAGTCATATATTAGTTGAAGGTAATGGTTTTCGAGTTAATGTTTATTATCAATTTGATGTGTATGAATATAAATCAATCTGATAATTAAAGACATATGGAAAAAGAAATTGTTGATGTAGATTCTAGATCAAAAAACAAAAGCTCCTGTAGATGATAAATAAATTTCAAGATGATGAATAGCTTTTATTCATGCTCCTAAAATCATTTACTTCGAATCGTCTGAAAATATTTATTTTCCAGTAAGTAAAAATTCATAACAAAAATTGTATTCGTACAAAAATTCTAGCTACGTAGGAAATGTGAATTAGGTCATCCATCAAATAGCCATTAAATGGCTAGTTACCAGCAAAATATAAGGTTAACTATTTAAAATAGCTTGTAAATGGGTAATTAATGGATAACCTAATTCACATTTCTTACAGGGACATTTTGAAGATATTTTCTCGTCCCCATACTCGCGCTATTATTTTTTATTCGGGTACAAGCGTGCGTGTGAATTATCAATATCTCGCGGGTTCAATCTCCGCCCGAAGAAAAATTAACTATGTGTTACACTTTTTTTTTTTTCTTTCCTTCTCATTAAAGTTGGAGCTTATTGATTTTTTCGACCCTTAACCGAGTAAGCTGATGTTAACAACAAAATTCTCTCTGACTTTTTTTTTTTCTTTAACCTGATTTCCATCGGTACATGAAAAATACTGTGAGTTTATTCAAATATTTTAATAAATTCATAATACGAAAAGAAATTGTGTTTACGACGTATGTACAGTGATGAAATTTCGAAAATGTTGAAAAATCATGCAATGGAGTAGTTGATTATTACTTTATTCATGAACAAGATTTATTGTTTATTGAATTTTGAATTACAATAAAAATATTGTTTTGCAATTTAAAAAAATAAAAGGTTACTTCTTTGAATCTGCCGCGAATAAAGTTATAATGAGGCGATTTTCGGTGACTAAAATGTCTCCAAACCACTTTATCCATGATTTTAACTATTGTAGATTGGAAGGTAATGAGCTTCGCTATCAATCCGTTGATACAAGAGGAAGAAAAAAATTTTCGACTCATCAGCCACAAATCAAAAGATCTTTGCGATTTTTGTAAGCTGAAAAATTAGAATCATTTTATTCGTGGCTGGTGAATCGAAAAATTTTTTTTGCCCCCGAGAATCAACAGATTGATACCAAAGTTCATTTTCTTCCTATCACCAAAAATTAAAATCATGAATAAATTGGTTTACAGATACTTTAGTAATCGGAAGTTGCATGGTTGTAACTTTATTCGTGGCAAATTTTGAGCTAAGGTTTTTCTTAGTTGGGACCATCGACATATAATATTAGAGGTGGTAATTTTTTAAATAAACGAGAAATATTTAATCGTACATCATTTTATTCAACAACATTTCATTAAAAAAAAGTAGCAGAGTAGACAGTTACACTATCTTACTCTTCAATTTGTGCTTTAGTACTTATCACAACTGCTTTACACAGTATTTTTACAGAATGATATAGCTAACATAAATAAATACTCATTATCATTAGTTTGTTGTTTATTTTTTACCTCGTAACAAAAAGCTAGCAGATCTTTGTTTTCATAAAAACACATTACATAATTAGAAACAAGGATGATGATACTTTACAAAGATGACAGATTTTAGGCTTTAAGGAGGCTTGGCAGCGTAGGGGTCGTACCTAGCGGGGGCCCTTGCGGGTGGATGAAATTGAAAATAAGAAAAAAAGTACTTTTTTTATTTATTTTTATTAGTAAGTGATTATTTATCATTTTTAAACATATTAAAACAAAATTTAAGATAAAAAATTTTTAAAAACGTTGAAAAATTGCATGTTTTGAAGGTTATGTACCGCAATTTTCTATTTTTCTTGTAAATTAGTCCAATAATCTCAAATTTTTATAATTTTAAAATAATCTTCAGATTTTTATCTTTAAAATGACACCTGACTCGTAGTAAACTTGTGGATTTTGATGATTTGCCAAATTTTTAAATGTTTTTTTTCCATAAGAGCCCATGTTAAAAAAAAAATTCTAAACTGATTTTTTTCTCGAAAACGAGTCCGACAATCATTGTTGTGTTGAATAGGAAAGTTGTTTGTCTTACTTCAAGGAATCTACAGGAATTTTTTGGGTTCTTACTTTTGGGTTTTGAAAAAACTGCCAAGCCTCCTTAAGATTCATAGTAATAAATTGCTTTTAAAAAATCAAATGCTCTCTTTCCGTATGGCCGTTAGGCCAGTTTCCTCGTTCGTATCCTGGGATCGACTGTCGACGTACGCCCAAATCAAGCACAAGATTATCATGAAAATAACAAACACGACAATTACAACGATAACTTCGCCTCTGCTGGCTGTACCGTCCCCAGTCGTGGTTCCGCTATTTCGGTGGTGGTAGCCGCCACCGAGGTAGTGGACTCGGCGCTTAACTCTTGATTTTTTTTCGGGAGTCCAGATGTGGCCTGAAAAACAAATTTTATTTTGATAAATACCGCACATGTGTAATTTACATGTGTTATTTTTACGTGAATAATTTTTTTATTAGTTACAGTGCATGTTTTTGTTTATTATTGGTCGGTTATACTTTGATCTTTTTTGACACGTGTAATTTACACGTGTGATACTTATTTGTTCAAATTTTTCATGTGCTACAGTGCGTGCTTTTTGTTTATTATTGATTAGTTATATTTTGAAATTTTTTTATAAAAATTTTTTATTTTTTTAAAGTATTGTGAAAAGGACGCGAGTAATTTACATGTGTGATCTACTTGTTACCGTGGATGGTTTTTGTTCATTACTGGTCAGTTATACTTTGATCTTTTATTTATTCATTTTATAAAATAGTTTAAAAAAGACACGTGTAATTTACATCTGTGATAATGTGTAATCTTCATTTAATGTGTTACATGTGCATTTAAAGTGTTTATTATTTTGTTTATTATTGATCAATTACATATTTATTAATTTATTTTTTTTATATAAAATTTGAATTTGGAATCGTGTAATTTACATGTGTATCGTGTGTAACATTTAATTAGAAACTTTCACGAAACAAAATAAGGTACACGTGTTAAAATCACACATGTTAATCTCATAGGTTTGATGTAAAAATTCTCACGAGCCAGATTAAATATTGAAAGTTTTAAATCCAGATAAATTAAATTTTCTGTCGTAGTTTATCATGTGCAAGCATTACACGTGTGACGGTTTTTTCTTCATTATGGTCATTCGTCAGTACTTTTATTTCAAATTTTTTTATGTAAGAAAATGTTGAAGAAGCACAATTGTAATTAAGTTGTAGAAAAGCTTGTTCGTAATTTACAAAAAGCAATCTCGGTATAATTAATTTTTACACGCGAGTTTACACTGAGTCACAATTTCCGTAAATATTTACTTTGCTAGATAGAAAATGATGTTGATACGCAGTATGTATTTTTTCATCGATTTATTTCTAAATTTTAATAAAATAATTAAACTTGAAAAATAATTTTACCTGATGGCGGCACAACTGGATGACCATATTTATCCGAGTTTCCAAACTCTTTATCGTCAACTAAGCACGTCAGACACGATTTTCGTCCAGGCAAACAACTCCTCAGTTTCACAAAACCGTCTTTGCACAGCGCGACGTTCGAATCCGCGAGCTCGCATCGTTCGAAATTATTATCCCGCGCAATGACAACACAGTAACCGTCGTGATTGACAACGTTTAAACATTGAGCCGCGGAGAGTAAAAAGCAAACTAAACCCGCGAGAGAAACGGAATGAGTATACATTCACACCCGGTCGAGGTTCGCTTCGGACTGTTTTCCCAGCCGCTTTGTTTCGGCTTGTAAGGCTGCCTACACACGCGAACGGTTCGTGTGAAAAGCCTGTTGGGTGGCGGGGGTTGGTTCTCGTGACGGGTTTACGCGAGCTGATTCGTATCGTCGTTACACTTAGGATCTTAAAAGATTGAGAGATTAATGAAATTAGTTCTTATGGTCGTAACTCGGTAGTCCAAAGTTTAACGTATTAATAATAAAACTTTTTTTTTAGTATGTAATCTAAGTAATGTTATTTAAAGTATGTATGGTTCATATTTTTAGTAAAACTTTGAAGGCAGAGCGCAGAGAGTTAATGCAAAATAAATTCGTTAATTCGAAGTAATTTTTTTACCCCATTAAACAAATTCTATACTAAAAGTATTTTTGAGTTTTTATTGTAACTTTATTCGTGGCAGATTTTTGGCTAAAGTTTTTCGTCGCCGGGACCATCAATATGAAGTCAAACAATATTATTTTATTAATTTGTTCTTTAAAATTCAAGAAAATGCGAACAAAATTGAAGGTTTTTAAACTAAACAATTGCATTATATTTTTATTTAATTTTTTTATTGTAAAAATTATTTAATATTAAACCCAATTTATAAAGACCTAGTAGCCAAAGCTATTGATTGGTCATCACGAGACAAAGAAATCTCTCTAAAAATCTTGTTAAGATTATAATTATGCTCATCTCTGCTAGTCGATACAATATTTTTTCGAATATTGTATACTCGAAAAATTGACTTTTTCGACGCATGATGTCTCGAATCAAACGTTAAACTAAATTATTAAAGTAAAAATTGTCAATATCTCGCTGGTTCGATCTCAGAATAGAAAAACTACAATGCTACACTTTTTTTTTTTTTTTTTCATTAAAGTTGGAATTTATTGATTTTGTTGACCCTCTACTGAGTAAGCTGATGTTAACAACAAAATTCCTCTGTTTTTAATACTTTTTTTTTCACCGTGATTATGAAAAGAAATCAATTATTCAATTATTGAAATAAACTGATAGTAGAAAAAAAGGATTTCTATGAAATCTGAAATTTTCAATGCTTACGTACTGATAAAATTTCAAAGTATTTACAGAACACAATGAAAAAAAAATGAATAACATTTCCAAAGATGATTCATATTTCTTTGAATTACAATGTTTTAAAAAATGTTTTATTTTTTTATTTTCAGTCTTGTAATTTAAAAAAATTCCAGGTGAGTTTTCGTACTTGTCATATAAATTATTTAATTTTTTTTCGTAACTGTACGATCATGTATATAACAATATTAGTGGTGATAAGGTTTTTAAATAAATAGTTCAAAGATTTTATCATAAATCTTTTATTAAACAACAACATTTTATAAAACAATACCTCAGAGTCTAGTTAACACAGTCTTGAACTTCATTTTGTGCTTTAATACATCGCAGCTATTTTTTACAGTATTTTAACAAAATATAGGTAGCTTATAAAAATACTATAAGTTTATTGTCCATTATTAAGCTTGTACTAATATTTTTTTTTTTAACTCATCTTCTTTATCATTGACATATCTACTTGGTAACAAAAAAAAACCCAGTCGAGCTAAACTCTAGGCATTTCGTAACTTTTTTGTCAATAAAAAAAAAAAGAATTGACATTGCTTATGTATTTAAAAATTGTAAAAACTATTTATTTATGAAAATAATTATCACAATGTCCCAGTAATTATCTAGCACCAATAAAAAAGCCAAAAATGACAGATTTTAGCTTAAATTCAGAATTTCTTTTTTCGTACGAGGCGTCAATGTATACATACACATAGATCACACACCAATAAACAATATTTTAAAACTAAAACAAGCACTACAACGTAACATCACTAAAAATCACAGCAAAAAAAAAAAAAAAAAATCATCAAACCATACTCTCTTCCCTAACGACAGTACTTTCCTCCTCGTAAGATTGATATTCCTCACAAGCCCAAATCACTAAAGCAATAAGCAAGATTATCACAATCGCTACGATCAGAATGACGAATCCATCGCTCGCACCACCGCCGCCGGTCGACGAACTGTGATAGTGATGCGAGCCTCCGTACCAGTGGTAGGAGGAGCTTTTGTGGTAACTGCTGTACGACTTGCGGTAGGTTGTTCTGGAAGAAGCGCTTCTGCCGCCTTTACGTTTGACCCTGGGTCTAGGAGTTTTGAATTTGTAGGTTCGGTTGTTTATGAGGACGGTTTCGGATTGGTCTAGGAGCACTTCGTTGAGGCCCGAGTGGGAGATGCCGTTGATGGATACCGGGCCGCTGGTCCAGATGCGACCTGAAAGCAGATTGGTAATGAAAATTGGGATTTGGTTTTGTATTGAGTTGTTTAGAAGGTTGAAAGATCACACGTGTAATTTACATGTGTGGTTCTTACGTACGCCAAAGCACATGTGTAGATTAAAATGTGTAGCATTATTTTTATAAGTGTTAGAGCGCTGAGCGCATGGTTTTTGTTTGTTAATGGTTAGTTATACTTTGATCTCTTTAATTTATAAAAAGGTTGAAAAATTCGCGTACATAATTTACATTTGTGATTCTTACACCTTAATTACATGTATAATTTTTCCATGTGCTATAGCTAATTTTTTTATTATTATTGTTCATTTATACCTAGATCACACATTTTTCTCTTTTATTTCTCAAAAGATTGAAAAAAGACACATGTAATTTACACGTGTGATCGTGTGTAACAATCGTTACATGTATAACTTTTTGATGAGTTACATATGCATGTATGATGTAGCCAATAAGCAAATAAAAAAATCATGAATTTCTCTAAATACACGTGTAAAATTTTCACATGTGTAATACTAGAAATAATTATTGAGTATAAACACCCTCGCCTCGCTCACCGTGAAACTACGGAGGGGAAGCAGTCTGTTTTAAACATTCGTGCTGTTCCCTCCGTTGTGCTACATAGTTTTTCAGAAATACATTAATTAAATTTATAATTGACTTTAGTCAGCTATTTAGATGTAAAAGCGCTTTTTGAGTTTTTGCGAATGTGACTTCTTGCAGGTGCATTTTTGCAGTTTTTACTTTTTTCTTTGTGCAGTTTAGAGGTTTTGCAGATTTTAGTGACCGAAGTGTGTGTGCAGTGTGTTGAACTTTTTACCTAGACTGTGACACTAATGTTGGATTGTATTTAATTTGCCACACAATTCACGACTGTTTTTTGCATTGGCGATTTGCACTGCATCTTCGATGATACTGTACATCTTATTTTTATTATAAGTAAGTTGAGGTTGATGTTTGTATAACTTAAACTGTTAAGAGTTGTATTCAAATTTGTAAACTAATTGTGATTTTTGTTTAATAAAGTCCTCCTGAAGAGGTTGGCAAACCCTGGCCGAAGAAACGTCGAGGAATTCAGATTATACATAGATTTGTTTTTTAATTTTACTTTGCAAACGCACCTCCTGCCTTCAACCGATCCATAAGCCCTATTGGGTGACTACTCAAGAAAATAATTTTTAAATTTTTATTGTTTACTTTTTAATCAAAATAGTTATTTAATTGTAATTTATCATGTGTGCTATCACACGTGTAATATTGATGTGCACAGTCTCTCCTACTACAGTTCATTTTCAAGATTTAATTTTCGTTGTACAGTATAATCTACTTTTGTTTTTCAGAATTAATTTTTTTTTTTTTTTTCTTCAACATTGCATTTTTATTATCACCAAAAAATAGAGTGTCATTACAATATATTTATGCTGATTTCAAAAATATATGAAGTATTCTAATGTAAATTTCAAAGTCTACGTATCTCATAAAGTCAAAAAACTTTTAAAAAATACAAAAAATTTCCGATTTAATTTTAGAGTTCATATTAATTATAACTTTATACATCAAACATTTTTCATTAGTTACATTGCATTTGTTGGTTTTCAAATATTCAGTTGAATAAGAAAAAATCACACAAGTAATTTTTCACACGTGTATCAAAATTAAATATCAATTATATTTATTTATTAATTAATAGTACAGCTGTAATTTTTTTCCAAAATTACATCGATAAACTTACACCTGTAACATTACAAATGTAAATTGTTTTTTCATCACGATCAAATATAGATTACAAAACAAGCCCATACCTGATAAAGGCAAAACGGCAACAACCGAATTTTCATGTTTTATCTTACGCAGGAACCCATTATTGTCAACCGAGCACACCAGACACGACTTCCGTTCTGGCAAACAACCCCGTACTTTCACAAATCCGTCTTCGCACAGAGCAACATTCGAATTCGTAAGCTCGCATCGTTCGAAATTTTTATTTCGCGTGACTACTGCACAACCAGTATCGTGATTTTTAATCTCCAGGCATGCGACCAAGTTAGCCGCGCATGTTAACAAGCACAAGAAACTCGTTAGAGAAGAAGACGAGGAATACATTCGCGTTCGGGCGCGGCTCGACTTAAACTGTTTATCAGTCTCCTGCGAGCCGGCCACCAACACATCGCGGAAGAACGAACTCTGCGTGCATGTGGAAACCCCGTGACGTAAGTGGCGCTTCTCGTGACGTATGTAACCGAGCTGACTCACCATAGTAGACAGTGGTGCAAAAAAATGTTACATCGATACTTGGGTTGATGTTTAGATTGTTGTCAGATGATTCTGTAAATTTATTGGAGTTGTAGAGAAGTTTTGGTTTTTTGATTGGATTATAAAAGCAACGAGATTGGTAGATTATGTAAATAAAATTTTGTTATTTCTTTGGCTACTTTTTCAAAGGTCTGAGCAATTTTCGATATCCACGAGATTTTTTGATGAATAATAATTTTTTATTTGGAATATTTTTGAAAAATATATTTAAGAGATGAGTCAGCACACTTTGACGTAAATTATAAGCATGGTCCAATTAAAACTGATTTCAAAAACTTCAAAGAGTAGTTAACAACCTCAATAATAATTTAATAGTTCGCCGAACTTCTTGATCACACATTCTTTAATTCGAATAGCTTAATGTCCTATGATCATAAAATTAGTCAACTGATTATCATATATAAAAAATGACCAACTTATTTTTTACTCATTTCAGTGAGTAAGCTATATAAGAAAACCAAAATTTTTTGGGAATTTTTCATTCTTTTTTTACTGTGATAGCACATGAATTTAATAAACTCATAGAATTAAAAAAATAATCCATGAGCTTTAATGATTTTTTAGTAATTTTTCCAAAAATTCGTGCTTTAAGCCTATTGCAACTCCAGGAACCTGGATCGCGACTTAATCAATCGATCAGGGGAAAAGTCAGTGTAGAAGGCTGATATACTGACAAGTGTCTGTCGTCAAAAAAATCGGAACAAACTTTTTTAGAGCTAAGATCCGTCCATAATTTGTGGAAAACTGGTTGTTTTTTTTTTAAAACCAATTTTTCCTCTAGTACAAAATTTTGAAAATATGTATCGCTGGTGACACATCAGGTACATTAAAAAGTCAACATTTCATGTGATACGTCAATAAAACAAAAAAGACAATACAATCTTAAAAAATTGTTTATTTATCGTTAAAATACAATCAAAAATGTAAAATATAATAATGTAATTTTATTTCTATAAAGCATCTTTGAAAACCTTGTGCATCATATAGCTATTTTGAAACTAATTATTTTTATGAATTTTATATACTGACCTCATGAGACTTAGAAAAAATTAAAATTAAATATATTTATCAAATAAAATCAAGTAACAAAATCTACCAACGTACAATAAAAAAAAGGTTAACCTATCTACAGTTTAAAATTAAAATTATATAAAAAAAATCTAGACTTTCTACACTTTAATCATCGAGCTGACACAGGCAAGCCACTCCTCGATCGATCCAATGGTTTTGGCTCATGTCGGTGGTCAGCAGAACGAACATTACGAAGTTCGAGGAGTGACCGGTGGTCGCGAGAACTCCTCTCCTCTCGCTGGTCTTGTACAGTGGCGACCAGTAGACCGGCGCGGGAACGAATTTTGCTTTTACACCGGGCTTGAGGATTATAATCGGGACTGTGTCGAACATGACCTTTGGGAATGACTCGTCCAGCAACATCGTGGTTCTGTTCCACCTGGCGCCTTGGAGAAATATTCCCTCCACGTAGACGCCCAGACTGGAACGTTGACTTATTTCATTAGCTTTTTCGTACCTGTAGAGTAAGATAAGGCATAAGAAAAGGTCAAATTAGCGACTTTTAATTGATGCTAAGGTTAGATGTATCTATCAAATGGTCAAGCATACGTCAAATGAGCCAAGTGGTCAATGGTCTTGGACCATCAAAATATTCTTAGCGATATTTAAGTTTGATTGCTTCATAGTTACTATTTTATTTCTCGAACTAAAGAAAAGTAAGTTTAGGTGGTAGAATATGACCAGTTTTGCATCAAATGACAAAATAATGGAAAGTTTGGGAAGATTACAGTCTTGGATGTATTAAAATATTATGAACAATCTTTAACCACAATTACATCAGAAACTCCATAATTTCAAAATATTTATGTGTTTTCTAAGTACGTTAAAAATTATGCATCGTAACCTTTTTTGAAATTTTTAAATTATGAAATGTACAATTTACTCACTTGGTCACTTCAAACTCAAAGTCTAGGTGATCCACAGGTATGGTGTGCTTTCTCGCGTAGTTCTGTAAAACTCCGGTCAGAAAAGACTGGGTGAAGAAAAATCCAGAAAGCCAAAAGACTATGGGCGCATTGCGATTGATCCAGTTTTGCAGGAAGGTCAGCCTCTGGATCAAGTCGTTGATGTAGCTGCTGAAGGGCTTCAGAGTCGGGTAGGACTTCTTCTCCCAGGCTTTGGGCACTCTTCCAATGTTCATGCTGGTGAATACTTCTTCTAGACGCGAGGACATGGTTATTTGACCTTTGATAGCCTTCTTGACGTTGACCAGAGTGGATTTGATCTCCTCGGTCAGTTTGTTGAATCTGATGACCTCCTGCCTCAGCACGGTGTTCATACTGTTCTCGTAAAGAACTGGATACCTATTGTTCACGTAGTCTGTGTCGAACTGTTTTGGGAGTTTCTCGAGAACCTCGGTCGCTAGGTCGAACACTATATCGTCGGCGCTTTTTCCTGACTCGCTTGCTTGACCTTTTTAAAAAATAAAATCATTAATTTATCATTTTCTTTAAGCTTTGAAGAAAAAGAAATGTGATTTTGAACTAGACTCTAGAACAGGATTTTGGATAAAAACAAATGATCACAAACCATGAAGTTATGAGTCCTTAAACTGGAACAAAAATTCATGAATCCAAATTCAAGTCAAAGTCTCTGGATTCAAAAATCACACTAAAAGTCTCACTCGTAATGTTTTAAAGAATAACTTACCTATTTGCGACTGTGTGATCAAAGCACCAGTGAGTACCTGCATGGATTCTCGGTTGTCCTTCGTAATGTCGGCGTTCTGGTGAAGTCCAAAGACCTCGGGAAACTCGACCATCGGTAAGCTCTTGATGTAATCGATACAACCAGTGTAGTCTATGTCTTCTGGCAGATGATAGATTCCACTCGGGGAAAATGAATAATCCGACTTCCTCAGTATGTCTGGATTAATATATTTTCCCAGCAACGAGTTAAGAAGTCTACGATCTTTGTCGTCCGTAACACGGCCTCCATAGTTGCACTCGCCGATGAGATACAGCAGAGCCTCAAAAGGCACGTCGTCGTAGTCGTTCAGGAACATCTGCAGTTGCATCAAACTGATTCGGAGATCTGACTCGTTGAACTCGTACTGGATGTTCCAGCCGAGGGGACCGAACTTTCTCCTCTCTTGGACGACCGCGTGAAACAGACAAAGTGAGAACAGCAGAGATCGCCACTCGACCAACTTGTGACAGCCCTTATTGAGAAAAAAAAGAACTTTTTAATTCATGTTTCTTGGATCAACATAATTTTTGTCCCAATCATCTTTAATTTAGTAAATTAGAATTATTGGATATTTTTTAGAATATTTTCGTGATTTATTAAGCTGAAACTTCTTGCCTAAAAAAACTTAAAATTAGTTTGAACTTTCTCCGTTTCTTGTTGTTGGATTAATTTAAATTTAAACAAAGTAAAAATTCTAAAGCTCTAAAATTCTGAGAAATTCCTTAAATCGAACCGGATTTTCCAGGACTGGCAGGATATCAGGTGTCTACATTATCAAATTTTGTTTTCTGAGATTTTATTTTTCATAGCAGCAATATTATTGAATCAATCAATCCAGACAGCGATTTCAAATAATGAATTATTAAAATACCTTGAAGAAGGCGGGATTCGAAATGGGATCGCTGGTATAACTTCTCATGATGTTGTTTTTCAATCCAGTTGGCGCCTCGTTGGTCATCTTGACCGCGTTCTGGAGTATGGATACCGGGAAAGCGTTCGAGGGGTAGCTCGTCAGCCAGAGTCTGAACTTTTGATGTGTATTTGCCGGCACGATTACCTCGTCACAGATGCGATCAAGTTCGCGCATCCAGGACTCGGCCAAGTGACAGTTTTGCAGCACCACCCACTCGCCGGTTTCCAAACCTCTGTTTATAGCGTCGACAGCAATCGGACCCTGACCTTGACCCAGAGATATCGTCTTTAAACTCTTGGTTGTCATTCCGAGATCTTTGGTGAATTTGATCAGGCTGGTCATGGGATCGGATCCTGCAAAGAATTATAAATCTCAAAGTTTGTAATATCAAAGTTTGTATAATCCTAATAACATTAGGATTTAAGTTGTATACTACTTACCCAGAGACAGGACAAAAACTAACGGAGTTGTATTGCTCGAATCGTTGTAGGAGTCTAGCAGATCAAAAGGTGGAGGCTCAACGAAGTATTGGCCCATTCTTGAGATGATGTACATGCGAATGGCCGGTACTAGTTTGTCTGGCCTTACGCATCTGAGGATTACCAACCGATTCATGCTTTCATCGATCAAGGTATCATAAGGCTCGGGAAAAGGTTTGTCTTGAGGATTGGCCAAGTCGTAAAATTTCTTCCATTCACTTATATTGGTTTCGAATGAATTTTGAAGCTCTTCCAAACCTTTAAGTTGACAGGCACGAGTCACTTCAGACCAAGATTTTTCCGTCAACCAGGTTGGATCTGGATTTGGGTAGGGGTTGTCAAAAGCGATACCACCGGTCAGCAAGAATGTCCACATATCCTCTTGTAGCTCATGTTTGGCTTTAAATCAAAAAAAAATTGAAACACGGTTGATTCGAATAAACAAGTAAAACCGAATATTGTTTTACCTCTTAAGATTCCAACGCAAAGCAGGAGTGAGAATAAGAGCTTGTCCTTCTCGAAAAGCGATCTGCAGACATTTCTGTAGATACTGGATGTGAAAAACTGATTGATGGTCTCTATCCGTGTCACGAGGTTTTTCCCGCTCTGAGACTTGGCATGTTTATCTTCTATGACCATAATGAACAGATGAATAAACCAAGGTAAGGAGTACTGGTACATAGGATCAATGTTGGCTAGGTCGGATATGCAGAAGAACAGAGTGGCGGCGTGATGTGAGACAGGTTTGTATCCGTCTCTTGCGGTGTCGATCTCCTTTGTAGTCTCCACAGCTATTTCCTCTTTGGCCATTATTTCCTCAGAGAGAATTTTCGACGAGGAGAGGATCTTGATAGCGGTTTCGTCCTCCAGAATGTTACCCTCGGAACTCGAGAGAACCTCCAGAATCTTGTCCTCGACCTCCTTGAGAATCCGCTTGTTATTCGCACTCTCAACGATTAGCTGATTCTTCTTCTCCTCTAAAACAGGCAACTCCTTGGCCACCACTATTCCTAGTAACTGATCTTGCAGCCCTTGTTGTGTTATCATAAAGTTCAGGAGACTGACCTTTACGGCGAGCTCAGGAAGGTAGTGCGGGTTCCTCAACCTAGTTGTTATGTAGAATCTAAAGTCCTTATTGTACTCTATAACGGAATCTGCAAACTTTATGCACATCATTCCCCCTTGAAGAAACAGGTTCTTGAGAAGTATCGGCTCCAGAATAGCGTCAAGCTCTTCCAGAATGTTTTCCAATAGCACGGGTATTCCGAATTGCATGGCATTCTCCAAGATCCTGGTGTAATTAGGATCGGATAGTTTTATGACCGCCAAATGATTTTCTTTTTCCAAACTCTTGATCCACTTGTTTGCCTGAACCTGAGGATCTATCATCAGTGGCCAGCGATTCGCCGCTCTCACGATTATTCCGTTTTCTA
The DNA here is from genome assembly GCA_038277355.1 of Encarsia formosa. Classification (NCBI taxonomy): domain Eukaryota; kingdom Metazoa; phylum Arthropoda; class Insecta; order Hymenoptera; family Aphelinidae; genus Encarsia; species Encarsia formosa. Next base: position 3,883,198 of record CM076184.1, read on the forward strand.
CGGAAAACTTGTCAGCCGGCAATCCATGAATCAACCAAGACCTCACTGCAAAAATGAATAAAATTCACTGCAAAAGGGTATAGCCAGGTAAGATAGTCGAATCGGCCCCCACGGCAAACCCTTACAATATATACAGGGTGAGTCATTTTAATCTATAGGCTCCAAAATCTCGAAACTGAAGCCCCGGACGAAAAATTTTTCATATGAAAGTTTTATGATTTGGAGGGGGAAAGAAAATAGTAACCTTGGATTTGGGCCCGGAGCCTTATTTTGGGCCCTACGGACCCAAAATCCGTTTTTTAAAATGGGAACCCCTATTTTTGATTCCAGATTCGGAAAGAGCAAAAAATTTTACGATTTATAAGTATTTTTCGAAAAAAAATTTGGGCCCCCGTAAGGCCCTGCAGGGGCTTATAAAGCTTTTATAAGGCCCATTTCTTTTTAACCCGAACTAACTCTAAAATAACGCATTTTTTGTATAGCACATGCATTGAAAAGTTTCTTGGTTTGAAATTTCCAACAAAATGGGCCAACAAAAATTGGGACCGGGGCCTTATTTTGAGCCCTATGGACCCAAAGTCCGTTTTTTTAAATGGGAACCCCTATTTTTGACCCCGGATTCAAAAAGCGCGAAAATGTTTACGATTTTTAGGTATTTATTGAAAAATTTTCTGGGACCCCATGAGGCCCTGCAGGGATATAAGGCTTTTACATTTCTTTTTAACCTGAATTAACTCTAAAATAACGCGTTTTTTGTATAACACATGCATTGGAATTAAAAGCCTTATGAGCCCCTGCAGGGCCTCATGGGGGCCCAATAAAATTTTTCAAAAAATACTTAAAAATCGTAAAATTTCTCGCTCTTTCTGAATTCGTGGTCAAAAATAGGGGTTCCCATTCAAAAAAACGGACTTTGGGTCGGTAGGGCCTACAATAAGGCCCCGGGCCCAATTTTTTTGGCCCATTTTGTTGGAAATTTCAAACCAATAAACTTTTCAATGCATGTGCTATACAAAAAATGCGTTATTTAGAGTTAATTCGGGTTAAAAAGAAATGGTCCTTGTAAAAGCCTTATAACCCCCTGCAGGGCCTCATGGGGCCCAAAAATTTTTTTCAAAAAATACTTAAAAATCGTAAAATTTTTTGCTCTTTCCGAATCTGGGGTCAAAAATAGGGGTTCCCATTTAAAAAAAATGACTTTGGGTCCGTAGGGCCCAAAATAAGGCCACGGGCCCAAATCCAAGGTTACCATTTTCTTTCCCCCTCCAAATCATAAAACTTTTATATGAAAAATTTTTTTGTCCGGGGCTTCAGTTTCGAGATTTTGGAGCCTACAGATTAAAATGACTCAACCTGTATATCATTCGAAAGGGCATAAAAAAAGAAAATTGTTGGCGCAAACCGCATCTCTCTATTCCCAATCTAGGGACCCTAAGGTCGAAAATAGTGATTTTTCAACTTTAATTCATGTCTCAGAACCTATTAGGGCTAGAGACATGCGGTTTGCGGCAAAATAAAAAAAAAAATGTAGTTCACCTTTATTTTTTAATATTATTATTATTAAAAAATTTTTTACTTCTTTATCTAGCTTAATTATTTATAGGGTTGTATTAACTTTTAGAATTTTCAAGTTATAAATTGGCCCTGGGATGATTCTTAAAAAACTTTTTCGCAGAAACCCTTACAATATATATATCAATCGAAAGGTCTTTAAAAAAGGAAATTTTTGGCGCAAACCGCAAATTTTTTCTCCCTCAACTGCTCATGCGCGGAGCCAAATAGTGATTTTTTAACTTTTATTAATATCTTATAACCTAAAATAGCTAGAAAAACTCGGTTTGTGGCAAAATTTTCTAAAAAAAAATGTACTTTAACCATTATATAATTTTTTATTTTGACTAAATATGCGCCCGCTAGACGGCGTTTTAAGTAAAAAGTTTTGATAAATCGGTCACAAAAGTGCCTTCCACCCTTTTTAATAATCTGAAAAAATCGGAGCGGTTAATTTTTGTTAAAATACATCACATATTTTTTTTCTAGCGCAGTGTTTGTCTTCAATTTTTTTTAATCGCAAATTTAAGGTAAAAAAATTCGAAAAATGGCCTAAATGGTTTAAATTTGGCGCCAAAAATAATATTAAAAAATAAAGGTGAACTACATTTTTTTTTTTTTTTAATTTTGCCGCAAACCGCATGTCTCTAGCCCTAATAGGTTCTGAGATATGAATTAAAGTTGAAAAATCACTATTTTCGACCTTAGGGTCTCTAGATTGGGAATAGAGAGATGCGGTTTGCGCCAAAAATTCTTTTTTTATGCCCTTTCGAATGATATATATATTGTAAGGGTTTGCCGTGGGGGCCGATTCGACTATCTTACACGGCTATACCCTTTACTTGAAGAATAAAATTCTCAGCTACCTTGAACGGGATCCCCTAGGACCTTTAACAGATCAAAAGGCGGTGGGCTGCACGGAATCTCAAGAGTTTGGCACTTGCTCTGCCAGTCTTTGACCAGGGAATCTCTGTACGAAACATTGAATGCACCCAAATACGCAACTATTCCCGAGGCTATGAGAATTTCGCCTATAACGTTACCCAAACTAGCATGGAGCATCTTGGCTGTCTCGCTCCAACGGGTCTTCTCACCTCCCAGCCCACCTAGAAGCTTCTCGGCTCTGTTCAATTTCTGGATACAAAGTTCAATTAGGTCCTCCAGATTCTTTTTCTCACGCATGCTCTCGGCGAATTCATCATTGAGCTGCTGTAGCTTGTCACTAACTTCCTATAAATTAATCAGTGTTTTTTTTACCATTATTATGAATCTTGTATATTACACTTGAGTATTTTATTAATTTATTGAATGAGGCCATGAGAATATATGAGTATAACTTTTGGATCACTTTTGAACGTTACATAGAGCATAAATTGTACCCAAAATATTAAAAAAAGATAAGGGCTTTGCAATTAAATTTAAAAAATAACGATTATGAACGCAGTGGTATAATCCTGGAGAGGTAACGAGGATCAACTACCGTCAAATTGAATAAAACTAAGTAATCGCAGAGAAATAAGAATAAAGAAGAAGCCCCATACGTGAAGCCCTTTTTGACCGTGTTTTTGAGAGTTTAGCTTCAAAATAACCCTCGTCATGAACCATGCAAAATTCGTAAATAGTCAAAAAAATGACTGACGGTCCAATATCTCGTGTTTCCGACGCTTCTTGCAGCAGGCGAACAAGGTCTATTATTGAAGGATTCTAAAATAAATTCTAACCTGTAAGAGTGCACGCTTGGCATTTAGAGTTTCCATCTGGGCTGCCAACTCGGCCTCAGCTTCAGCCAACATAGCTTTCTTTGGTGCAACGACTTTGATGACCCTATCGTAAACTTCCATGGCTCGGACCCACTTACACAGACCCTCGCAGGCAGTGGACACCTTCTTGACTATCTCTGGTTGGAAGCCACGATCGTTTATGAACTTGTTTCTAATACGATTCATGTTTGCTTGTGGAATGTTGTCTTTGTCAAAGTACTTCAAGCTCTCTAAGAACTTGATGTCCGCAAGAAGCCTGACCGAGGGTCCCCAGTAATCTTCCATCATACCTCCAGTTCTCGGATCCGGTACTCTGTCGGGTTTCACGCCTATATAAACATAAAAAGAAAGTTCTAATAAAAACTTGGGCTTAATTAGCGTAAAGAAATACTAGGATTGCTCTCGAACTATGAGCATCATTAGTTTTACTAATTGATATAGTTTATTTGAAATAAACCTGTCGCCTTGAAGAGGTCATTATAAATCGATAAGTTATTTTAAACTTAAAAATCCCTACTTCTTCGTATTACTATACTTCATTAAATGTAAATAAATAAACCTTGAAGAAGTCATTAAACCTTTGAGAACGCAGACTGCTTCCATGACGAGCCTTACTCCACCAGGTGGGTTTTTCATAGACTTGACAATTGTCACGTCTGCAGGCTTGAGGGTATCCAAAGCAGCCAAGGCAGCCTCGAGAGCCGGAGTAGCCTCGGCTAGGTCGCTCTCGCAGTCGTCCTTGATAGCCTGGGCAGCAGCGGCAGCCTCATTGGCCAAAGCTTCATCGGCGGCCACGACCTCTTTCTTGGCCTCGACATTAATGGTGTCCTGCTCAATCTTGATCATGAGCTTGTCGCTCTGCTGTGACTTGGCTTGGAGTTGTGGTTGCAGAGCTCTTATTTCATCCTGCATGACCGCGACCTGCCCCGCGGCAAAGTCCAGTTTCTCCAGACCGGTTTCGTATCGCATCTGCTGCCTTTTGATATCCTCCACTTTCTGGCCGTGGAATTTTAGTAGACTCTTAATAAGCTCTAGGTAGCTCGTCGGGGTGACGTAGTTGCGTCTCTGCTGAGTTCTGTAGTAATCCTCGCTTGCCAGACTTACGCTGACGTGAAAATCTTGACAGATCACGACGCACTTCGCCTTGAGCTCCTCACTTATGCTCAGTTCGCGGGTCAGCCGAGTGGCAACTCTCTCCAGCGCCTCCTGCGGCCAAGGAGTGAACCAGTCAATTGTGCAGCAGTTTATCAGGGATGGGAACATGCGCAGACGCACGCGAAAAGCGTCTCCTATGGGTGACATGGCAACCACGTTGTGGAGGTTCTTCTTAACGCGTTCCACAAACACTCCGTACAGTGCCATAGGACTGGTCTCCATTGGACCTAAACATAGAATGATAATTGAATATTTTTTAAGTGGTTTGGAACCTAACCTTAAGGACGTTCGAATAGAAAAATAATTTTTTGCTGAGAAATTTCTGAAAATATATGGACACTTAAAAAAGGTTCTATTAAAATTATACAGTAATCATAAGTCTATCAATAGAGATGTTAATTTTTTTTTGGATTACCTGCTGTAGCACGACTTCTGACGACATCCTGCATCTTTTCCAAGATCTCAGCCCTTTCTTCCATTCCATAGAGATTGGGGACATCACCAGTGTTCAGTATCATGCTTAGATCCTCCAGGAAAGACTCACTCTTGATTTGCGTGTCACTCAAAAAAAATATGGTGGGCTTGCCATCAGCCCCTGCTCTTAGGAGCAGCGTCTTGAGGTCATCCCTCCACTCGCTTATCCCGTAGCTTCTGGTCATTTCGATTGTGTATAGTGAATATTCGGCCATGCTAGTGGCCAGTTTGGTGCACGACGTCCTTCCCGAGCCTCCCACTCCTACCAGAAGTGCGTGTCCATTGTCTTGCTGCAACACCCGAGAAATCCTGGACACGTGATCTATAGCGTACCTGAACAGCACCAGGGACATGGGAGTCTTCGCCAGACTGTTGTAGTCTGCCAGATAAAATTCCATTTTGTCCTGAAATTCATTCATCCATTTTCATAAAGAGTATAAACGTTACTGCTAGAATACGTACACTCAGATCCTCCAAGCTCAAAACTTCGTCGTAAATTTTGGGATCAGCATCCGGCTCCATGTAGTTGCCGAATAACAGGTTACTTAGGTGGGCCGGCTTTATAGTAACCTCGTCCTCAGTTAGAAAGTCAGCCAGGACCTTGTTTATGGGCGTCCTCATATGCTCGTAGCAAGCGACTTTGACCATCTCAAAGAGACTTTCCCTGTCCTCGTTGTCGACGAGTCTGTCGTGAAATACCCTATAAATCTCGTGTAACCACAGTCTCATCATTTTTTCTGGTTCCTGGATTTTGCTTGCAGGGACCAGAAGAACTCCATTGATCACTCGGCTGAAGTCTCGGAGATTGAAAGTGTAGTGACTCTTGCTAGGAATCGGTAGGAAGGTTTGTATGGCCTTTCTGTAAATCTCCGTTGTTCCTGGCAATATCGCTTTACCTACACAGAAACAAAATATATTTGAATATTGTTTTTAATTATATAAATATATAAATACTGAAGCAGTAAGTGTTACCTGTTCTGACGACGTTAGCTTCAAAACCCTTACCCAAGTGCCAATCTAGTATGTTTCCATAGATTCTACCCAGAGTGCTGTCATCGAACGAATCGATGCCGATAATTTGACTGTGTCTGGTGAACCTAGGAGTTATTTTATTGGAAGCGCCACCTGGAGGTAACATTGCAGCGATAAAGAGTAAATCGACGAGGTAAAGGGCGCTGGTGTCTCTGGGATCAAACCAGTGACCGTGGTCGATCCACTGGCGCAAAAGTTCTATTGGTGGCTGAGCTCCGTATGTTTCCAGTTGAGGCATGCTCAGATCATCGACAAACAGGACACATCTAATCAATAAAAAATTATGAATTACAGCTTTGATGAAACAATCTTTAGTAAACTTCAAATCAGAAAGACTCTGAGTGTTAGTAACAGTTACTCAGACTTTATTAAGATTGTAGGAAACCGAGTGGGTTGTAACGTTTTAATAGTTATGTATTCATATCGATCGTTAAATCATCTGTAAATACAAAAAAATTATGAAAGCACGAAAACTTAATTTAGAAAAAACATTTACAAAAAGTTTTGACTAAATGTATGTATATTTTACTGAATTATCATCATACCAGAGTATCCAGTAAGTGTAACTATTTAAAAAATTGCTTATTTAAAAACCAATTTAATTATCATCGACTCAATTTTTAACTCTTGGATTCGATCGATAATCAGGTCGATTGATATACTGAAGCAGCAGATTAGCTGACGGATTGAGTTTGGATGTACGAGTATTTTGAGGATTTGATGTCACTCTCGTTTAATATGATAAGTATTACATATTTTACTTTTTCTACTAATGGAAGTGATATTAGTTTTTGAATTATGTAGAGCTAAGTAATTAAAGATTACTCACCGATACATAAGTAACGCAAGAATGAACGTAATTTAGAGTAATCTTTGACAATGTGCATCATTTGATGAGGTTGTCTTACCTTTTACCCATGGCCGGGCCAAAGACACCTCTTCTTCTGCGGTCCAACTTGGACATTACAATTTCTTGGGTTTGAGCAGCGGTGGTTCTTGCACTGAAGTTCAGAGCATTCTGAATGAACTTCTCCCTGGACAAACTCAGCATGTAGTTTAGATTCACCGTTGATTTACCGGTACCAGTTGGTCCAACAAATATGACTGGGATGGAAGAGGATAGGTAAAGTGAGAGGAAGTAACTCTGCATCGACATGTCGCTCGTTTGTATGATCACATCGCTTATTTTTGCGTTGGCTGCTATTGGAGGCTGTAAAGATCACATTTTATTAAGACTACAATTGCACACTCCGATTTTTTATGATAACTTACCATAGTCATAGTGTCCATCCAGGATATCCAAGAACCGTTGTTCTTCTTATCGTAAACCCACTCGAAGATGCTTGCGCGGTCAGGAAACAGTTGTTGCTTTGTTAGTTTGAAAGACTTTGGCCTTGGGTTATCTTCATCATCACCATTTAGTAGTTTCCTCATATATTCGTCCATTTTCTCTCTGCTATCCCTAACTAGCGACGAGCCGAGACCCCAAACTATGCTGAAAAGCAGGTAACACTGAAGCCACATGGTACTTATCTGGTTTTCTCCTTCTATGATTAGACTGAATAGTTTCGTAAAAGACTGAAGCGAAAAGTTTACAATCAATCTAAAGATCTTTCTGAAAAATAATGTTTAATTCAAACCTGGAACATGTGAAGCTCGCCCATTTCTATGAAAGTCCGGCACTCTCTTCTGATGAAATAAAAAATCGGCGGCAAAAGCCAGTCAACGATCTCTATGAGAAGCTCCAGTTGCTCAGTCAGAAGTTTTTCCTTCAACTTAATCTTGTACGCCTCGAAGAAGGTCTGCCAACCGAGTTGCGATGGCTCCATGTAAATCATCCCGCATCTGCTCACAGTTGCCGGAGACGCGTGCTCGAGATCCGCGGGCTCGAATATCAGATTCATGCGGTTGGTCATAGCGATGATTTCGCCGGACATAAGACAGAGCTTTTTATTGTCGTCTAGTACGGTATTCATGTTCTCGATCCAAACAGCGTCGACTGGACCGTCGAACAGTATCCACTTTCGCTCCATAGCAATGTTTTGGGCGAACTCGCGGAACACGTTCGCCAACACGCCGTCACTCCACTCGTGGGATACCGGGTCGAAGCAACCGTACAGCTGGCCCAGCGTAATGGCTTTTGGGTTCATTATTCTGAAAGCGGTAGAAAATAGTGAGCGCGTGTTGGGAGTAATGTAAAGTGAGTTTAAAAATTTAAACCCTGGAATATTTATGCATAGACTCAAGAGTCACAAAAATTTTTTGGAACTCGTCTTAAAGACTTGAAGTTCTAGATTAACTCAATTGTAGATTCAAAAAATATTTAAATTAATTCTATAGTCCTTCAGAATCATGAGAAAAAGCGTTATATTCGAAAAAATTTAGACCTGAGGTGTATCTAATGATTTTTTCAAAATATGTACAGTGGATGTAGGAGGACTACTAAAACTCGTACTTGAAAGAGACTTTCATTTCCTTGTGCGCAGCTTTTCTATCAGACGCCAAATCGGTCAGCGCTTCTGCCAGGGTTTGGTAAGCCTGGGTCTTCCCGCTGAGCGTCTCGCCAACGATCATCAAACCATGTCTGACGAGAATCATCTCGTAAATTTGAATTATTTTTCCGACGTACCAAGGAGTAGCGATCAGATTTTTCCTCTCCAGATTTAACTTTATGTAATTTTCGAGCTCGATTCGATCTGGACTAGGTAGATTGACGCCCGGGAAAAGATCGCTGTAGATTCCTTCGAACAACGGTAGATCCTGAGCTAAGAATTTCGGCTCGTTCACATCGACTATCGCCCTCAGAACTAGAACGGATTCGTTGTCGGTGGGATACTTTAGTTTTAAATTTCCAGCGGCTACGAGTACCGTTTTGACGGCTCTCATACCGTAATCGTAATGGCTCTGGGAACTTGACGAATATATTAAATATCTATGAATGTCACAAAAATTGATCTAATAAACAAAAGTGAAAAAACCTTAGCTGTTCAGAGCAAAGTTTGTAAGTAAACACAATTTTTTCAGCGAGTGGTCTAGCATCCATAAATCCAAAGGAGTAAAGTGTTATCTCGCCGATCATGCCGTAATCCGGTACCATCATCGCGCAGGTACGGAATAGAACTTTCAAATTATCCGGTAGCTCTTGTCTTCCCGCGTAACCCGGGTTCATTGTGATAATTACGTTGCAGGTCGGGTTCAGCTTGAGCTCAGTGCCTTCGAATATGAATTTCTCTAGTTTTGCCACGATGGCCATCTGATACAAGATTTAAAAGATCATTAACTTACAAGAAATACAATGAAAAGTGACGATTCTCGTACCTGAATCGAGAGTATCTGCTGGGCAATAACTGAGAGGACTTCTAACTGTAAAATGGTAATTTGATTAAAAAATTTAAATTTTCAATTGAATTATTGTCAAGTAACCTCAATCCGATTGAACTCATCAAAACAAGCCCAGGCACCGGCCTGTGCGATGCCTTTGAAGAACTTTCCCATGGCCTCGTAATCCAAACCATCAGAACAATTGAATACCACGCATTGTTTTGCGAGCTAAAGAATGAAAAAAAAAAAAAAATTAAAAAAATAATTTTTATGTAATATTTTTTATTTTAAAGATATTCATTTGAAAACCTACCGCTTTCGCGAGATCCTTTGACGTTTCGGTCTTACCCGTACCAGCCGGACCTTCCGGTGCGCCTCCAAGATTCAGCTTAAGCGCTCCCATGAGCGTTCTATAGCAGCGATCTGTTAACGGAGTTATAACCAACCGCGGACTGTTCCCAAGATACTCGTACCCGTATTCAACGTCTGTGGTTATCATGGACACTGTTATGGCACCCAGGTTCCAGTAGTATCTAAAATAATAATTTTTAACTCTTTCAATTAAATAACGCAGAATAAGAAATGATACCTGAGTTGAGAAATCCAGGTGAAGTCCATGATATCGTTGGTTTTCCTATCAACGAGAAGTTTGACGGTGTCTCTGGCATGGACGTCAATAACAATTAGAGCGTTGAGCGTGACTCTGGTTCCAGCTTCAAGTTTGCCTCTGACGAGGGCAACGGTTTCATCTATCTGCTCAGAGCACCTGGCTAAGTATTTGGCGATCGAGTTATCCTCAATTGCCTCACAAACTTCACTCGTCCAGTGAACTTGACTAGCGCACAGTACGACTTGACCTGGCCAAGCCAGCATCCACTCCACTCTGCTTACCGAAAAGTACGCAATTACGCCTTCTTGCGCTATATCTCGCAGGGATTGCATCATGAGTTCTTCAACCTGTTTTTAAAATCAAACCATTGAAATTTGTTGAAAATAACTTGATGATAAACCTTACCTTGGCAAGCCACTTTTCGACCATTCCCTTGGCTTCCTGGGGATAGATTTTTCCAGTAAACGGAACGTATTCTCCTTCTTCCGAAAGCATACCAATAATTTCGTCTTCCTTAGCAAATCGCAAGTTTTTGATACCCTCAAAACATTTTTTCAAGTGTGGCTGAACTCTTTGCGCGTCCTTTGTTTCAGAGAGAATTTCTAATAGTTCATCATTCGACAAGAAGAAAAATCTGTAAAAAATTACACAAAACATTTTTTGAAAAACTTTATCAACAGCTGGTAAAAAATCCCAACCATATCGATCGTAGTTGAAGCAGTTTATTGAAATTTGAGCATACCTGGGGAAAAATAGACGTTTCTTCTCCAGATAATCGTTGAGGCCTTTCTGCACCTGTTCTAGAAGCTGATTGCACTGTTTCAAGTTGTCCAGCATATGGGGCATGTCAGTGGCGACAAGCATGGCGGGTTTTTTGGTAACCCACTCCATAATTTCGCGCCACATATAGTCGACCTTTCGGAAGTTTTTGGCCTCTGTGGGCATCTGTCGCATGATATCCTCGCTGCTGAAAATCGGTTCTAGGTACATCCAGGTGGCCTGGCAGGCCATGAGCTGGTCGATGATATCCTGCATGGAGATGAGCTTCTCCTCCCAGGCCTGCATCTCACTTTCAAAGGCCTTGACGTAGGGCGAGCCTCGCATGGTCTGGGCTCGGAGAATGTGATCGTCCAGGAGCAGCTGGACGTCGTCTACAGTGGCAACGACATTTATCCCGGTCTCCCTGTAGGGACTGAGCTCGCATGTGACCAGCTTCCATTCCTCTTGCATCCTTCTGAGCTGAGTCTCCAGGGCATGTTCTTTTGAAGCACCTGCGGATATCTCCTCGAGCTTATTCACGTGTACGACCAGACCACGCTCGATCATGTCTGCGAGGCTAGTCTCGGGTTTTAGGATTATCGGTGCTCCACCAACCACGTCGCTTATGATCTGCCAGTGACGAGCTTTGAGACCCGGGTTGCAGATACTGCTCAGAAGGGTCAAGTACTGCTTGAACTTATCGACCTTGGACCGGGTCATCTCAGCAATGCGCCGGGCTGCAGCCAAGTCGCCCAACGCACGGGTCAGCTTGTACAGAGTCCTCCAGTATCCGTCGGTCTCCTCGGATACCTCGTCCGCGTTGAGCTTCTGGAAGGGGCCGTACATCCAGATCTCGTAGTTCTTGGTGAACTCAAAGACTGTTCTCCAGAGAAGACCAAAGGTGTTTACGGTCGAGCTCATCGTTGGCACGGTTATGTATGGACTTATTTCCAGATCCAACAGGGTTTCCTCGGCGTTAATTAACTCAGCTTCTTTCTCAACTTCTTCCATCTCTGTTAATTTTAATGGCATTTTAAATATTGTTGATAAAAAAATTTTTTTTTTTTTTTTTTTTCTAACATTATTAATAAAGTAGTAAAGTATCGATTGAAAAAATTAATCTGTTTAGTATACTGTTTAGGAATAAAACATTATTGCTCTTTAGTTCAACGATAATAGCATTTAGACGGTGCGAGTAGTAAAGTATCGTTACGGTCAGGCATTACTAGACTTAACTATGCTATGCTTTAATATAACAAAACAAATGTAATGTATGAAGATAAGTGTACCTAACACATTTACATATTGTATAAAAAAAACGCTTTTCTTGAAAAATCATAAAAAATGTATTGATTATGATAAGTAACATCACAAGTAGTATAGACTAGTTACAGTCAGACAGGTAGAAATTGCCAAACCTTCAGATATCAGATTGATCTCCTTGACCGCCGTGGTCATCTCTTCCAGGCTCAGAATGGGCGGATCCTTTCTCTTGAATCGCCTTATTTTGATATCCAATTGTTGCAGTCTCTCTTCGAAGGCGGCGCGTTTGTTCTTAAGGTTGCTCTCGACCGAGTCCTTCCGCATCTGTATTCGCGCGGCAGCCAGTTCCATCATGTTCTCCATGTCGCGCGGCCAGTTCATAGCCCTCGTGTTGAGCGTTATATCCTCATCTGAGAACGTAGCCTGGTGTTTTAGCAGGAACCCTATGAACTCCATGCTTCCCATTATTCTGGCCTTCAGGGTGAACATAGTAGAGTCACGGCTCTCCTGAAGGTAGTCGCTGAACTCGACGATCTCGTGGGTATTCTCTGGGAGGCCTGAAAGTTTTTTTTGATAATTTTTAAACCAATGTTTGTGTACCCAATGTGGACGTGTACTCAATATGGGCCACTTATGAAAATTTAAAAGTATTTACATAGATGTAGAAAAGAGTCTAATCCAAAATCTACAACTTTGAAGTTTTGAGCTATTTATGGATTTATGGATAAACCGTTGGATTTATTTATTACAACCTTTTATACCTACCACTAATGCGTTCAGCAATTTCATCAAAGTTAGCGCAGATTTCACGATTTATCGTTCGAACTTGTTGCAGAAAATGTTCGCAGACTGTGTTTTTAAGAAACATCAGAATATCCCTGAGAGTCTCGTTCAGGTTCCCGCAGTCCAACTCTATGAGATTTAATGAAATCTGTAACAGTTTTTTTTTCAGTGCTTACGTACAGTTTTATTGTCAAAGCATCGTTCGGTTCGGATAGATTTAACTTACTTTATTTCTGAGCATGAAAGTTTCTTCTCTTATTCGCATGTACTCGACTATTGTGGTACTGCAGTCTCTCATAAAAGTTAGGGTGTTCTGGCTTAGAAAATTTTTGAGTTTGTGCTCGGCCGTACCATCCAAAAGATAAAAGTACTGCTCGTAAAGTTTAAGGTATACTTGGGGACCATTGAAGTTCAAGTTTACAACGTTTAGAGACTCTTCGATAATCATTCGCACCTAGAGAAAGATCAAATTGTTATCTAGTTTTAAGAAACAAAGAGTTTGAAAAATTTTTTTTGTTTACGTCTGTTTCTCCTCTTGAAACTGGAAAGAGATATTTCTTAGTTCCGATTTCGGGAAATAAAATAGTTTCAATAGAAGGGATGTTTGCGGATACACTGACGATCATGTCGAAACAATCAGACAGAATGTCTCTTATACTGTTCACACTCGGTTCACATAATATTTTATCGTTTTCGTAGAATGGCTGCGCTGAAATCACTACGAATGGCTTTCTACTTGGGAAATAAATTTTTTTTTCGATTAAGTAAGATTAAAAAAGAGATTAAATTGATGAATTTTTGTACTCAATAAAATTATGATAAATTTAGAAAATAGAAAAAAATTTATTTTATGAGGGATCATTCCGAGTTTGACAAGACATTGTTAACCCTTAAACTACACACCGGGGTGTAAACAAACCCAGAGATGTTTAAGCTAGTGTATTTCTACTATTCGTTTAAAAACCAACTCTAGCGCGTCACCTCGTGTTAGTTAAATGGCCCGACTACCTGCCTGTGCCTAGACGCTAGGTTAGTAAAGTGGTGACAATTTGGATATTTAAATTGTTTGAAACTCCTAGACTTTTAGACATAAGTGCATTTTATTTTGTCTTATATTTTTGTAAAGATTTATGTATTTTTTTAAAAACTATGATTTTTCGAAAAGTCGTTTCGGGTCCCTGCTAGAAATTTCAGCAGAATTTCACCAGAAGACGAGAAAAATTTGATTGGATCTGCCCAGATCTGCTGAAATTTTTCACTCATTTCTAGCAAGAGGGAGACAAAAAAATACATCAATTTTGAATGCACTGATTTTTGTTCATTTACTTGGAAAAATAGTAAAAAATTCATAATATTCTATGAACCCTCATCAATTTTAAAAAATAATGAATGATTCATTTTTTTTAAATCATTTTTGATCAATTTATAAATTTTATTTGGAGTAACTTGCATAAATTAGAAATGTTGGGCATTTTACTACAATAGGGAAGATGCATAAAAAAAATTATTTAGTTTGACTATTTATTAGATAGTATATCGAAAAGTAATCGAAACGTATTTTTTCTTTTTGAAAAAAAAAAAAAAAAATGAAAATTGAAGGAGTTAAATAGATATACTTCTAATGAAAATGGTACTGATGACGTCACGAGTACCAATTTAAAAAAAAATTATATCTCTGGTAATATTGATAGAAAAATTATAAAAAAAATCTTGAAAATTCATTAAAAATTGAGAACTTTCGGAAAAAAAAAAATATAATTAGAAAGTGTGCATCTTCCCTATTTGTCTACTTTCCCTATTTGTTTACTTTGGCTCAACAATAATGTAAAAATTACTTTTAACACAGAAAAAACTTTTTTCTCGAAACTATTGCGAAAAAAAAATCGAAATTTAGCGCTGTTCGATATTACCGAATAATCCTCGAAAAAATTACTTAATTTTCCATTTTCGAATCAATATTTTGAAGCTCACCGGACGACGGGGAAGTTGGAGTAGTCCCCTGTGAAATCATTTCCATCGGAGAACTGTACGATGTAATCCCTGATGTGAGTAAGAGTCTCGGTCACGACGAACCGCAACTGCATCGAGAGTAGCGAGTTTATACTTCTGAAGAACTTCTCGACCAAGTCCGTCGAGGCGTTGGGCGACTTGTCGAAGTAACCTGACCAGGCGTACTTTTTTTCCAGGAACAGCTCCGCGACCTCGGCCAGCCACTCTTCGATCAAGCTCTTCCTCCTGGCTTCGCACAGACTTGCGACCTTGGTTTTGATCTCCTTGGCCGAGACTGGAAATTCACCGAGGTCGGACATTTCTACTACCTTGGTGAAACGGTATCTACAGTCTCGTGGAATGCAATCATTCGTTAAAATCAAAGTCACTTTGTGGATTTACAGAAAACTGGTGAACCAGCTGGATTTTTTATTTAAAAAAGTTTTACGAGGTGAAACTGGATTATTAGCTAATACAATTTTTTTATGATGAAAATAAAAAATTAAAATTCATTGTATACTTGTACTGGTTTTTAACACTTTAATATAGTTATGATTTGACTAGTCTAAACAAAAAGATTATTATTTACAATTTTTACCCTACATGAATTATAATCTTCATCAAGTAAGGGCCTCAAAAATTGAAAATTTGTTTAGATATGAATTTGAATTCAAATTTATTGAATTCAGTGATCGTTCGTAAATTAATTATAAACAAATTAATTTTTGAGATCGTGGCGTGTCGTATTAGTGTTTAAGACGCTTTTCTCTTGTGCAAAAGGTTAGTGGATCGAATTTCGTCGAGGCAAGTTTTTTTTTCTATTTTTCAAAATTTTTAATCTTTGCGTTGTCTTAATAATGTCAACCAGATTATACATTATGCTAATAAATAAATTACGTTAATTGAGATAAATCACTCAAAAATTAATTTGTTTCTAATTGAAAATTTGTTCAATTATGAAAAAAATTATATTTGAAAATTAATATTATGGGCCACTTTGTCAGTAAATAAAACTAAACCACCTGTGATAATACCAGCTGATACATAAAAATATCGATGGTCCCAGCGAAGAAAAACCTTAGCCCAAAATCTGCCACGAATAAAGTTACAACGGAGCTATTTTTGCCGATTAAAATGTCTCTGGAAGACTTTATTTATTATTTTAGCCTGAGGAAAAAAATGTGAAAATAACCTTTGCTACATATCCGTTAATAAGTTATGATAAAAAAAAAAAAAAAATTCTCAACACACCAGCCACGTATAAAATGACTCTAAGTTTTCAGTACATAAAAATTGTAAGAGTCTTTTTATTCGTGGCTAGTGTGTCAACAAAAATTTTTTCGCCCTCGTGTGTCAACGAACTGTTAGCAAAGGTCACTTTCTTCTAATCTAAAAAAATTAAAATCATGAATAAAGTGGTTTAGAGAAATTTTAATCATCGAAAGTCGCCTCATTGTAACTTTATTCGTGGCAGATTTTGATTTTTGAGCTAAGATTTTTCTTCGCTGGGACAATCGATATGGTTTTAAAAGAAACTGCCTAATTTCAAGCTTCCGGTTTAATTTAAAAAAAAAAAAAAATAATTATAGAAACTATCCAAGTTTATCTAGATTTTTTAATAAAGTATCTGTACCATTTGTAAATGATGGGCCCTCACCTATCGTGCCAGATGTCCCGTATGCAGGCGGCGATCTCATTGCCGATGAAGAGACTGTACTCAGCGAAGTTTGTGGCTACGGTTTTAGATATGTGCCAGGGGACGGGCGACCTGACTACGAATATCGGCCACTCCAGGGGCATTATCGGCTCCATCTCCAGGAAGTGCACCTGCTTGGGGTCCCTCAGCAGGTAGAGGGCAGCGAAATGGTCGAGGCTCTTTTTGAAATCGGCTTTTATTTCTTTCTCGACCTGCGCCAGTATCTTGTGGTAGCTGGAGAGAAAGTCGATTCATACTTTAAAAAAATAAATAATTAAGATTCAACCTAATTTTTTTTTTTTTTTTTTTTCAATTTATCAGATCACATTTTACGTCAAAAAAGCATTGAGTTTCTTTTTAACAGTTACAAATATAGTTAATATGTTGTACATTAAAAGCGGAAGTTGAATTCATCGTTTGACCCTGATATTGTTTAAAAAAGCTCACTACTCTCTGATACCATAGAACGTTTTTTTTTTGGGTAAAGTGTAACATATATAAGATCAATAATAGTGCAACACAGTAAATAAAATTGAAAAAAATTTACTCATTGCGTTCCCTCAGTCTGCCAACGATTCTTCGGTCAATTTCCTTTGTAAAGTTTGGGTCGTATACGTCGGTCGACAGGTGGCATTTAGTTTTCAAACACTCAATTTTCGCTTCGTCCTCCGGCCATAAAACGTGTCTCTGGGCTTCCTTCTCGAACAAGGACTTGATCTCGTCCAGTTGGCTCTCGATGTCCCTTGGAA
Organism: Encarsia formosa; assembly: GCA_038277355.1. Taxonomy (NCBI): domain Eukaryota; kingdom Metazoa; phylum Arthropoda; class Insecta; order Hymenoptera; family Aphelinidae; genus Encarsia; species Encarsia formosa. The sequence continues at coordinate 3,900,340 of CM076184.1, forward strand.
GTTCAGCTTCCACGAAGTTCAAAACCTTGATTAAGCGATGGAAAAATAAAGTACAAACATTTTTTTGAAAAAATTGATAAACTTACTTTTCTTAAGTTACATATACCTTATCAAATTCATTCAGTTATACTTAAAAATTTGTCAATTAATTCGTAAAATTTAACTAGTTTTTTATTATCGTGAATTAGGAATTTTTTAATGATCATTTTGGTAAGACTTTGGTTTTTTTTTTTTTAATAATATTTGTCAGAGCGATTTTCCAGATCAAAAAGGTTATCATTCCAAAAAATCAACTTCGAAATCGAAACAGAAAAATAATTAGTTTACCAATTTTAATTTATTTTACAAACCTGGTTGAGAGTATAATAATAATCTTGATATAAAAAAACTGATAATTATAAATACAAGTAGACTTTTTGAAAACTAAAGCTCGAGTATCAAAGTATCTAAAAATTGTTCCAGTTTGTCCCAGCTTATTAAAAATTAATTTTGATTTTTTTTTTTTACCAATTTTCCAGAAAAATAACTCAATAAAAATCGAGATTGACTAAGATAAAGTTAGAAAAATTGGGATTACTAGCAGTGCCTGACTCCTTGGGTGCAACTGAATCATCGCTAACAAACCAGTTTATGCATCTATTAGTACAAAAATTGGTTTTTTTATTTTATTTGTGAGAGTAAATATTTAGGATCTCTACTTTATACTTTTATTTAAAGAAAAAAAAAATATTAATTTAATGTAATTTATTACCTCATCGTGTATCTCCTCGTCGCCTCTGTCTTTCCTGACTCTCTTCTTGGGCACCCTGGCTTCCCTGTTCTCCTCGTCGATCCTCTCCTTGAGCTCCCTCAAAGTAATGACGCTGCTCGGAAATTTCTCCAGCATCCGGTCCCTCTCCTCTTGGTCCATCCTCATTCTGCCCTCGTTCCACTTCATGCACTCGGTGGTCGGAAACCTGAGCTTTCCTTTCTCGTCGAACATTATGGACGAGGCCAGCTTGGGCTTACCCGGTGTCTTACGCTTCGACTTGTACTTGTGGCTCGCGTCGATCTTGTAGACTATCTCCGTGGACTGGGAGTAGTAGCATCCCTTGGGGAGCTTCGGATCCGGGCAGAAACCCTCCATGGTTTTTAAAAAAATTTACGTTACGGAGTCCAGGGCATGCTTTTACTTAGTAAGGTTAAGCGATGGATCGCGCACAGGTGGTATGGAACACACGGTTCTGTTACTGTTGCCATGGCTGTGTTTATCGTTTTGAGAAAACTACTTGCTTTGCATCCGGGATTTTACACAGAGACGATTCCTTTTGATAAGCAAGACGATTTTCAGTAACCTTTTGTTTGCTGGTTATAAATAATAAATACGAAAATTTTAAAAAGTCTAAATGTTATGTATATGACTTTTTTAGCTTGGTGCAGAATGCGGTGGGTACAACTAAGATTTTTACATCGGCTTTAAAGCAGGAACAAAATAAATTTTTCTGTAATTAAGTATTCAGAGTTACGTAATAATCAATAAGATTTCAAAATAACAAAGAAATTAAGTTAAAAAGTTAATAAAATTAAATAAAACTACAAAATATAATTTCTTATACCCCCCGTTAAATTGACGTCATCTGTTTGTAAAAAGCCTTATAGAAAATTTATAAAAAGTCGGAAAAAGGCGATTTTTAGAAAATTGACAAAAAAGAATTAAAGCTTTATTTAATTAATTATCAAGTAAAATGAAATTTTTTCAATAAAAAGTTGATACTTTTTTTTTAAACTCAAATATTTTATAGGATTGAAAGCATGAATAATTTGAACAAAAAAATTTAAACATTAATATACGGTACTTTATTATTGTCAAGGTGTCAATATAATATTATAAAACTAATTCACTTTCTTTCAGTATGTATAAATTATTTTTATATTCAATACTGAATAGGCAATAGCGGCCACATGTAAATAAATAGTACGTAAATAAATATATCTTTATTCTTTAAATATATGTAAATATATATGTAAATGCGTATGGTAATTTTCATTCATCGTGACTGGTCGATGGTTCTTGAACCTGCCGTAATGGATCTCGATTCCTCGCGAGAGATTCCGACGCTGCTTCCGATAATTGACGCCTTCTCGACAAACCTATAAATAAATTAAATTTTTTAATAATTTTTAAAATTTTCAATTGATTGTTTAGAGTTGGGGAGTGGACATACTTTGTTCAGCGGACTTGAAAGATTTGACGAGAAACTCTTTGTCCCGAGCTTGCCAGACCAGCATTTCACGGAGAATTCGCACCATTTCCTTCGAAGCTTTCGCCTTGGCTCTCAGATAGTAAACCAAAAAACTGTAAATGAATAATTAAAAAAGTTAAAATTAAATTACCTTAGAAAAGCTGATAAAAAATTAGGGTGGTTGAGAAACTAAATTATTACAATTTTTGAGTACTTTGAGTTTCAAAATTCATCATTTTATAAATAAAAGTATAATTATGTACACTTTCAAGTCCATATGAAAATTTGAATAACTAAAAATAAACTTATTATATCAATAAGGCCTTTTCATAAGTAGTCCACATAGCAGAACATGGAGTAGTCAAAACGATGTAAATCAATTTTATTTAATTTTATGACTTTTTTAATTTTTTGTATTTCTCATTTTCTAATCTTATCATAATATTCTATGATTTTGACAACTTCAATGGCATATATCGTTTTGGCTACTTCATCTTCTGCTAGTGTTGTTTGCTTCTGAAGAAGCCTTCTGCCTTATTCAACATCAGATAACCTCATTTGTATCCGTGAAAATTTCTTTCACAATAGAAGTTCCGTTTGTTAAAAAAAAAAAAAAGAAAAAAAAGACATATTGAATCGTGAATAAAAACTAGTAACTGCAACTATAGTAACCTCATGAGACCAAGAATGAAGAATCCAGTTGCTGGGTGTAGAACCTTTCCAATGGTCGTCCAGAACCAGCTGTCCTTGTCCACCCTCAAAACTCTCTCCACCACGAACTCCCAGGTGTACTCGTAACCCCTGAATGGCCCACAACTACCAGACTCCGCGTAAATCACCACGTAAGCCAGCACAGCCATGGCGCTGATCATACCAAGCAAGGTAAGCGCCATAAACAACGTCTGCATCTGGGCGGCCCTCCAGAACTTCGCCGGGGGCTCGGTGAACCTCGTGAGCTCGCACTTCTTGACGTAGAACGTCACCAGGAGCTTGAGGATGATCACCAGGCTCAAGGGCGGACTGAAGTAGTGGGCTATCCAGAAGAGCGTCTGGTCGTATATCAGGTTCAGGGTGTTCCTGGTTATGTCAAAGCTCGGGCTGTGAGAAAATCTTGACCTGACGCACTGGACCACAAACGCGAGGAATATGGAGACGAACAGATCGAGCAGGATCAACCGGTAGATCTGCTGTGCGAGCTTCGTCTGCCAGCAGCCCTCGTGGACGCCCTGAGACAGCCAGAAGGTCAGCAGGGTGGATATGGATATGAAGGCTATGGCGTAAACGCGGACCATGGTCACGTAAATGGCTATTCTATCTTTGGCATAGTTTTCGTACCTCACCTGAAAGTTTTAATTTTATAAAATGTTATTTTATAAAATCGATACTTTTCAGTATTATGAATTAATTATAAAACAGTGTTTAATAAAAATTACTGACAGTGGTATTCAGAAAATAATTAAAACTGCGGTTTCAAAATTTTGCAGAAGGGTTTAGATTAAATAAATTATGGAAGGAATTGTATTGCTGACTTAAGGTGTAAAAAGAATTCATCAAACTTACCGACCAGGATATCAGAGGTGGTACTAAATTGATAATAACGGTCATTATGATTGGCAGTATCATAACGGAAAAAATATTAGATTCATCAGTCTTATACTCGTTCAGTAGAAGCCACAAGAGAGCACCAGTTCCATAAACAATGAATATAATCATCGTGGTCATTGAAAATCTAATCATCAGGGTCCAAACTTTCATGGAAAACGTAACCGTGGCTCTGGAGTTTTTGTTATCCCACAAGAGTTCCTCGAGCTCCCTGTATATCGATACAGATCTCAAACTAGCTGCCTTGTCCGAGGATATTCCCCACTCCCAGCTGCAAAAAATTTTGTTTGCGTAACGGTTCCGGGCCCCACCGGAAGTCTCAATGTAACATTTCTTATAAGATCTAGCTACTCTATAATTGAGGATGAAAAAAATCATAAAATCAAAATCAATTGAAACAAAATAAAATTGTAAAGTCCTGGCAGAAGAAAATACTTTGAGAATTTTTGAGGAACGAAGAGTTTTCGAAAATTTTCAAAAGTTTTAAAAAGTTTCTTAAAATCTTTCTGAGAACCAACAATCGTAGAGAGGTTTTCAAAGTCATAAAAAGAGTTTTGAAAATCTTTGTGAATTTTTAGAGAATCAAGAATCTTTGAATAATACATCGAGCTTGTAGAAGCTTAAAAAACTTCTACATGTATTTTGAAAAATTAAAAAAATTTTCTTTTTAAAGAAAATTAAAAATTTTTTTTTTTTTTTTTTTTACAAAAGTTCTCAAAAAAGTAAAAACAATAGTAGTCAAAACTCCTGAATTTCACAAAGATATTTTCAGCCAGGAAAGAAAATAAACAAAGAGTGGGGTACTACTCACTTGAAAAACAATAAACTACAAATCAAAAGGTAACAAAACAAAAAAGTTAAAAAGTAAGCCATAGGCATGTCATAGGTAAAATTCGAACCTATAATTAAAGTCTCATTGGTATAAAATCCATAATACATAATACTATTTGTAAAAAATCCCTGCAAACAAAAGTAAAAATACAATTAAAATTTTAGTAGGTTACTCATACAAAGTAAACTTCTCTTACATTTCCTAACAACAAATCCCATGGATTAAAATTCCTGTCTCTGAGTGTTTTTGCAGAAAGTTGAGCAGGCAAAGTGACAAAAAAATTACTTATAATAAAAACAATTAAATTCATAAAAAACAGCCATCTCAGGAATTTGAAATAGGAGGCTATTCCGCTACCAAAGTGACCCTCGATGGTTTTGATGGAACCTTGCCAAAATTGAAAAGATGAGCCCATATGGTTTAGTGTCATTTTCAACTGTAAATTTCACAATTTTAAAATATATTTTATTAAAAAATTTAAACATATTTTTATAATTTGTTAAACTCAAAGTTTCATAAGTTTTGTGGCTATCATTAATCTTTAATGACTGTTGAAAAATTAGATGATTCATTATATTTCTTGTTATTTATTATGTAAAGGACATTTAATGTAAGTTGATTATTTTAAAAAATAAATAAATATTTTTCAAATATTTATAACAGCAAGCAAAGTTTAATTACCTTTGATGCAGCTATACTTGATTGATATCTTAGACTTTTGAAAAAACCAATTGGTCTCAGATTGATTTTTTGATCAATTGAACTTCCCAATTTAGCTTTGATGGCTCTTTTGAGAGTAAGATTCTGGGGCATGTTTTTTATCATTTCCATTCTCATGATTTCAGAGGCTGGAAAATTTGGCTTGATTTTGCTCTTGCGATCTATGTGGCTTGCAATAATTTCCACCTGTTCTTCCATTGTTTCAGGACTTGTTTTTGGATATCGAAGGCTAGAGTACGAGTAAGATCGATTTCCTGTTGCATCAGGATTATCATTTTGGGTTCTTGAATCTGCTCAAAAAATTCATTGATTTCAATATAAATTTTATTTTACTAAAATGAATACATAAATTCCTTGGAATGATATATTTTTTTTTTATTCGGTAAATTGTAATTTAAATTATTTATTTCAGTCTAAATTGGCTTAGTATGTATAAAATTGTGATAGCATAGCTTATTTACTATCTTTACTTAGTGGCTTTAAAAAAACTTTATTATTTTGTAGAGTTTTGGATTTATGAAATTTATATTTATTTATATTTTATATTGTTATATGCAATCTACCCCAAATTTATGTGATATCTAGATTAATCAATATAATCTCATGTAATATTTAAATAAATAAAAAAATTTATTTATGATAAATCAAATTTATATTTTTGGTAATTTAACACGATTGGAATTGAAATATGGAATTTATATAATAATAAATTTCATATAATTTAATAAATAAGTTAAAAATTACATTACCTTTGTCATTGGAAGATAAATTTTGCATATATATGACATTGATTTTAGTTTCGCTTAAAGCATCACCAACATGAGTTCTGTTGTTTTGTAAAAAAGCATTCTTTGCTGAAAATCATTATGATTATTTAAGTAAGGAAAAAATAAAATGAATAGTAACAATAATTGTCAAAAAAAAGTTAAAACCATCAATGAGTGCAGTAACTTCTTCAATAGGTTCTGAATTTCCATCACTTGTTGCATTTAATCCAGGCATTATTATTCATATCTTATTTCACTTCAGTGATGAATGCTAAATCAAGAACTTACTTTAAAACCAAAAAGTATTACTTTATTTGAATAAAATATTTCATGGAACATTGTTATATCGATTTATCCCTACTATTATAAAGCAAAGTTGTACCTATTATTAATAAACATTGCTCGTTCATGATCAACAAAACTAAAACAATAAAAGTGTCTGCTACGGCGAACACCTGTGGACTGTGGTACGTAAACTACGCGAACCAAGTAAGTTACCTCAATCGCGGGAAAATTCAAGTTGAATTAATAGATCCCAAGCTAGATATTATTTGAGTACCTACTCTGGAGATTTTTTGAAAAATAGAGTATTTTATGTCAGAAAAACTTTAGGTCCGAAGCCGTCAATTTCTGATGGCACCATTAACCATTTTAGGTGAAAGAAAACTCCAACCGGAAGTGTCATTTTAGTACGAAATAAATATTGACGCCTACTTGTTTATTCCACTTGTAATAAATAAAGATTATATTAAAAAATATTGCCGCTACGCACTTCTTCAGTATAGAAATCCCAATAGATACAGGCAGACGCTAAAATGCATTCCGAAGAAGAAGAAAGTGTACATTCAAATCAAGAAAATGAACAAACAATAGATTTCGAAAAAGTTTGTTTCATATGTGTTCTGTGGTTACTGTCAAAGAAAACGTAAAGGTTCAAGAATGAACTGTTTATTAGCTTCACAAAAAAATAATTATAAATCTTTTGCAGTTGTTATTGATATAGCAAGCCAGATAAAAGAATTTGTTTTATTAAACAAAATTCATTATCGATTCCTTACCACAATTTATGTAAAATTGAATTTTTAAGTAAACAGAGGAAAATGAATCAATCAAAAAACTCCGTTTGGCATCGAAAAAGAGAAAAGCACTTGCGCGCTCGTGAGCGATTAAATTGTTTTATCCAAGAAAATGTTATAGATAAAATGCAAACATATCAGTTTTCATATATTTTAAATACTTTCCAACAATTTTTATCGGAAGAGTATAGCACGCAGGAGTTACCAGAATCATTGGACACAGGAAACTTGGAAAAAGAAATTTTGACTAATTTTGGAGATAAAATCAAAATTTATAACAATGATGGTCGTAGGTACGTTGTAAAGCGAAATGGACGAAGACAAGGATGCCAACAACTGCGACCGAAATGATGAAGGTATAAAAAATTATTTTGATTCTTTAGCAAATAATTTGTCATTATTTATTCATAAATTTATATATTTATTTTTCAGGACGCAGGAAAGACCTTGTTTCTGATGATGAATCTACGGATTCGGAAAACGATAATGATTCTGACGAAGATTAGTATTAGATATATAACAATTCATTCATTACTTTGTTTATGTAATTTTAAAAAATTTTAACTTGAATTCCGATTGCTTTTGTCCAACATAGTTTACTGTAAAGTTTGTAAATAAAAATAGTCATTTTTTTTTAAAAGTACTTAACAATTTTTTAAACATTTACCCTATACATAGTATGAATGCATTGCGTAAATTTTTTTATTGGTTGCTTAAAGTATCGGTCTAAAATTTGTTCTATAGTTTTTTAAAAACTTAGCTGTAACTTTAGGTTTTCATATATCACAATTAATAAATACTAATAAAGTTTTATAATTTTTTTTATTTGTTAAGAACTTTTTGAAAAGTTTTCGCAAAAATTTGCATCATTTCATTTTATGGTTTATGTTGTATCAACCATTTTGTATTTATTATAAGTAAAAAAATAATATATCACGCTTTATTTATAGTCCTTGAAATATAATTTTAGAATAAAAAATATTGCGCTGTGTTTGGAATTTAAAACAGATTGTTTAAAAACAAATAATAAATGTTTGCAGGTAAGTTTAAAGAATAATTTAAAATCCTATAAATCATTACTTTACACTATAATTCTTAAGAGTAATTTTAAAAGATCAATTTTTTTCTTATTTCTTGTACATAACAAATAAATGAAAAATTAGCAAGTATGAAAGTACAAAATTTTATTCAATTTAATACTTTACAATATGTCTAAAAATCTTATCTTACAATGGTACAAAAAAGTTATTAATCAATACCTTCTAACAAATTAGCGCAATGATTTAATCACACAACTTACTTATTTACAATCTGAAATTATTACACTAATCACTTTGTTTTTTTAATATGCAATTGCAAAAAATTGTTATAAAATCTCAAAAAATAATTAATATTTTTCCATATTTTACTCTATCAACTTACAATAAATTCTCCTTTAGATAGTAAAAAGTTCAAGTTAAAACTCAATATTAACGAAGTATATAGCTATCACAAATAAGTAAAACAAGATTTTTATATCATAAGTTGGGAGCTAGTGTTTTATTTTCTAAATTATTCAAACAAAAGGCTCCCATCCAAAATACATGCGTCCCAGCAAGTTGAAATCTTTAGCTTGATCCAGCAAACACTGCACCTGTAACAAAATAATTCGTCAACACTTCGGAAACTTAAAAAAAAAATCTATTAACGTACCTGTTCATCAGCCGTGAGGCCCGAATTTTTAATCGAAGCTCGCGAAGTTGGATGAGTAGGATCTGTTCCGTTGACATACTTTGTGTAGTGTGAAAAGTGACTGATGGCGTCGTCGACTTCCATTTCACATCCGTGAACGTAAGACAATTCTTGACACATAATCGCCGAAGGCTTGTCGCCGTTTAATTTTCTTTTGACTATTTTGATTTTATTTTTCGGTGACCACTTTACATCTGAAAAATGAAAGTATAGACGTTTGAAATTTAAATACCAAAATCTACCAGAGTCAAAGTTTTTAAAAATAATAATAAAAATTTCTTTGAAGTTAAAGTTATGCAACGAATTTTTAAAAGAATAAAATGAAATTAATTTTTAAATAAGGGATCCAATTAAAGAAATAACCAAAAATATTGGCTACAAGGAAAATACATAGATAAAAAAAAAAAAAAAAAGTAAAAGTTTTTATATCAATAGGTGATTACAATACCAATTATAAAGTAACCATTTATCTGGAATATTAACATTACATTTATCAAAAGAAAAATTTTTTGAGAAAGAAAAAGTCTGATTTTTTTGCCAAGTTACGTTAAAATCTGTGGGCTAGTAATTAAGTAATTGCGATTTTGGTAGATTTCCCATAAAAGCCCATGTTAAGTTGTGAAATTTAAAATGATTATAACTTTTTTTACAAGCTCCTCAGGCCCTTGAAATTTTAGCTAAGCTATTTTTATACCAAAAACTACGTGTATGTTTAACCCTTAAAGTACACACCCAAATCCAGAACTGTCCCACTGACAGTTATGTGGGGTATTTTGGACCCCGTGTGTACTTTAAGGGTTAATAGGGAAAATGCATAAAAAAAATTATTTAATTTGTTTGACTTTATTCGATATTGTATCGGAAAATAATCGACACGTATTTTTTCTTTTTGAAATAAAATGAAAATTAAAGGAGTTACAGACTTTGGAAATTTTCGAAATAATCATATATCTAGTTTTAAACCAAAAGCGAGAGAGTTGTTTTTTAAGTACTGATAATTTACGATTTATGAATTATATTTTGTTGAAAATCTATTCGTTATATATTGAGATACTATGCACTATAAATGATCGTAGTTGAGTCTATAGAACTCTATGATGTGCGAGAGCTACCCGTACACCACCTTAAATTTAAGTTGTTATAATAAAATGTATTTTTGGGCCTCGGCCTGTACATAATAAATAAATAAATAAATAAATAAATAAATATATATAGATGTACTTTCAATGTAAAATAGTACTGATGACGTCACGAGTACCAATTTAAAAAAAATTATATCTCTGGTAATATTGATAGAAAAATTATGAAAAAAATCTTAAAATTCATTAAAAATTGAGAACTTTCAAAAAAAAAATATAATTAGAAAGTGTGCATCTTCCCTATTTGGACAAAATCTGTGATCTAGATCTATTCGGTAGGCAACCTCCTTAATTATCATGATCTCACCTGCGGTGGATTCGGTGACCTCCTTGTTACCACCCCTGCCCCAATCCAGGGGCTCGCTCACGAAAATATCGAAGCAGGCCAACAGTCTATTCCCTTCCCTGGTGAGTGCGTTTAAAACGTGTGTCATGGTTGTCCCCAACAGTGCCCTCTCATCGAAAGGTTTAAGCAGTCCCAGGATTTGCGGGGTCAGTCTGAAGGGCACTAGTTCCGGGGGCGTCAGGTCCACTCCCGCTCCGAAGGCCATACCAAAGTCGATACCGTAGCACTTGCCGGACTTGACCTCGACCAGGGTGTTCTCCAGGTGTCTATCACCCACTCCGGTGACCCAGTGAACGACGCACATGGTCGCATAGTTCGTGATAAAGTTGTGTCTCAAGGACAGGAAGCACTCAAGAGAGGGACTGAGCATCAGGAAGGTGTTTTTCAAGCAGTCGGATTGCAAGGAGCTTGCAAATTCGTTCATTTTCGATACGACGTCCTTTGGGGAGTACTTGAGCAAAGCTTCTTTGTAGTTACCTATCCAGTATTGGTAATTGTCTCTAGTTTCTTTAATGACTTCTTTGTTTATGGAAAACTCAACGAACTCTCTTAGAGTCTTAGTTTGCTCGATCCACTGGATGAGTCCTAAGGAGCTCGACAGTGGCGCCACGTGGTAGGTGTTAATACTAAGATGTCTCTGTTTACAAATTTGGTCGGAGCTCAAGGTCTTGTTGACGATTCCGAATATCTGCTGGAGTCTCTGGTCCTGCCTGAGATCCTCGCCAAACTTTACCAAGAACCCGTATGTGTTTGAATCGTTACCAATGACGTTTATCTTCACCGGGAAGCACTTGGACTCCATGACCATCACGAAACGGTCGAATTTCGATATTCTTACGTGGTACCGAGGCAAAGGCTTCCTGGTTCCGTCGTACTGACCCGGGATCTCGATGTCCAAATCGTCACTGGAGAAGTTGCTCAGGTAAGGACTGTAATCCCTGAGCTGCAGCGCCTGATTCTTACGTTTCTTGTCGCCCAGTCTTTCCCGCATCCCGGTGTATAAAGCGTCCGCCATTGCGCACAACTTTTTCCTTGGAATTTTATTATCTGCGTTTTTGGAACTTGAGTACTCTTTTCGGTGTCTCTCGAGCTCCCTGCAAATAAAAATTTAAAATGATTAGGTTCAAACCAGGTGCGTCAAATAATGGTTACTGTGAGTTTCATGTCACTCAGTGGTATAGAAAATTATTATTATTTATGTATAGGTAACTTCATTAACTAATATTTCAAAATATTCAAAGAGCAAGATTAGTGATAGCAAAATTAATTATTAATAAGTTAACTTCAGCCCACTACTTGACAAATTTAAAAAAAGCATTTACATTAATAATTATTTTCCATTCCTACCTGTAAACCAATCCATAAAGCGAACTTTTATTTTCCAGTGAAGAAAAGATTTTGTCTAGGCTTGAAACCTCGAGACACTCTTCAGTCGAAGTCTTTAGCAATTCGAGTAAATGGTAGCGTAGGAAGTACTCCGGTTGGCAAACTCGGTGCAAGGCTTGGAAGAAATCTTCGATCCTGGAGTCTTTGAACAACTCGTCGTACATCTTCCGTACTTCCGAGTTAGATTTCAACTTCGGTGACGACTCGTAGACTTGCCGGAAATTGAACATCACCCCTTTCGGGTAATCTCTCACCAGTCTCTTGACGATGTCTGCCACGAGTGGTTCACCCATAAAGGACATGATCTGGGTCTGCCAGGACAGAAACAGCCAGCTGGGTATATCATCAGTCTTGGAAATGAACAAATCCGTGGTTTTGCTTTCTTTGTAATACTGGGTTTTGAGGAGACATGGGAAATAGTGAGCTGCGTCCAGAGACCCAAAACTCATGCCGGTCAATATAGATGACATGAACTCCTTGAAGAGAACATCGTCGAAGGCTCCCTGTTCTTCCGAAGCTGTCAGAAGGTCGTAGCAGTGTTTCCCAAACTTAACGTAGGTTTCCGCTATCTTTTTGTCCTTTCCCACCTCGCACGCATTCTTGAGACACTCAAAGCCGTACTTTTCCAGGGCTTCCGGTAGGTTTTCAAAGTCATCAGTCTCGATACTCAACAAAGAACAGACGAGGGAATTTCCAATCAGATAGTTCTTGTGCTCTGGATTATTCTCGATACATTTTGTAAGAGTAGATGCCAGGTCAAACAGATGAGTTCTTGTGTTGATTTCCGCCGAGATGTCCAGGTTGTCTTTGTCAAGGATAGCCGCAGCGATTTTCCAGGAATCGATAAAGTATTTGTACTTCCGTTTCTCAGAAGCTTCCGACTGACCACAGACGAACTTGTACTTTGAGGCTGTAAGAATGAAGGTCGAGTCCTCGAGTCCCAGTTCGTGGAGAATTTGTTCGGCCTGAGACACGTGTTTCTTGGAAATGTGTTTGTTTCTGTTTAGTAAGGCTGATTCGCTCATTTTTATTCTTTGGTTTACAGTGGCCATGGTCAGCTTCTCTGATAATCTGTGAAATAAAAATTAGTTGAAAAGTCTAATTGTACGATAATAGATGTTATCTTATCAATCAACTTTACTCAATAATGATTTTTCTTAATTTTTACAACTATTTAACGTGTGTAAAGTCAATAAATCGATAATAATTCTTTGAATAATGATACAAAACTAAAAAAAATTGATTCTAGTAATGTGTAATTATTAATTTGGTTGATTGATTCATTAAAAATTTATGTTTTTTTTAGCTTAATTAGAGCGATAGTCATAAAAGAAGATTCAGCTATAGAAAATTCTTACCCTGAGAATTCGGGAGTTCCAGATTCTTCCTTTAAATCAAGTTCCACTTTCATAAGCTGCTCAAAAGTCAACCTATAGGTGATGTTCTTATCCAGGTTCAGTAGATCCTCTACGGGGCAACAATGTCTCTCCCAGTAGTGCAACGTGTCGCTGATTTCGGTCTCGATATCCATTGAATTCTGTAGTTTGAGATAAGTATGTATAATGAACATCCTCTGGAGCTTTAGCAGAACGTTGTATCTCTCCGTCTCCGCGAGGGGACTGAGCTGGATCCACTGTCTTCTAAGATGGTCCAAGTGGTACCTGAGACAGAATCGGGACTTGTCCAAGGATCCCTTGTCGCAAGAGTAGAAGATCGATATTTCCTCCCCATAGTCCTGCTTCATCTCGGCCGATCTGGTGCCCATCCAGGACTCCAGGTTCTCTATGAACGAGAGGTTCTCCAGGTCCTTGCTCGAGGTATAGTCGTCCAGAGCGCTATGTAAATTGGCCTGAAATATCCAGGGCAGCAACTGCTTTCTCTTCGGACTCTCCCAGACAGTGTTCAGGTCTTCGTTAAGTAGGACGTCGATTTTCTTATTTATGTCTTTCCAGGACGATAGCTGACTCAGACACTCGAACGAACTTTGCAGACAGTAGTCGCGTTCGACTTCCAGCAGAAGATTTGTCTGATCGTAGGCCTTCTCCGCTGACTTCCAGTCCTCGATAGCCTGTGCCAAGACTCCGTCCCGGATATTTTTCGAGAAAAACTCTTTGTACCTGAATATACTTGTGACTACGTCGTCCTTGCCGATTTTCTTGTTCAAAGTGGCCAGTTGGATCCACTTTTCCGGGTCTGACGAGCTGGGTTTCATCCTCTTGGACGGTGGATTGTCGTCTACTTTGTCATCCTGATCCAAGCACAAGTCCTCGAGTAGCAGCACGCCGAGGGAGTCGTTACACATTCTCGTTATAGACATGGGCTCGGGGGTGATAACCTTCGACTGGTAGATTATTTCCATGATCATAGGACTGAAATTGTTTGTGCCTACTTCTTCCTGCAGAACGTGCTCGAAAACTTTGGAAACTGTGGTTTTGAAATTTAAGTACTTGCTGGTACCTTGAAGACGATTTATTAAGTTGCACACCAATGCCACAACCAGATTCTTGCACGAAAGCCAGTCGTTCACGATCAGTTGTTTTAAGCACTTTATGAAACTATCATGTGTTATCTCAACGTCGGGAAAGTCACCGTTTCTGTACTTACGGTAGATTTTGACCGATTTCTGGCGGTTTATTATTTCATTTTTCATCTTACTGCTGGGCTCCCGAGGTGCTTGGAACGTCTCCTGGTCTAGCAAAGGCGTAAATCTGGTGATGCGTTTCGACAGTTTGTTTTCGGATGGATCAGGCAGTTTTCTGAAAGATATTAGAGATGTTAAAATCTAATTCATATAATTTATTTCTGTTTTTTTTTTTTTTTTTTTTTCAAATTCCTGAACGTTTATCTGTCGGTCTGTTAAATCAGCGCCATTTGATGTCATTTTCAAATATCAAAATATAAACTCAATTTATTAGTGTAACTCAAATCAAACTTTCGATTAATTCAAACTTTAAAGTTCGAGCTTAGGCTCGAACCGTTTAAACCCGCATCTAAAATATACTAAAAAAAATAAATATATAAATTATGACATGATTTCATAAGATTCGAACGGTCCGAGCTCAATTTAGAAACTAAAGCTTGAAATTAGAACTTTTGAAGATTAGGGTTATTGGGAGCCTAAGACTATAATCGTCAAAAAAACATTTAGAGTTTTATCAAATATTTACAAAAATTACCTGGAGCTAATCTTGTTGTTTTCAAGAGCCTTCACACCAGATGGCGCAGTCGGTTCGAACTCTAGCTCTTTGGTAGCCAACAGCCTTAAACTGTTGCTGAAGAACTGAAATTGGCTCGAAGAAGCCGGCTGTTGGCTGAACTGGCTGAGTTGTAGGAACTGGTTGAACTGGCTGGCGAGCGAGGGCACGAACATCGGGGCCATAGATCCCCAGTTAGATCTTCTTCTGGGCACCAGAAGCTGAAGTTCTCTGTATGCTAAATTATCAGCTAGGGGCGCGAACATCACCCGGTTGGCGTCGATGGACTTTGAAGTTAGCTGGAGCATCATCAGACACAGAAAGCGCCCAAAGCTGTCCTGTAGCTCAGAACTGTACATCTCTAGGAGTTTCGCCAGTCGTTCGGCGGCTGTATCCGGAAGGCCAACCTTGTCCCTCCAGAACGACAGTACGAATTCCTGAAGCTCCTCGTCAGGATCGTCCAGGGCTCTGATAAGCGCCCTGGTGCATGTACGTTTGAAAGACTCTCGCTCGTAGGCTTTCATGAGCACGGAATAAGCGAGTTTTCTGTTTTCACGGACGGTGCTGCTGGTACCAGTGAACCCCGTGATTACCAGCTCTAGGAAGAACTGGAGCTTCCCTACGTCTACCAGGTTGCCGTCCATCAGAGCCAGGACAATCCTAAGAGCCGGATCCTCGCACCCTGAAAGTCTTTGACTTAGTACGACCTCCAGATCGATGTTTCTCAGCTCCAAGTTTATCTGCTCCGGGGTAGATGCCACTGCCAGCTCGGGCAGCTTCAGCAGAACGAGCTCCAGACACTCTGGTTTGGTGTCGTCCGGGACGTTCCTGGGGTGGGCGAAGTGCCAGAGCTGGTGGCACTTGTCCCTCGAAGGGCAGACCCTGTAGAGGGCGCACACGCACCTGGCGCACCTCTCGTAGCTTCCGGCTTGATGGGCTGTAGAGAGCAAGTCCACCAAGTAGGGCATATCCTTTTGACAGCGGTCTAGATCACTGTTCCTAAGCAGCCAGCCCATTGTCTCGAACTTAACAAGGGCTACCGACTCATTGTCCTTCATCGAGGTATCGAGAGAGCTCTTTACAAACGTGTAAACGAAGGGCTTCTCTACGATACTCTTTGTCATCTTCTCGTTGCCACATCTCAACAAAGTGAGAATCATCTGGATAGCCAAATCCGGATCCGTATTGGCTACTCTGTCGTTAATATTACCCGGGTACTCCAAATGGTCGATCCACATCTTGCACAGGCTCTCTATGAGCTCTAGGTTGTACTTGTAGATGGCTTTGTGGGGATCCCGCGCCCTGTCGATAAGCCTCTCAAGCAGTGACTGACACGCCTTTGTCTCCTTCTCGTCGGTAGGTTTGTACTCAGACTCTATTATTATCACCAGGATGTCCCTGACGATGTAGTTGAGCTGGTTCGACTTGAGGTAGCCACATACAGCCTGAGCTATAGCCCCAAAGAAGGACCTCATGAAGGGCAGGAACGCGTTCTTGGTGTTGCTGATAATCTTCATTAGGTAGAGCCTGACGTTGTCATGCTCCGTTAAAAAGCTGTTCCTGAGAAGTACCAGGTACGCGGGAAGATTCTCAGTAGAGTTGAGTTTGGTGATCTCGTTGTTGAAGACGTGAATCAGCAGACCGCACACCATGGGCATGCACTCGTGCTCATTGAGCTCGTCGTTCTCGAAGCTCAGGGCCAGACGAGCGTCGGAAGTATCAGTGGTCTCTTCAGAAACCTTCAGATCGTTCAAATCGTAAGCGTTCAGGTTTTCCACTAGAGACAAAGCTGTTAAATCGCAATGCTGATAAGGAGACTTGAAACCGTCGTCGGAACTCTTTGTTGTATTCCGGATGTTGACGAGCTTCTTTCGGTTCTTCCGAATCGTTGTTGTAGCATCCTGGAAGCTGTACTTAATATCACAGTCGATGATCTTCTCCCAGATGAGCTGACCTTTTTCTCTGTTCTCGGAGAAGACGAACCTGTACCAGGACTCTTCCTTCTTCAGTCGGCTCACGACGGCGACGCAGCAGTTGAAGGCCGCGCAATGCATCAGCCTAACGATTTCCTTCTCCTCTTCGCTCTTGCGCGTGTACCGACGGTGCTCCAAGGACTGCTTTACTAGAATCGAGCCCAGAGTATCGTCGAACTTCAGATCCCGAGTGAACAGAGTCTCGAATACGCTGTAGTACCCCAACTGAGAAACTATCAACTTTTTTCTGTCCACAATGTTGAGTGATTCCAAGGATCTCTTGATCATCGAGGTCATGTCCTGCCAATTCTCATCGCAAAATTCCTGAACCACCGTCAGTTGACTAGACTCTATAGAAGGTATCAAGAAGTACTTCAGTACGTCCAGTCTTTCCTGATCGGGGTTAAGGTCGTTCAAGACCTTGTAGGTCACCCTGAGCGACTTCAACGCGAGTTCGTCACTGATATCCTTGAAATATAGACCCAAAAACTCTTGAATATTTTTATTGCAAGCTCCAGCGCAGAAGTTGACGACTACCTCGTACATCCCAATGGATTTGTTTTCCAAGAGCGTCTTCAGTAGCGCCTGGGCCACCTGAAATCTCGAGGACTCTTCGCTGTTCCTCAACTGCCCAAGGACTATGGACAGTCCCGAGTCTTTAGAGTCCACCATATGGGCCAGGAAGTTCCTAAGTGCGGAAGTTTTCTTCTCAAGGTCGTCGGTTTTCATCAACCGCTCTACAATCCAGGAGTACAATTCGCTATCTTTGATGGGTTTTTTATGGAGATTGACGGCCATCCTGTTAATGCTGAGGAACCTAAGTTCCCTGGACTCGAGATCATTTAAGAGACGGTAGAACTTGCTGAAGTTTTCTACGACTAGCCCACCAAGGATTTCAGAGTTTGGTGTTTTAATATCGCTGGCGTAGGTCAGGAGCTTCTCCAGAAGATTGAAAGTGTCGTCGGTGGAGTCGATTAAGTGCTCTTGAAGCGTCTTCATGAACTCGATTGGGTTTTCCAACATTGATGCGAAAATTGAGTCCTTAAAGTTCTGCAGGAAAAACTCCCCGTGCGATGTCGTAGAACCGTTCAGAGTAATTAGTGGATCTTGCTTGAAAATTAGCCTGATTAGAAGCCGGTAAGTTTCAGGCTGAAATTTAAGTGGTTGTTAGTTTTGTAATATGGACTTGGTTAAGGTCATTAATACTTACCTCAGGATCTTCTAATAAGAACTGCATTAGATCGTTTAAGTTGTCTTTTGTACCGTGATCGAGGTCAGTGCACGAATCACTGCCCAGAACTTCTACCTTTAGAATTTTAAAAACGCCATGGATTTTTGATTTTAATAAATCTAACGTGAGGTTTAGCTGAAAAGAAAAAAGTAATTAGTATATCCCGTTTTAAAAATGAAATTTTTTCTGATGCTAATTGAATACCTTCGATTTCAAATTTAAAAAATTACTTTTTTTCATTATGAATACCCCTTTGAAAAATTGATTTATGTTATTGGTTTCTTCTGTTGATTTCACAATATAATCAACTTCCATGAAGTCTAAATGGTGGTTCTTTACTTCGGTCAAAAAGACATTTCTCAGTTGTTGCAATTGTGTTTTGTCTAAAGACTGAACCATGTTTGCGAACAAATTTTCAAGCTGATTTTGTAACTGTTCCAAGACTAGTAATTTTTTGAAGGTAAATCCAATCTTCCATGGATTCAATGTACATTGTACTATCAGCTCAATCAGATCGTCACTCCAAGATACAATGTTTTGGTAATTTATCTGAAAGTAAATTTCATACTTAAATTTCAATTTTAATCAACTTAAGAATAAAAAAAAAAAAATCCTACCTGACTCCTCAAAATTATCGATAAGTACTCGAGTATCTTCAAAGTAGTTTCATTTTTCAGATCGACTGAATCGTCGTTTTTGTAGTCTCCACACTTTGCAAAGTAGCTGTCAAAAGTATTTCTCTGACTTAAAAAACTCCTCATGTTTTCCAGAGACTCGAGTGGCAGAATCTTTCTCTCCACCATCCAGCTGTAGAAATCCAAGCTCCTCAAAAACGCCTTCGCATCGCCACTATCGAATTCAATTTTTTCTGCAACACTCATCAAGCGGTCCTCAAAATACTCTCGGTTGGCCACACACGGCAGTAGGTTATTGAAGATCTCCATGCACTTCCATCTGCACCTGGTATCAGCCCTTCCGCAGTACTCGAACAACCAAATCATAAAGCCAGACAGAGTCTCGCTCGAGAATCCAGGTGGTTTCCTTCTGTTTCTACTATTCGCATTGAAGATCGTCGCCTTGGCTATGATGACTTTTTCCACATGTCCCAGGGCGTTGACTATCTGGGCGTTATCGCAATCCTCCATGCTCTTGATGAACGCGTGGAAGAAGACTAGCCAGTAAGTATCTACCACTACCATGTTCTCTCTGAGGACTGTGTAAAGGTGGTTAAAAGCTACGGCGGCTGCCACGCGTTTCTTGTTAGACGGATACAGGGCGAAGTTGACTATCCTGCGGACTACGCTCTTCAGGTTGACTCCCTCGTTCGACTGCTGCACCGACCACTGGATGAATTCCTTCAGGTAGAACCCGCAGTAGTCTCTCAGCGAAGGGTTGAATTCTTCCGTCAAACCGTCGAAAAGAGTGCCTAGAAACTCCTGCGGGACTCTGGAGTCCTTCATGAACTTGGAACTCAAGTAGTGGGTCAGTTGCAGGACAAGAGGATGGTAGAGAAGTCGAACTCGGTCGTCCCCGTCGCACCCAAGTTTCAGGATCGTGTGGCAGATACTCTTGTCGAAGCACTGATCCATTAGCTTCTTTCCTGAAATAATAAATTGATTGTTGAAAAACAATTTTTCTGGGATATATATACGTCATCAGGGGAATCAAACGATGTGTTTATTAGCCCTGGAGGAGACATCGCACCGTTTAAGTGATGGAGGGGAATAAAGAAATGTATGCGCATATGCACAAAGTAATTTGAAAAGGATTAGTTTTTTGGGGATTCCCAGGGTTTCTCTTTGAGGTCCGCGCTCGGGATACTAAAAAATTTTAGTCTTAGAAAAATTAAGGTTACCCTACTCCTAAAATCCAGCTGGAAATCCAGCTGGAAAACCAGCCGTCATATTGGAACCGAAATCCAGCTGGATAGTCAGCTGGAAATCCAGCTGGATTAAAAAAAATAAAAAAATTTTCGTTAATTTTGCTTAAAATCAAGTTATTATTCATTTTTCAATAATTTCGAAATTTTGAACTTTGTTTTTTTTTTTCAAAATTTGTCAGCTGGATTTATCCAGCCGAATTTGTCCAGCTGGATTTCTAGCTGCATTTCTAGCTGGACGAATCCGGCCGGACAAATCCAGCTGGAAAATTAAAAAAAAAAACTAAGTTCAATTTTTTCAAAATCATTGAAAAATGAATAATAACTCGATTTTAAGCAATATTAACTAATTTTTTTTTTTTTTTTAATCCAGCTGGAAATCCAGCTAGTAATCCAGCTGGAAATCCAGCCGTCATATTGCAACCGAAATCCAGCTGGATAGCCAGCTGGAAATCCAGCTGGATTTTAAGGGTAGGGTAATATAAGGCTATAAGGTGAATCTCAGCATAAACAGTTTTTAGGAATTTCTTTGATATGGTTTACTTTAGCTTTCATTGACGTTAAGCGTATTATAACTAGATTTTGACTCAAAGTTACCTAGAATTATGGTTATCATGGTGTGCAGTATCTCGCAGGCTGATATTTTAGTTCTGTGGTTTCCACTGCTGGTAAGTTCAATGATCCTCGGTATGAACTTATCAAAGTTGACTTCTAAGCGAATGTCAGGAAACAGAAGTTCACACTGCAGAAGATTTTTCTTGTTCCACGTTGCGTTGGTGTTTATGGCTTTCTCATGCACGAAATCAAACAGAATTGTGGAATCCAGGCACCCGAAGAATAGCAGTATTTTAGCCTGTAGGTTTTCAAGGTTCTCGTTGTTTTTTGAAATTTCAGACGTTCCAAGTTTTTTTGTTTGTGGCTTGTCTTCTTGAAACTTCATCAAGCTCTCCTCGCTCGACAAGAACGGATCAACGTATGAAACGATGTTTTTGAGAAACTCATCGGAGCAGTTTATGCTTGAACATTTCACCATTTTATCCACCGTGTCGAGGGCCTGGAATGCAAGCGGTAGGTTCGTCAAGCCGATGTTGAAAGCAATCTTAAACACAGGCGTCATCTCATTGACTAAATTTTCGAATAGTAGTGTGGGTGTACTGAAGATCAAATTTATACACGCCAGTTGCAATTCACCGAGGAATTCTGGAACTTGCGTGATGACATCCAAGAGGTACTGGGAAAGTAGTTCCATGGCGGTCTTGGAGAAGAAATTTTCATGATCAGAAAAAATATCGGATTTTTTGAAGATCACTTCGATCAGCTTGTAGAATCCGGAGATCAGAGGATGCTTGTAGGACAGTTTGACGAAGCACAAAAGAAACTTGTTGATCCAGTTTTGAAACAAGGATGTTTCCACTTTTTCAAAGACATCGACGTACAAGTCAACAAGATTTATGAAAAATCTAAAGTCTGCTTCGTTTTCGGCTTTCAACGAGTAGGACGTGGTCATGAAAAAAACTTCCTCTTCAGCCTTTACGTTTAGATTTAGCTTGCCTATGAATGACGTTAGGATCGTGGAGAATTTGTTGAAAATTTCTTCGGTCAGTGATTTGGGAAAGCCAGAGTCATCCAATACGAATAAAGAGCACCAAAGTGGGACGTAGTTTTTGTAGCAAACTGGCTTTTCCGACAGGTTTTGAAGCTCTTGTTGTAGTTCTACATCGACCGACAGTGTGTGAGAACAAGATAGTAGAATACCTTTGTGAACTGAAACATTAAAATATTTTAATTAACAAACACACTAAATAAAATACAAAGTGTCTAATAATTGACTAAAAAAGCAACATTTCTTTAAATTTTTTAATTTAAGTCTATCTATGGAAAAACGTGCTTTTTTAGAAAATTTATTAAACAGAGATTTTTAATTTAAAAGTATTTTGTTGAATCTATTTATCAATTGGGAAGATTGAGTAAGATAAATATTTACAAAAGGAATTAAAATATTCATCTTGATGACTTTTTTCCAGCTGATTGATATTTGAAAAAGTTTTTTTCAGCGCGTTCAGTTCGTAATTGAAATTATTTGACAGTTCGGGAAATCTTTTGATGAAGTTCACACTTAGTTGTGAGATCATACTGATATGTTGAGGAGAAACATTTGGAATCTCGTGCAATATTTGCGACAAAGTTTTCAGATATTCAGCATCCAAGATCGTCCCGCGGTCTCTGAAATATTATAAAAATTTTTATTTTTCTAGAAAACATTTTTAATAACAGTTTCATTACATTTCATTGAGAGTTGAAGCTCGCAAGGCGATATCTCGGTACAAACTGCCAAGTTCTGTTGGGGAATATTTTTTGTAGGTGACTGAAAATTCACCTAAGCCATAAATCATCAAATTCGTCTTAAACGTAGGCAGATCTGGGTTAGCGAGTTTAGTCAAAAAATAGTTTTTGAAATACTGAAAAATATATATTACTATTCTTTATCATAATCAACGTAGTATTTACTATAACTACTTAGAATAGTAAGTTATTAAGTAGAATAAATGTACAAAAATACTTAAACATAGTTAAAAAATTTTTAGAATACACAAAAAAATTTTATTTTCTGAAAAGTTAATTTGATTAAAAAAATAATTGTAATTGAATTTAAGTCATTTGATAAAAAATAATTTCAATTTTTATAAAACTAAATAATTGATTCAAAAAAAAAAGTTTTTACTAACTAAAAATACATCTTCTTTGTCTTTTTCTAGGAGTTCCACAGCCATCATTTTATAAAAGGAACGCAAGGCACTTAAAGTCGTATAGTTTGTGTTCTCTTCCAGGATATTATTAAGTTGCTCGTGCCATTTTTTATAGTCGCCGAACATGAAAGTTGAAAAATGTTTACTGTGAGTGGTCAGAATGTTGATAGCTCTATTCCTGACAACTTTTTGTGACTTCGATCTGCATACAAGCAGCAGACAGTCGTACAAATTTTTAAAATACTGCAACTTTTTTTCATTCTGATCTTCATAAGGCACGAAATTCGTCAGCATGTCTGTAATGCAATCGAGGTAAATTTTAACTTCTTCATTGTTTAATTTATCCTACAAAAAAGAGTATTGTTTTGTTAATGAGAATAAATCAGAAAATAATTTTGCTAGTGAATTAATAAGAGTAAAATGAATTTATCATATTGATCTTTCAATGTTAATATTTTTTTTTTCCTCTAATAATGAAGTTTATTATTATTATTATAATTAAAATTGTTTAATGTTTATTAAACAGAGTATAAATTGTTACTCTTAGTTATATATTCCTTATATTAAATTTAGTATAATATTTTTTAATAATTCATAATAATCAATAAAGAGAGTTTAATCTAATTAATTCAAATGATAAATATATTTCTATCTATTATGTGTAGATCAGTTGACAACTTTTTTATTTTTTATTTTTTATTTTTTTTATTTGTAATACCAAAGGGGTTTATAGTTTTATTTTGAAACGTTTGAATAAATAAATGAATCTGTTAAAAATTTAAATACCTGCATTTGTTTAATACATGTGAGTAACTCTAAAAAAATCGAGTTTACTGAGTAAAATAAATTATTTGTTTTATAGCTGTACTTGGCAATAGCTCCAACAACAATAAACAATATGGATCCGTCTGAAAATAATTATATCATAATAAATAAATTATACATTAAATTTATAAAATTGAAACCAGTTAAGTCAGTTTTCAAAAAATAATTATCAGCCATTTGATTCATCATTTTAACTTATTTGAATTGTGAAATTTTCAGTTAAAAATATTGATTTCAAGTTTTTAATTGAATTTAACTGAATTTTTGTAGCATGGTAACACCAAAACTAAAACTTTTTTTTGTTTCAACTGTAACTTAATAATTCCAGATTTTGTACTTAATATTAGCTTCAAAAAATATTTTGGAAATTGTTACTTTCTGCCTAAGGTATGACGAAAAACATAATACACACCATGGGAGCAAAAAAATAATCCCTCAGAGCACATTTTTATCACCCTGGCCTGCGGCTCGAGTGATAATTAAACGTGCTCTGAGAAATTATTTACTTTCGCTCCCTACACGGTAGATGTATAATTAACAATCTTTACAAGTATGCTATATGTTGAAAATTTTCAAATTTTTTTTTTTTTTTTTTTTTCAATGAATTTTGCTGATCTAGATTCTTTTGACTTTAGGAAGCTGCAAACTCTGAAATACAATAAGTATATACCTCTTTTAGTTTTATAAGTTCTTGAGTACGAATAATTGTAATAAGATACAAATTCATCAAGTTCTAATTGGTCAGGAAAAAACTCGATCAATTTTTTCAGTGTATAAGCAGCTGATTTTCTGGCGGAGAACCAGCACATTGTTTTAATGCAGTCGAAGCATTTTTCCTAAAATTTTATAAAATCAGTTCCAGAATTACAGATTTATTGATTTTAAAATTAGGTAGAAATAATTAAACTTAATTGATTAGTTGAAATATTTTCAATTGAAGGATTAATGCAATTTAGTTTAGTATATTTTAATTCAGAAATTATTTTAGTTATATAATTATAACGAATTGATTACAAAATACTCAATGAACTAATTACATTATATTTAATTTAAAAATGGTTAAATTTAACCATGAACTTTTATTTTTCTTCAAAACAATTTTTTTTAGCCACTTATTCAATGCAAAACATTTACCATGATTTAGAGTTTTTATTTTGAGATTTGGTAGAAAAAAATTGCTTTTAGGAATAATAATCAAAATTAAATATTCAACTAAATTAGTTATCAAACAATTAATTTAATTACGAAATTAAATATATCTTATTGACGGAATTAAATTAATTATTTAATTTAAGTATATTCAATAAAATAAATTTTTTAGTTAAAAAATATAACTGAACAATTATTGTTATTTTTTAATTAATCCTTATTCCAACAATTAATTTTATTTAATTACTGCAACCCTAATGAGCCCATATTTTATGTTCATTTTGTTTACCTTGGTTTTAAGTAAATATGGCTTAAAGTCTTGCTGGAAATTTTCAATTATATACTGAAGCGTAAAGAAACATTCCTTCAGAGAAGTTGTGAAGTACTTTATTTCTGTGTTCAACATGCACAGTATTCTGTCAATAAGCTTGAACAGTCCTCTTGTCTCATCAAAAACAATTTCCAAAGCTTTTTCTGAAGAATCAGATTTTTTTTATTTATAATTTAAGAAACAAATTTTTTTTTTTTTAGTTTAAACAGACAAGACTCAACACTCTAATAATGATAAGAAATTTATTTTTCAAATTGATGTTATATATTTTTTTTAAAAAGAAAAATTATAATCTCTTACATTTTTTAATATTTTAAAAGATTTAGTTTTTTTTTTTTTTTTTTTTTTTTTTTTTTGAATAAATGAACATTCACATGAATAAAGAACCAAAGGAATAATGTAAATAATTAATTATTAAAGTAAGAATTTTTTTTAGAATGAAATGATTATTAATAGTATTTTTATTATTATTCTTTTTTTTTTTTACACTCATAGATTTTATACTGCACATACTAATATTTACATTTACTGGAATTTATTATAAAATTAACTGCCCCAATGTTAAATAAGTAAATAGCTAAGATAATATTTTATTTTAGAATGAAATGACTAAATATAAATTTTATACTGCACACACTGATACTTCTGTCTACTGAAATTTATTATTTGTAAAAATTTTTGTTGAAATAAAAAATTTTAAATTATTATGAGAGTGTAATTAATCTTTTTTGTGTGTAAGTAACTTTATAATTATTATTATTGTTATTATTATTATTCTTATTAAATTAGTATACTCAAGTTACATGAAAATTTTTTGCCTCTACTGGATGAAGATTATTCAAACACTTAAGAAACAAATAGAAATTTAAAAACTATTTTTATAAAGTAGTCAAATCTTCACAATAATAAGACACATTTATCATGATAAGCACAATTAAGTTGTCTATTAATTAAATATTGGTTAATATTTAAGTAATACAAATTTACAGCAGTTTAATATTTTACATTCAATGTGTTTCAAAAATACAAAAAATAAATAGTTTCAGTGTAAGATTGAAATTGTCATAAATTGTTATTGTGAAAACATGAGACTTACCCCTATCATTTTCAGGAACATTGCTCAAGTATTCAGCTGAATTTTTTAAAATTCTAACCAGACTTTCATTGTTATTCCAGGATTCAGCGAGTATTTGTGCAAAAATCTCAACTGACTCCATGATAATTAAATTGTCTAAAAAGTTCAGTAAAAACACAACTGTGAGTCCTCAATGTTTAGGTACATGTGTAAAAGGAAAAAACAAACCAGTTGACATTAGAACAAAACAACACTTTGATGCTACTGAAATTGTACAGACTTTGCTTTGAATGATCACATTTTTTATTATGAGTGACACCATAAATAAATTAAAGGATCATCATTGTAAATTTTTACGGAGCAGTGCCGCTAATCAAAACAAACTCGGCTGCACAGTGCAGGTCTGAACCTGTCTGCTTCGCTCGCCATTTAAAGCGCGCGAAATTTTGAAGTGCATAAAATAATATAAGCCGTTCAAATTTTTTAGTTTAAAAAACAGTGAAACAAAATAAATAAATTTCTTTGAATAAAAGTATTATCAAATTTATGTAAGCATAGTAACTATTAAAAATTTTTTTTTATAATTTTGTAAATTTTAAGATGTTTGAATATTTAGTAATTCATACATTCAGAAATAGAAAAAATATTTTCAATTAAAATCATTAACTAACTGGTTTATCCACCACATATGTTTGTTATTTATTTTATTGTCAGTTTATGATTCATTATTTGTTCTTAAAAAATTCGGTTCTGTTAATACTTCTGTAGTGATGCATAATTTTATTAGTTATATTCAAATAAAATTTAATCATACTTGTATAAGGATATAAGGTCAGGGTATTTAAATTAAACATTCAATAATTGTTAAGTATGATTTTTTAATAAATAAAACTAAATTTTTTTCACTAGCGAGTTTTAAGAAACTTATAAAATGATGATAATATATAGGTACAGCGTTTGAAAAACATTAATTAAGACATAAGAAAAGTCCATTTCTTTTTGTTTGTTTGTTTGTTTTTTTCTTTTTTTTGCAAAATATCATACAAATATTTCATAGAAATTGAAGTGTGTACATTCATGATTCATTCAAAGTGCAGCTAATAATAATAATACACAATTGAAATTGAATCAATTATTCATAATCTTTTACTTAATTAGCAGTGTAAAGTGAGTTTTAGTTGTTGTTTTATGTGGCGTCAAGAGTTAGTATTAGAGTCAGTCTTGATCAGTCAGTAATTCACATACTCATTTTACTTTATTAAAACTTGTACAAAAAAATCTGAAATTGAAAAAAATATATATATATATTTTCTTGAACAATTTATTTATTTTTTATTTCTTATGAAAAAAGTGTAAAGAAAAAACCTTACGATAACAGATAAGTACGAATGGTCAATGACTTCACCACATGTTATAATCAGAATCGTCTGCATCAAATGCTATGAAAAATCCAACAATTGTCAGATAAACAACAAAGTTACCCGCTAAAGTCAAGTAAGCTGCTCCTTCCTTAATCTGTAACAAATAAAAACACAAATTAACAAATTAAAAAAAAAAAAAAAAATTTCATCAAATTATAAACTAGATTTTTATTTTTCCATGGTTATTTTTATTTATTTTAAGAATTTTTAGTTTAGAGAAAATTTGTATACAAAAATCTGAAGAAGTATAGACAATGATCAACTTGACCAATAGTACTGTATTAATATTAAATAAAAAAACTGTTCTAAATTCATTTTGAGTAAAGATTTTTTGAAACATCACATCAAAATTAAGAATAAAAAATTATTTTTGAGTTTAAAAGTTAAACTTTCTTCGTATTGAATTTTTATATTAAATTACTTGCATCAAACTGATTAACTTGGCTTTTACAATTTTGTATCACAAGAATTACAAAATTAAATAACCTATATAAATTAATTTTTAATTAATTTATGTATGTATATATAATTTCATTTTAAAATACCACTGGATCATTCATGGGTGATCTTGCAAGCACAATGGGAAGAGCAAAAGAAGAAACCACACAACCCATTGTTAAAAATATGGCCAGTTCCAGGTATGGATTGCTGGAACCCGAGTTTTCAGAATAGCGTCTGGCGAGCAGCGTAGGAAGAGGCGACAGCAGGTAAAACAATACTACAAAGAATGGCCACCAAACTCTGAAATCATTAATTCCATTCTTATAAAATGTATCTTAGCTTGATTCATTGATATCTTTCTATTGAAAATAATTCAAATGTAACGATCTAACAACTGTTTCATTAGTTTATTAATGGATATGTACTGGCTGTCAAACAAATATTTTAATAAATTTGACTATTTTGAATTTCACACTAAGCTTGAACTATTACTTAAATATTTTTTTTTTTTTAATTTTTTAACATACACTTTGTTTATGATTTTGCATACAAAGTATTTTGGGCATAGTCTGTTCTTTGAATGAATAAAAAATAAAATAAGTTTTTAATATACAAGAACTGACTGTTGAACATATCAATTCAATTTATTTTATCTGGTAACTATAATAAATTAAATCTTTATACTGTTTTTGAACTATTACTTTAACTGTTTTATTATTTAGCTACTTAGATTGTTATATCTTGTTTTTGTTTCTGAATATTATGTATTTTAAGTGTTTTAAATAAATAAAAACAAAACAAAAATTCATATAAGTTACTTGTACTGTGGGAGAGCACAACCAAGTATGACGAATGTCATTCCAATGGATCCAGCAAAAGCCAGTGTAACAAGTCTGAAAACAAAAATTGTACATAAGAAAAAAAACAACACACAGTTTACATAGATAGTATAGGTATACTCACGCTATAAGTGGATTTGAACACATGGCAAGTATGAAAAAATAAAAATTAAAACAATTATCATCAGACTCTGTAGTTAATTAAACTAATTGGTTAGATTGTGAGGATTTGAGGTTGTGTTATCTAAGTAAAATTTAAAAAAGTAATAAGCATCATTGTTATTATAATCATCAGACTTTGTTTTCGATGAAACTAACTAAGTTTTTGAACTAATTTGAGTTTTGCAGGGATTTGAGGTTAGGTTACTAAACAAATGAGTCATGGGGTAATTGGAATATTATTGTGGGGTTTTGTGAAGTTAGTAACCTTTTATTCCGGCCATTGTTGACGACGATTAACACTGTTCTTGCAGATAACAAACGAAGATCAGTTCCGAACAGTAAACACACACTCGAATTCAAAACACTCAAAAACTTGAGCGTTACAGCGTCATTTCTGAAAGATTACAAGTTTGGTCGGTTGTTTTAATTTGTTTAAAATAAAAAACAAAAAAATAAGAAAGAAGAAAAGGCGTGTAAAAAACTTTAATTAGGGTATTATTACTCTGCTGATTTACCTAGATTCGTTGTTGATTAGTATTGTTATCTTTATCTTGAATTTTTACGGATTTTTACGAAGTGTCATCTGAGGAGCAGGGCGTCTGCCTTCTGCATTTTTTAAAGCTTTGCGCATGTCTGGAGTCTCGATTATCATTGGCTGCCCGCTGCGGCTAAATTACCGCCAAAAGTATAGTATTTATATATTAATGAATTATATATTTATACATCTATATTTTGTATAAATATATGATTTATACGTTTGTAAATGGTATCTAATCTAATTTTTTTTACAAAAACACAACTACATGCATGCTCAGTTAGAATCTACCGTGGAAAAAACAGTTTAATAGAAAAAATGAGGGACTCAGTAACCGTCAGTATGAAAAGATAATCAGATATTATTAATTTTTCTTTCAATTTATATAATTTTATGTTCTTATTCAGACAATTCTAATTCAACAATTTTTTACTTCAACTCTTTTTATAAACAATCGCTAAACAAAAAATTTGAAATTTTTCCTGATAACTTAAAAATGTCCATTGATATTCTATAAACATTTTCTTCTGTAATATATTATCAAAAAAAATACAGAATGATTTTATTGAACTCTTAAATTGAATCGGTACTCAAAATTCTTAATTTTACTATTTCCGTGGAAAATTAAACAATACGATTAAAATATTAGAGCAGAAACCATTTTTTGTCCTGAACTTGGAAGAAGAGTATAGAAGGTCGATTCATACCTGTGTATCTTGATCAAAAAATAGTGTTGCGAGTGTTCCGATCTTGTAAATATGTCAATAATAGTAGAAATCGCAAATTTATTAGTACTGATCAAAGTTTTTGTTTGGTTGATGGAGCGTTCGAAAATAAGAACAAAACATCATTGTTACTCATAGAAGATAGCATATAGTTTTTTATGGCTTTTTTAATAAAAAATATATCTATATAAATATAAAATCCGAGATGTTATTATAGAATCATGTATGGATTGTAGCCAAGTTCTTTAATGAACCCAAAAAATAAATATTAAAATACCAGTATTTTTCAAAAGATTTTTTATTATTCAATGTCGGTTTTACACCCAGTGTTGTATATTACATTAGTTTAAGATTATTATTTCAGAGAAGGATTTAGTCATTTGGTCACCATTCTCAATGATCAATGGATCTGTAAAAAAGATCTAATTTACCATCACTACAGACTCTGTCCACCGTTGGCTCGACAAACTGACCCTGACCGATGAGTTCAAGGCTCATTGGTTCATCCGCAAAGTCTTTGAGCCTATCATAATCCTCCTCGTTGGAGTTGAATTCTAATCTGAATATCCAAGTGGCATAGGGGCTCAAAATAGGATCGTTTCCTCTGAGTTTTTGGTAAGCGCTATCACTTCGGGCTGGATACTGTCCATCGGGTTTTTTTTTTGTACTAAACCACATCGACTGAGGTTTTGTAGACATCGAGTAGAATTTATTGCAACACTTGTAATGAGAATTGCCCAGGTGAGTTGCGTAGACGATGTATCTGCTGTAAACGTCATCAAAGTCTTTCTGCAAGGCGATGTTGGACAGGTTGAAACGAATATCAATGTAGCTGAACTTGATTGCAAATAAATTGGAAATTCCACGGGTTACATCGGCGTCCAACGTTACGTTGTTACCGTTCATAAGATTCGGCAAGACATGTTTCAGACTGTCGGGCTCCCACACGTAGAAAGGCGAGCCTCGAGGATCCGTAGGGTCATGAAAGAAATTATTAGGGACTAGATAGTTGTCATACTTTTTGATTTTAGCAAGGGCGTTTTGACGTTGGTTCTCCATCCTTTCGATGCCACTCACCGCCTGATCTGCCAAAAGCTTCGTATGCGCAGTCAATGCATTGGTATCTTGGGGATCATAAGGTGTGAAATTCAACTCGTAGTCGTCTAGGAAGTATGTGGCGAATGGGAATACGAATTGCTTGAATGCGCTGTAAACCGAGTCGTACCTTTTTTTTACGATCTTCGACAATGTAATAAACTTCAAGTGATTAACTTTTTCTCTCAAAAGAGGATCTTTGATATCAGTAAGTTCCGGGTTGAACAGTTGCGTATTGATGTTCCTGACGAAATTTGCCAGATTGATTTCTTCCTGGGATTTTTGAATGCGATCGTAGAGATCTATCGTGGTGCTCATTCCCTCCTCGAGTCTCTTGATTGTATCTATAAAGTTCGATTGAGTTTTGAAGCCTTGAGTTTTTTCTACGACAATACTACGAATTTCCCGAATAGTTTTTTGTACTTGCCATCGACCTAAGTCCAAAAAGGCTTGTGATTTACCAGCAAATTTTTTCTTTTGCGTTTTCAAATCGTCTCCGATATTGTGAATAGCTTTTAAAAATACAGTGGTTATTTCTTGTCTGAAATTCATGAGTTTTTCTATATCGTTAGTCTTGATTTTTGATGCAGCAACCAACTTTTCCAATGCTTTTTCGTCCTCCCGGTATTTTTTGTAGGACGATATACCCGCGTCGGCTAAAGCAACGCAATTCTCTGCTGTTGTTACGTATTTTCTAAGCAAGGTTTTATCTCTGTCTGGTAAACTTTTTCCGATTTCCAGTACTTTGACTTTTTTTTGAGCTAGAAATGTTTTCAAATCCTTTTCTTTTTTTTCCAACTCGACGAAAGCTTCGGGATTGAGTTTAATTTTTTGCCTCGATATTCTGTTGATATCTGTCTTGGTATCTGCAATTTTCACGATGATTTCTTTCAAAGTCTCATCTGTATTCGGTGAAGAGCCGATTTTTTTCACTCGCTCTATTGCTTCTTCTAATTGCCGCTCTACAAGGGTTGTTCTTTTTCCAATGGCTTTTGATATTTTATCTAGGGTAGTATTCACGGCCGCAGGGAGATTACCAATGTTTTCTATACCGCTTAAGCTGTTGTCTTTTATAACGATTGTTTCAAGAAGTTTTGTCACTGTTATGACGCCCGCTCCAACTGCTATTCCTAGTGGACCTAAAAATGCGAGAAATGAACTTGCCACTGTTACGACACCAAAAAGTATTCTCCAAAAAAGCTGATTCGACAATTCATCTTGCTTAGACTTTAATTCATATGCTTCCTTTTCAGTCTTGTATGTCAAGGCAATGACTTCTTCCTCCAATTTTTTGACTTGTTCATCTATTTCTACATAAGTATCTTCCAAATCTTTTGCCACTGGTCCATTAATGTAACTGTTTGCTTCATTGATTTTATCTTCGAACGATTCGCTGTACTTATCGAACGTATCTGTGACTGCTTCGATTGATTTTTTCTGATTGTAAAGCTGTATATTATTTTTAGCCAGTTCAAGTTCCTTATCCAGATTCACGATCAGGTCGTCGTAAGGACGAAGGTTTATGTCACAAATCTTACTCGCCAACGCTACCTTTAAATGAGACAGCACTACTCTGTCTTCTTCACTGGTAAATGATTCATGCTGACTATAGTTATTAATCCTGTCTCGTAGAGATGTGTAATATTCCAAATGCTCACCTGATCGGTTGAACTCGAACTGTTCCTCCAGACCTACGAATTCGTTAATTAATCCTAAAGGATTGACAATAAGCTCATTAACTTTGGGATCATTGTTGATCTTTCCGATAAAACTTCTCAAAAAAAATTTGTGGAGACCAATCGTTTCTTTCCAAGCATATAGTTTGAACTCGTTAACAATATTCGATGGAGAAGGATTAAAGGTTCGAACTGAATCAAATGGCTTGACTGGGTTTGACGGTTCGAGGTTTTTTCTTTCACGCTTACTAACACCTGCCCTTTCCGAATTAGAATATTTAATTTCTGATAATTTTTCAGAGTTGAAAAAAGAATATTTAACGTTGTATGACACATAAATACTAATACCAATATCTGACAGGCCATGTCGGCCAGGTTTTCCGTATGATCTTCTCGTGTCTCCCACAGCAGCCGTACCTCCGACGATTCTTCCATGATAATTTAGTGGCTCATCATTTAATGCAATGATTTCAAACTTTCCTATGGAACCAGGTAGCCCGCCTGCTCCCCCTACTTTGCCCTCCGTACCAGGAAGATATTTATAATGATAAGTGCATGTACCGACTTTGTTAAAAATATCATCAAAAAATATTGCGTTGAATCGCGGTTTACAATAATGACCTGGATTGGATTTTATAATTTCTCGCACGTCTGATACTACACTATCGTTAACGTTATAATAGTCAAAATGGTTATAACCAGCTCTTCCTTCTTGCCCGGGACCACCTTTCCCACCCCACGAATACACAAACAACGATTTTTCGTTTGAGATCAATTCCTTCCAGATACCGAGGAAGTTACCTCCCGGACTACCATTTTTTCCAGGTTTAGCTACATCTTCTTCCGCTATAGGCTGTTCAGTTAGATCTTCGCTGCCGGTTAAGTTTATATGGTGATTCCCTTGACCTGATAAGACCCAAACCGGTGCTACAGCCAATATCTGAGTACCTTCCGATGTAAAATTTGAG
Organism: Encarsia formosa; assembly: GCA_038277355.1. Taxonomy (NCBI): domain Eukaryota; kingdom Metazoa; phylum Arthropoda; class Insecta; order Hymenoptera; family Aphelinidae; genus Encarsia; species Encarsia formosa. The sequence goes on from CM076184.1 coordinate 3,934,427, forward strand.
TTTATGTAAAATTTTTCTCTCGCCATGATCTCGATTTTTCCATTTGGCAGCTTCATCTTTGAAACGATGTGCTGATCGAAAAAAATATAATTACCTCGTACAATCAGTCTGTCCGTTGGTTTTTTCGGTTCAAACTCAGGTTCACTGTACATGTAATCCAGAACTAGTTTGAGCTTATTTTCCAAAATCTCATTCCTCATCAGCTTCAAATTTTCATATTTGCTTAAAATGGATTCGTCATTTTTCACTTTAGCCATAAACTGTACTGCTTCGTACAATGGATTTTCATGTTTGAACCAGTCGTTCTTGAAATTGATTTTACCATTACGATACAACTGTATTATATCGCAATCTAATTCAAACAGATTTGTCAGCATATCGTACCCCAATTCGAAGTCAACCAAAAACTTTGTAACAATTTCATCAAATTTCTTCATTTGAGAAACCATAAAATTGGAGGTTTCGTTGTAGCCACTTTCGGAAATAATTTCTAAAAATTTAATGAGTTCATCGTACTTGTGAATAAGTTGAATCGGTTCGAATGATACATCCACATTCATATCTTTTGCCCTTAGAGAAATTAAATCAACCAAATCCTTTGGTCTTTTGAGCTTATGACTGTTCTCAATAATTTTCGAGCATACATCGTAAGCTTTTTTAAATTTCTCACGCAACTCAAAAATGTCGTTTGACTTTGAGTTCAACGACGCAAAGTGTTCTTTAATTTCTCCGTAAAGCACATAAAAGTAGTGATTGATATTATTTTCTTTCGCTGTACGAATGAGATCTCTGACTTTGGATAATGAATTAGGCAGTAGGTTATTAACGGAATAATTGAGCGAACGCTTGGTGTACCCAATGTTATCGTGGACCAGTTTTATCAATGACTTTTTCGAATCTTTGAATTCTCTTGATTTAGTTAAAGAACCCAACTCAGTAGGGTTCCATAATATTCCAATCTTAGGGTAATGATCTGCATTTTTTATCGTAGCATTCTGACTCACTAGGAACTCATTTTCGAAATTCAGTGCAATTTCAAGATATTCTTTTGGAAAATTGTTGGCTTTCTTCATTGCCTTTAATTGCATTTGCAAATATTCTGCTACACTTTTTTTTGCACTTTGCTCGTCGTTAGCATTCAAATTGACGTTTGTGATAACAAGAGCTATATTGTCCTTAAACTTGTCAAATGACTGGAGCAGTCTTAGGATGACAAATTTGACTTTATCTTCCTCCTGAAAAATACTTATATTATTCAAAACATACACGAATTTTAGTCTTTCGGTACTTTGAATAACTTTGATTTCGAAAAATCTCGAAACTATATCTTGTGTTGTGATGTCTTCGTTATCTCCTGCTAAAATGAATTCTGGAAACTCATAATATACGTTTATGTTATTTTTAACAGCGTTTTTTATTGGTCTTGGATACCATTCGTAGTTTTTTGGCTTGAGGACGTTGTTTTTAATAATGAATGTGCTGGGCCTTTGAGACGACTCAATGGATACCAAATTTTTACCGTGACCTGAAATTAATTGGGTCACTACATCCTTTCCGGAATCGGAAAAACCCATTACTATCACCGCATTTTCTCTGGATAATGTAGGATGTAATGAATTTTTGAATGTGAGTTTGTTTAATAATTTTTTTTTTGCTCCATCAATTTTCAAATCTGCCACGTTTACATCTCTAGCTTTCCGCACATTTCCAAACTCTAAAAAAAAAAAAAAATAATCATTGTTTCTTTAATTAAAATACAAATACAAAAAAGACTTAATTAAATATTTATTCGATTCTAGCCTGTATAAAATCATGCACTGTAAAGAAAGTTTGAAAGCTAACGATTAGAAAATCTGAACTGCAACAGGTCTTAGAATATAAAATAATTGTACACCTTTATTAAGGAGCGTATCAGTTTCATTTGGATGTTTAAACACTGCAGCTTGTGCTTGAATTGTTACTGCGAATACGATTGTAATGACTCGAAAATCTGTAAAAAAGAAAAAAATTAATTTGTAAAGAGTGATCGCATAAATCGCCCTTATCTGGGAGCCCACAAAATTTATATATTATTTTGAATTTAAGAGGTAACTTATGATCTTTAGTTTGTGAAATTTGGCTCACGAATATTTTTAAGTCTAATTGAAAATGCAAGAAACAAAAGACAATAATTTTAATACTGTATCCAACTTAATAGAGGGATTGAATATTAAATAGTAAAGCGACTTACAGTAACTAAAAAACTAAACAATTAGCTTTTTAAAACTTTTCCAAAAAAAATTGTTTTCGAATTTTTCAATGCGAAAATACCAAAAATCACATAAGTGTTCAAAAAATTTAAAAAGTTTCTCATAAAATTATTTATAGTAAATGTAATCAATTTATCAACAATCAAACACTGATTTTGAATTATTTATTTGAAATTAATTGCTCTTGAATCAGTCATTCAAAATACTATTGTTTTAATAAATCTTACGAATGTAATTGTAAATGAGGCGTCGGATGGAAAAACGACCTATCTCAAAAATTGTCGTTTCGAGAAAAATCGATCTAAAGATTGTAATCGCTTGTTTGCCACAAAAAAAAAATTATTACTGAAAAAAATATATTACTACAATAAAATATCACTATTCAATAGTGCAATTCTGTTTAAAAAAAATGGGTTTTTTTTGCCTTACTTATACATGCACTATTAGCAATTCTTGGATCTGTCCATTACCTTTTCTTTTCTTGAGTTGCGCTCTCCTTACTGTAGCAATTTACTCCACTTTCCTTTCAACTAGATCCGATAATCCTCGTCGCCGTTGTAATGTATGTAAGTGGGTAGTTGAAAGAAATGAATAAGTACTTTGTTAAATTATATTTATTAATCAAACATCATTGAATACATGTTACTTTGAGCGCGGCCGTAGTGCAACTGCCGCGTCCGCAGGCGCGCCGAGGCTCACACCCGAAAAGTGCTAACGCTCGCACATCTCTACTTTCATACATTACAAGTCCCAACAGAGAGACTATAGACAAAGCCTTGTCTAAGCATGGTGTACCTTATACCATCAGAAGATGGATCAGGGGAATGCTTAGAAGAACTCGGATTCTTCACCATCGCTTATGCGGACGACTTCGCTATACTTGTCAGGGGCAAGTTCGAAGAAGTCTTACCCGATCTTATTTGGAGGGCGTTAGAGAGGATCTGCGAATGGTGCGAGGCTAAATCTCTGGCTGTCAACACTAATAAGACAAAGGTAGTCACGTTTACGAGGAAATACAAATGTAAGGTCAGTAAGAAAGTCTCCGTCAACGGGAAACAAATACCGTACGCGGAGGGCGTAAAATATCTGGGTGTATTCCTAGATAAGAAACTAAAGTGGGGACAACACCTGTAGACTTAATGCAGCAAAGTCCTTAACATATTCATGCAGTGTAGGTCAGCAATCGGGAATTCTTGGGGGCTAGTCCCCAAGGTCACTTTGTGGTTACACGAGGCGATTCTGAAACCGAAGCTAACCTATGCCGCGTTGGTATGGTGGAAAGTGACCGAAAATAAGACCTCGAGGCGTATACTGGACCATGTTCAGGCTGTCGTCTTGAGGGGTATTTATGGGCTTAAACGAAGCACACCCACAGCCGCTATCAGGATGTTGCTGGATGTCCAAAGTCTAGACTTGGACATCAAACTGGTTGCGGCCAGAACAGCCTACAGACTGAAGTGCAGCGGGAAGTGGGTTGGAAACAGTGATGGGCATGCAACCAACCGAGGGAGAATGTTGAAGGGCGAGGTCTTTAACTCGACCCAAGACAGAATAGATAAGACTCTAATGTTTGGGCAACGTTTCAAAACGAGGATACCAAACAGGGAGGAATGGAGCAACAGGGCACGGAGACATCTGGTTCACCGATGAATCCAAGACCAATGAAGGCACTGGCTATGGAATTTACGGACCTTGCCTTAGGGAATCCTACGGGCTCAGGGAACTCAAAATTCTCTCTGGGGAACGTCAGTAGGAGACGCATCTGCATCTGCACTGACAGCCAAGCCTCCATAGAGGCCTTGGTAAGCCCGGTTACAACCTCACGGTTGGTTAGGGAGGTTAAGAATACCCTTAACTCGCTGGCAAGATCTAACCAAGTAGTTATCACCTGGATACCCGGACACTCCGGGTTCAAGGGAAACGAAAGAGCAGATGAGCTAGCAAAGAGAGGGGCTTCGACAGATACACGGCTGGAGCACAGGGTGGGTGTACCGTTCTTAGAAGGCTACAGTATCCTGGAGAAGTACTCGAAGAGGCAAAGATGGGAACTCTGGGAAGAGACCCAGAGCTACAGGTGGATCAAGGAACTACTGGGAAGTTATATTACCGGTTGGGCCAAACTGATCACCAGACTAGACAAACGAAGGGCAAGAGAGGTCATGGGCATTATGACCGGACACTGCAACCTTCGGTGCTACATACACAAAACACAGGGGCATAGTAACATCTGTAGATGGTGTGAATCAGAGGAAGAGACCCCGTGTCATTTCCTGTGCAAATGCCCAAACCTGATAGGCCACCGCCTGAAATGGTTGGGAACCGGGATCCTGGATCCTCAGAGCTTTTACGAAGTAAGTGTGGACAACATACTTGCATATTGCAGGGTGTTGGGACTCTCGAACACTCCAGAGTTATAGCGAGGGGGACAGGGATACAATGGTGAAAACTAAGTATCCCTAAGCTTAGCACCCATATGCAAATGATTTAATAATTATTATAAATCGTTATTTAAACACATATTTAAAAAAATTTTCAGAATATTAGAAAAAATCACGAAAACACAACTTATTTTTCAAAACAGATTATGTTTTCGTGACAAAATTCAGCGAAAAAAGTTCGAAAGATTACCGGTCACTTTACTTTCATTTTGATTCATCATCCAAATAATTTTTAACAATTTTTCTCTCTTGATTTTATTTGTTTATTTTTTCTTGGTAATTTTCAATTAGTTATTTATATGGATTTTTTCGAGGCTTTAATAAGATGGGATTTTTTCTCAATTTGCAGATGTAGCTTCTGAATGGGAAAAATTAAAATCTTTTGTTAGAATTGTAATTGGACAGTAAGACCGATAGAAATATTTATTAGTTGTTTAATAAAGACAGTCAATAAAAATATTAATTGAATTTGGATTTTTAACTGTTTTCACTGTTAGTTATCCTCGTAAAATAATATTTATTTTTAAAATAAAAATTTAGTTAAAAAAGCCTAATGGTTTAACAACTTACTGATTATTAATTTTTCCATTGTTTAAGTAAATCGGTGACCTGCAGGTGACACGTCAGCAGCATAGAAAAAGAGTAACAAAAAATGCTTTTTTTTAAGTTACTCTGTTGATAAAACTAAATTAGCGCGTAAATTTTTTTGTATTACATTCAAAAACTCGTTTAATTATGAAAAAGGTTTTAAAAAACCTTGTAATAGCAGTAATGAATTTAAACGTGTCGTAAGCTTCAAAGTCTGGACAACACTGGTGTTTTTATATGCTTTTTTTATTTGCGAGCTTATTAGCTCCAAAATGGAATTCCCCATTTTTATCACCTAGTTGCTGCTAACAAAAACTTCTAAAATTTCCGATCCATAAATATATTTTTAGAAAATTTTAAATTAACTACTCTACTGATAAGAGTTTTTTTTTTCATAAACCACCTCGTAAGTAAGTTCACCAAACCAGTAAATTATTAATCTTTTTTCGAGAGCTTAAAAAATTTTTTCATTAATTAATTACTTGAGCTTCAAAGTCTGGACGACACTGATGTTTTTTATTTGTGAGCTTATTTGCTCCAAAATGGAATTCCCCATTTTTATCATCTAGTTGCTGCTAACAAAAACTTCTCAAATTTCCTAGCTATAAATATATTTTTAGAAAATTTTAGATTAACAACTCTACTGATAAGAGTTTTTTTTTTTTTATAAACCACCTCTTAAGTAAGTTCACCAAATCAATAAATTTTCAATATTTTTTCGAGAGCTTAAAAAATTTTTTCATTAATTAATTACTTAAATACATATTTTTAATCCAAGAAAAGACTTACAATTTGTTAAAAATTTTAACATCATTGCATATAAGTTTCAATATAAATGACTAAATTAATAATCGGTGAATAGCGTTTCTCATATTTATCTACATCTGTAACTGGTTTTATTTTAATTATTATATTTTTTCACAGTTTTTCATGGAGTATTCGTCATGTTAAGCGACAACTAGCGCCAATTTTTAACCCACAAATCCCATAAGTGGCGAGACATGGAACTGTAGGTTTTATCACCTTTAACACAGGCTCTTATGGGCTCGCTTAACAGGACGAATACGATTACGTGATGGGTATTTTATCAAAAAATATACGAGCCAATCAGAAAAATAGAATGTTATGGTAACCCGATCAAATATCCGAAAAAAAATATCCGGGGACAAAATATCCGAAAATAAATATCCATGGACATAATATCCGAAAAAAAAATATCCGGAGACAAAATATCCGAAAAAAAATGTCCGAGTACAAAATATCCGAAAAAAAATGTTCGAGTACAAAATATCCAAATTTTAAAAAACCATTTAAAATTAAAAATAAAAATCACTAAGGGTTATTTTTTAAAACAATGCGCGCCGTGGGGCCCGGCGGAACCCGAAGAGGCGCGCCATAAAATTTAGTTCCAACCAAAAGACGTTGTTTACATTTATAATATGTTTACATTTGCGTAAGTATTTCCTTGTGATTCGGTTATAATAAACCAGCTCAGTGTCTAATCAGTTGTTGTCCTGTCAGTACGTTATTATTTTGTTTGTCATTAAAATATGCCTTTGCATTTTATCAGAAGTCAAAATAACTTTAGTTTTTATTTTATTTAAAATATTTGTCTTCGGATATTTTGTTTTTAGGATATTTTATTTTTGGATATTTTGTCTCTAGGATATTTTGTCCACCGGATATTATGTCTTCGGATATTATGTCATAGATTCGAATGTTATCGCAGTATAATTATTTTAATAAACTTTAAGATCATTTAAAAAATAAAGTAATTTTTATTGCCCAAAATTATAAACATTGTGTTATTAATTTGTCTTTATTAACATTAAATAATTTTTTATAAATTATTAAGATTATAAATTTAAAAAAAACTAACCTAACATTCGAAAAATTGATTTTTTTAATGGCAAAATAAATCTGCCCGGTGGGTCCGCTCACCCCTGATGGGGCCAGGCTAGAATTTTGGGGCAACTATAGCCGAGCCCCTGTTTGCGCCCGGCTTCACTTTCTGATCGGGCAGCATTGCTCAGATTTCGATAAAAAAAAAACAAGCAATTAATTAAGATAAATTAAAATTTGTGTCTTTTTATGACTCAAAAGTATAAATAGTTTTCAAATTTTTTATTTATTTATTGTATTTATTTATTTTTTTAACAGAAACAAGACTTTTTTGTGGTGTATACATCACTAAACTCTTTTTTTTTTAGTTTTTATACTGTTTGTTATTCATTATTTATCATTGATTCATGAACATTGAAAACTTTTCTCATAAAGTTTTTTATTAGAAAATGCGAAATTTAAAAGAGACTGCAATCTTCAAATGGCCATTACTTGGACTAGTTTCAGTCTTTTTAGACTTTTTACTTTAATTCCTCGCCTTTTGCTTAACTTTTTAACCAATTTATTTATTCTAGTCTTATCTCCTCAGCAGTTACAGTCTGACAAATGATAATTTTTTATATATTATTTTAATGTAACAAAGCAGTATTTCGTTTTCTATTTTTTTATTGAAAAAAAAAAAAAAAAGAAAAGAAAAGTTATTTACGTGTTTATTAACTTCAGAGTTCGTAACTTAGTTCTCTAGCGTATATTGAAGTGTAAAGATGGTTTTTCATTGAGCTTTTGAACTCGAATCGTTTATCACTAAACAGGCTTTAAAACAGTTTTAGAATTTCTAAACTATTTTAGAATTTTCGATTTAAAAAAAATCTATAAAAAAGTCATTGATCTGTACGATCTTGAAAAAAAATAAAAATAAAAATTAACAAACATACATACATGTCGGGTTACAGTCTTTGACACGTGAAGTTTGTATTCGCTAAAAAAAAATTTTGCTATAGTGTATTATTATTTTTAGTGTCCGAAATGAATATTTTTATAGAGAGAGAGAGAGAGAGCGAGACAAAGAAATATTGGGAGTCTTAGCTACAGAACTGTATAAAAGAAAGCAGAATCAGTCGAGGCTGTATCAGTGTTCGTCTTGATCTCGCTTATTTTGAAAAAATTTTTTTGTACACATGTAAGAAAGTATTTTGAAAATTTTTTTTATTAGTTTCGATAAGTACTTTTGTTTATCAACTGTGATAGAATTTTTAAAATTCTTTTGATTTCAAAATTCAAGGTAAGTGATGCATGGTTACAATTTATCGTAATTAAGAATTAATAATTGAATCATTGATTTTAAATATTCAATAAATTATTTATGCACTTTCATGATTTGTTGTGAAAGTTTTCTTAAAATATTTGGTCCGTGTCACTAGTTCAAAGTTTGAATTTTTAGTTTGAAGATGGATAGAATTTAAATACTTTAAATAGTAAGCTATTTTTGCTTCTGGATTCGCTACAGGATCAAATTTAGATTGAACAGTGTCGTCTGAGCTTTCACTCCAGACCAGCGTTTAAAACAACTGATTTCGATCAAATTTTAATTACGGTTTAATTAAATTATTTAATTATTTACATTAATTAATATTTGTACTTGATTAATAATTAAATAAAGTTTAATCAAATCATTGAATTCAATTATTTCATCCAAACTTACTTTGATTTGATAATTAAATCCAATAGTTTAATTAAATAGTCTAATTAAAAATTGAATTTGATTAATTAATTCAATTAATGCAGCATATCAAGTTCATAATATTTTTTTCTGCTTGCGATAATATATTGAATATTTAACAAATATTATGTACTTAAAATAATTAATCTGTTTCGTGTAAAGGTGCTGATTAAGATGAGACTTTTGACTTTTTTAACCACATCAGCCCTAATATTTTTTATCGTCTCTGGTGAATCAGAATGGTGGAAAACGATGTCTCTTTACCATATTTATCCAAGAAGTTTCATGGACAGCGATGGCGATGGAGTAGGAGATTTAAAAGGTGTAATTAACGAATGATTTTATAATTTAAAAAAAAAAATTGAAAAAATTGTTTTTCTTTTTAACGGAACAAAACTTAAATTCCTTTAGTCATTCCCTTTATTTAGTTCTGAATTACCATTGAAAAGTATTCTTATTAAAATAAAAAAAAATTTTTTAATCATCTTATCATTTTTTACTCTAAAAATAAAATCATTCACAGTTTACAAATTATGTAGTTAAAATTTTAAAATACAAAAATAAGTCGTTCGATTAGGTGTAAAATATTGATTTACTGATTTTTCAGGTATCCAAAGTAAGCTGCAGTATTTGGTAGACTCAAAGTTCAATGCATTTTGGATGAACGCAGTTTACAAAAGTCCCATGGTTGATTTCGGCTACGACATTTCGGATTTTAAATCAATAGATCCAGTATACGGAACCATGGAGGATTTTGAAAATTTGGTGTCCGAAGCCCACAAGTTGAATTTGAAAGTCATCATCGACTTCGTACCCAACCACAGTTCGATAGAACACGAGTGGTTCCAGAAAAGTTTGAAAAAAATCGACCCCTACACCGATTATTACGTATGGCACGAGGGTAAAATAATCAACGGGACTCGTTACAAACCTAATAACTGGGTGAGAGATTTGACTTATTTTTTTATCTGTGTGGTAGACATGACTGGTGAATTTTTTTTTAAATACTAGGTCGGTGTTTTTCATACCCCACCTTGGACCTGGAGTGAAGAAAGACAAGCATACTACTTCCATCGCTTTACTCCTGATCAACCTGATTTAAATCTGCGTAACAAACACTTGGTAGAGGAAATTAAGGTAATATATTTATTGACTTTTTTTTAAAGAACTTTTGCAAAATTGACAAAAATTTTTCGAAATTTTAATATGTTTTTAGAGTATTCAAAAAAAAAAAAAGTATTTCCTTTAATTCTGAAGATCAGCCGGTATAAGATAAACTATATTTTCATACAAAACTGATCAAAAAAATCGTTATGATTTTTACAGCCCAGAAAAAATTGTGAATTTACAGCCCTTTATTGTAATTATTGGAAAAATTATCAAATATAAAGTAATTAACTAAACTATTGGATACATATATTAAATTTTAATTAATTGAAAAATCCGATTTACAGAGTATACTGAGATTTTGGTGTAACAAAGGCGTTGACGGATTTCGGGTGGACGCTGTGCAAGATCTTTTCGAAGATCAGGAATTTCGGGACGAGCCACTTAGCGGTATAAACAACATACCGGTCAGTATGTTTTACACCGATCACCGATACACCTTCGACCTGCCGGAAAATTTCGCTTTGGTCAAGCAGTGGCGAGAGTTTTTGGACAAAGAATGCGGCTCCCGAATAATAGCTTTGGAAATTTACGCTAACTTCAGTACGGTTATGGACTACTACAGAGCTGGAGCAAACTTTCCCCTGAATTATGAATTCATATCCTTCGATAATCACACTAGACCCCAAGTTTTCAAGGATTTGATCGATAAGTGGATTTTTGAGTCTCCCAAGGGAGTTATACCTACTTGGGGGGTAAGTCGACTTTTTTTTTAAATCAATTCAACTTAATTGAAAACCTTTTGGTGAGCTAATTGTCTTAATGCAGTAATATAAAGCTCTGACAAGTCACAAGTGGAGAGCTCTATTCATCTTTGAGAGTTTTTATAAATGCTGAATATACTTTTTTTTTTATAGCGTCTCTATAAAATTAAATAAAAAATTCAAATGAGTAAAGTTAAAATATATCTGTACATACTTGAAGGCTGGAAATCACGACAGACCTCGGCTATATTCAGTCTTTGGTAAGGATTTCAGTCAAGCGATTACGATAATGACCCAACTACTTCCTGGTATCGCTCTAACTTACTACGGCGAAGAAATCGGTATGGAAAATACAGAAACCAAATGGGAAGAAACCAAGGATCCATGGGCACGTAATCTAGGTCCAAAATTATATCACCTGGCCAATCGCGAAGCTTATAGAAGACCTTTTCCGTGGGACAATTCTACGAGCGGTGGTGTGCATAAATTATACATTAAGATTATTTGACGTAAGATTAGTCTGACCGATAAAAAATTTTTTTTGTCAAGGATTTTCAACAAATTCAAGTACTTGGTTGCAAGTTGATGAAAAAAATTTAGCCATCAACCTCGAGTACCAGAAAGCATCTGAAAGCTCGGTCTACAAATCCTTTTTGAAAGTAACCAGTCTCAGGGAATGGCCAGCTGTCAGATCGGGATCGTATCATTCGAAAGTACTGAACGACGACAAAATATTTGCATTCTCGAGGTAATAATTTAATTAACAAAAAAATAATCACTAACTCGATAAAAAGCGGAGAGTAACTTTTACATTTGAAATAATTCAGAGAGCTAAAAGGCGAGAAATCAGTTTACGTCGTTGTTAATTTTTTAAAGGCGACACAAACGGTTGATTTGCAAAATTTTAAAAGCAATGTACCGGATGTATTGGAACTGTACCACGCAACGAGTAAAATTGAGACCAGAATCGGGTGAGTACAAATAAATTTTTATCAGCTTGTTTTTTTATTTGATTCGTTTTATATTATTACATTATTTTTCAGACAAGTTGTCAAATCAGATCAGTTGCAAATTCCAGCACGAGGAGCTGCAATTTTAACAATGCCTCATCCATAAGACGTTGAGAGATGTAAAAAGATAAAAAATTTAAATTTTATTATAAATAGCGTAAAGTACTAAATTAGTTAAAAAAATAGTAGTTTTTTTTACTAAATAATTAATAATCTCTTGAGTATCGATGTTTCATTTGTATTCCTTGACTGCAAATAGTGTAAAAAAACGACAAAACTTCCAAAAAATTGTTTACATAATAAATTTTGTACGTTCGGAACTGGGTTTTATTTAACTTTTTTTTTTTATGCAAAATAATTCACGAAAAATCAATAATAACCATTATTTACATATTAAAGTCAAATGCAATATTTATGTAGATACTTTCCTTAATTTAAAAAGTTTAGCAACGTCACCCTATGAACTGCTTATCTCTAGAGGTATACTTATGTTTTATGAATGAATAAGTTATATCATACTATTGTATATATACGTTATTTTACGGTGATATATAATAATAATAATAACAACAACAACAACAACAATATCTTGAAATTTGTTTTTAAGTTTTGATAAAAACTAAATTATTTAGCTAATTAAAAAAAAAAAAAAAAAAATTACGCTCAAAGCCTAAATTGCAATATGATTCAAGTTCGGAAACCTCTTTCGTAAACTTTGAGTAAAATTTTATAACGATTAACCTTTTTAAATCAATTTTCTAGATTTTTTTGATGATTTCATGCACCTGGTCATCAGATTCCAGTCTCAAAACATTATAATAAACTTAAGTAATTATTGACGTAAATTTTTTAAATGCATAAAACTTAGACAAAACTTTAATTTTTATGTGTAAAGAAAGAGATTTAATTAAAATTATTATAATAAAAATTATGTTGCAATTAATCTTTTACCAATTTTTTATCGACTTTCGTTCAAAACAAGAGATTTTGACACCACAAAAATAATTATAATTATTAACTTTTTGAAAAAATTTTCACTCAAAAACTATGTTACTTATTTGAATTTCAAATGATCATGTCTACTTAGATGGTCGAAATAATTAAAAGTATGTGTTTCAATTAAAACATTACATATCTAACAAGCAACCGAGAGAAAAAAAATATCTTAATTATTTGAATTTAAATTAAAAAATTCAAATTCGTTTTCTAAATTAATGCAGAGAATAATTTGGTTTTAGTACGTCAGGTATATCCCAGAATATTAAATGGATTTCGATTTAGATTTAACAGAAACTTTTTCAAACGTTTCACCTATGGGTGAAAATTCACCTATAGGCTGCAAGCTTTTTAATTATTGCGTAATTTTTGACAGTTAATTGGTTTAAATGAATTTGAAAGGCGTACAAACTACAAATGTCCCACCGATCACAGTGGAATGACCCTTAAAAAATAAACATTAACACAATTTTTCAAATTACGTTAATATTTATTAGAAATAGTTCCCAATATCCCGTACACTAATTTATCTTCACAAAGTCTTTCTCTTGTTCTCTATTGAAATTCTTAATCTCGATTTTATCAATATTTTCGATGAAAAACTGCCAAAACAGCAGAAACGGATGTACACCAGTCGGACACCATATCGCGTTGAGGTTTGAATTGGCGCTCGAAATGTGACAGTCAGCTTATTGCCAACCTTCTGCACGAGTACACAAAAAATATCTTTCCACTCTCAAAGAAAGCTTAAAGAGCCGATGTAAATGATCATAACAAATAAAATTAGTTAAATTAATTAGAGATCGTTCATTTTTTTATAAAATATCTGAACTATTAAGATAATTCAATTTTCATCGTTCACATCAGCTTCTTAACCTCACAATTTTTTTGCACTTGTGCCAAAGGTTGGCACTATTTACTAAAGCGAAAACTCTTAGGCTGACGGTCATATTTCGAGCGCCAATTCAAACCTCAACGCGATATGGTGTCCGGCTGGTGTACAAGCTTTCATCATCTGAAACAAAGAAAAAAACATTATTGAATCCGTGTGTGATGTTTCAGAAACCGTTGATATATTTTTTCAAAAAATTCATTTAAATTCACCCTTTTGAAAGTGTCCATAAAGGAATGATCATTTTTCCGGCAGTCAACATGCAAGGATTATTGTCCGGCTCATAATTATGATGACCAATTTGCTTATTTTTGGTGGCATGAGGTACCAGTTACTGGCATATCTTTGAAAAAACTCAAGTGACATAATTTTTAAAAATAATTTTCATTTACTTACACGCTGCTAAATATTTTTTCACTGCTGTCTACGATTTTTTGTCCCACCCAATTTAGGTAAATCAGCTCAATAAATACTCCCTATGCCAAAATGACGGATTCACCTCTTTGGTACACATCATGAAGTACATAAAATTTAAATTAATTTTTAATTAGACAAAGATTGCATTATTTGAACGAAAACTTTACAACTATTGAAATAAAAATAAAAAACCTTATAAGATGGTCCAGCTATAACAAGTGGGCATAGTATAATTATAATGAATAAAATTATGCAGAAGGAATCTTCCTACAGTTGGCAGCATCTAAACTTTCAGAAAATAAAAAATCAAATAGTTAAATAAATATAAGTCAGATAATAGTAAAATTTATTAAAATTATATCCGACTTAACACATTGATTGTACAGCTTTAACATGTCCAGATTCGCAACATCTTCAGATTTGAACATATTTTCAGCTCTATGACTGTATTTTAATAATTAATTATAAATTCATAAGTAGTAATTTGGATCTAGTGTAAAAAAAATTTTTAAAAACCTGACAATTTCGAATAATCCAGAAACATGCTAAACAGTGCAGAGATAAATAGTTTCTGCGCCAGCGAACATGGCGTTCATGAACAAATTAAATTAAAAAAAAAATGCAAGTCTGTCAAGATTCGATGATCAAACTGATCGAATAATAAATATTCGCCAGTTGCGTAAACTCCGAAGGAGAAGCTTACATTTTTCAAGTGTAGATTAGCTTCTAATACTGACATTGTCAAAGGTGGACCTGTGCTCATAACTGCTCCACACAGTACGAAAACTTAAAGAACATTTTTACTAGGTAGTTGTTCAATAAAATAATAATTAAACATTAAATACAAATTTGGATCAAAAATTTTTTAGTAGTCAACAATTGAGTCAAAATTTCCAAGACAAAAATTTTTTTTTGAATTCTGTTATTATGCAAGAACTTACTCTTACAATATGAATTTATATTATTTTCAAATCAGTCAAAAGAATATTAACAAAGTTCATTTGATTCAAGTGCTCATTTTACCTCATGGCTTTTCGGACTACCTTAAAAGAACCCTCGTCACAAAACTTAAAAGTTACATCGAAAAACAAAATAAAGTCGCTATTAAATATTAAAAATTAAGTTCTTAGAAAATTATAATTAATTTTTTTTTTCCTTATCATGTTTTGCTCTTATTTTCAATTGTGCAAACAGAACCATCCAGAAAATTTTTTCTCAGAATCGACTTTAGATTATTCTGAAGTATTTTAAAAAATTTTTTTTTGAATAAATAATACACCTTACCCAATGAAACAAAATTAAATATTTGAAACTAAAATTCCTTAGAAAACTCATCAATAAAAATTTAATACATTATGATTCTTAGTATTATCAAGCGAAAAATAGAATAAAAATAATGTGTTCTTAAAATTTTATCGAAAAACATTAGACTTAAGTAATACGTCAAATTCCGAAAATTATTTTCGTTTCGATTATTCAACTAAAAATAAGATCTTATTGTTTCTCGAAGTTTTGTTCAGAAATCAATAATATTTATTGACACGTGTCGATAAACATTATTAGTAAGTCGTGTACACCTTAACTTATTTTGATGAACGTAAGTATAAAAGCCGAGCTCTCGGCTTATATTTTTTCGTAATCTTGAAAAGCAGCAAAAATGAAGTTTTTACTCTATTTTCTTTTTATTTCTCTGATTGCCTTAATCAATGCAGCAGATGGTGATACAGGTACATTATTATTCTTACTCTAAAAAATTTAATTTGCAAGTTCTTCAAAACTGCAGGGTTGCAGACTTAATAATTTTTAAATTATGTTATTATAAACAAATTTAATTGATGAATTGTAATTTTTTTATTTGAGAAATTTATTCGATTCTTTTTCGCATTATACTATAATTATTAATGTATTTAAAAATTACATTAGTTATTTTATTGACTATACTTAACTAATTTGATTCTTCAATTGAACAAAAAATTGTACTTTTTAATTAAGATATAGTTTAATTACACAATTAATTCAACCATTAAAATAAAGAATAATTTAACGAAATCATTGATTTTCATTTTTTTTTTTTTTTTTTACAATATTTTTTGCCATTTATTCATTGCACAACATTTCTAAAAGTGCTAGCTCATGATAATTGTTTCTTTTGAGATTTGATAGAGAAAGATTGATTTTAAAGATAAAATAAAATTAAAATTAATTTTTTGATTCAATTTAATTTAATTATTTTGCTAAATATTAATCAATTAATCAATTCAAGTAATTTTTTAATAAATAACATATATTGGGTCATTCTATGCGAAAGTAAACCTTAGTGAAAAACAGTTTTTCATTAATATTATGAGTATATTTTATATTTTATGATAATCGTCTAGTGTACTTGAAACAAAAAAGTGAAATACATCATCTGACCCTAATATTGTTCAGTAAAATTTTTTTATTTCCTAGATTTTTGAACCTTTGTGGTTTTCGGCCTGTTTTTGAGAGAAAAAAAGCCTTGTCTAAAAGATCATAAAAGTTATGTAAATTAAAATTTTTACCTATAAACTACTCGATCTGGCGCTGATTCAATAGTAGTGCAACACACGAGCCATAAATTAAAAATATTTTAAAGTCTTTCAAGTGAATTTGTTAGACTTTGAAAATGGTCGTTTCGGTCACGTCGTGCCGGTCACAATTTTACAAGCCATAAATTATAAATATTTTAAAGTCTTTCAAGTGAATTTGTTAGACTTTGAAAATGATCGTTTCGTTCACGTCGTGCCGGTCACAATTTTAGGTCCCGCCAGTCAAACCGATCTTTGATTTTTTTCTTTAAGTTAATTATTTTTTTCCTACAATACAATAAGGTCCGGATCGAATAAGGGGACGCGCGCGTGGCTGTCAAAATTACCCCTCGAGATGCCCCTGTACGATATGCAATTTTTCAACAATTGCCGCTTATCCCGTTCGCCCGCATTAACATTAAAAAAAAATTGATTGGAATAAAAAAATTGGAATAATTTAAAGTCAATAATGAAAATTCATCTATAGGCCGCAAGCTTTTTAATTACTGCGTAATGTTTGACAGTTAATTTAAATATATTTTATCAAACAATTACTAAAATTATAAATTAAAATTTCAATTCAACGATTAATTTAAGGGGAGGTTCTCATGGTTTTTTTTTTTTACTGAATTTTATTTCATACAAAAAATTACATATCGATCTCAAAATTTTTACACATTAAAGTTAATATCTTAAAATATGAATTTTTTTTTTTTTTTTTTTTTTTTTTTTATCAACGGCGTCTCAAAATGAAGGTCTCAAAAATGTCCTCTTTTTTGCTGACGGAATTTTTAACTCGACAACGGTAAATCTGAAACCAAAAAGTAAAGTGGTTTTATAATCTGTACAGATTTGGCTATGTCCGGTAGCATAATTAGATAATTTTATAAATATTTAACAATGTTATAAACAATTTCAGTTTAAAAAAAAACCACTTTTTTACTCAGGAGACCGCCATTTTGTTTTTTTTTTTCAATAAAAATGTCTAAATATGCTACCGGACATAGCCAAATCTGTACAGATTATACAACCACTTTACTCTTTGGTTTCAGATTTACCGTTGTCGAGTTAAAAATTCCGTCAGCAAAAAAGAGGACATTTTTGAGACCGCCATTTTGAGACGCCACTGATAAAAAAAAAAAAAAAAAAAAAAAAAAAAATTCGTATTTTAAGATATTAACTTTAATGAGTAAAAATTTTGAGATCGATATGTAATTTTTTCTATGAAATAAAATTCAGTAAAAAGAAAAAAAAAAAAACCATGAGAACCTCCCCTTAATCGAAGTACTGCAACCCCACTGCTAAAATTTTTCAGTCCTCCCTGTTGTGAAACCTGTAGAATCATAAGATTTTTTTTAAAACTTGATTTACATTTTTGTTACTTACACAATATTCTTTGATGACTGATAATAAATTATTTTTATAGCACGCTGTTATTATTTTTATGAAGATGGGTCATATTTTAACGTTATGGAAGACTATGGATGCAACGAACAGTGCACAATAATGAACCATGTCGGTGGATTTTGTAAAGATATAAATGGCGAAATTTATAAAGAATGCGTGTGCTATTAAATGTACAAGATTAAGCTGTGAATAAAAACTTTAACTGGCATTTGCTTATACTGCACTTCTGTTCTCCAACGCTGATCTAAAAACTGACACATTTAAATGGTACTCATGACGTTGTGAATCCTTAGTGAAATCTTAAGAACTCTGTTATTAAAAAATCTATACAATGTTTCTGGAAAGTCATTATCTTCTCTTTTGCATTTAAATATCTTAAAAATCCAAAAAACTTTACAAAAATAAAGATCCTACCCTAACTTCATTGGCTTGGGGTAATTACGGTAACGACAACAAAAATATTGTTACATTAGCTTTAAAGAAAATGAATTTTTTTTCAATGAAAGTGTATAATTACATAATAACTAATTAATTGAGTTAAAAATGAAATAAAACTATAAAATATCGTTCCCCCACTCAATCTGCTTGTTAAAAAGTCTTATACAGGATATCGTCCGGCCCAACGAATTATATGAAATAATATATAATAATTATATAATTATTAGTAATTAATAGCTGTATAATTATATATAATAATGTACAAATATATACGATATTTTCTGTATTGTGGTGAAGGATTCATTTGTAAAAATTTTAATCATTATTATTGTAAACAGATCACAGTTTAAAATTTTTATTCATCGAAGTTTTAATCGAATGACAATGTTTTGGCGTGTTTTAAAATTCATTTTTTTACTTTGACATTATTTTATAAATAATAAATAAATGAGCACGCTGCACGCTGAAAGATACCAGTACTACTTAAAAAACCGAGTATAAAATAGAGCCATCACCGTTGTCTTTAAGTCCTCAGCGATGATAATCGACTCACTTAGCGCAACTCTCAAAGGAATAGTTCGAAAAAACTCGGATCATTTGTCCTTCCCGTACCGGCCGCTCGTTACAATGGGCGGGCCTAAAGTTTTCCCGGCTTTTCGGCACTTTTAGTCAAGCCGCCCGCACGAAAGGAAGCAATGAGTGCGTCGCTCTGCTCTGTTTTAAATAATTCTTTCAAAGTTTCTCAGTGCTGATTAATTGAATTTTTTATGGTGAGCTATAGTTTAATTTTTAAATTACCTATGATTTTGTATAATTTTTTTGGTATTTTATTAGTGTTAAATTCAAATCAAATAAATAAACATAACAAAATTAGACTTTTTGAGAAATACCTTTTTATTATCTGCGATTGTAAAATAATTTAATTATCATTTGTTTTAATAATGAACATAAAAAAATTAGATTTATTTATTTTTTGTGACAAAAATGCTGTAAATATTCAAAATTTTGCTATGGAATTTTTTCTGGTCAAAATTATTCTATTTTAACAAATCTAAGTACTCAAAACGGGCTAAAAAAATTATTTTGTATTTTTACAGCAATTTTTAACAAAAATAAATTACGTCAAATGGTATTTTTCAGATGACACAACATAAGTATAATTTTGCTGTTACAACAAAAATTTTAATTAGTTAAATTTTTTTTTAGATAAAATAAGAAAAGTCAGTTTTACTGTTTTACAGATAAAAAAATTAAAATTAAATAATAAAATTTTTTTCACATCATTTCCTTGAATGAACGACATATAGTTTAAAATAATATTAAATTTTCCAAGTTTTTATTATAACTCAATCTGATTGCAGTTTATAAAGCTGAAAAACCACACATTTTACTTTTTCGACGAGTGATCCACAATTATTCATCCACAACAGCAGCACCTCGCGGACAATAAAAACAATGGATAAATCAATACTGGGTAAGTTTCCATGTAGGATTTTAAAATTTTTTTGGAATCGCTGCTGCGCGTCGTTGGTGGTCCTCGGGCCACCCAGAAGTGTCCGGGATTTACGCACAATAGTCACGACCGTGACACCGGCGCTGCAGTTTCCCCCCTTTAGACTCTTGTCTCTCACCAAAATCTCTCAGACGCGCTAATCGATTTTTAATTTTTTTTTTTTTTTTTTAAGTTTTCAATGTTAGTTGAGATTAATTCAGAGTTGGTTTGTTATCTTATTTGTTCATGATTTGCGATATAACATGTCAGCAATTTTAATTTTACAAAAAAATAATACTTATGCAGGAAAACTAGTAATAATGAAGTATAAGCTATTTTAAAGAAAAAAAAGTTTTTTTTTAATGCATGTTTAATATACAAGAAATTGAAAATCATAATATTCTGTTTAATCTTCATCTCATCATCTTTAGTGATGTAATAGAAAAAAGTTTTCAAGTTTTTTTTTCCTAAAGAGAAGTTTATGTTCATAATCATTTTCTGTTTAAGAATCTAAATATAAGCATTTGAATAATAATTTTTTAATTTTTTAACACCAACTTGGTTTTGGTAAAAACTAAAAAGTAATAAGGCCTTTGCAACGAGTTCGGATCATTTCCAAATTCAAAAATTTTTATTCAAATGCTTGTAACATGATTTCTAATCAATATTTTCATATAATATTATATCGATGGTCCCAGCGAAGAAAAACCTTAGCCAAAAATCTGCGACGAATTAAGTTACAATAAGACGTCTTTCAGTTATTAAATGTCTTTAAACCATATTATTTATAATTTTGACTTTTGTAAATTGAAAGAAAATGAGCTTTGCTGTCCGTTGATACACGTGGGTGAAAAAAAATTTTTTTGACACACCAGCTGCGAATAAAATGACTTTAAGTTTTCAGCTTATAAAACATCATAAGAGTCTTTTATTCATGGCTGGTGTGTCGAAAAATTTTTTTTTAATTATAAATATATCAACGGATGGATAGCTAAGGTCATTTTCATCTAATCTAAAAAATTTAAAATAATAAATAAAGTGGTTTAGAGACATTTTAGTCACCGAAAGTTGCCTCATTGTAACTTTATTCGTGGCAGATTTTGGGCTAGGGTTTTTCTTCGCTGGGATCATCGATATATCGTTGAAAAAGTCTTGACTTCAAATATTAGATGATGTTACTAAAAAATTGTATACGGAACTTTTCACGCTGACAAAATGACGTTGACATCCCAAAGCTCTAGGCGTAAAAAAAAATTCCTGCAACTGCCACATTAAGAGTTGTCCATAAACCTTTTGGACAAAGATTCGCAAAAATCGAACCTTCTGGCCTAAGGGAAACACACTATTTTTCGTCCCTCCAACCGAAAACAAGTTCCAATTTTGAGGTTAGCAGGGCGAAAATAAATTTTATTTATAAATATTTTATAAATAAAATTACAAGTTATAAATTGAAAATTATAAGCTAATCCATAGTAATTATATTTTCTGAGAATTTTTGAGAAACTTTGTGCATCATTTCATGCAATATTTAATAATTATTTTATAACTCATGAAAATTATAAAAAGACATATTTTCACCCTAGTATACTTTGCAAGCACAAAGAAACACTACCGCTGAAAATTTGATGTAAGAGTATTCCTCACTAAATTAAACATAAATTTTTTCCAAATAAATATTTTTTTATTCATTTGTTGCAGTAATCCAAGCCATTTTTCTGGTGATGGCAGAGGTCACGAAAACAGCCGGTTCCGTACCTACCACAGCTGTGTCAGCGCCTCCTATACCGCACCGCGTGCACGAGACCAACTCAACGATTATTTTGTTGAAATTCACCAACGAATTCATCGATCTGGAAAAAAACTATGGTCCAAAAAATCCTAATCAACTGTTGAAAAATTACACGTCTTTGCTAGACAAGATAAATAGTTACACCCAACAAGAAACACTGATGAACAATCAGGACCGAGTAATCCTCACTCACTTGAACGCGGCACTGATGAGTGAAATTTGCAGCATCAACTTCCGCCCTGATGACGTGTCTCAAGATTTGCTGCTGGATCTGGAAGTAAGTCTGGATTCAGCGATAGCCAGAATCGCACGATACGAAGAACAAGAGTACGTCAATGCGAGTCAGGAAAGTTTCAGCAGATACGAAGTTCTTTTCAAACAAAAGATCCAGGAGAATCTGAACTTCATGGATCGCGCGATCGCCAGAGATTTGGATAGAACCTATCAGAACGTTGACAGTCAAGTCAACGGGCTCATAAGTGAGGTCATTGACCTCAATGTCACCGAGCTGAGAGATAAGCAGAGTGATTTGTTAAAGCAGCTCATACTTAGAAAACTTCTGGGAGTTGTGAACTTTGGAAGTTCAGTCGTTACTTTTCTTGCCCAGATGGGAGCCTCAGCTGGAGCTGGGGTCGGCTGGTCCAGAACTATATCAGAAGTTGTCTCAATGGACGATCTCGGATCCACTAGTAATTACAAACTCGACAAGCTTCCAGCAACCATCAAAAGTTTTTTATCCAGTGTCAAATTTGACGTGGAAAAAATTTTTCGTATGTTCGAAGACAAACTTGTATTTGCAAAATCAGAACTGCAAAAAATTCTGAACTCCACTGAAGTCGCGAGACAGATCACTCAGAAGATAGAAGGTACGCAACGTGAGATGAATCAGATGACTGGGCCCAAAACGCTGAAGAAATTTCTCAGGATGTTTCGTTTCTTGGTTGATAAGCGGCAAAAATTGGGAGACTTCGTGGAGAAAAAAGTTGAATTGGTGAGAAAAAACGACTCGCTGAGTCTTATTGATAAAGGCAGGTTCATCGGATACATGAACAAAGTCCTGCGTATCGTCAATCTGGTCGAGATCCAGTTTTCCACATTGCAGATATTTAAAAAGGACTCAGAAAAAATGAAAAGATTCGTAGCTGTTGAGCGTAAGATAAAAAATTACGTGAAGAGCCTTGATATATTCAAAGCGAGGATTGCTGAGTCCCTCGTTAAAAATCTAGAAGAAATTGAAATAAGCTTTAGGTCAAAAAAAGACGGGTTGGCAAATGTGAGTCAGTGGAAAGTTTATGAGACTACCCAAGTTATAAAACGTAGCATCGAAGATATGACCAGGGGCTACTCAAACAATGCGATGTTTCTCGATGACTGCATCCGGAGGATCGACCAGGGCATGAACTTGATGATGGATTTGTACCATAGAGTCCATAATTATCAAGACGAAGTTACACTGGTTACCTACATCAGAGACATCAGCCAGGAAGTTACCACGGAAGATCAAAACATTAATTTCTTAAAATCGGTGATATTGTCCAATGTCATCAAAAAACATTACATCTCCACCTTGAAAATGTACAAAAATTACGTTTTTCCGCTTGAAACCATCGACCTGTGGTTTAACAACTCTGCTCAAGAAGCAATCGACGAAATCTTCAGATTGAAAAAAAAATTGAAATCAGACGCAAGTATCGTCTCAAAGTACGACCAATACCTACACAGCGACGTTCACTTCCATGACTCTGAGAGTATTAGATACCCTCCCTTCTACAGGTGGGGACCCATCAGTCTCAAGCGTGTACTCTCAGATCTATTGAGTGGCAGGGAGGTTGTACTTGACGCAGATGTTACCCAAGCTCTTTCACCTCACAACGGTATTAGGTTCAACACCATTGATATCCGATTCAAACTGGTGAACGCAACCATGCAGCAGAAGTTTGACGACGCTCTGGGTAAGTTCCAGGTCCTGGCGACTCACTTTGGGAACTCGGAGTACAAGTGCTGTCACAGGTTCTGCGGGATGTCGAGTCCTGTTCAGAATCTAGAGTTCTCTGTGTCCAAGGAGAATGACAGTCCGAAAGACAGTAACGATATTTATAAACTACATCGGAATGGCAAGGCAATGTTAAGTCCTTATGCTACCTGGAGCTTCAGATTGGAAGTAGACAGAATTAATTCGGGTTTCTACATGTTCAATGAGTTCAAGAGTGAGCAGATGAGTTTGGAACTTACGGGTCGGGGACAGTACCTTAAGAGCTGCATCTCTGAAGTTTGTAGAAATATTGATAGCTAGGTAATATTTAAGAAAAAGATATTAGGAAAATTATAGTGGGTGTAATAAATGCTTTTGTATCAAGATACCTGATGAGGTATCGAAAGAAACAAATGAAAGTTATAATAAAGTGATTATCGAAATCTTTGTTCTACTAACCGAATAGAATTAAAAAAAAAAAAAAAATTCTAAAATAAAAAGTACTTACCGTCATTCAAAGTGTGCAGTAGTCTCATCGAATTTATGTTCGTTAAAGACGGAGTTTAAAACAGCCTCTCTCTTAATAATTTTAGTCTATATAGACGTTGATAACGTAAAAAAAAGTGTTGATTACATCTTTAAGTCCACGCTTTACTTACTATTTTAACCAAATATTTAATATTTATACACTGTAAATAATATTTTAAGCAAGTACGATGAAATTTTTTGATGTTAAAAAATATTTAAGTCAATATTTTAATGATGATATTTTTATCAATATACCCTTAACTAAGATTTTGGAATATAACAAGGTTGGGTTAGATAGAACTGTTATACTAGTCAACTCGTAATCTTGAGTATTTTTATTTTAACTATACTATTGTTACAACTATAATATGTAGACTATATAAGAAATTGAAATATATACATACCTTTATTAACATTAAAAATTAAAAATTTATATTTAAATTATTGAATTGCTTATCCTTTTTTTTTCTCACGTTCATTTTATTATTTTTTATCACGCTCTTTATTTGCTTTTAATATTTTCTCGAATTTTTTGACCACTAACTGACACAGTCTACTGAAAGTTCATTCTGGCCGGAAAACGTGTATTGAATATTTTTTTACCACTCAAATTTTTTTTATTAAATTTCAATCTTTCTTTCAAGTTGAATTTCGAGGTTCTATATGAAAAGTTATGATCTCTCCATAAGAGCACATGTTAAGTCGAGCAAAATTAAAATTGGTCAGATCTTTTTTGTTAGGGTCTATCATGCTCTAAAAATGTAAGGGCATCAATAGTACACTACTAGCAATATTTTCACCAAGTATCGAGCAATTTTGATCTTTTATTCGAGGACCTACTACCTTAAGGTAGGACCGCACCTACGGCTCTAGTCAAGATGCATTTTCGGTTAAACATTTGACTAGCTTCACGCGTATATAGATATAGAAATGCATTAGCAGCAGAAGCTTTTTTAACCTAAAACACATATTTTTGTTTTTTATTAATACTTAGAGGAACCGAATGTATGATTTAATTAATTCTATGTGATTCTTGTGCATTCTAGTTGAACTGACAAATTTTCTGAAAACCTGATCACATGTAATTATGTAAAAATTGTATAAAAAATGTGCCCTCCCATAAGACTACGGGTTAAATCGACGCGATGTTAATATTCAATTACTCAAAAACGAAAAACCCCCAGGTTCTGAAAATTTAGTGGCATCATTTTTTAATATTTATCTTCGACTTCCTAAAGTTTTAGATTTTTAACACATCTCTTTCTAGTTTGTGCGGTCCTACCTTAATAGAAAAAAAAAATTAAAAATTAAAATTTAAATAAAAACTTAAAAAAATTTTTGAAGCTTACCGAATTTTTGCAGCTTAGCAGTAATTATTGAGCTTTTTTTTTTTTTTAAATTAGCTTTATCTAAAATTATGATATGCATCTGCGAATCACGATTCTCTCGGATTATTATTACAGTTTTAACTCATGTTTTGACTTATTCATTGAGTTTTTAAAACTTTTAGATGAAAGTTAATCAACGTCATCGAAAATATTATTAATCAGAGCAAATTTTTCTGCATAATTTGTATCTCTTCAGCTTCCTCTCGGCCTTTTTTTGTTTAAAAATTTAAAATAAGTTAATAATTATAAATAAATAAGTCAAAAAGTAACTTAAAACCGTTGATGATTTAATAACTTTTTGCTCTAGCCTTTTAACTGTTTATCTTATTGCACTGATTGGTTAGCAAAATCTACAATATTAAATATTTTTTTCTAAATTAAATCAAAGTAAAAATAAACTGTTTTAAAATTTTAAAAATAAAATATAAAAGAAAAGTTACGCTTTCCGTTTTAGAAGAATTCTTATCTCGAGGTTACATTATTTCTTATTTTAAGGCAACAATTTTTACCTTTCATGATGTCAACTTGTGGTAAAAATTGGTACACGACATATCAGTTAAATGTATTTTTTACTTTGTCATTGATTTTTCACAACGTATTTTACTTTTTATTCAAAATAGTTTTATAACTTACCTGGACTAAAGAATAAGCTTTAGTATATACAGTGACAAGTGTAAGATATTTTTTATCTTAAAACAATTTGTTACGAATGAAGTTGCAGCATATATAAGCAACCCAAACTTTTTAGAAAATAAATAATCGTTTCTTCAAATACGGATTGGAACATTGAACTAAAGAATCAATCAGGTACTATATTTTTATTTTATTTACTAGAATACTAAATTTAATTTGTTGGAACTCACATAATGCTTGAAAAAACTTAACTAACGCTTTCTATTACTAAAAATTTCTTCATCTTTTCAAAAATTTAGTTATGAAGCACAATATTTTATAAACTTACTTTAAAAAAGATATAATAATTTTTTTTCAAAGTTCATTGAATTTTAATTTTGAATTAAAAAAAAAAAGTTGTTGTATTGTACACAATATTTTTAATTCAATTTTTTTTATAATCTGCAGCAAAATGATTAAATTCGCTACATCGGCTCTTATTTTCGTGCTAGTTGCAAGTTTAATTTCAATATCACTAGCACGTAAAACTCTTGGATTGCGGGTATGGAAAAGTTCTTTTGAATGAACGTTAACAGTTTTTGATGAAAAAATATTTGTTAATATGTTAATTAGTAGTTTATTTATTTATTTATTTATTTAATAACCGTAAGAATTACCATTGATTTTTTTTTTATTATAACCGTAAGAATTATATTTTATTAGTCTAATTTTCAAAAATAGTTTCAAACTCTGAAAAAACTCTGATTTATTACGCCAAAAAAAAGGAAATTGTCATTAAAAATTTTTATATTATTTTAGTGTAGTAATCATGACGAATGTCGGCAAAATTATTGCGGACAAAGGAATGCAGAAACTGACGAAAGAATATGTATACTCAAGAAAGGAGCGTGAGAGTCGACTTTGAAGAATAGATATAATTCATGAAATAAAATGTCAATCGGGATAAAAAAAATAAACAAAAAAATATACTTAAAAAATCAGATTTTTTTTACTTTTGAAAAAAAAAAAATTTATAACGATTAGCTGTCTATAATATCACACCATCTGTTTTCACCAATCTTGAATAATAGTCGTTAACTGTATCATAATAATTTTAATAATTTTTCTATTATTACTCTTCAATCATTTTTTGTTAAAACGTTGAAAGTTCAATGCATTGAAGCTCCAATCATAAATAATTTATACTGTTAACCACCTCAAGAATCTTTAGCAGGATATTTATCTTTGACCAGTTTGTAAATGTCATTGAGAAGCACTTTGAATAATTTTTCAAGTTTCATTCTCTTTGGAAAAATTGAAAACTTTTGATACTCCTTCAGACTAGTATCATCTTTTTTTATTTTTGAGATAAATCGCAGTGCTGTTTCAAAATCATAGGAGTTGTCGTGGCTAAACAACTTCTCTATTGATCCCGTTTGATTTCGATACAACATTATAACGTCGTTGCGAAAATCTAACAGTAAGTCATATCCCTTTTTGTAGTTGTTCACGTAATTGAGGACATGTGTATCGAAACTGTTTTGTAGAACATCAATTCGATTCAAAGGTTGCTGAGGAGTATTACATCTTTTGGAATCTTCAACAAACATATTTATGAAGAATCTAACAAAACTTAAATACTAATATTTTTTATCAAAATAAAATTCAATTTATTAATTAACCAACCAACACTCAAAGGATCACATTGCAAACGCAAAAAATCATTATTTTTGTAAGAATAAAATTCAAATTTAGTTAATGAAACTCACCTGGTAAGAGCGTTAGATAATTTCTCAACTAAGAGTGTTAGTGAAAAATTACAATTTTTTATATATTACCATCAAAAATTCAAGTATTGATCACATTAATATGAAAAACACATTGTTACCAACGTTCAAATTTAATCAAGTGAAATTTAAAACTAAATTTAATAATTCTTAGTTCAAATCTAAAAAATTTTTTAAATTAAAACAGATTAATAAAGAAATCTTGATCTTGTCATGATATTATTATCAGAGTTCAAAAACTGTTGCCTTGAAATATATACTTTTAACTTGTCAATCGAGCTGTCAATTATTGTTTATGTTTGCTATATTTCACAATTTAAAATAGTTTTATTACTTACTGAAGTAAAGTAAAAGAAATATCCTGGTCTAACAATGACAAAGGCTTTATTCTCGACAGATATAAATTATTTCTTGACCATAAAACTATTCTGATTAAAATTTTAGCCTGCATAAGCAACTCTATTTTTTCAGTCAGGCCATTAGTTTTTTGAAAACTACTTCGATAGCCTAAACAATCAGGTACTTTCTTACAATCTGTATTATACTTTAAAAATTTTTTATCAATTTTGCGAAATCGAATTATAACTAATAAGTTGATTAATGAATTATAATTCACATAATTTTAAAAAATACTAACAAAACATAAATACCAACAAAAAAAAATTACAAAACAACGTTGAGTAAATACAGCTATTTAAAACGCAATATACTTTAAACTTTTCGAATTTATAAAACTTAATTGAAGGGGTTTAAAATCTTAAATAAATTTTGATCTCAAAAAAGGTAAATTTTAATTCAAAATATTGTAGCATGATTTTTAGAGATAGAAATTTTAACTTCAAATTGTTTATCGGGCTATCAATAATTAATATAGTTAAGATTTACAACGTTTGGATTTTTGTCCTGCTATAGTTAAAAAAAAGAACTAATTTCAAAGTTTTTGCAGAATGATGTCCAAAAGGGCTACGCTAATTCTTATTCTTATTTTCGTGCTTGTCGCAAGTTTGATCTCACTTACTGTAGCTTCCCTCAAAGCTGATGGATCGGCGGTATGCACATTTAAATATATTTTAATTAATATAAACACTAAACAAAAAAATTAAATGAATTTTCTGCGATTCTGAAACTTCTCTCTAACGACAAATCGAGATAAAAAAAAAAAAAAAAAAAAAAAAAAAATTACAGAATATCTAATGGTTTTTTATTTTTTATTTTCACAAAAATCAAATGTATACAAGAATCTTTTTAAAACAGTACTAGAAATTCTTGGAGATCCCTCCAAAACAAATGTAGTTAAAAAATTTTATTTAATTTCAGTGTTCAGAAAATGATGAATGTGACAGCCAGCTCTGCCGACATATCAATGATGGAGATATCAAAGCGTTGTGTATGCGCAGCGCTTAAAATAATATCCATCACCAGTGAGGATAGTTTTCAATGTCTTTAAATTATTTTCACCAATGAAATAATAAAAATGATAAAATAAAAAACTTTATCAAAAAAATATTTATTTTTATTTTACCTTCCAATTACGAACATCAATAATATGCTTATGGGTGTACATACATACTTTTCACACCTGAAAAATGAAAAATACCATCGATATTGCAACTATTAAAAGTTATTTAAAACATAAAATAAATAATAATGATGAAATTTTTTAATTCAATGAAAATTTACACAAATCATCTTTACGTTTAAAGGTTTAGTTTTTATTTATAATTACTCATAATTTGATTAATTAATGATGAAAAATATGATAATTGAATGGTAATTTTGACAATTGATAAAAAATATTTAAAAAATGCAAAATACCAATAATTTTAAATATACGTATTTATTATTAAATTAATATAAGAAATTCCAAAGCAATGGAGCTATTTTTTTTAGTGCAAAGACAGCATAATAAATATAAAGAGATAAATATTTTCAAAAGCGCTTGTTAAACAGTAGAAAAATATTGCTAAATCATAAATAATCGCACAATCTTTGAAAAACACATGAATCTTCAGCCATAAATTAGCGGAAAAAAATTATAACAATTGTTTACTCACAGCTAGGCTAGTAAATGTCAATGGACCAGTTTTGTTGTAATTCACATTGTACCCAACATGTTTACGAGCTTAAATCACCAAAAAAAAAATTAAGACGCTTTTTTTGACATACTCAAATATAAGATTTCAAGCAGCTAAAAAATGAAGATCCTGCACTTAGTTGTAATTTTATCGGCAGGATTTTATTGCGATTGTAAATTGGACGAAGACCTGTTAATAATATTTTCAAACAAGGATAATTACATAAGCATAGTGAAGTCGGATGCACTCTACGATGTTGAAACACTTGCAATGGCCGTAGGCCCAATATCAAGCCTGGCAGTTTACGAAGACGACTTGTACGTGTCGGTTCATTGCGGTCAACTATGGCGCATCAACACTTACGATCTGTGGCTCCCTGAAGAACCCCGAGATGCCAGTTGGAAGAAACTAGAGGTCCCGAGAAAAGATGATATAGTGAAACTAGTTTCCATGGCAGTGATCGAAGGCTACATTTACCTCGGTTACGAGTCCGGAAGCTTGCAGCGTTGCAAAGTTAAAGCACCAAGTGATTGTGAAGATTTCTACAATCACAAGGAAGACATCGTTGGAATTGGTTTCAACCCTGGCGATGGTAAAATGTACGCGCTTTCCAAATCAGGTACATTGTTGCGGTGCACTTTGGAGTCTACAAGTGAGCCTTGCAAAGAAATTTACAGTTTCGATAAGAACAAAGAGGTTAGAGGATTCAAAGTTGCTTTCAATGCTGCTTGGCTGGGCGTCAACGGGAATGAGTTGTGGAAGTGTCCATTGGAGAGCGATCATGGAATGGAATGCAAAATTTTTTACAGAAATTCGTTTTGTAAGGCCAAGATAGTATCCATTGGTGCTTCGGAAAAGTATTTGTACGTCAACGCCGATGGAGCCAAAGAGCTGAGACGTTGCGACCCGGAAGATTCTCGGGACTGCATACGAGCAATGACTAAACCTGATGACGGCTTGGATCAGTTTGTTTTGGGATATGAAACTAATGTATATTCAGTTCCAAAAGGGCACGAGTATTTCTAAAGTAACTGTTGGAAGATTTGATTAATCTATACTCAAAAGTAAGAATAAATAGTTTGATCTCCAACGTTATCATGTCATTTTATTTAGTTATGTCATGTCAGGACCATTTCAGTGAATAAATTTAATTTAATCAACTCACTGATCGGCCAATCAGTGGGCTTAACCCAACCCAAAATTCAAACTTACCGCTGACCAGCGATGCTCAACTCGCTGAACCGCGGTAGATACGCGAAAACTTCAACTCAAGGGACTACTAATAATCAAAATTTATTTACCCGACCTAAACCGATCGGTCTCGACTAAAAACTTATCACCCTATTAAAATCGATCCCAAAATTTGTAAATCCTAAAATCCAATTTTTCCGACTGAACTAACAAACCTTATAGCCTAATATGACAGCGTCGCCGCTTCATTCATTGTTTGAAAAACATACCGATGGTAAACTTCATCATTTAGCACCGTGGATTTATTATCTCCGGACGGTCGAAGAATTTTTCCGTTCTGGACAAAACCGAAGTTCGTGAAACATCCAGTAAAGCAATTAAGATGACTGCCTAATTCTAGAGTTTACTTATCTGAGAACAATCGGATTCGTCGCCCAGGTAAAACTACTACCTACTATTTATACTTTCAATACTTCATGTGCAAAATATTTCAAAAATGATATTATTTCAAAACTTAAATCCGATATTAATACTGCGACTTTTATAACAAAATTTTTGTAATTAGTCAATTATTTATTTGTTAATAATAAAGTTAATATAAAAATATTAAAGTGATGGAAATTTTGGGTAATTAAATTAAAAACACATTAATAGAATAAGTTAAACCTAAATCGTTAAACCTTTTGAGCCCTGTAAATTTTTTGAAATATTTTCAATTATTTAATGCTAAACTTTCATTAAAATGACAACAAACAAGACTAATTTAAACCACAATTTATTTAGAAATCATCACTTTTTACTATTTAGGCAGATATTCACAATTATTCAATCATCAATGCATAAATTAAGCGAGACAGGCTCTCATCGAAACGTACTCTAACTCCACCCACTTGTAATCAAACAAAATTTCAAACATCCACAACCAGCAGTTATTACTATGTAATTAAAACCTTTCCATAAGTTTCGTTTTCGCATTAGTCTGTGTGATCTTGAAGGTAGCAGATGCGTCCTCGTGTGAATAAATAAGTATGTCGGTACAAAGCAAATTTAGTAAAAAAAAAAGATCAACAAATCTTCGAGTTTGTGTCTGAGTGGGAAAAAAGAGACTGGGCCAAAGGTAATAGAATTTTCTCTGTATATTTTTCCCTTTAAAGACTTTTTGAAAAATCGCCAAGCACTGACGCTCGAAATTTGAAAAAATACATCATTAATTAAGTTCCTGAAATTAATAAAAAAAATAAAAACTAAAACTAAATGTTTTTTAATTTTTGTTTTTAATTTTAAGTATTCATTTAGTAAAATATTTTTAGAATATGTGTAAATAAAAAAATTACAACAGCGATTATATTATTTTATATTTCCTACGCCCTTATAAATTTTTTGTAAAAAAAAAGAATTAAAAAAGATATGTAATTATCATTAATATAATTTTGAAAAAGATGTATTTGAAGCCATTATTTGAAAAATTTGTTCTTTACAAAAATAATTTTTTTTTTTTTTTAATTTTATTTATTTATTTTAATAGATAAATATTTATAATCAGTAGATTTTTATTTACAAAAGATTAATTTTTATATCATACGGCAATGTAATAATTCGAAAATTCATTTGCGATTTTCGAAAAAAGTCTGCGATTATTGCGGATTTTTTACCGACTGAGTGCGATTCTGTCTCACAGCGGTCTGGTCACCCTGAATACACCTGCTCAAGCGACACAAGTTTAGTCTGGCTGTGGCATCTTGTCTGACCTGACCTCATTTTTCAAGTTTTAAAGTTCGTACACCTTCCCAATCATCGCCATCTTCGCCATCGTCCTACTTCTAGGAGTCCGTCGTTGTTATCCGGAGTCACCGGGAATCGAGGATCTCAGGTCGCATCAGGCAGAAAGACTCAAGTCATCCGTTTCAAGTATAAATTAAAATAAAAGTAAGGTCATTTTTAATTAAACACGTGGAATTTATTTTCTAAAAGCCCTTTTAATCAACTGTTGGTGACAAATTAGTTTTTTTATACGAATTAAAACAAATACCCTAGTAGAAGAGTTTTACAGCCTTCCGTCGAGAAAGAGCATGTTAGCAAATTTTTTAAGTTAAGTTTAATTTTCTTTAATTTATCCTGGACGTCACAATTAACCCCGATTTGTTGAATATGTGACAAAAATATCCAGATTATGTAATTTTAACCAGTCTCATTTATATTTTTAACGTTTGATTATACTTTTTAAATTGTTAATATTTCGTAAGTGTAAAAGACTGAAAATGGATCATGACTTTTAGCATTTTAACTTGTAATTATACCCAAAACTATATATGCGTCTATCAAAGTAGTCAAGTGTTACTTGTAAAAAATTTTGAACTTAAAAATGGAGTTAAATGGAGTAATGTTAACTCAAAACCTTTAAAAAATTCAGAAAAAAATATAATTTTTTTTTTACTTAAAACTGTTTTGGGAAATTTTCAACTGATTCAGACACTTTTGTCATGACCTGCCAAAATTCAAAAACAACAGATTTTTTTAATTCGTTAAATTGTAGAGTTTGTAACGTAAACATTTTTTTGGAATTTTATTATTCATTGAGTCGTTTGCGACGTAAATCGGTTCACAGTTGAATGATAATTTTTTTTTTTTTTTAATTTATCAATGGGTTGGTGACAAAGGTCATTTTTACTTCAATTGACGCAGGCTAAAATCATTTTAGTTGCCGAAAGTACCCGTTAATTGTCACTTTATTCGAATGGCAAATTTGGGCTAAAGTTTTTCTTTGCTGGGACTATCGATATATTCATAATTGATACGATTTAAGTAAAAAAAAAATTAAACAGTCAGTTAGAGAAAAAAAAAAGAGAAAAATCTACTACTACTGTTATGATGATTGAGAATTCCCGTTGAGTGTCGATTAGGTGGAGATGATTGTGAGAGCTTTGAGATTTATCGGGTTATTGCGGTTCATCAGTCCGACATAAAACTTCTAGATCTATTAACGCATAAAGAATCGCTTACATAAAAGTAATGAATTATAAACTGTAAACCGTGAATTATTACAAGGATCCTTTTGGCTGCTGGTGATTACATTGCTTTTATGCCTCTTATGTTTCTCTCTTTAACACAGCTCTCGATTATTTTTTGTTTTTTTTGTTTTTTTTTTTTAATTTTCTGCATTCTGTATATATTTTAAGAACAATTAAATTAAAGAACTAAAATTTTTGTACGCATTTCTTAAAACTAAAAAAAATATATATTTAAAAAAATAAGATTTGGAAGCCTGCAAGCTTTTTTTATCAAATTTTAATCACAGACTCAAAAACACCTTTTGTTTATTGTAAAATTGATTATTTATTGCTAAGTAATAATTTTTTTTAACGAAAAATATTTAAACGTAAATTTAAAAAAAAAGTAACTAAAATTTAATTTGTTTATAACTTTTTTAAAAATTGAAATTTTAAAAAAATATTTTAAGGTATAAACCTTTCAGAATCTTCAAAAATATATATATAATTCGAAACATCAGTTTTTAGTGACCCAGTTCGGATGATTTGACTCTTAAAAGGTCAATGATATAGTATAAAAAAAAGATTATAGGCGTATCATGAATA
Organism: Encarsia formosa; assembly: GCA_038277355.1. Lineage (NCBI taxonomy): Eukaryota > Metazoa > Arthropoda > Insecta > Hymenoptera > Aphelinidae > Encarsia > Encarsia formosa. The sequence continues at coordinate 3,969,271 of CM076184.1, forward strand.
TTTATCAAAAAGAAGTTCCATACTTCCAACTCGACAAGTCTCGTAAAGTCGTAAAAAAATTTTTCTATATTTAAAATCGCGAAGATATATATTTTAGTTTTCTTTCAATAGACACTCTGAGATGTTCAAAAATCTTTTTCATGTAATTTCAAATTTTAGTTGAAAAACTCACCTGTTTCTATGTTGCTTTTAATTAAAAAACTTTTTTTTTTTTTTCATTTTTTCACAGCCATCTTTCACCCTCAAAACAGTACGAATTTTCTTACGGCGTTTCTACTTCACTGTTGTTTAAAAAAATGGCGAAATTAATCATTGGTAAAGTTTTATTTTTTACAATATGCTTCAAAACAGACCGAAATATGATTAATTCAATCAGTAACTACACATTCTTTTTTTTTTTTTTTTTTTTTATGCAGCTGTAATGCTAGCAGCAGCAATATCAGGATCATCAGCGTTTGCACTTGATCGCTCTTTTGAGAGGGAAAAACCTCTACTACTACTCACAAACGAATTTATAGATCTGGAAAATCGTTTTTCACCAATGAAGCCAAATGTTCTTTTGAAAAACTTCACATCTCTACGAACCAGAATCAAAGATTACGTCAAGCGTCAGTCACCGACAAACGATCAGGACAAAATTGTCCTCTCGCGTCTAAACGCCGCGGTAATGAGTAAAATTTGCGCCATCAAGTATGATCCCGAAGTTATACCTCTAAAGGACGGTTTTCTGTTGGATATTAAGTATGGACTTGAATCTGCAATGGACTCAATAAAACTCTTCAAACTACAAGGATACGTCGAGGCGAGCCAGGAGAATTTCCAAAAATACAACCAATTTTTTGAAGAGAAATTCAAACAAGAACTGATCTTCGTAAGGGATATGGTCATGAAGGATTTGAACACGACTTATGAGAAAATCGTAAACAATATGACTCCTCTGAAAACCAACCATAGTGACTCGTCAAAACAGCTTTTATTAAAAAAATCACTGAGCGCCGTAAATTTTTCAGCCGGATTTCTGAGTTTTCTGGTCTCGTTAGGAGCTGCAGCTGGAGTCAACATCGGAGGGACAGCAAAAGGTGTTCAAAATTTCTTTAAAAAAGATCAAATTTCAAATTCTACGGATGAATCTGCTGATTTTCTCATCGCTGTAAGTGATTTCACAAAATACATCACCACTAAACTTGAAGAAAAAAGTAAATTTTTAAAAGCTCAATTGGAATTTACAAAGACAGAAGTAAAGAATAGTCCGGAAGATAAAAAGGTGCTGGTAGGAATCAAAGATATCTTGAGCAAGCTTGAGCCGACACTACTTGTGATGAAAACAAGAACGAATTCTTCAGATTTGAAGATCATGGTGGAGACCATACCATTGATGATAGACCTGAAACGCAGAGAGTTGGAAGAGCATAGCAACAAAACAGTAGAGTTTCTTGAAATTGAAGGACATGTGGACAAACTAATTTTTAGTGAAGTGATTGTTGAAGAGAAAATGAAGAATTTCAGAAAACTCGAAGATTTTGAAGCTAAATTATCCATCAAACTGGCTGACATTCTGGACCGAATGGTAAATAATTTCACGCTTAAACATTACAACGTGAGTGGTGAGTCGCATGCTTTTGCTGACGTGCGAAGATGGGGAGTTCAAAAGATTATCCTGGAACTGGAACGCGACATCTTCGAAGTAACCAAATCCTTACGCAACGAGTCCAGGGTCCTCGACGATAGTCTGATCAGACTCAGAGAAGGAATGAAAGTAACTCTTGATATGTTCAACCAGCTCGAATACCACCAGGACGAAGTGATCCTGGCTGCTCTTCTAAAAGACATCGACCATAAGACAACCATCGATAATCTAAAGATGCAAGATAAAGTAAACATACTGAATTCGGTAATCCTGTCCAGTACAATATTGAAACACTATAAGTTTACCCTCAAACAGTTTAAGGATTTTATGTTTCCTGTGGCTCCGCAATTTCTCGACCGTTTGGATAGATACTCGTGGCCTCGCTTGAGAATCAACGACTCGTCCACTATGGTCGAGGAGGCTATTGGACAGATTGAGAAACTTAAGTACGCCATGGAGTACGACGACGCCGTCCTCCGGCACTACAAATCCTACACGGTGATAGGCGTCTTCGGGGAATCCAGTAGTCCATTCTACAGCTGGGACCACGAAAGCCTCAAGTTAATCCTACCGGATCTTCTAAGTGGTAAAGAGGTAACCCTGGACGCTGACGTTGCTCGTGCTCCCAAGTGGCGCGACGCAGTTAAGTTCAATAGGATCGAACTTCGTTTCAAACTGGAAAATGCCACCGCTCAGAAGAAGTTTGACAAGGTGTTTGTCCTACTCGCCGTTGAGGCGACTCACCTAGGTAACGCACGTTACAAGGTTTGCGATAAATACTACTCCGTGTCGACCCCCAAGATGAATATCCGCTACACCAACTATAAGGATAGTTTTACGAAAGTTCCGGAGATTCGCAACGAGGTTTACGATATGTTAGCAAGTCACAAAGCTTTGCTTAGCCCTTACGCAACCTGGAGCTTGAAAATCAGAGGATCTCTCTCACATAGACGGTTCAGTGAGTTGACTGGACTCGAGAAATTTGGTAACGAACCTATGAGCCTGGAGCTCGTGGGTAAGGGGAGATACGTCGAGAAAGGTGTTTCTGAAGTTTGCAATAGTATGGATAACTTTTACAATTCCATAGAACCGTAGAGAAGAGAATTTATAATTTGACGGTTCGATGCTATGGGGAACTGACCCGAATGTGTATACGAACCTACACGAAAACCTTCTTTTATTATAATGCACGAAGATAAGTATGAAATGCTGCCTGCTGTTTGCTGCCTCGTAATTTCAGCTGAACTGTTTTTAAGTGCAAACATTAAAATTGTATCAATAAATTACTTTATCAAATAAATTATCAATACAAAGTCATCATCTTAACTAATAAATTACTTTTATCATCCATAAAATATATTTTATAGAATAAATATAAACCAAACCAATAATTTTCAGGGTTACCATGAATACGCAGGTTATGGATATTCAAATGCTTACAAAAATAAAGTTTGCACAGAAGAAACATTAAGCTCAACTGTAGCCGAACCAATTAGGTATGATTAGAGTGATTATGATTGGCTCTGCTACAGCAGTGCTTAGGATTTTTTCATAAGTTTCATAAGTTCTTGATGGTGAACGATAATGGGTGAAATGTCTTTTTACCTTATTCCTAATTATAATGACCAAACTGAAAAAGTGCGAGATCAATTTTTCCTATAATTTAAGGACGTTGGGTCGGTGCGAGAGAGAAAGAGATACTATGAACGGAGAGATTGAGATTCACGGCACTTTTTTAACCCTGAATTTTTTCATTAAAATATACTTGTCAGGTCCTATTAAACTTTCAAGAAAACAGTGATTGGTACGCGAAAACTTCAACTCAAGGGACTACTAATAATCAAAATTTATTGTCCCGACCTAAACCGATTTGTCTCGACTAAAAACTTATCACCCTTTATAAATCGATCCCAAAATTCGTAAATCCTAAAATCCAATTTTTCCGACTGAACTAACAAACCTTATCGCCCAAAATGTCAGCGTCGCCGCTTCAGTCATTGTTTGAAAAATATACCGATGGTAAAATTCATCATTTAGCACCGAGGATTTATTATCTCCGGACGGTCGAAAAATTTTTCCGTTCAGTACAAAACCGAAGTTCGTGAAACATCCTGTAAAGCAATTAAGAAGACTGCCTAATTCTAGAGTTTACTTATCCGAGAACAATCGGGTTCGTCGCCCAGGTAAAACAACTACCTACTATTTATACCTTCAATACTTCATGTGCGAAATATTTCAAAAATGATATTTTTTCAAAACTTAAATCCGATATTAATACTGCAACTTTTATAACAAAATTTTTGTAATTAGTCAATTATTTATTTGTTAATGAGTTAATATAAAAATATTAAAGTGATGGAAATTTCGGGTAATTAAATTGAAAGCACATTAATAGAATAAGTTAAACCTAAATCGTCAAACCTTTTGAACCCTGTAAATTTTCCCAAATATTTTCAATTATTTATTACTAAGCTTTCATTAAAAAAGACAACAAACAAGACTAATTTAAACCACAATTTATTTAGAAATCATCATTTTTTATTATTTAGGCAGATATTCATAATTGTTATATTTTATTCAATCATCAATTCATAAAATTTAAATGATCAATTTCTTTATAATTGAATTAAATTAATTTGTAATCCTAAAATTATATTTTAGTTCAAGTCATGGTTAGAAAATTTTCTTTCAGCTAAATATAATTAGAATTAAGGTCAAAAAACAATAACGGTGACGGACTGATGAAGATAATGAACCCGCGCAATTTTTTGTAATTAATCATCATCAGGAATATTGATGATTATTTAAATAATATGCACCTTTATTGTTTTAATATAATATTAATTTAACTATATCAATGACCACTTTTTATAATTCTAAAATTGCACCACTTAATAATTCAATATTAAAAATTTTGTATTTTTTCACATTATTTGATTAAGTTATTGCTTTAAATTATTTGTAGTGCCAAATAGAAAAGCCACGCCCTCCATTGGTTGACCTCTGACTTTGGGTCTTGCCTTTTGTTGTTGTAAATAAATATTTAGTCGATATAATTTTATGAAACTTTATTAAAATTACATAAACATAATATTCACACAGAGTAACTAATATCAAATCAAAATGACACTGCTTTAAGAATGATAAAATTAGAGTCTTAATAAAATAACTGGAACACTTTATTTGTACACCGAATTCAAACTAGATGTGAACTACCGGGCAGCTGCACCTGAACTGAAACTACTGCTGCGTGAGCAAGCGCGCACTGCTGGGGTCTGGAAAATTTTTGGGACTGAAGGACCTTTTCTCTTTCTGCTTCCAAAGGTCTGCAGGAAGTGTGAAACTTTATCTGTATGTGTGTGTATGCCTAAGTGTGCATGTGTCTAGACGCATTCCAACATTTGACCTGTGGGCTGTGACCCCTCCCTCAACGAAAAACTGCCCCCGCTATAGGTGCAGCCCGGGCCAGTTTTGAAACTACAAACACACCTGCTCAAGCGACACAAGTTTAGTGTTGCTGTGGCATCTTGTCTGACCTGACCTGTTTTTCAAGTTCGTGCACCTTCACAGTCATCGCCATCTTTGCCATCGTCCTACTTCTAGGAGCCACAGTCCGTCGTCGTCATCCGGAGTCACCGGGAACCAAGGGTCGAGGTCAACCGTTTCAAGTATAAATCAAAGTAAAAGTAAGGTCATTTTTAATTAAACAAGTGAAATTTATTTATTTATTCTTTTAAGTCCTTTTAATCAACCGTTGGTGGTAAATTGGTTTTTTTTTACGAATTCAGAAAAATACCCTGATAGAAGTTTTACGGCCTTGCGTCGAGAAAGAGCAAATTAGTAAATTTTAAAAATCGAACCTATTATTTTATTTTATTTTCATTAATTTACCCTAGACTTCACAGAATCATTTACAAATTTAATCGTTTCGCAGTTGAAATTTTTTTTTTTAATTTATGAATGGATTGGTGGCAAAGGTCATTTTTTAGAGAAAAAAAAAAAAAAAAAAAAAAGACAAAAAATTTACTACTCTGTTATTATGATTGGGAATTCCCGTTGAGTGTCGATAAGGTGGAGATGATAGCAAGAGCTTTGAGATTTATCGGGCTATTGTGGTCCATCAGTACGACATAAGACTTCTATCTAATAACGCATAAAGAATCGCGTAGAGAAAAGTAACTGCCCGACGTCGATGATTTATCAAATTATTCGTAATGAATTAAAAACTGTAAACCGTGAATCTTAGCAAGGATCCTTTTGGCTGTTGGTGATTATATTGACTTTACGCCTTTTATGTTTCTCTCTTTAACAAAGCTCTCGCTCATTTTTTTTTTTTTTTTTTTTTTAATTTTCTGCATTCTGTAAATATTTTAAGAACAATTAAATTAAATAACTAAAATTTTTGTTCGCATTTATTAAAACTATATTTAAAAAAATAAGATTTGGAAGCCAGTAAGCTTTTTTATCTAATTTTAATTACCGTATCAAAAACACCATTTGTTTATTGCGAAATTTATTATAATTTTTTTTAACGAAAAATATTTAAACTCATTTATAAAGCTTCATATAAATTTTTGTTAATTCTTGTTAAGTTCATTAAAAATAAGTCAATAAATCGTAAATTTAAAAAAAGATTGCTTAATTTTAATTGTCTATAACTTTTTCAAAAATTTAAATTTTCAAAAAATATTTAATTTTGAAGTATAAGCCTTTCAGAATCTACAAAAACATATATAAAATTCGAAACATCAGTTTTTAGTGGCCCATAATAGAAGGTCAATTATAGTATAAAAAAAGATTATAGGCGTATCATGAATATTTATCAAAAAGTAGTTCCATGCTTCCAAGTCGACAAGTTTCGTAAAGAGCGATAAATAAATAGAATTTAAAAAAAAACTTCTCTTTTCATGATACTTATCCTTATTATACTTTTTTTGATTATGTCAGATTTTAAACATTTCTTTGATGCTTGCGCAGTATTTCAGCTAATTAAAAAAAACTTCGTTGTAGTAGATTGAACTATTGTTTTCAACTTTGCAAATTTTCAAAATTTATAAATAAATTGCATTTTCTTTATTTTTTCTTCTGACAGAGTCGTAAAAAAATGGAAAAAAATTTTTATTTATTTTAAATCGTGATGATATATATTTTGGTTTTGTTTCAATAAACATCAGAGATGTTCAAAAAACTTTTTCATGTCATTTCAAATTTTAGTTGTATTGTAAAATTCATTTGTTTCTATATGTTGCTTTTAATTATAAAACTTTTTTTTTTTCATTTTTTTACAGCCAACTTTCACTCTTAGAACAATACGAATTTTCTGACGGCGTTTCTACTTCACTGTTCTCTCAAAAAATGGCGAAATTAATCATTGGTAAGGTCTTATTTTTTACAATATGCTTCAAAACAGACCGAAATATGCTTGATTCAATCATTAACTATACATTTTTTTTTTTTTTCAGCCGTAATGCTAGCAGCAGCAATATCAGGATCATCAGCGTTTGCACTTGATCGCTCTTTTGAGAGGAAAAAACCTCTACTACTACTCACAAACGAATTTATAGATCTGGAAAATCGTTTTTCATTAATGAAGCCAAATGTTCTTTTGAAAAACTACACATCTCTCCGAACCAGAATCAAAGATTACGTCAAGCGTCAGTCACCGACAAGCGATCAGGACAAAATTGTCCTCTCACGCCTAAACGCCGCGGTAATGAGTAAAATTTGCGCCATCATGTATGATCCCGAAGTTATTGCTCTTAAGGACGGTTTTCTGTTGGATATTAAGTATGGACTTGAATCTGCCATGAAATCAATAAAACTCTACAAACTACAAGGATACGTCGAGGCGAGCCAGGAGAATTTCAAAGAATACAACCAATTTTTTGAAGAGAAATTCAAACAAGAACTGATCTTCGTAAGGGATACGGTCGTGAAGGATTTGAACAAGACTTATGAAAAAATTGTAAACAACATGACTACTCTGAAAACCGACCATAGTGACTCGTCAAAACAGCTGTTATTAAAAAAATCACTGAGCGCCGTAAATTTTTCAGCCGGATTTCTGAGTTTTCTGGTTTCGTTAGGAGCTGCAGCTGGAGTCAACATCGGAGGGACAGCAAAAGGTGTTCAAAATTTCTTTAAAAAAGATCAAATTTCAAATTCTACGGATGAATCTGCTGATTTTCTCATCGCTGTAAGTGATTTCACAAAATACATCGCCACCAAACTTGAAGAAAAAAGTAAATTTTTGAAAGCCAAATTGGAATTTACAAAGACAGAAGTAAAGATCAGTACGGAAGATAAAAAGGTGCTGATAGTAGTCGAAGATATCATTAGCAAGCTTGAGGCGACACTACTTGTGATAAAAACAAGAACGAATTCTTCAGATTTGAAGATCATGGTGGAGACCCTACAATTGATAGACCTGAAACGCAGAGAGCTGGAAGAGCATAGGAACAAAACAGTAGAGTTTCTTGAAATTGAAGGACATGTGGACAAACTAATTTTTAGTGAAGTAAAGGATGAAGAGAAAATAAAGAATTTCAGAAAACTCGAAGATTTTGAAGCTCAATTATCTAACAAACTGGCTGACATTCTGGACCGAATGGTAAATAATTTCACGCTTAAACATTACAACGTGAGTGGTGAGTCGCATGGTTTTGCTGACGTGCGACGATGGGAAGTTCAAAAGATTATCCTGGAACTGGAACGCGACATCTTCGAAGTAACCAAATCCTTACGCAACGAGTCCAGGGTCCTCGACGATAGTCTGATCAGACTCAGAGAAGGAATGAAAGTAACTCTTGATATGTTCAACCAGCTCGAATACCACCAGGACGAAGTGATCCTGGCTGCTCTTCTAAAAGTCATCGACCATGAGACAACCATCGATAATCTAAAGATGCAGGATAATGTAAACATACTGAATTCGGTGATCCTGTCCAGTACAATATTGAAACACTACAAGTTTACCCTCAAACGGTTTAAGGATTTTGTGTTTCCTGTGGCTACGCAATTTCTCGACCATCTGGATAGATACTCGTGGCCTCGCTTGAGGATCAACGACTCGTCCACTATGGCCGAGGAGGCCATTGAACAGATTGAGAGGATGAAGTCCGCCATTGACTACGACGGCGTCAGCCTCCGGCCTTACAAATCCTACATGATGAACGGCGTCTTCGGGGAACTCATAGGTCCATTCTACAGCTGGGACCACGAAAGCCTCAAGTTAATCCTACCGGATCTTCTAAGTGGTAAAGAGGTAACCCTGGACGCTGATGTTGCTCGTGCTTCCAAGTGGCGCGACGCAGTTAAGTTCAATAAGATCGAATTTCGCTTCAAACTGGAAAATGCCACTGCTCAGAAGAAGTTCGACGAGGCGTTTGTCCTACTCGACGTTGAGGCGACTCACCTAGGTAACGCGCGTTACAAGGTTTGCGATAAATACTACTCTGTGTCGACCCCCAAGATCGAAATCTACTACACCAACTCTAAGGATAGTTTTACGAAAGTTCCGATATCTCACAACGGGGTTTACGAACAGTTAGCTAGTAACAAAGCTTTGCTTAGCCCTTATGGAACCTGGAGCTTGAAAATCAGCAGATCTTACCCTGAAAGACAGGTGTTGACTGGACTCGAGGAATTTGGTGACGAACCTATGAGCCTGGAGCTCGAGGGTCCGGGGATATACGTCAGACAAAGTGTTCCTGAAGTTTGCAATAGTATGGATAACTTTTACAATTCCATAGAACCGTAGAGAAGAGAATTTATAATTTGACAGTTCGATGCTATTGGGAATCGACACGAGTAAGTATAGGTTTACGAACCTACATGAAAACCTTCTGCTCTAATCCATGAAGATAAGTTGTAAGTGCTGTCTGCTGTTTGCTTCCTCGTAATTTCAGCTGAATTGTTTTTAAGTGAGAAATTGTATCAATTAAAATTGTATCAATAAAATTGTTTTATCTTTCATAAAAATTATTTTGTAGAATAAATATAAACCAAACCAATAATTTTCAGGGTGACCATGTATACGCAGTTTATGAATATTCAAATGCTGACAAAAGTAAAGTTTGCACAGAAATAATCTCAAGCTCTACTGTGGCGGAACCAATCAGGTCTGATTAGAGTGTTTTTGATTGGCTCTTACAGTGGCGCTTAAATTTATCAAATGAGAAAAGTAAAACAAGTTCAGTTACTCAACGCACATGTAAAAACTGATTACCCAAAAGTGATTATAAACTAGGTCGCATTACTTTCTTCATTTGATAAATTTAATCAAACTTTTTTTATCAATATTTCTGTAAATTTTCACACTTGTTATATTTGTAAAAAGATTTTAAAAATTTACTTTGCAAAGATACACTTTTAATTTTAGATTTGATGTCGAATCACTGAAAAATATATGCTTACAAACAGTTGCCTGGCATCTTTGATTAAAACGTCGATTTTTACTCTTAAAGATTTATAATATCTTACCTTTGACAATAAAATTCGCCGCAGTTGATAAACTGGTTGATGGAATTGCACTTGATCCTAATTATAATAATCAAGCTGAAAAGGTGCAAGATCAATTTCTTCTTTATTTTTTTTTTTATTAATTTTGAATCTCTTCAGAGATTTATTTAAACAGAGTATGGTACACGTTACAATACATTATTAAGTCATTGATACTTCATCTGGTAAGGCGAAGAGGCTGTCCAAGTTTCATAAGTTCTTGATGGTGAACGATAATGGGTGAAATGTCTTTTTACCTTATTAGCTGTGATCAGAACAATTTTTTGATGAATAATGGTCCATCCATCAGTGGCCATCCCCTGTTATCTTCCGAGTGAGCCAATATTCGATCAAAAAATTAGGATTGTATGGTGCATCGATAGGTTCAGTATTTGGTTCAATCATTGGTTCAGTAATTGGTACATTGATTTGGTATTTGTCGCAGATCTTTTCACCACGCTCTCGCCTAGACTCATAGGTTACAACAAGCACGCTTTCTTGCCTAACCAGACTCCTAGGAAAAATCCAGTTTAAAACGTCTTACATCGTACCTGCAGACCATAGGAACCAAGCAGACCAAGCGCCCCGACGGAACACTAAGCGGGGAATCGATCCGACGACACTCGGCGCCGCGCATTGTATCAGCGGGCTAATGTGTAAGCATTAACCGACTGAGCCAACGACGCGGTCAATTTCTTCTTTAATTTAAGGGAGTGCGTGAATTTAAGAAATTACATTTCAATAAATAAGTAAATGATTTTATGATTATAAATTTTATGCTCTAAATTGATTTTTCAAGAGATTTTTTATTTATTTTTGTTGCACAAGTTTTTTGAAAAAAAAAAAAATTCTTGTTTTGACTCGGATGATTTGAGATTATTATGCAATTTTTTCAATGTTTTTCGATTTTTATAGATTGATTTCTTTTTCTAATGCCCTGGACTCTAAATTTATAAAATTTACTGTTGAAATTCCAATGCGCTCAGGAGTATTTTATTCATATATACAATAATTAATTAAAAATCTTTATGATTGATGAGAAGTTTATAACTGGAGAGTTTAGGATCACCTTGAGAGAAGGAAATTTAAATGTTGGAATATAAGTTATTAAACGTTTTTGTAATCGAACAAAATGGCGAACAAATTTATTGCTTTTAAGGATACATACAGTACTATATTAAAAATAGATTTTTTTGGATAGTTATCATTTTACACTTCAGTTTGGTAATATTCATTCTAAAAATATGATTTTAAAAAATAGTTACAAAAATTTCTTGTCTACTACATTGTAAAATCGATCCAAATTTTCATTACAAATCTCCAAAGGGTGAGCTTCTAGGTATTGACCAACCCCAATCAGCTCTATACTCATGGGTTCGTGTTTGAATTTCTCAAACAAATTAGAATCGGAAGGTTCATAAAAATTCAGTTTGAGCTTCCACGTTGCATAAGGGCTCAATATAGGATTATTTTTCTTTAAAGTTTCATAAAACGGATTAGTCACATAAGGTTCTCGGCTATTATCTTTTTTTATACTAGCTCTTCTGAGCGCGCTGCAAGCGCGCATAGGAAAAAACAATAAGAGTAACCTCAAAATGCATTTTTCGAATATTTTAAAAACTTCTTCACCAATCAGCTCACGAATAAAAATCTTACGCAAGATGGCGATAGCTCTCTTTTATAAAGGGAACAGTAAAGAGTAAAGTATCGGGAGGTGAGGGGATCGAATAATATTTACCACAAACCCTGTAATGCGAGTTGCCCAAGTGAGTCGCGCGAATATCAAGATCGCGGAATATATCATCAAACTCTTTCTGCAGCTTCATATTTTCAAGCTTGACTCGGAAGTCAACGGTATTGAATTTGATGGCATCATAATTTGGAATGGCTTCGATTACGTGAGCGTCCAGTACAACTTATTTCCCACTAAGCAAATCTGGCAATATGAGCTTCAGAGTTTCGTAATCCCATCTGTAAAAAGGAGGCCAACGTCGGCTTCTGCCTCCATCAAACTCAAAATCTACCCTTCTAGCGGCATACTCATCCACTTCTTTCGTCATGACCTTGATCTTTTCAATAGCATACTCAGTCAGAATGCTCACATCCGTTGTTGACACTGGTACCTCATCAAAGGAAGCCAAGTATGTGGACGCAAATGGAAAAACGTACTGACAGAACGCGTGAAAAGCCGTATTGTAAAGTTTCCTCATAACATTTGGCAGTATTTGTAAATTCAATTCAATAATTTTTGTTCTCAATTCTTGATTTTCGATACTAGCTACATCGGCATCTATAGTAGCGTCGCTTATGTCTCTGGTGAACGTGGCTAGAGCAAGTTATTGGGTATGAAATTTTTATTTAATTTTATAGAACTTTTGTGTTGGTTGTATATAGAATCGAGAATAGTAAAAAGAAAAAACCAATCAAAAATTTACCAACAATTAACTTGTCCATCATCGAAGTGAGGGTACACTTCATTTTCATGCGTCTCAAAAATTAGAGCAAATTGAAGTCTAAGAATTAAAAAATTATTAAAATTTAGAAGACATCTAAAAAACTTATTTAAATCAAATAAAAAATATTAATATAACAATCATTGCAACAAACTCACAATAATTAGATTAATGAAGCAAAATTCCTACCTTTGAATTCAATTGGTCAGTTCGAGAAAAAAAATTGATTTAAACCCAACAACTTTGCTGTTTATATACATTTAAATTTCTTTTGAATACAATAAACCTACCGTCATAAAATATTTCGTACCTGTCAGCGTCAAACTTAAAATTATTATTATTGTAATAATAATAATAATTATTTTTTGTTAGGCTTGAGATCAATAAATTATGAAAAATATAATTCATAAAGATTAATTGAAAAGTTTAAAAATATATCAAACTGACATCCAGTATATAGTATAAACTTCAACCACAACTGATACACAAGGTAACAAATTTTGAATTTGTATGAACAATACAATCTCAAAATCAGGATTCCTGAAATTAAATTTTTATTTTTAACATCTTATTTTTCTCTAGTAATTTTTGGCATCTTAATCAACAATAATTAGAATGGTTTTTTAACCCTTGAACGACCAATTTGGAAACTTCCCAAATTTTTTGTAAATCACCTTCTGAAAATAAAAAAGAAAAAATTCACAAAGTATAACTCTTGTGCTATAGTTTTGTTTTCCAAAAGTCTTTTGCTACTTATCTAATGTGTTTTTTTTTTTATTGCGATTTTGAGTTTATTCAGATCTATTTTATAATCCAATTTGAAGGCCAGGAGTTTTGGTTTCATGACTCTGAAATAAAAAAATTAATTGATGAATTTTATTAAGTAAATAATATACTTTAATAAGATTTTCATAATAATGAAACTGGGGTGAACATAATTAAATAACTCTTTCTAACAGATAGGGCTGTTCGAGACTCGAGACTTTTCTCGGTCTCGGTCTCGGTATCGGTCCGAGACCGAGACCGATACCGAGACGAGACTGAGCAGCCGAGAGTCTCGGTCTCGGTTAGTAATATCGGTTTTAATAAGAACCTTTTTCAACACAGCAACATTCGTTCTTAGAAATATTATCAGAAATAATATCACTTTCGGTCGAATGTCCTCGATTTATGATCGATGTGAATGGTCGTAAATGTTCAAAATTTGAATAACTGTTAAAATTGAAATGTTGAATACTTTGTTATTAAGAATTTTTTTGCCATCGTTTTTTGGATAATTGAATACTTTGTTTCAATAAATAGATAAAATTTCTTTGTAGAATTCTATAAAATAAAACGAGAGTTCTAACAAAAAAAAATATCGAACAGAACTTAGTTCCAGGTTGCAAAAAATATGTGATGAATTAAGTGTTGTTATTATTTATGTACAGGTTAATTGCAATTAAAATTTTCAGAGCATTTTCTCATTTACCTTCCTTTTTTTTGAAACTAAAAATAAAAATTATTGTTTATTTATTTTCAGGATTAAAAATTTGATGGCTCTTATTAAAAATTCAGCACTTGCATGCCACTTGAGACTAGTTTGATAAAAACAGTTATTTATTTATTTTTTTATTCAAACAATTTTTTAATTTAGCTTTCAGATTAATAAAATTATCACGACCGATACCGAGACTTTGAAACCGATACCGAGACTATACCGAGACCGAGACCGAGAACGAGACCGGTAAAATTTTTCGAGACCGAGACCGAGACCGGGTAAAAGTCTCGTATCGTCTCGTCTCGAACAGCCCTACTAATAGATTAGAAATTGAGAAATGTATTGGAAGAAGTTAGTTTTATCTACTTATATGTATAACTGACAAAGAACTATAACTCGCTTTATTACTTAAGTAATAATTATTGCTTGGATTAATTACGAAGTGAACATAATTTAATTCAAAGAATTAGTTTTATTAGCTTTTTTAAATTTTAAATGACAAAACTTGAGCTACGATGAAATTTTTTTTTTATTTTCCTTGAAAAAAACCACGTGCCTATCAATCTAATTGCGGTTCCTAACAAAATTCAAAATAAAAATAAGCGAATAAAAAATTCAAGTTACTTTGAGCTCATTAAATGGTGCAACCATTTAAAATTACTTATAAACCAGCAATTTTTAGATTAAAGTTAGCATACAATAAATGTGTAAAAAATCTTCTCTCAGACTATTCCAAAATTTAGCTTATTTATTTTAAAATCAGCATTTTTAGAAATTATGTAAAGTTGTTTTTTCTTAGTTTCATACATATTATTAACCCTGTAAGTCAAATAGTTTATTGTAAAAATGACTTAATAAAATTACTTGGTTTTCTTATTTCAAACTATGAAAAACAAAAATTTTTTTTTTCTTAACCAAAGGCAAGCTATTTTCGCAAACGTTATTTGTAATTCTTATCACAAATTCATTATTACAGTAGCTCTTTTCTGTTTTTAAAATTTAACTTCAAACAATGTTTTTTTTTAAACTCAATTTTCAAAGCCCGTTTTAAAAATATCTGACGTAAAATTATTTTACATCAGTCCCTACTATTTTTTAAACTTCGAAAAATTGAAAATAGTACGAGGCAATGTCAAAAAATTTAAACTTATTTTATCGATGCTTTTAGATAGAATAACTACTTAATCTTTTAGGTTTTTTTATTATTTAATTTTGCTTTTCAAGATGGGTTATAATAAAGTATGATAAATAAGTAATATAAAAAAACAAGTTTAATAAAGTTGTTTTAAAATTTTTTGTACGTAGTTGCATTATAACTTTAAGTTTCCGTTTATTAAAATAATTCTGGTCGAAAAATCTTTTTTTTCACTTCAAACGAATTAATTTTTTTTTTTTTTTTTGTTCGTACTTAAACTGCTTTACTTAGTTTGCAGCTTATGAAATCAAATGGGGCCAAAAGCATCATATTCATTAAATATTTTATTTTACAAAATATCAATAAATTTTTTTTAATCATTGAGATATATGAGTAAAATAGTTTATTGCTCACAACTTACGCAATATATATCCCTTACGATTACGTGATTTACGACCTTTACGAGCTTTGACTAAGGGTCATTCCATACTATTTGAAGCCAAAGCCATTTTTGAAAATATTTTCGGTGCTTTTAATATTTTGTACAAATTGATAAAAGGATTTCAAAGGTATGTATTAAAATCATCTTTCAAACACAAAAATTATTCAATAAGTTATCTGACATTATTTATTTTTGCCTCTGGATACTCGACTAAAGATCCCACAGAAACTTCACTATTAAATTGAAAAGAATGATTAAAAATCAGCTGTTCAGTTAGAACTAGTTGTTTACATTCATATTTGGACAGTATTATAAGACCCCTTGAACAATTTTAAGCGTTGAACAACTTTGGTAAAAATAAAAAGCCCGCTGAGTACTCTAGTAACTTTTAAATGTAGGATAGATATCAATTCCAATTAACTCTTCGTTAATAAAATTATATTCAAAATTAAATAAATTTAAAATTCTAGAAAATATGAAGGATTCAAAATTTTAGTGCTCAACTGCGTCTTATCTTTGGCACACAGTATAGTATAATATTTTCCAGTTATTTTTGAAGTTCATGAAGCAGAAAACAAATTACTATCGAAACATGCGTCAAAAGTTTTGTTTTATCGCCGCTCAGGTGTATTTGAAATTTTAGAGTTTAGAATAAAAAAAAAAATTATCGACGGCATTATAAATTCAATGATCTTGCGCAAGAATAACTTAAAGAATGAGTACGTTTCATGATAGTGTTGTGCTATATAACAGACGTACTTTGTACTATCGGTAGCACATCGTTCGTTAAAGTTGTTAAATCATAGTTAAATAATAGTCTCTAAAAATGTCGAAGAATATGTGGTGGTTTATCGCTGGGCTCATGATAATTGTGGTGAGCGCAAGGGCGGACCAAGGACAGACCAAGAAGCTTCCTATGGAAAATCGCCAAGAATTTCTGACATTTGTACAGCAACTCGGTAAAACTAACTCACCCTTAAAACTCACCAGAGACAAAAATGGCCGCTCCCAGCTGCGACGATTCGCTGCAACCCTAAGATCCGTGTACAAGTCTGCGCTTCGAGATCTCGATTATGACGCAGCTATGCTTAAAGATCGCGTTCGCGAAATCTGGAGAAAAGGTATGTGGAATATTTTCCAAAATCCTGAAACTGCGCATACAAAAGAATCAAAAGCCGCTCGTGACAGAATACTGGCCAGTCTGCCCTTCACTTTGAACACCAGTCCATCGAACTTTTCAAAAGACCCCTACGTGCACGACGCAAAGTTCTTCGAGCGTCTATTCCGTCTGCGGGTACCCTGGAGGTCCTTCCGTTACACCAGCAACGCCAACCTGACTGCGGCTCACGTTCATTACAAGAAGCTGTGGATGAAGACCTATGCGTCTACTAACAAAACCGTACTGTCGGACGCGGTATTCATGTGGTTCGAGCACACCCTGGACCGAATGATGTCCGCCGTAACCGAGTGGGAAATCCACGGTCTCTGGACGGATGAAGATGATGTTTGGCAGAACGGCATACCCAGCGAGATCATACCAGCCGAGGTCACGGACTCTTTCGAGGACGACAACCTGTACGCGAAGAGGATGTTCCGGCACGATCACTTCAGCACGAGTCATCTATTCTACGGTCTTCCTGTTGGGTTCAGACTTCCGGGCTTGGGACTTCCACGAGATATCAGTATTGCTCATGCGCGGAATAACCTGGCAGAGACGCTTGCCAAGCTGAGTGACAATTGCGATCACTGCGAGTACATGATGGACAAATTGGCGAGGGCAGCTAACCAGTACCTTAGAGCCACAGCGGTGGAGGACCGAAAGTCTTGCCAGGATCCTCCAACGTGCTCCATATGGGACTCCGTTGAAGACACGAGTGATGCAGCCAGAGTGTTGGATTGCGCAGTTAATGAAAAAAACACCGATGCAGATCCAGGTAATACCGGGGCGATCTTCTTCTCTGGGAACAGCTTCATCGGGGTCCACGATTTTGGTGACGCCTTCTACACCCGGAACAGGTTCGAGGAACTAGTTTACGACTGCATGCACAAAGAGGGCATCAAATCAGACGACGAATGCAGAAAGCAAGTTAATCACCAGGTGATGATATGCGCTAGAAGGTTTTTCCACCACGTGTCCGATCCTGGAACTCTGATCCGAACCAGCCAAAAAGAAGTCGACGAAAACAAAGAACTGAATCTGGCTTGTGAGTTAAACGAAGTTCTGCGGGTCACCCACGTGCAGATATATGTCAAGAAGGAACTCTCCGCGTACCCCAAGACAGCCCTGGTGGTACCAATCGTAGCCTACGCCTATAACCGGAACGACATGAAGGAGAAGAGCCTGTCCTTGATCAAGCAAAAGTGCGATGGCCAGAACCATTGCTCGGTGTACACCAACATCAAGGACTTGTCGGACCATACCACCCTTTACGATCTGACCTTCACCGTGGAGCACGAGTGTGCCCCCGCAGGATGCAACCCGAACCTCTACGAGGAGAAAACGATCGAGGCTAACGAAAACGATGCTCTTAACTGGCAATGCAAGAACAAAAATGAGGGGATACTGATAACCAGCGCTGTTTGGGATACCACAGGCTCTTTGGGCTGGGCTATTAAGTCGCTGACCATTGGGCCAGCCGTGGCCTTCCTTCATAATGAAGACGACATGAACGACAAAACTCTGAAGCACATGAGAAAGTATTGCCAGGGTAAAAACAAGTGCGACCGGATCGCCGATCTCGACGGCATAACCGGACACAGCACCTGGTATCAAGTCTTCGTGACGGTCAAGTACAAGTGTATGCCATGTCCAGAATTCATTCGTAATTAATGTGTACATAATTGTACTTATTTTTTTTGGAATACAATAAATCAATATTAAATTAAGTTTATATGTTTATTTAGTTTTGTTAAATACTCATTCAATTGCTGGTTGGGAGTTGGAGTGTCCGTGATACTTATGCCAAAGTCTAGGTTCACGGGGACAGGGTGAAAGACCGGCCGATAATCTTGTAAGAAATATAAGCAAAGTAGAGCCCGAAAACCAGAGAATTCCCCAGTTCCCCGTGATTGGGTAGACCTTGATATTGGATACTAGACCAGGCAAGCAGTACCCCTCTCCTTTTTCTGAAAGCCCGCAGGTATCGCATCTCGTTCGAATATAGGTGGCGGACACAGTGTTAGACAACATCTTGACCAAGTCACCAAGTAACAGTCACTAAAAAAGGAAACCCTCTCCTTGAGGGGAATGAGATCTGCATCCGCGAGAAAAATATAAGTCAGTGTGTTTCTAGGATAACCAAGGGTTGCTCGAACAGCCGCATACTGAATCCTCTCGATCTTGACAAGAAGCTCACTACCTCTCGGAAAACAACCAAAACATCCAAAGTCCAGGATGGAGCGCACATAGCTTTTATAGAGAGTGAGCTTAGTGTTAAGGTCGGAACCTTACAAGGTCCTGGGCAGAGGAACTTCATGACACTAATTGCCTTAATAAAACCAACTTGCCTACCAAAGTCCAATCTGTAGACAAAGACTACACTAAGGTATCTCACTGATTCGCTGGACTTTATAAACTGGACATTAATTTCACAATCACCAGGCTGAACCTCATGTTTGATATTGTACACAAAAACAGTCTTAGTGGGAAACAAGTCCAACACGATCACCTGAAGCTGAGAGTCGAGCCGGCAACAGCTCTCTGAAGGGTAAAGCTTGATATTTATTATTATTTTTCGACACTAGTGCGTAAAAAACGAACTTCGAAATGGTTTTATGCACTCGGGTCAAAAAATATATTTCGAAACGGGCGAAGCGAGGCGGAGCCCTCGGTGCCTTCAAATCGTCCTGGTGATGACGTCGGACCAGTGTCGAAATGTACTATTTTTTAACCATATCATCAATGTACAAAATGATCTTTTTATGATAAAATTTAAACCACTAACAAAAATTGTTGCATCTCATCATGAAACAGTGCATATTTAATAGTGCAGTTAATCACAATAATTAACGATAAAAAAAAAAATAAGTGTAATAAAAAAATGATTCTAAAATCCCTGCTAGAAATGAGTGAAAAATTTCAGCAGATTTTTAACAGGATCTGGGCAGATCCAAGCAAATTTTTCTCGGCTTCTGGTGAAATTCTGCTGAAATTTCTAGCAGGGATGCAGAAAAGAAAATAAATTGAAATATTTTGAACTTTACAACTTCTTATTATTTTTGAAGTACGAACTCACAAGGAGAGGTCACACCCTCCGGGTCACCGATCTTGACGAAACTTTGGGCATCGTTTTCTTATACCAAAAGATGAAGAAATCTACCAATCATCCCGTCTAATGGGCCTTTTATACCTAGTTCCTACATAGCTTATATCGTATTTTTAGCTCTTTTTGGGTTTTTTTGCGAATTTTCAAAAAATTCCTGTTCGAAGCCTATTACACTTACAAAATTCTGCAACCCCGCATTCTCTTTATTTTTTCATCTTCTTTTGAGAAAAAATATTTTTAAATCTAATTTTGAAGAAATAGTCCATGTAAAATTAAAGTAATCAAAAGCATTTTTTACTGTTTTTTTGGTTTTATGAACTTAAACTGTATGTCGTCAGCCTTATCAAAATTATGTCTAAAAATATTTTTTCTAAAAAATTCATATAAAAACAAAGAAAATTCGGGGTTGCAGAATTCTGTAAGTGCAATAGGCTTTGAGCAGGAATTTTTTGAAAATTGTTACAAATAAACACAAAAGTCGCACAAAAGTGTTAAAAGTGTCAAAACAAGCTGATTTTCAAAAAATTCCTGCTCAAAGCCTATTGCACTTACACAATTCTGCAACCCCGCATTTTCTTTGTTTTTATATGAATTTTTTAGAAAAAATATTTTTAGACATAATTTTGATAAGGCTGACGACTTACAGTTTAAGTTCATAAAACCAAAAAAAACAGTAAAAAAATGCTTTTGATCACCTTAATTTTACATGGACAATTTCTTAAAAAATAGATTTAAAAATATTTTTTCTCAAAAGAAGATGAAAAAATAAAGAGAATGCGGGGTTGCAGAATTTTGTAAGTGTAATAGGCTTCGAACAGGAATTTTTTGAAAATTCGCAAAAAAACCCCAAAAGAGCTAAAAATACGATATAAGCTATGTAGGAACTAGGTATAAAAGGCCCATTAGACGGGATGATTGGTAGATTTCTTCATCTTTTGGTATAAGAAAACGATCCCCAAAGTTTCGTCAAGATCGGTGATCCGGAGGGTGTGACCTCTCCTTGTCAGTCGTAAAAAAATCTAAAATAAGATTTACAAAAAGCAAACCATATCAAAATGATACTTTTTACACACCGAGGTCTAAAATACCCCAGTCATGTTTGGAGTAAAATATTTCTAATACCTATACACCTGGAAAGAAACTGGTGATCTAAATCGAATTTACTGACACATTTTTTCAAAATTTTTTATCGAATAATTGATCAAGATCTCTATTTAGCTTCGTTGGAAACCTTGAAAAAACATGTTTTTTTTTTTATTTAACGAGTATATGAATTGTTAAAAGTTATTCATGTTTCACGTGATAACGAAAAAACACGTTTTAAAAAACACGCGCTTTTCTAGCTTTGTCAGACATGACTAAAATAAAAAAAAATTTTTTTTTTGTTACCATATTCGATACCATGAGTTTTTATTCAAATTATTAACAAGAAATATCGTTTTCATCCTGACATTCGAATGCTTCTTAGAGTCCACCTAAAGAACGTATTTTTTTATGAACAAAAAGTTTATGCATACTTACTAAGAAAATTCCCAATAAAAAACAATTGTGCGACCATAAACAACTTAGACAATTAAAAATTAGAAAATTCGAGGGTCAAATGTCTTTTTTCAGCTGCTGTATTCAATACCTTAAATTTTTATTAAATGCTTTTCTCTAATACTAAATAATTTT
Organism: Encarsia formosa; assembly: GCA_038277355.1. Classification (NCBI taxonomy): domain Eukaryota; kingdom Metazoa; phylum Arthropoda; class Insecta; order Hymenoptera; family Aphelinidae; genus Encarsia; species Encarsia formosa. Next base: position 3,990,846 of record CM076184.1, read on the forward strand.
TTATTTCTACGGAACCTTCAGACTTCAATCTTCTCATGGATCTCGGGAATTATATATAGCGTTGAAAACGATAGTTAAAATTGAAAATTAGCAGTTTGAGTACGGATGACTTGAAAAATTAAAATTTAGAAGGATTAAAATATGATTATTTAATCAACTGATAAAATAAGATTTTTTTTATTAAGATCCAATTATTTTCAGAGCACGTAAAATTTAAATAAAATTCTAAAAAATTTATACATTAAACGAACCTGTCGTGTATGATTTATTCATCAAATTTCATGAAATTTTTATTGAATTTCAATTAATAACCATCATTTTAAATTTAGAATGAAAAATAAATAATTTTTATGGTAATTTTTAGGTTCTTCGAAGTGTGAGTAATTAATGTTTTTTTTTTAAATAACTGACTAATTATACATTCAGACAGCTTACGTGAATTTGAAAACTAAAATTTTTAATAAGAAAACGTGAAATCGTTTTGAAAAAAGTAATAATTTTTATCTTCATCATGATAAATTCAATTATCATACGCAAGAATAACTAATACTGTTGTATGGCCTGAGCTATATAACAGACGTACTTTGTACCATCATTGGTAGCCTGGAATCGTTTCTACAATCAATGTTAAATAATCGTCTCTAAAATGTCTAAGAAAATTGAGTTTTTGTGGTTAATCGCTGGGCTCTTAATAATTCAAGTGAGTGCAGAGGTGGACGAAGTACAGACAAACAGGTTCTCTTCGGAAACTCTTCAAGACTTTTTGAAATTGGCACAGGAACTCGGTAAAACTAACTCAATTTCTGAACTTAGTCAAGATAAAAATGTCCGCTCACAGCTGCGAAAATTCGTTGGAACACTGAGATCCGTGTCCAAGTTGGCGCTCCGAGATCTCGATTACGATGCGGCTCTGCTTAAAGACCACGTCCGCGAAATCTGGAGGAAAGGTATGTGGAATATTTTCCAAAGTCCCAGCATCGCGCTAACGGATGAATCCAAAGCCGCTCGCGACAGAATACTTGCCTGGCTGCCATTCACCCTGAAGACCAGTCCATCGACCTATCCAGAGGATCCCTACGTGCATGATGCGACGTTCTTCGAGCGTCTATTCCATCTTAGGGCACCCTGGAGGTCGTTCCACTACACCAGCAACGCCAACCTGACTGTGGTCTACGATCACTACAAAAAGCTCTGGATGAAGACCTATGCGTCTACCAACAAAACCCTTCTGTCCGACGCGGTATTCATGTGGTTCGAGCACACAGTTGACCGCATGCTATCTATCGTAACCGAGTGGGAGATCCATGGTATCTGGTTCGACGAAGATGATGTTTGGCAGAACGGCATACCCAGCGAGATCATACCAGCCGAGGTCATGGACTCTTTCGAGGACGACAACCTATACGCGAAGAGGATGTTCCGGCACGATCACTCCAGTACCAGCCGTATGTTCTACGGTCTCCCTGTTGGGTTCAGACTTCCGGGCGTGGTACCTGCGCAAGAAGTCAGTGTCGCCTATGCGCGAAAGGAACTGTCAGAGGCGGTTGCCAAGCTGAGCGACGATTGCGAACACTGCGAATACACGATGGACCAACTGGCCAGGGTCGCTAATCAGTACTTGAGAGCCACAGCGGTGGAGGACCGAAAGTCTTGCCGGGATCCTCCAACGTGCTCCATATGGGATTCCATTGAGGATACGGGTGATGCAGTCAGAGTCTTGGATTGCGCTGCCAACGAAAAAAACACCGATGCAGATCCAGGTAATACCGGGGCGATTTTCTTCTCTGGGAACAGCTTCATCGGGGTCCACGATTTTGGTGACGCCTTCTACACCCGGAACAGGTTCGAGGAACTAGTTTACGATTGTAATCACAAAGGAGGCATCAAATCAAACGACGAATGCAGTAAGCAAGTTAGTCACCAGGTGATGATATGCGCCAGGAGGTTGCTCCACCACGTGTCCGACCCTGGCACTCTGGTCCGAACCAGCCGAACTCGGGTCGATGAAAACACCGAACTGAGCCTGGATTGTAGATCAAACGAAGTTCTTCGGGTCACCCATGTGCAGATATACGTCAAGAAGGAACTCTCCGCGTACCCTAAGACAGCCGTGGTGGTACCACCCATAGCCTACGTTTATCACCGGAACGACATGAAGGAGAAGAGTTTGAGGTCTATTAAGCGAAAGTGCGACGGCCAAAACCACTGCTCGGTGTACACCAACATCAATGACTTGTCGGGCCATACCACCGCTTACGATCTGACCTTTATAGTGGAGCAAGAGTGCGCACCCGCTGGATGCAATCCAAACCTCTTCGAGGAGAAAAAGATTCAGGCTAACGAAAATGAAGGTCTCAACTGGCAATGCAGGAACGAAAACGAGGGAATACTGATAACCAGCGCTGTTTGGGATACCAGAGGTTCAGTCGGCTGGTTTTTGAAGTCCCTGACTGTTGGACCAGCAGTAGCATTCCTTGTCAACGAAGACGACATGAACGACAAAACTTTGAGGCACTTGAGGAAGCATTGCCAGGGTAAGAACAAGTGCGACCAGATCGCCGATCTCGACGGCATAACCGGACACAGCACCTGGTATCAGGTCTTCGTCGAGGTTAAGTACAAGTGTATGCCCTGCCAAGAATTCATTCGTAATTGATGGAATTTTATATTTTTTCAGTTTACAATAATAAATCAATAATAAATTAAGATCACGTAATTGTTTAATTGCATCTGTCCTCTCTCCGCTCGTGGCCTAATTTCGCGTCATATGCTAGTGACATAAAAATCCTTATGTCGCGTTATTTTGTGACTTAGATACAAATTTTGGGCACAAAGGCAGTACTACAAAAATTTATACGATACTTTGTCCTGCATGGCGTGTATTATCACTAATTTCAACACCGTGCGGTAACCACTCATTTAGGCCACTTGTATCGTAAAGTACTATTATCAACCAAAAGTAAGCTTTTCGAGTTTGAGTAATTTTTTAGTAGTTTTTGTTTTAACAGCTGCAACGTGAGTGAAGTCGTCTTTACTGGTGTCTGATATTTGCGACGAAGAGCAACCGAATTTTGAAAATTGTTTTTATTATTTTATTCATTGTTTAAATGTTTCAAATGAATTGAAAAAAATTGAAGTAATAGAAAAGATGTAAGTTGAAATGAGTAAAAATTAATTAATTTATAAAAACAGATAAACTTATATTATTAACGTTAGTGTAGGTACAACGATTTATTTGGAACGACTTTGAGAGTTAGCAATATAAAGAGCTATCGCTTGATTTAAGAATTTTTTTTTGTTAAATTTGATGATTCATCGTTATTAATAAAAAATTTTAACATAAATTTAAAGCTTGTTCACCGTGACCGTGAAAAGTAGTTAAATTTTTACATATTAATAACAAAACTTTGAAATTTAAATAAGCTTTTAATATTTCAAAGTTTAAAAAACAATCGTAAGCTTGCTACTGCCAAGTATTTTTTAAAGTTTTAATATCTTTTTGATGAGTTATGTAATGAAATATGCCTATAAGCTGTCGATATTGTTTTTAGTAAAAATAAAGTGATCCGAAAAATTTGTTAAAAGGCCTAAATTAAAAAGTCGAACGTAGAATCGTACTATTTAATTATGCCGTGTACCCACTCACACGCTAAAATCTCTTCCAATCCAAAAACTGGCAAAAATATTTTTGACTCTATTAACTATCCTAAATTTCATGAAACTAGTACCACTCAGCGCGCTGCAAGCGCGCATAGGAAAAAAACAATGATTGTAACCTCAAAAGGCACTTTTCGAATATTTTAAAAACTGCTCCACCAATCAGCTCACGAATAAAATCTTACATTGAAAATCTCACCAAAATGGCAATATCTCTCTTTTATAAAGGGAATTAAAATTTCATGCGTTGATCTGATGCGCGTTTATTATGTAAATTTTTTTTCTTTTCATTCAAAGTTAATGTATCACTGTTTGGTTTTCTTGTTTAGAATCGAAGGATAAATAATACAAAATTTTTCGAAATAAATTATGCTTTCAAACGTATCGTAGATATTTTTCAGAATTAATTATCACGGGTTTGTAGTTAAAGACGTTTTTTTCTGATTTTAAAATGAAACTTCAAACGTATTAAAAAAAAAAAAAAATGAATTTTCACAAGTCTGTTTTGAAAATTTCTTGGGAGCAAATTTTTACAAAAAAATAAATTTGAAACCTTTTTCTTTTCATTTTATAAATTATCATCTTAAAATTTTAATTTTTCAAACATTTATAATAAGATGACAGATGTTGAAGCTCAAAGATACTTCAATTTTTTACAATGAATTCATGATTTTTTTTCAATAAGTACTATAATGGAAAATTTTTGAACTTTAAGTGATCAAAAGGCAGAATGATAATGAAATTTTTGTAAATAATATTAGGATTTTTTTTTCTTCCTATCGTCGACTTGTATTACAATCTCTTGACTTGACATTTTGGTTTTTTTATTAGTAGATGATGTTTTTGAATTATTCCAGAATCTGAATTTTTATAAAACAACCACCTTAATAATCATCGAAAAAAAATTGAATAAAAATGCAAGACCATCAACTTTTTGTAAAAAAAACTCAGCTAGCATCTAACTTTTCAAATTTTCGAATCAACTATAACTATCTTAGATTTCGTGACAATAGAAATTTCATGCGCACGTGTTGTTTGTTATGTAAATTTTTTCCCGCCTACTTAAAATTCAAAGTGCTACAAAGTAAACTGAGATATTTTTGAAGGTTTAAAATTCGAATATTGAATATTTCGTAGATGCCAATAAAAGAATTAATAGCAGAAATTAATTTTTTTTTTAATCTTAATAGCTTAGTTGTCATAGCTAGTGTGTGTACTTTAGTTACGCTTATGATAAATGACTAGTTATAAATTAAATTACTATTGCATTAATTCGATTAAGTAGAATCTAAATAAAGCAAAAATTAAAGATTGTAAAAATTTCTTAATTTTTTTGGAAACCAAACTAAAATACCTATAGCCGGTTTTAAGAAAGCTATTTTCGTATGCATGAAAAGATTATTTGTTTTCAGGTTAAAAAAGCGTTTGCTTTGTCTTTGCTGTTCAAAAGAAAAACAGTTGTGTTTTTACTTTGTTCGCATTAACTGACAAAAACTACTGAAAAAATTTAGCTGACATTTTGTTTAGGATGTTTTTGTTCCTACTATTCTCGTGAATTGTCGTGAATAAAAAATAATAAAAACAACTAAGATTAATTTATTTTAGGGGATTCCCCGGGTTTATTCTCATTGAATTCATCAACGCGGGGAATCCCCACGATTCCTCAAAGTGCTCGGGTTTCACCTTACCGATAATTCACGAAAAACATCGAGAAGTAGTTTGTTGATTCTGAAAAAACATTTTTTTTTCTTTTAAATCTATAGTCTTAAAAAATATAGTTTTTAAAATTAGTAAGTTAAAAATGATTGATAAAGATTTTTGAAATCCACACGAATCTTGGAAAAATAAATAAATCATAGGAATGTTTAAAACTACAAAATTTTAAATTTACAGAGATAATTTATTAGCGGCTACATTTTTTAACGGATCGACGTGAGTGTACGTCGGGTTGCAGACGTCAGGCGATCAATATATGAAAAAAATTACTAACTTAATCAATTTAAAAGTCTTTTTTTATCCCGTACGTACAAAATTTTTAACTATATTGCTGAAAATTCGACAAAAACTTAGAATTTCTGTTTTCAATAATTATTTTCTAAACAAAAATAAACAACGATTCTTTTAATTAAACCATGAGTGTATCATTTCAAATTTTTTATAAATTGTGTAAAGAAGAAAAGGTTTTACATTCTTTTATTTTTATTAAATATCAAATAAAGTCCATTTAAACAGTGTTTTATTGCTGATCTGAATAAAAATTCACGTGATTTTTAAGTTTTTTAAATTGAAATAAATTAAAACTTCTAAAACTGAGAATTCTCAAAAAATAAAAATGGTTTCTACTTTTGATTTTTTAAAAACAAATAATCAACATTTTGTCAAATTCAAAACTTGCGATTTATTCTCGCTCACCGGTATTCCAGCCAATCGGAGCGATCCAAGTTTGGCAGTTCAGTGCGCATGCTCACAAAGTTGAATACTGTCATGCAGTAGGCACTCTAGGCAGTAGCTTTATTGGTTGTCCATGACTGTCCGCATATGTAGCTTCAGTCCCGCAGTCAGCGCCTCAGAAGGAATAATCGCCCGCTTGGCTGTGCTGCGAAGTTTTTTTCCATATAAAAGAAATACGAGGTTTCAGAATCAGAACGAAGTATCATCATGGGTGAACCCAAGAGGCAAGCTAATTTCTCTAAAAAATTTATATGTCTTCTCTTTAAAAAACTAAAACAACTTCTCTTCAACAATCGAGAACTGGCTGTGCAGTCTCCGCTTGCATCAATTTTACCGTGTCATCATGTCGACGACCCCAGCAACATAGCTTTCTTCTTTCTTTGCATCATTTTTTTTTCTTTATCTCCCATAACGTAATATTAACACTTTGGTCTGTAATTTTGCAACGCAAGTCTACGATTATTCCCCTCGTGTAATATTGTCCGGCTTTTGTTTAACCTTTGCGAGTCTCACTGCCCCGTCATCGTTTTAACTCGAGAATCATGGCCGAGCAACGGTAACCGTGACAAAGGAATATTTTATTTAAAATAAAAAAAAACCATTAATTTTTATGATTTTAATAGAGATATTACGAGAAATACAGAAATAAATTTAAATAAGCGCTGTTACTTTTACAAGTAATTTTGTTTTGTTCTTTGTGGACAGACTGTTTATACAATTTACTCTGGAATACTTATAAAAATAAATAAATGTAATTTCATTGTAAACATAACCTCAATTGAAACAAATTTATCATGCTAATTTAGAAAAACATTACTTAAAATTTACAAAAATCTCATATTATTATATGAACATAACCTCTTTATTATTGTGTTTTTTTCTGGACTTTATGTAAGGTAATGGAAAATAGGGGTAAACAAGCAAACATAAAGTCCATAACATCCATAACGTCCAGATGGCCAATTGTAGTTGCACCCTTAACAATTTATTCACGGATAGTTGAAAAAGTAAAGAAGTTTAATTTTATTATTTTGTTAATTTTATTATTAACAAAATCTCAACTCAATTTAATTTATCAGACTATTTAAACAATTCATTCATTAATAGATTTTAAAAATCTCTTATTTAATCAAATTCATGAGATTAATTTTAAAAATTTGTTGTGTTTGTTTAGTGGTGATCATTTGGCTACTGCCATTTTGAAGAAAAAAGACAAACCCAACAAACTGATAGTCGATGAAGCTTCCAACGATGACAACTCTGTGGTTGCACTGTCTCAAGCCAAGATGGACGAGCTTCAGCTTTTCAGAGGTGACACTGTATTGCTTAAGGGAAAGCGCAGAAAAGAAACAGTCTGCATTGTCCTGTCTGATCCAAACTGTTCAGATGAAAAGATTCTCATGAATCGGGTTGTCAGGAACAACCTCAGGGTCAGACTGAGCGATGTTGTTTCTGTACAGAGCTGCCCAGACATTAAGTATGGGAAACGCATACATGTACTACCCATTGATGACACTGTGGAAGGCTTGACTGGGTGAGTCTGCATTTGAATATGTCTGTATGTAATAGTTAAAGTATTACACAAAAAAATTTTTGTGTACAAAAATCTAGTGACGTTTATTCTGAAAAATTTTATTCACAAATTTTTGTATACAGCAATTTGTTTATGACGCTTTTCATTTACTGAAAATTTTTGTGTACAAAAATTTTTTTTATTTTAAATTTTCTTTAAGTATTTTCCTTAGTGGAAAATTTTTGTGGACAAAAAAATCTTTTGTACACAAAACTTCTACTTGGGAAATTTTTGTGTACATAATTTTTTTTATGCACAAAACTTGTTGTTAAGGAACTTTTGTATACTTAATTTTTATACAAATTTTCTAGTTTGGAAAATTTTGGATATAAGAATTTTTTATAAATAAACATTTTCTCTTTACCTTTACCTTTAATCCAATAATCCATACCAAATAACCGTGCTAGCACTACCTGAATACTAGCTTCTATCTTGAACAGAACAAGTCATCCCAAATAACCCTTGAAGCTTTATTTAGATGCTAGCTTTTACATTAAATCTAAAAGGGTTCTTTGGGATGAGGTATTGAATGGAGTGTGTTAAAGCTAGCATCCAGATAAAGCTAGTAGGGCTATTTTGAATGAGTCATTGGATTTAAGGACAAAGCTAATATTCAGGTAATTAGGAGGGTTATTATGGATGGATTGTTGGATTAAAAATAATAGCTAGCATCCAGGTAAAAGCTTGGGGAGTTATTTGGTATGAGTTATTTGATTTAAGGACGAAGCTAATATCCAGGTAATGGTAGGAGGGTTATTTGGGAATGGGTTTATTAGATTGAAGGACAAAGCTAATATCCAGGTAATGCTAGGAGGGTTATTTGGGAATGGGTTTATTAGATTGAAGGACAAAGCAAGTATCCAGGTAATGTTACAAGGGTTATTGGGTTATTCAAAGCAAGTATCCAGGTAATGTTACAAGGGTTACTTGCGAGGTTATTTGGGATGCGTTATTGAATCCAAGGTTGAAGCTAGTATTTAAGTAAAGCGAAAAATCTTACTTTTTAAGAAATTGTTTAGTTTATTGAAAAAATGTTTATTTTAAAAAAAATTTTGTATCTAAAAATTTCTAAACTAGAAAATTTGTAAACACAAAATAAAAATTATGTATAACTAACTCGCCGTTAAAGGGCTACCGCCCTTTAGGATACATAAAAGTTCTTGACTACAAGTTTTTTTTTACAAAAAAAAATTTCGTACAAAAAAATTTTCCACCAAAGAAAATACCAAGCGAAAATTAAGTATGAAAAAAAAAACTTTGTTCATAAATTTTTTCAGCAAGCGGAAAGCATCATAATAAAATTTTTGTGTACGAAAATTTGTGATTAAAATTTCTCAGTATAAAAGTCGCTAGATTTTGGTACACAAACAAAATTTTTGTGTACAAATAATCCTGTTTAGCCCCGACCGAATATTATTAATTAAACGTTTTATTTGTATTGTCCAGTAATCTATTTGAGGTATACCTGAAGCCATACTTCCTAGAGGCCTACCGTCCAATACACAAGGACGATACGTTTATTGTCCGCGGTGGCATGAGAGCCGTGGAGTTCAAAGTAGTTGAGACTGATCCTGGTCCATACTGCATTGTCGCCCCTGAAACAGTGATCCACTGCGATGGCGATCCCGTAAAGAGAGAGGTGAGCTTTTATTATTTTATTTTCAATTTATTATGAAATTTTTACAGTAATTATATAATATATTAAATTACAGTACAAATTTAATAAATCTACTTCTAAAAGTAGGTAATGAATAGATAGTGTTAATAAATATATTTCAAATAAATGTTATTTTTCGCCCTGAGGTGCAACAATTAAATAATTAAATTTTTCTAATTCCAGGAAGAGGAAGAGGCCCTGAACGCGGTAGGGTACGACGACATAGGTGGGGTCCGCAAGCAACTAGCCCAGATCAAGGAGATGGTGGAGTTGCCTCTTCGTCATCCATCTTTGTTCAAGGCGATTGGTGTCAAGCCACCTCGAGGAATTCTGCTTTACGGACCACCCGGAACCGGTAAGACTCTGATCGCCAGGGCTGTCGCCAACGAGACGGGCGCGTTTTTCTTCCTGATAAACGGACCCGAGATCATGAGCAAACTTGCCGGAGAGTCTGAGAGCAACCTGAGGAAGGCGTTCGAGGAGGCTGAGAAAAACTCACCGGCTATCATCTTCATCGATGAGTTGGACGCCATTGCACCCAAGAGAGAGAAGGTAATTCGCTAATTTTAATAACTTACACAAATTTTACCACACATAAAATCATTTAAATTTATTTAAGTATCATTAACTCTAAATTGTAAAAAAAAAATTATCAAATTGAACTTACATTGAGTAATACACTATTAGAAGTATTGGTTTCTTTGTTTTTGTTTTTATTTAACCAAACATGAATATTGGTTTATAAATTAGTAAGATCAAAGAAATTCACTAATCTTTCTATTAACTTTAAATTAGTGTAATAATATATTTTATGAAATTATTTAACAAATTAGATGGTTATTACAAAGAAAACAGCGCGATTTTTTTTGTTTCATTGTCGTATGCTCACTACTTGTAAGTTTCAAGTTTTTATCTTGAAAAAAAAGTTGTCATTAAAA